>OX596225.1:7378622-8025443 GCA_951394215.1 Glyphodes perspectalis | reverse complement strand
TAATGACCTTTTTTACTCGCTAAAATCATCAAAATAAGCTGTTGTTCAGATATGATGATGATAAAACGTTTTATGTTTCACCGGTTGATGAGTAAATGTGATAAAAAAATGTGTTTTACATAATTAATGGACGTCAAGTTAATTTAAATAAAAGTTACGAATTAAATTAACCGGTCAATTCGAGATTACTGTTTTGGCAATATAAGTGAAATGTGGCAGTGATTTAACTGATAACAGTTGTGTTAATAATTCTTTAGGGTCGTAAAAATTTTATAAGCACTTTTTAATGTTACATGTTATATGTAGTTTTGGGCCAATACTTGTGTCACAGCTTAACATTTTTACAAATATAATAGTAGCCGCTTGATAAAGAGACAAACTGTCGATGTCATACAAGAAGGTTTCTTCAAATCCTACCGACCGGTCATGAAATTCTACTATTTTTCTTTTCGATAGTAAAATATAATTCTAAAATGTATATAACTGTTATTTCATTTGCATATTTACTATGACAGCAATTCATCTTATCATTGTTATTTTTAGGATAGGTTTTAAACGAGTACTAACCTTCTCAAATAAGGTTATTAATAAACGCTCGCGCCCAGTTTAAAGAACCTGCGTAGTTCCTATAGCCTAGTAATATAGCCTATGTTACTCTATGTTATCTTTCCATTGGTGAAGAATCAAATTGGTACTGTAGTTTCGGAGCCTATTCAATGCAAACAAACAAACAATCAAATTGTTCTTCTTTAGAATATTACTATAGATAAAGATGTCTCTCGTTTTCATCATCACCATCTTCATCTTCCTAGCGTTATGTCCCGTGTTTAGACGGGGTCCGCTTAGACCATGATCCAGGATTTAGCGAGTCTGGTAATTACATTGAAGCGACTGCCGATCTGACCTTCGTAACCCTAAAATAGGGGGACCAGACAATTTTTGGATCATAGTTACAAATCCAAAGTTGTTTGAATTTGCAGGCTTCATCACGATGTTTTCCCTCACCGTCGAGCTAGGGTATAAATACGTACATAGATTTGAAAAATCCAGAGGTACGTGCCCGGGTTTGAACCCGCACTCCTCGGTTAAGAGGCGCGTGTCCTTACCCAATGGTAAGGACATCTTTAGAAAATAAAAAGAGAGACATCTTTAGAGCGGTGGTAGCTCAATAGCTACCACCGCTCTAAAGATGTCTCTCTTTTTATTTTCATTAATATCTAGGAACCTAGGTGAAGGCTTAGATTCGAACTAGCACCCAGACACCGTCCCACTGAACTACTTTGTTCCCTACAAACCGTTTCTTTTCACTAAACAAACATACAACTGCAAATCCATTCTAAAAACCAAGAAAAACTTTTCCCCCTGAAAAAGCGCACCATTTCCCCGGCCCCAAGTGTACAAACACATCTGTACACCAAAATTTACAATCACAGTTATCGTTGCGGGATTTTATTTGAATAATTTAAGAGGCAACGCGGCTCGGCCCGGTCTGATCTTATCGTTTAAATTGCCCACACTCCCCTAAGGAGTGAGGAGGAAGGAAGAAGAGGATGCGGCATGTATTTTGTTGGGAAATGATAGGTCGAATTAATGTGAGGTAGGTTTGGGTTTGATGAAGTGAATTGCTTAACCAATTTTTTTCTTCTTTAAGATTACCACATTTTTTTTTTTAATTTGAAAGTAAGTTTCATATAATATGCTTGTGCTTTTGATACTAGGTAAACGGATAAACATTTTTAAATACCGAATACGTAGATATTTATCTCATATTTGTCTGGGAAGCTTCGCACCCCCGGTCTTTGATTTCGTATAAACTTATACCATTAAATTGTACAAGTATTAATGATTCTTATTGACACATTATATCAAATCATACCTCTACTTATAAAAATTGACAAAATTCGAACAACGATCCACCAATTATGTGAATTGGAAACTGATGAATACAATACAGTTTTCTTTTGACGTAAGCAAACGTCAAGCTGTATGATTTTCCCTATTGGTTTAAAAGTCAGTACGTTACTCGCTGCCGCATCCGCCATTACCCGCATCCATGGTCAAAACGTCGCCACACCAATAAAAATTCACACAAAGGTGTTGAAGCAAATGACAGTGTTTAACACAAGGTAACAAGTACAGCGGCCGCGGGCGTTGCGGAGATCACAGATAAACTGCGCCCGCGCGGATTTGGACCTTAAGTCGATAGCGATAAGGCGACGGTAAGGCGATAATCGGTGTGGTAGATACGAGAAATATTAATAAAGGCCTATAATAATTATTATTATATTAAATTTCAAATTTGGAAGGTGTTTTTTTCTTAAACGAAAATCTGATTCTTTTAGTGGCCAGTATAGTCCTAAATGTTGAATTATTTGCGATTCGTTGGAAAGGTTTACAATAACAATAGGGATGTTGACTGGCAAGTCAATAGAGATACTTTTTTTAAAAGCTGTCAAAACGCTATCACCTCATAGATTTTGTATGAGCTTGTCAATTTATGACGTCACTAGTTCGTATAGTCAACTGACTAAATATTAAGCAGTTTTATAGGTTTTTTTTACGGAATTGATATTACAAATTTAAATATAAATGGTTTCAACATTCCTATTCCACTAATCTATACACTCCAATTAAGAATTGCAGTCCAGCGTTATATTTTCCTGCAGAGCTAAAATTGCGCTGGACCCAGCTGGATTGGTTGATCCAGCATTCCAATCCTGAGGGCATTATGGTAGTAAGGATCATCTATACCCATGACGTCCCTCCACTCGAGTGATGAGGGGTACCGCGAGGTTTTAGTGGGTATACCCCGGCCATTCTCCATCCTTGGCCGGAGCAGGGACGTCCAATTCCAGAGGTCACCGGGAGTCCCACTCACCACCCTACCCCTTCGGGTAGGGTGACCGTGCGTAAGGTATTTCGCAACAAAAAAAAGAAAAAAAAAAAGCATTCCAATCCTTATAAGTATTGAAATCCACCGGCATTGAATCTAGAACATTTCGCTGGATCATAACTAAAATTGTGCTAGGCACAGCTAGATTGCTGGACACAGCATTGCAATCCCTAACGACAATATTCTGTTAAAAAATTCTACTTGGAATTTTAAAAAAAACGAAGAAGTATATAAGATATTTTCTTTTTACTTTTTTTAATAGCCCATGAATAATTTGCAATCTCCAGCTATTTTCATTTTTTTTTTATTTCTGTTTATTATAGACGATGGAATCAATGACAATCCGATCGGATCCGACTTTGAAACCGATCGCAATACCTCATTACAAGCTTCTGATTATAATCGAATAATCATGACGGCGTCTGTTTGCGTAACCCAGTTATAGACAGCTCTGATTGTCACTAATTTACTCCCTTAGGTATTATTAACTTGTCCTGTTGTGTACATACGTACAATAGTACATTGAATACTAATAGAAGCCCGCGGTTTTGACCATGTAAACTTCGCCAAGCCATGAATACAAAAGTGAATTTGCTTGCTTAGATCCAAATCCTGTGGGAATATCGAGATGAATTAGCCTATTATTCCTGTTTAATACGTATTTTTCATTGGAAAAGAATGTTCAAAATCGGTTTTGTAATTTTTAAATTAAACTTATGTAAACATTTAAACAGTTCAACTTTTATATACCTACACGAAAAAAATGCCTTTAATTTGTTAAAAAAAATTAAAATACAAAAATTATGGATATTTTTGCTATTTGTTGTAATTATAGAAACATAAGCACTGTTAACTTTATTTCTTTTTGAAACAACGATGAGACCTCTTCGAAGAGGTTTAATTAAAATTTTATTATATATTTCTTTAAATCCCTGGGATCGCGACGCACATATTGAAAAGCATTGTCCTATGTAGTGTTATCAGTCTTTTTGGATACGCGACCACTTTTCCCCTTTGACCCCCAGAGGCACAGACAAAAAAAATGAGTAAAAATGTGTCCGTTTTCATTTCGCCTTTAACCCCTCGAATAAGACACACAGATTGAAGAACACCGCCCTAGAGTAACAGAATGTAAAAGTTATCAGACTACATCACATACATTGATCTGACTCCGAGATAAGTAGCCTAAGCACATGTGTTATGGATATCAGAAACAACAGTGGTATTACAAATTTATACTTAAATATTGGATATTGACACCCAGACACAGAACAAACACAAATATTCATCACACGAATATTTGTCCTGTGTGGAGATCGAACCCATAAATCTTGGCGCATGGGGCAGGGTCACTACCGAATGCGCTATCGACCTTGCCAAGATATACTTACATTTTATAAATAATAAATAAATAAATTCTCAAGACTGACACACCAATTCCTTAGTCCCAAACTAAGCTTATGCTTGTGCTATGGATACTAGGTGAACGGATAGACATACTTAAATACGTTTATAAACATCCATGACTCGAGTACAAATGCCCATGTTCATCACATGAAACATTTGCCCCTAGCGGGATTCGAACCCGCGACCCTCAGTTTCGTGGCCAGGGTCTCTGACCACTCGACCATCGGGCCAGTCAAATTTTATAAAACGCAAGCCCAAAGAAAATACGTCAAGTATAGTCGCCCTTAACAGTAGATACTAGTTAGTTAGTCTAAGGTGCAATAACTTCATCAGCCCTAAACGCCCATTAATGCGCAGTGGACAGGTGGACAATAGCGGGTTCATTACCCGGCCGGCGACTCATTACTCGACTCGTGATCGAACCGTACGGATTATGTGAGATGCAAATTGACGCGTCTCTCTAATTACTTGTGTAAATTATGGGCCGAATGGTAAGCCGTACTATGAGATTGTGGAACAGGGTTGAATAGAATGCTCCTAGTTGGAGTTGAAGTAATCAGCCATTACTTTAATACAAGCAAACTTGTCTGATGTTGGTCTGGGACTTAAAAAAGAATGTGCCAACTGTGTTTCTTGTCTAGCACGTCGTAAAAGCGACTAATGGTATAATAGGGTTTTAAGTATGTGATTGTGTAGGCGACGAGCTAGCCACTTTTCATTACTTTTTCACAATTTTGCCATCTAACCCAGCCCATTGTCCCATGTTGGTCTGGGCCTTAAAAATAATGTACCAACTGTGTTTCTTGCCTTGCATGTCGTAAAAGGCGACTAATGGTATATGAGGTTGTGGGTATGTGATTGTGTAGGAGACGAGCTAGCCACTTGTCGCTACTTTTTGACAATTTTCCATCTAACCCAGCCCAGTTTTGTTTTTGGCTGAATGTGGTATATACTATTAACTAAGCTGTAAGTTACTTCTAAGTTACTCACATAAGCTAAGTATCCACTAAGCAACATTTGATGATTTCTTTGATTGATCATTGGTGCTGCGGCAATGCGGAACTTTGTTTAGCAACGTTCTCTGCCCATGCTGACAAGTAAGTCGACAAAATGGTATATTGGTGACGTCACGCGTTGTTGTGCAACGTTGCCGAACTTGTTGGGCGTCCTTGTTGCACGTCAAATGTTGCTTAGTGATAATCTTCTGAGTCCCGTTCGAGTTTAACTAGTAACGCCCTGACCTGATGGAACTTCACTGATTATGCAAGTTAATCATCAAGACAACCTGTCTGCACATTATGTGGTCATCTCGCCAGTCCGAAGTTAGGGAGCCTGCGAGAAATGACGTATCCATGTCATGGCATGTTATGGGGAAACCACATTTTGTTGCTCTGTGGGTTTGGTTCTCATGATACCTACATACATTTTCATCCCTCAATCTTCAATAGAGTATGAGTCAGAGTCCAAAGAACAATAAGTTCCTTAAACTGCATTTAGCTTGAAATAAAATTTAGTTGGGTTTGATGGGAAAGTGTCGAAAAGTATTTACAATTGGCTAGCTCGTCGTCAACACCATATCACATATATTATACTAATGTTATAAAGAGGAAGGATTTGATTTTGTTTGTTTGTATCGAATAGGCTCCGAAACTACTGGACCGATTTGAATAATTCTTTTACCAATGGAAAGCTTCTTTATCAGCGAGTAACATAGGCTATATTTTATTTCCGTATTCCTACGGTAACAGGAACTACGATGAGACTGCGGGACGCTGCCAGACTCGCTTAATCCTGGATCATGATCTAAGCGGACCCCGTCTAAGCACGGGACATAACGCTAGAAAGATGATAACAGTTGTGTAATGGTAAGATAAAATTAGGCGAAATATAAAAATACACTCGAAATATTCATTTAATCATTTATTTCAATATGAATTTAACAACAATTGAAATTACTTAATTTGTATTTAAGTAAACAAATGTACAGTAGCATTAACTCTTATTACCACAATTTCTTTGTAATTATAACTTAATGTATATATTTTTATCTGACATAACTTATGCCTAATAAAAAAAATATTAGAGTATAATTACAATATACAAGGATTAAATAGTTCAACTGAATAATAGACTTCTTCGCTTAAGAAATAAAGTACATTTCAGCTCACTATTCAATTTTAGGTTTCAAGTGTTCACAGTTCCAGTACTTCCGTCACATATAATCAATTCAAAAGACCAATCATGAGCGTGATGTTATGTATGTATGTAAGACCAAAGATTCCCATCACGGTTGAACAGAGTCATAGATTCGATGTTTGCAATCAGTCGGTATTAGTGTTGCCAGCTCTAATGGAAAATATTCGGGTCTTCGGATTTCTATTCGGGACAGCAGTAATTTCTGTAAGAAGACAATTCGTTATTTCTGTCAAAATTACCGTATCAAACGCAGACTAAGTAGGCAAGTAAGAAATCTGTACATTTGACGTCCCGGCCAGGAGTAAATCGGGACGCTCCACCATACCCCTGAATATCGGGGACCTTCGCACAAATCGGGACATCTGGCAACACTAATCAGAATCATCACTCAAAGACGGCAGGTCCGAGTCATCATGATCGCTGTCACAAGTCAACTGGTCCATGTGCATCAATAATCCGTCCAAACAGTGATCTACCTGCAAGTCTCTGTTGAACATCGACCTGTAGTCCGCAAATACATCTGCGGAGAAATTACTCAATTTACCCAAAGAAACCTTAATTGCTGGTATTAAAATTGGACTATCCGTCTTATTAGCACAGGATATACTAACTAGTTTCTTGATCACTTTGCTTATGTATTGTCCAGGAGTTAGAGATATCATTTGGTTAGGCAAACGCAATGGAGTGTGCCCTGAAGCTAACAATATATTGTCCACTAGATACTTATTCGCGTATTTATCTGTGCAGTTCTCGATTAAAGAGAACAATTCCACTTTGGACATTATGTCCTCGTAAGGTATGTTGTTCTTGTCAAGCCAGTCCGTCATTTCGCATTTCAAGCTGTTTATTGTCAAGTCAGAGCATAGAGGAAGCATCTCACAGTGATGCTCCGCGTTGTTGAACACAACCACGCTCGGGTTCCGCAAATTGGGCATCAACACTCCAGCTACCCAGTCTTTGAAAGACTTCTCTGTGTAATCAGCTTCGTAGTTACTATTGTAAATGATCTCTTTGTTATTAACAGCGTAGATCATCTTCTTCATCTCTTTATCCGACGGCAAACTCTTATAGACTTCGTAAACCGTGCCCCCGTCTTCACAGTTATAGCCGATCTCCTCTATAAAGTAAACGTCATCTTCTTTCGCCTCTAAAATCCTTTTCAAAAACGCGAAACGTTCGTACGTGACTTCAGGTCTCTCCATTACGACGAAGTTGTTATTTGGTAACTTTTTCCACACAAAATCCAGTTTCAGAAGTAGCTTTCTGAATGCCGCTATGTCCATATGTGGGGGGATGAGGCCTTGACAAGCGGAGAATAGTTTTTCCGTAGTGGGCATTGTGTTGTTCTTGATGTAGAAATTATTTAGTTTCCTCAATACGTCTGCTCGGTCTAGTTCTACGAGTGATATTTTAATGCCGTCGCCTTTTGCAAGTTGCTTCAGAAAGTCTGGGTGCAAACCCGTCAGTTTAGTCGGACGAGATTCATTACTAACCACAGGCGTGTTGGCTTCTTCCGCCAATTTCGCATAAACTCTTTGTAAAATGCGTCTTGTTTCACGATCCGGGATCACTTTTTTGCGCATAACGATATACGATTCCGCCATTGTTGCACTTTTTAAGTAAATTTAAGCAAAGAAATCAGACGTTCCGATTTTAAATTTCGAACTGGCTTCGGCGTGAAGCATCGCGCAACTGGCGACGGCGCGGCGCACGCGATGATGTCACCGCGTGTGTGAGCGAGACGGGTGTATAGAGTGTTTCGTTCGTGGCGCGTGGAGCGGAGTAAATACCACAAGCGAGATTAGAGTGCGATATAAGACAGTTTTAGTTATTCAAATAATGCAACCGACTTCAAAAAAGGAGGTTTGAATTTTGACTGCTTTTTTTAAATATATATTCAAGTTAGTCCTAACGTAAATAACATTTGATTTACTAAATTGAGTTAATATTAATGTCAACTTAGTAAATAAGTTGAGCTTATCTCAATGTTGTGAATTTCACGTGTCTTCAATTTTAATGGCGGAATATAAAATGTATTTAAAAAAAATACTTTATTGTTAACTTATTGTTTTAAATAAATGTTATACATACAAAAAAGCAAATGTTATAGGTAAAATCGTTGGTTTTATTTATTTGGACAAATAAATTATAATAAATGAAAATGTTGAAATAATTCAGATTTTTAAGTGTACATGACATCTACAAACTAATTATTAAAATAAGATACTTATAGTACATTATTTTTATATCAGCACAACAAAACAGTATGTATATCTTTATTTTTTTTAATTAGATACCTATTTATTTAACACAACAAACATCAAAAGAAATCAAAATATGACATTTCAAACATAACCAGAATTTGATATTAATTAACATATACCCATATACATGTGAAATAAAAATATTAAACGCGCACTATATTCGAGCGTAGGCATCGCCTGAGCTATACGACGCGCGACGTTGCCGCCCCGCGCGGGCCCCGCGCCAGGCCCAGCGTGCGCGTTGCCGCTCCTCCGCCATTCGCGCTCGAGACGCCGGTCAGTCAGGTCGAAATACAATTGAAAATCGAACTAGTATTTACCGGTTATTGTGTCCGAAAATAGTTTGTTTATTGAAGTATTTTGTGTGAAGGTAAGTTGTTTTTTGTTAATTTATTGTTGTTGCAAGCGTATTTATAGAAATACTGTCGGTGTGATGTGCTCATTAGATAAAAAAATCAGATAATCATTATAATATAATAAAACGCTTTTCTTTTAAATTATTATTAGGTACTTTACTCTTATATATTGCATTCCAGATTAGCAATAAGCAACTTAGACGCCGAATAAGATGGATAGACAACTCCAAGATATTAAAAAGAAACTAGACATTTTCAGAAGGATTGTTTCTGCACAAGACGTGGATCATGGGACATTAGGGCCGGACAAACTGTTCGAAATATACACAGGTATTGTCTTATTATATATTAGATGTACTTGTATGTCTTATTAGATCTAACCCAGCCCATTGTCCCGTGTTGGTCTGGGACTTAAAAATAATGTGCCAGCTGTGTATCTTAGAATGTCGTAAAAGGCGACTAATGGTATATCAGGTTTTGGGTATGTGATTGTGTAGGCGACAAGCTAGCTACTTGTCACAAATTTTTCACAATTTTACATCTAACCCAGCCCAGTTTTATTTTTGGCTGGGTGTGGTTGAAGGAGACTACTGCCGCTTTGACTCTGCTTACCCCTTCAGGGTTTACGGGCGCGATGTTATGTGTTATGTGTGTGTACACATATGCCACGGACTAGTAAAAAATAAGGACTCCGCACCACTAGCTAGACGTTTAAGCATGTGCGAAACTCCAACTTGACTCGTAACTTACATCACACATTGACATAAGCGCTCCAAATTCCTGTGTCTCTAAGTCTCACTCACACATGCATAACGGAGGCTTCACGCTGTAATATAACAGCGCGGATTTCTCCTTTTTTACTAGTCCGTGATATACACATACGTTTCACCCATAATTGAAGGTTTGCCGGGGGTGTCTGAGGAGTAGTAAGCTCCTTCAACTACTTTTAACCGAAAATAAATTAGATGTGAAATTGTGAATCTTAATACCAAGTGGCTGACCTTTTCATATGACCACTGATATATGAAAAGGTCACCATGTACACTTTTTTTAATGGGGGAATCACCCACCCTATAAAGAAATTGATAGTTGGGAATACCCACTAAACCCCTTGGCGCTCCTCATCGCTCGTGTGGCAGGGGACATTGGTCATCGTAATACATGTATGTCCATAGCCCCAGCAGCATTACCTATAATGCATACTACAGTTTATTTTCGGCACAATCCGTTAGGTAGTTTCTGTGTAAAAACGTCAAAGATATCCATTGTATCTAGAAACCGATTTGAAACACAAGATACATTAGGCATAGGCTTTTTTTAATGTATAGTATATTCATAAGAGTTAATTTTCGTCAGGTTATGCAGCAAATCCAACGCTGATCTCTGAAACCTGCAGCTATGAAGATTATCTCAAAAATAAAGGTTACAAGCCAAAAAATCTTGAAAGTCTCCGACAGAAACTGATCGATTGTTACTTGAACCAGAGGAAACCTCCTAAATTAGAAGACATTGACAGTCTTAGAGATCCCACCACAGAGCCAGGCGTGGATAAGTTTTTCTACTCATTGCTCCACAATGGATTCACGTGGAAAAACATCCCTGGCACAAGCAAGGCTCTGTTCGCCGAAAAATACGAAAATATAGCAAACAGACTGAGATATTTGATGAAAATGAAAGAATACAGGGAGGCAGGACGCCATATTGTGTATCTGGAGGATATTTCGCATTTACCAAACGTCAAAGGTAAAAGTTTCATGGCCGTTTCGAACAAGATGGGAGTTTTGAGCTGCGTCACAAAGACGAGTAAAGAGTTCAAGAGCTATCTAAATCCTCGCACTCTTAATAGTCTTCTTCTAAGTTCTTCAGAGACGATTTCGAAGCAGAAACAGATGTTAAGCAGTAGATCAATGGCTGTCTCGCATTCTGTGCGGTATAATCCTCCCGCTTTCTCTGCGTTATTAGATAGCAGTTCGAAATCCCAAGACCATCTAATTTGGATGAAGGAACATGTTCTAAATGTTGTTACAGAGCCTTGCGTTTTCGTGTACGAGGAATTTCCTCTCTCACAAAGCGACATCCTTGGTCATTACTCCTCAAAACACGATATGATGAATTATTTGGACCAGAACGGTGTACCGTACGCCCGCAAAGCTCATAGATTTGAACTATACGAGTTGATTAAGAGACTCACAAAAGCGAAACCGGATCAGCTCTCTGACATAATCACTTCAAAAGGCCACGATACAATATTGAGGCCTTACGAGTTCAAAGATTTGGACTTTTACCACTGGTTTTGGGACCACATTAGAGCATCGGAAAGCTTTATATTTGACATCGTAATGCAAGCTGATTTGAGTTTGATAGCGGCGGAAGAGAAGATATACACTGAAGACAGGATGATGGATGAAGTTCTTGATAAGATGATGACTCTAGGAAAGTATGAGGGGGAGGCTGATGATAATTTGACGGAGTACCGTGACGTCATGAAGTATGATAGTGAGTATGGAGTGGAAAGTGTGTTTGTTGATTGAATGCTTTTATGTTTTATTAACATCTTTAAGGATGCATAAGTCCATCCGAATCATAATAATATATTAATTGACTTATGATTTATAAGTGTTTTTTTAAGCCTATGTAAATAAATACAATTTAATTTCATTTCATAACACTGAATTAAAGTTTTGTTACATATATTGACAACCGTGTTTTATTTATATTATGATATTTCGATGAGCATATTATCGGAACCATCTAACCCAGCCCAGTTTTATTTTTGGCTGAATGTGGCTAAAGGGGCCTGCTGCCTCTTCGACTCTGCCTACCCCTTCGGGGATTATGGGCGTGATGTTATGTTATATATGCATATTATCGGAGCCATATCGATCGAATTTTAGGTTTAACCTTGCACATTAAAATACAACGTGTTATAATAACACATTTCTGCAGTTCAATTTAGAATTACCACAATATATTTTGACTAAACGAAAACGCAGAGCTATAAAGATGCCTTTTATTTCTAAAGCCTAGGTCATATTTCCCAGATTCTCTGGTCTAGGGTATATAAAACTATTAACTTTTGTACCCGGTGACATTCGCGTTGAATTTGTTACAAATTATAATTATAAATAATATATTGACTGCCTACTTGTTCGAGGATTATTGGCGTGATGTTATGTATGTATAAATAATAATTTTACGGGAATAAAAGCATGCTACGTCCTGTCATAGAGATCAAACTTTGAATGTACTTTACTAAGTTAAGTTTAAGTCTAAAACCGAGACAGACAGAGTTTATATAAGGATAAGGATTATCAGTGTGCCGAAGTTACACTCGGCCTCAATTTCATTTGGTCAGTCACGCGTCAGTCGATCGGTTAAGTAAGGCCAAGTCGCGAACTAAGTTACAGGCAGAGCAGTTGGGTAACTTGATTTCTGTGACGTGTCATGCTGCTTAGTCAACTTGGGCTCACTTGACCCGCGCTGAGAAGGGTTAAGTTTTGCTTGGTTTTAACTTGGATTGCCGAGTCTTAGGTCCAAGTGGCGGTCCCCCTGTCAGTGATTTAGCGAGTCTTTATTATTATTTAGTAGTTTTTAGACAACCTGGATGGCTCATTCAGTAGTGATCCTGCCCCATGCGCCAAGAGTTGT
Source organism: Glyphodes perspectalis (assembly GCA_951394215.1). Lineage (NCBI taxonomy): Eukaryota > Metazoa > Arthropoda > Insecta > Lepidoptera > Crambidae > Glyphodes > Glyphodes perspectalis. Next base: position 8,012,679 of record OX596225.1, on the reverse strand, counting down.
GGTTCGATCCCCGCCCAGTACAAACATTCGTATGACGAATACTTGTGTTTGTTCTGTGTCTGGGTGTTAATATCTAATATTTAAGTATATATTTGTAATACCACTGTTGATTCTGATATCCGTAACACAAGTGCTTAAGCTACTTCCCTCAGAGTCAGATCAATGTATGTGATGTCATCTGATATTTATTTTATTATTATTATCCATAGGTACTTACTTATTTTAACCCTAGAGTAGTCGCGCCTTTCCGTGCGCGTGAGTGATCGCGCGGGAAGCATTTTGCCGCCCATATTTTAAGTATATTTTATATACTTGACCATGATCCAAAAATTGTCTGGTTCCCCTATCTTAGGGTTACGAAGGTCAGATTGGCAGTCGCTTAAACGTAATTACCGGACTCGCTAAATCCTGGATCATGGTCTAAGCGGACCCCGTCTAATCACGGGACATAACGCTAGGAAGATGATGATTTTATGTATATTTTATTTTATACTCATATTCTTTGCAGTAGAACTCGGGGGTAAAGCCTTTTATTAAAAATACCGAAACATATTCCCCTCACATCATCCCCGTAAGTATCTTATATGTATAAACGTAAAAATTTAAATTCACATCAGATTTGAAATCCGGTAAAGGTCTGGGTGAGCGCAACGCGAGACGCGAATGTCGTTTAACCGCACAGCCCGGGACGCACGGTTAAATATGGCCAAGATGAGTTCGTGTATTTTTTGTGGAAACTCGTGTCAAAATTTATTATTCGAAAATGTGTTAGCTAAAATTTTAGTTAGATATTTAATTTTAGCCTTAAAGTTTTAAAAAGTGTTAAATATTAATATTAACTCTTTTTTTATTTAAAAACATTTTACATTTCAGAAATCTTTGCCTGGCCGTCCTAAGAATATTCTACTACAAAAAATTCGTCACAATTCCATCAATGGAGCAATGCTATTAAATCCATACAAAATTAATGCATAGGGAACAAACATACATTTCATTTACATTTTAATTTATATAGATAGCTTGACATACACAACATCTTGAGCACTGGATTTAAAAAAGCGAATTGACCAATTACTATCATTAAATCCAAATCGAATTCCGTGCCAGTGTAAAACATCCCCTTCATCCACCGAAAACGACTTCTATCAAAAAAATTATTCCATCTGTTTCTCAAACTCTACGGAACACTAAATCGTCTCACCTCACCCCCGCGGGGTGGACGGCAAAAAATAACATTACGCCGCGATATTTCCTCCCCCGTTTAATAACCCGCGAGCTAACCGAGATTTATTTCGGCTAATAACGCACGGGCCGGGATGCTCCTTAAACTGCTTTAAAATATGCGCTTCCCCTGTTGCTGTCAGTTTGTACAGCGACGACAGCGGCAGGTGACAGTTAGACTTGCCACTGACGCTAAACGCATTACAATTGTTTAAACCAGGAGGTACCATTTTGTGTAGCGCTGTATCGATGATAACTGTTTGACTGGCTCGATGGCGCATTTGGTAGTGACCCTGCCCCATGCGTTAAGAGTTGTGGGTTCGATCCCCACCCAGGACAAACGTTCGTGTGATGAATATTTGTGTTTGTTCTGTTTCTAGGTGTTAATATCTGATATTAAAGTATATATTTGTAACACCACTATTGATTCTGATATCCGTAACACAAGTGGTTAACCTACTCACTTCGGAGTCAGTAGTTCAATGTATGTGATGTTGTCGGATATTATTATTATTATTATTTTTATTTATTAACTGTCGTTAGACCTATCACTGACTAAACTATACACCCTAAATTGTTTATAAATATCCGCTTTCCTCTGTAGTTACCGTTTTTTACAGCGACGACAGCAGATGACAGTTGGACTTGCCACTGAATGAATATTTAATACTCGTGTTGTGGTACTTTTAATACAGGTACAGGTACTTTGAAGTTCAAAGTGGCATTTTGCCCTATAACTGTCACTTTACAGGCGTCAAGGTATACAAGAAAATACAAACGCATTTGCGGGTACATAGTACATAAAATAATTAAATAGATACATCTAAAAGGTAGCGGGTTCGAATCCCATCAGGGCCAGTAAACAAAAGTTTCCAAAAATTGTTGGAAATGCAAATTTCGTAAACTAATAAGTACACTCGAACAAATAATGCGTGGTCGTTAATCTGACTGTACCATTAGTTGGCTAACCCCTAAAGCACCATAAACCCGGCTTTTGCTATCGCGATCATACTAATTAAACCGAGAAATGCACGTGTAAATGTTAACCAATGGCGCGCATGGTAATTGCAACCTGTGTCCGAACCGGGAATCGAATCGATACCCCATCGTCTCGGCTGAGTTAATTAAAAACCTAAGGGAACATTCCTATGGACGTGTGATAGGATCTTCTTGAGCGACAAGCCAATTTAGACTCTAACACTTTGAGTTAAGGTGGGAATTGAATTGGTGCGGAGGACATTTGCACAGTAACTACTATTGTAATTAGGGTTGCCACGGTCGAGTTGAACAAAAACAATGGTTGATGAATAAATCTGCATTTGCTAAGGCCTATTTGTGTACCTGTGTGCTCAGGCCTACGGCTCACAGGCCGTGTGTCAAGGGCCTATTGCTTGAATTTTTACTTCAAATAGTTTGTGAATGACAATATGCAGTTATTAGGATGATTTTAAAAATGTCATTTCATAAGATAAACAACTAATGATGTTCCAAAATAGTATTTTAAACCTAACTGTTAAAAAATTGGTCGGTAACAGAACTGAAATAAAAACCAATACAAATAAAAATGCAAGTTCATAATATATCGTAATGGCGTTACTTACGAAACGACTGACCAATTTTAAAATCATCCATATTACAAGTCTGACTATTAATTTTCGCAGACCATTAAAAAATCAATCAGATTTTCATAGAACGTTTCTTTAATTTGACAATGGTTATTTTAAATATGTCTTTATCTGTAAAAGGTAGGTTACAAACTTTCTATAATAGGAGTCAAGCAAGCCCGAAGCATAGTCTAGTGCGCAATCCAATTTAATTTTAGCCTATAAAAGTATCCGTAAGTTGATTTTAATTTCTTTCTATTACCATGGCAACCCTAATTACTATCTTGCAAAGACACACACAGCGTTCACTCAACATTGGGCCATAATACCCTTAACATAAGGTACTAATTCGCGCGCACCCATGCAAAAGGAATTACTCCATTAAAGAATCCTAATCGAGGATTGAACATTGAATTTTTCGTGCAGAATTCCTTGCCAATCGAAATTGAAGTCTAACGTCATAGTATTAAGGTGGGTGTTCGTGTATGCGTTGGTATTTTTATCTGGAATATCTGGATATCTCAAATTACAAGGTTAGTGGGGATAACGCGGTTTTATGATTTTCTGCGAACGTGGCCTGATGGGATCCAATATGGTAAGTGTTTATTGATTGGGAATGTCCCTACTATACTTTCTCGGGGAATGTGATAAAATGAACGCTGATTTTGACTTTTTAATAGATTAAATAAATAAATTGTGGACACGTGTGCGCGTGTCCTTACCATTGAGCGGTGGTAGCTCAATGGTAACGACACGCGCCTCTTAACCGAGGAGTGCGGGTTCAAACCCGGCACGTACCTCTGGATTTTTCAAATCTATGTACGTATTCATACCACTAGCTCGGCGGTGAGGGAAAACCTCGTGATGAAACCTGCAAATTCAAACAACTTTGGATTTGTAACCATGATCCAAAATTTGTCTGGTTCCCTTATCTTAGGGTTACGAAAGTCAGATCGGCAGCCGCTTCAATGTAAATTAAATTACCAGACTCGCTAAATCGAATGTAATAAGATGATGAGAAGAATAGGAAGATGATGATGTGGACACGTGTACAGCATTTTTTATAATCTAACTGTCAGACTAAACATATTTTTTTGTCACGTTTCCTATTGACCTTATATGGGCATAAACTCCCGTAAGTCTGGTGACAATGCAAAGTTGCGGTGCTATCAAGCTGATCTGATGATGGAGAGGGAATGTGACTTTTAATCTTTTTATTTATTAGTGCAATTCATTCATAAAAGTGTATTTATATTTAAACTAGTATATTATGTCTGATGTCAGATCACACAGAAAAGTCGCGGGCAAAAGTTAATATTAAACATGATCATATTACATAGAACATTAATTTTAAATCAACTAAGTATAATGCGCGTGTAATTACAATATTATTCGACGCAAACAACTAATCAATTAAACACAAAGAAATATCGGGCTTATTATAAAAACGTCCGTTTTAACGATACCCATCTTTAACGATCAAGGGTTAAGTTTAACATAATGTTTAACGATTTATCGTGATGATCGAGGATCGATGGGGTTTGTATCGGTATTGTTGCTGTCTCGCTCGGCGTGTCTTAATGGTAGGGTGGCCATGCGAGCGAAGATTTTTGGGATATTCCTAAAGTCCCTTCCACCTTTACCACGCTTTATAATTATTTTTTTTTAATAAATTACAATAATCCCTTCGAAAAAAAAGTATTTCTACAAGCTGTTTAAATTTGTAATTAAGAATCTGAAGGACATTTATAAATTTTGTTATAAATTTGCTATCGTACTAAGGTTCGACTTAAAATAAACCTCTACCTCGATTAAGCTCTAGGTTTATTTTAAGGTGAATCTTAGGAATAAATACACAGTTGTTACGTTTGACGACTACTATAAACAGATTTTGATCATCTGAACATTGTTGATCTAAGTATTTGTTGCTTTTCTCCACAATTGCGTGATGTTTTAAAGCTAGAAATAAACATTCTCAAAAATTACTATACGTTTGATTTTAAAATGATTCTGCCTATTTCATTAATATTAATAGTGAGGTGATGACGCTATGTTATTTTTTAAAACTTATCACTTCCGCAATCTTATAATTTGGTCCGCGAAAGATCCAAAATTCTATTCGATTTATATTAACAAAGGTTATTTTAAATTTAACACACTTAATCTTTGACCTAGTGGTCCCTGATAACTATATTAAAGTCAAAGTGGTCCTCAGCCGCTAAAAGGTTGGGAACCCCTGTTTTAACTGACTATTTAATAGTCAGCCGTTTAATTGACGATGAAGAAATCGGGATCATATTGAGTGCTAAGTATTTTGAACCACTTATGATTGTCATTTACACATTTTAACACACGGGATTAATCCGTAAATTCCTAAATATACGGTCGCCTTACTTTTAATATTGCCTCTCGCTCGCACACTGCGCACGCGTTCTTTTTGTTTCCTCTCTTCTTATCCTGGCATAGTCACGGACGAAGATGCGCAATGAAATATGAGTTTTAGCCTATTGATTTAGGGTTTACATTACAACGACCAGTTAGTTAATGCGTGTATTTTTGTTACAGAACCCTGATTATCATTCAAGTGTGTTATTGAAAATAAATAATGTTTCGTTTACTTAAGTGTTGCGGTACAAAGCGGGCCCACAAATATTGTAGCGGGTTATAAATTATTTAGTTACTTTTTAAGATTGTGCTTTTTTTAACTTGACAGTCCCGTTAGTGCAATGATTCAGGCTATATAGTATCGAATGCAAGGTATGCAGGTGCGATCCCTGCTCTAGTATAAAAGTTGTTGATGAAACAGATATTTGTTCTCGACTCTGAGTCTGAGTGTTCATTCTGATAGTAATAACACAAGTGCGTAAGCATTAGTCAGAATTCGAATACTTTATCAGATTGATGTATGTGATGATGTCTGATATGCAAATTATAATTAACTACATACATATCATCACACCTGAGATCTCTGAAGAGGTTGCCTAAAATGCCTGTTGGTCGAGTGGTCAGAGGCTATAAAACCAAGCTCCCAGGCTCGTATCATGCTAGGGCCATTTGTTTCGTGTGATGAACATGGACATTTGTAACGTATTTAAGTATGTCTATCTGTTCGCCTAGTATCCATAAGACACGCTTATATCAGCTTAGTTTGGAACTAGGGAATTAGTGTGCCAGTCTGGAGAATTTATTATTATTTATGCAGCAGATTATTAATAATACTACATTGATTTTAATTAAAAATTGGCTGACTCGTCGCCTACCCAATTACATACCTAACACTCGATGCACTTAGCTCAAAAACGGAACCCAGTTGGCATATTGTTTTTAAATGCAAGAGATGTTAAAATAATGAAACAATGCAATCAAAGTACAACAAAGCAAACTTATAACTAATAGAGTGGTGATGTGATTACATCACCACTCTATTAGTTATAAGTTCAATGGTCAAGTTAGAGCACAAAAACTTACTCTAATTTTGTTAAAAACTTGCTTCTCTTTTCAAACGTATAATACGAAAAAATGAAGCTTATCGCCTTGACATAAGAGCCTCCATTCAAGCCTGTGAGTGGACACATTCGTCATTGAGATGCAACAGGAAATGCACTACTTACCCTCTAATACAGCTGCATTCCGCCTTTTCCACCTATTGTAGGGTTGGCAAAGTTCTGTAGATATTTTACTTAAAAAAAAATTTAAAGAATTTTAAATTTGAATAAAGAATTTTAAAGAGTTTCAATGGTAAAGACTCGCCTTATATGCAAACAGGTGTTGGTTAAACTCAGAACTTAATCTGGCTTGGAAATATCTTACTAATATTATAAACGATAAAGTATGTATGTCTGGATGTGTGGATGTTTGTTACTCTTTCACGCATAAAGTACTGCATGGATTTTAATAAAACTTTACAATAGTATAGCTCATATATTAGAATAACACATCAGCTATGTCTTGTCGATGTACCACGCGAGCAAAGCCGCGGGCAGAAGCTAACTAACAAACTGAACTTCACGCCACTTCCCTAGCGGGGTAGGCAGAGAGAACCGAACGCCATATGGCACGATCCTTACACACACACCTCACTCGCCTCATCAACATTCATGATCCTTTTCAAACAAGCTCTACGGTTTTTATGACTCCTAACATCACCTTCTATTAATACATGACCAATCTGGTCGTGGTAGGTGAGCCTGGGTCTTCCGCGGCTCCTGTATCCTCTTTTAAAAACTATGTATGTGTTTTCATGATTTTTTTATTTAAGTCTGAGAGTTATGAAAGTCAGATTAATAAAGACTTAATGCAATGACCGCACTCGTTAGCTCTAAGATGGTCTAATCCAATGGACCCCGATGAGAAAAAGGTCGTCCTTTTTCTCATCGGGGTCGTTCGTACGTTAACGAATTATTTACGAATTAGTCCTAAATATCACGCGTGCCAAGAGCAAATAGCAAATTAAACAAACCATTTGTGATATTTGAGTAAAATCCATAGAAATCCTTAAAAATCTCGTTTTCCTAAAATAATCCGCCGCGCAACCCTACCCAATTTTCACAATATCCTGTGCGATTTTCGTCCTTTGCACTTTGCAGTCGAAAGGATTAGCGACACGAAACTCGATATAACTGGGCCAATGCGAGCCTCATACGGGACGTGACCATTTTCAGCTTTCAAAAAACGGGACATCGTATTGCAACTCCCCTCCCCTTCATGTGTGAAATAATACGTGTGTGAGCTTGGACCTGGTAAATATTACTTTTAGAAGAGGGGATAAATTAGCGACACAAAGCTTCTCTTAGGGAAACCGGGATTCATTTGTAAAACAGGACAGTCCGTTATAAAATTAACAGCATGGTCACTTTAGCTTGATCGTTGTTTCTGTAGTTCTCGTTTCGTATGTAGTGTAGTTTATTAGAACATTCGATTCCCGGGTAGGTTTAATGTAGAAAAAGAGGTTTTATAATTAGATTATCTGACTGGCTCGATGGCGCATTCGGTAGTGACCATGCTCCATGCGCCAAGAGTTGTGGGTTTGATTCCCGCCTAAGACAAACATTCGTGTGATGAATACTTGTGTTTGTTCTGTGTCTGGGTGTTAATATTCAATATTTAACTATATATTTGTAATACCACTGTTGATTCTGATATCCGTAACACAAGTGCTTAAGCTACTTACCTCTGAGTCAGATCAATGTATGTGATGTAGTCGGATATTTATTTATTTATTATTATATTAGAGATTTACATATAGTTAACAATATACATTTTTTGGAATGCTGATTTGGGATTAAAAAGAACATACCTCGCTTAGCATGTGGTAAAAATCGACTAAAGATTTGACGGTAAGGCGATTAAAGATTTAGATTATGTAGGCAACTAGCCACTCGTCACTTCTTTTGCATAATTTCTATTTAACCCAACTCGATTTTAGGCTAATTGTGGTTTGATTTAAATAGCTTATCGCTTTTTGTCTCTGCTTACCCTTTCGGGGATTACGAGCGCGATGTTCCATAAGCAAATGTGTCAATAAAAAATGCATTTAATACCTGTTACTTGGCCTATTCTCATGCGTTATACAGACATACAAAATCGTGTACTAACCTACATACATACATACATACATACCATCACGCCCATTATCCCCGAAGGGGTAGGCAGAGTCAGAGGGGCAGCATGCCCCTTCAACCACATTCAGCCAAAAATAAAGCCGGGCTGGGTTAGATGGAAAATTGTGAAAAAGCAGTGACAAGCGGCTAACCTGTCGCCTACACAATCACACACCCAAAAGCCCGTAAACCATTAGTCGCCTCTTACGAAATGCTAGGCAAGAACCACAGTTGGCACATTCATTTTTTTTTGTCTAAGACCAACATGGGACAAACCTGACCAGCTATATACCTAATAATAATGTCCTCCGAACCGATATCGGTCACGGCGGCCAATCTCAACGAGGATTAGCCACCTGCGCAAACACAGGTGCACTCTCTATTCCTTCACTCTCATAATCCGGTGAGACGGCAATTCGACATGACCAAAAAGAGGTCAGGCGCAGGACCTACGCGGCAGTTATAAAATCCATTCACGATCAATGCCATAGAGCCACAAAATAGACCAGCTCCGCAGCCTTTGTGGAAACATTATAATTGAGATCGATCGTGGGAAAATCGCTGCGATCTATAGATCACGCACTTGCTGGATTGCATTGCATCATACTGAATCATAGTTGGTGGATTTTACTGTTATAGTAAAGTGGGGTAGCGATTGTGTGATTGTGTGACAGGAGCGGTGGTAGCTCAATGGTAAGGACACGCGCCTCTTAACCGAGGAGTGCGGGTTCAAACCCCGGCATGTACCTCTAGATTTTAAAAAATCTATGTACATATTTATACTACTAGCTCGACGGTGAGGGAAAACATCGTGATGAAACCTACAAATTCAAACAACTTTGAATTTGTAACCATGATCCAAAAATTGTCCGGTTCCCCTATCTTAGGGTTACGAAGGTCAGGTCGGCAGTCGCTTCAATGTAATTACCAGACTCGCTAAATCCTGGATCATGGTCTAAGCGGACCCCGTCTAAGCACGGGACATAACGCTAGGAAGATGATGGTAGCGATTGTGTGATTGCTTTGGAAATATTATTGTACTGGATCTAGAATTAGTGTCACTAGAGTATGCTTGACCGTTATCCTTGATGTAGAGGATTGTCGCCTTACCTTGACGTTTAGGCGATGGTGGCTTGCCTATAGGAACGAATCGAACTGGTCACCGACATTCGTTTCTGCATAGAACTGCCAGCCGACACAACATTTCGTATATCGCCGCTTCGCCAACAGAACATTTCTCCGGCGTACGATTCGTCGACAGCACAGGTCGTCATTAGACCTTTCGCCTACGAACGATTCACTAACTGATACTTCGTCAATTAACTACATATGTCCTATATTATGTAGGTTTCTATATATTAGCATGTAACTTTATTGTGTGATATATTATAACTGCCATAAAAAGAGATATTTTACAAAAACTTACCTCCTCACATTAATACTATTGTTTTAGAAACCTTTGGATTTATAAAATTCGTATTAGGGAAAGTGTCGAAAGTGTGGCAGTTCTATGAAGAAACGAATGTCGGTGACCAGTTCCAGATTCTATAGGAACTGGGTATGATATTGAAATACAAGTGGTCGCTATCATGAGAAGTCCAAGGTAGTACATATAATTAGAAAAACTTATATACATAGAAACAGTCACGCCGTCTCTGGAGGGTAGGCAGAGTCCGCGCAAATAAAGCTCCTTTGACAATGTTAGTCAAAAATTCAATTCAATTCAGTTGAATGGAAAATTGTGAAATAGGTATTAAATCGCTTGTTGCCCATACAATCACAAGTCCAGTATACCAGTAGTTGCCTTTTACGACATGCTAGGTAGGACAATTGCTATGTTCTTTTTAAGTTAAGGACTAAATAAATATCGTAAAATTTATCATTTAAACTCGCTATAACCTAGCCAGATATACCCTTAACCCGTTAGCGTAGTATTTGGATCTAAGGGACCCCAATACTTTTTTCTACAAATAAATGTATTTGTAGCTAAAAAAAAAACCAAGAAAGCAAGTAATTTAATATGCTAAGGGGCTTGCATTACTGGCTTTATTATTGCGCAAAACAGCACTTCCTTTATTATAACGGCAATATCGATTTTACCGCCAAATTTGAATCGGCCATCGCGCTATTATTATCCGTAACTACCCGCGTTAATCAAACGACCGCAAATCCTTATGGCAATGACTTTAAAGTTCAAATTCGAACTGGTGTCAGTGGGTGGAGTGGGGTCAAATTTAACGATGATTGGTTCCGTAGTAATGACCATAACCGAGTCTGGACACCTGGTCACTTGGTTGGGGTATTTCGGATTGCTAGCGCCGGGATTAGAATTTTTAAATAAAATTTGGATTTTTCTTTGCTTAACGTTTGTTTACAGACTAGCTATAAAGTTTGATGTGAAATGAAGTTAGGTTCTATTCGCTAGATACAAGGTTCGTTTTGTGTAATTATTTACAATACAACTTTAGATTGAGTAATCTGAAGTTATACGAACGTGCAGGTTTCCCCATGACCCCTTCCTTCCCTCAGTACCGATGTAGTGATATGAACCGTTACTATGACTCTAATATACTAGCACTAAGAACAGGAGCCCGAATCCGAAGCAAAATAGCTCCTTTTGTGAAGTAAACGCCTGTTATTTTTTCCAGTTAATTTCTGACGCGGTTGATCCGTTAAGGTGGGGATTTTTTTTTTGGTAAAATAATTAAACTTCGCTCTAAAAAATTAAATCTCTGATCCGCGGATGAACAGTGCGGAAACATTTGATGAAAAATTTGATTGAAAATGCTGTTGGTGACGCTAGTGAGCTATTGTTTTTTCCTTAAGGCGTTACCAGGCGATACGGTGGGCTTATTTTTATAACAATTTCATAACCTCCTGCACCGATACAAACGGAGACAGGTGCGACGCTTAGCGTATGGCTCACTTCTATTTTTACGACGCATGCAATTTTGCACCAAAGCGCAATTTATTGCGATTAGTTTTTGTGATTTAGTTATTACTTATTAGCCCCTTTTTTATAAATAGTAACTAATATGCATACATACATACATAATAAACCGCCAGTAATTCCCGAAGGGGTTCGCAGAGTTAAAGGGACAGCCAGCTCCCTTAACCGCATTCGGCCAATAAATAAAACTGGGTTAGATGGAAAATTGTGAAAAAGTAGTGACAAGTTGCTAGCCCGTCGCCTACACAATCACTCACCCAAAACCCGATAACATTAATCGCCTTTTACGATATGCTAGGCACGGAACACAGTTGGAACATTCGTAAGTCCCTGACCAACATGGGACTAATTTGATTGTGATGAAATGTTGTTGGACAAATTTTTGAACCTTTTTCCACAAGCTCAAAGCGATCCAGCCACCTTTAACAAGAGCCGTGGTAGCTCAATGGTAAGGAAACGCGCCTCATAATCGATGAGTGCGAGTTCAAACCCGGGCACGTACCTTTGGATTTTTCAAATCTATGTACGTATTAATTCCACTAGATCGGCGGTGAAGGAAAACATCGAGATGAAACCTGTAAATTCAAATAAGTTTGGATTTGTAACCATGATTCAAAAATATTGTCTGGTTTCACTATATAAGAGTTACGAAGGTCAGATCGGCAGTCGCTTCAATGTAATTACCGACTCGCTAAATCCTGGATCATGGTCTAAGCGGACCCCGTCTAAGCACGGGACATAACTCTATGAAGACGATGATCTGTAGTTTATCATACGAACATGGATGGACGACGACCATGAGGTCCATTTCCGCGAATCCCAACTCCACAATTATCTTCCGTCTCTTTCCAACAGCCCGTCATAACCGAGTACGCATTAAGCTTATATTAATACCTCGTAATCAGTTAAATGGAAGCGCTTAATGGTTGTAACAAATTTGTGACAATCCCCTCCATCTCCTAGCCTGGTTGGCTTTGAAACTATAGAATAATAAACCTTATTCAATGGTAATAACGGTCATGTATTTTGGTGTTCGCCGCAGGCATGGTACATTGCCTAAATTATTATCTCTGAAACTAATTACTATGGCATCAGTAGGTACTGAGGTTTGGTCTAATTAATCCTATCTGATGTTGTGAATGCGTTTGTCTGTCTGTACGTATGTTTGTTACGCTTGCACCACTCAACTATTCAGCTTAATTTACCTTCTATCCTGAAATAGAGTACCTACTATTGCTTATGGGATATGTATATGGTTGAATCCGGATAAAGAGGATTAATTAAAATAATTAGAGGATTAAACAGCGGAGACCACAGCGTACCATTAAAATTGTAATTTCGTAATAATCACTTTTTACAATATTTACAACTTACGCTATGACATCGACGCGTATACAGCCTTACTCTAAACATTTTATAGGCATTATAAATATTATGCCATGGAAGGCCAATGTCAAAAATAGGTTTTACATATTTTACCATTATTTTATAATTGAACAGGATATGATTAACTACAAATTGTCTAGTAGAGTGGTTTAGATTGACTTATGAATGAATAAAAGCTAGTCCCCAATAAATGTAGCAAGAAGCCACTTAAATACTTATTTCTTAAGTTTGTACTAAACCCTCAGTTCTATGAAAAAAAGCAGATTACTTTACATACATCGATCTGACTCCGAGGTAAGTAGCTTAAGCACTTGTGTTACGGATTTTAATAAAGCAACAGTGGTATTACAAATATATACTTAAATATCGGATATTAACACCCAGATTAAGAAGAAACACAAGTATTCATCACAGGAATGTTTGTCCTGGGTGATGTTTGACATGGGGCAGGGTCATTACCAAATTCGTCAACGAGCTATTGAAATTAGCACTAAAACGTGGATAATTCAGCAAAAAACGCGATTACCCAGTAAGGTAAGGAACCCCGCAGCAGCTCATTGCCACACGCACCTGATAAGGGGTGGGGGTTCAAACCCGAGCACTTACCTCTGGATTTTTCAAATCTATGTACGTATTTAAACTACTAGCTTGGCGGTGAGAGTAAACATCGTGATAAAACCTGCAAATTCAAACAACTTTGGATTTGTGATTATGATCCAAAAATTGTACTCCACTATTTGTCCCCAGGAGACTTGCGATGTAGGGTACCGCGGGGTTTAATGGGTATACCCCAGCCACTTACCGTCTTTGGCCGGAGAGAGGGTCTCCGACTCAGAGACCCCTGGGAGTCCCATACACCACCTTGCCTCCCTTAAGCAGGGTGACGGTGTGTAAAGCATTCCCCACGTTAAAAAAAAACAAAAAGGAGACTTAAAAGAAATCCAGTTAATAAATAAATAAATATCCGACGACATCACATACATTCATCTGACTTCAAGATAAGTAGCTTAAGCACTTGTGTTACGGATATAACAAACAACAGTGGTATTACAAATATATACTTAAATATTGTATATTAACACCCAGACACAGAACAAACACAAGCATTCATCCCACGAATATTTGTCCTGGGTGGGGATCGAACCCACAACTCTTGGCGCATGGGGCAGAGTCACTACCGAATGCGCCATCGAGCCGATCCGGTTAAGTAGCCTTGAAAAGTGAGCTACCGTGCTCAGTTAGCGCAATAGCGTTGCAAGTAGACTTTCAAAAGTGAGTTAGCACACTGAGTTAGCGCAATTTTATCGTAACACAGTGTTACACGTGTCTGCGTTACTATGTTACCCGCAAGTCACAAGGCGACTCCGACCAAACTACGTAAGCGTATTACGTCATGCGAGTACAGGGTGTCCCGAGTTTTCACTAATATTCAATTTGCGCCACAAGCGACCTCACCCTTGTCATGACGTCACGACCCACCCTAATTGGGATAAGACTTTCAAGTTACGATCTAATTTACCAGTTTAAGTAGGACAGACGGACAAACTTATGCGTGTAGTTCGTGTTCATATATTAATCTTAAGTATTGTCTTTATAGATTTACTATACCAGTTGAAATAGAACAGACGGATAAATATTTTATATTATATAATATTATCATCCTAACTAATATTGGTCTCAATTTTTTTTTTTATTAGTCTTCTATCTCTTGTTGGTCTGGGACGTCCCGAAGATGTAAATGTCCTTTTGTTTTAAGTTCAGTAATTATTACGTATTATAGGTGATGTTAGGAGTCATAATAAATTTTTAACAAAAATAAAAACCGACTTCAAATAAAAAACAAAAAAAATAAGGTTTTTTGAATTTTTTTTCATCATAAAAAAGAACCTTCCTAAATAGCTATTTAAATATCTAAACACTTAAAAGTACTAAATAAATTCTTCCGATTGCTTCGATGAAACTATTAAACTTTAACACGTATCTAAATATTTACAATAATCAGTTAGTTTTGGAGTCGGTGTCAGCCAAACTAAAAAAAAAATATACATTAACATTTTAAAACAAATTACCTTATTAATAACAATTTGAAACAAAGGCATTCCGAACGTGAGCATCTATCGGCAGGGCGCACTGAAAACCGCGCCATGGCTTGCCATGCAGGTCATGGCTAAAATGCTGAATGAGGCCCTATTCTTTTGGACATCGCAAACCCGTGTCTGGTCATGGTATTTTTTTTTCTCTTCTATCTCTGTCACATGTATGTCTAACTTGTCATAATAAGTTGTTTCTTTTTTTTTTACCGCCTTCAAAAAACAGGAGGAAGTTCTCAATTCGACTGTTTTTTTATGTAACTATTTGAATCGATTCTGATCGATTTGTGCTGTGATGTCCAAATATTTAATCTAATGGTTAATCTTTCTTTCTGTATATCTGAGATATAGCGTTTCCCATTTTTTATTGTTAATTTAATGTAAGAAAGGGAAAGTGCGTGAAGTTTAGTCAGTTTAATAAAAACGTGACGGATGATCTTCTATCTCTTTCTACCACAATTATTTCGCTGGGCGTACCGTTGAAACTTATCCCGGTATAGTTTTGAAATTAGACTGAAATAATAAACACACCCGTCTAGAATAACCTTGCCCGGACAGCCTTTGAAATTTAAATTCGATCTCATGCTTTGAAACCTTGGGTTGGGGCTGGGACAGCGTGCTGAGGGTATAGCGATATTAGAAATTTATCGTAGAAGGCGTTCGACTATTTTAAAAGAATTTGGCTTCATTTTCATAATGGCTAACTAAACTGCACGCTTCTTTCCTAGCCGGGTAGGCAGAGAGAACGGAACGCCATATGGTACGGTCCTTACACACCTCACTCGCCTCTTTAACATTCATGATACTTTTCATACAAGCTCTACGGTTTTTATGACTGCTAACATCACCTTCTGTTAACACACGACCAATCTGGTCGTGGTAGGTGAGCCTGCGTCTTCCGCGGTTTCTACATCCTTCCACTTTCACATTGTATATGTGTTTAGTCAATTTTCGTCATCCATTCTTTCCACATGTCCTATCCATCGGAGCATGATTCTTCTTATCTTTACTCCTACCTACCCCTTCGGGAATTACGGGCGTGAAGTTATGCATATGTTTATAATAATTAGAGGTACTATGATAAGAGGGATAGAGGACACAAAGCGAGCAGTAGCTCGATGATAAAAACTCGCGCAATACGTGAATTGGTTCAAATCTGAGCACGTACAAACCTTGGAATTTTTCATTTTATGTATGAATCAAAAAATATCAACGCATAGGGATGAAGACTGGATTAAAAACTATTATTCTATTTGGTCCATCAGTAAGATTATACAAAAATAATACACACATATTTTTGGCTTTATAATAATAATAATATAATAATATTAGACTACATCACATACTTTGATCTGTCTCCGAGGTAAGTAGCTTAAGCACTTGTGTTACGGATATCAGAATCAACAGTGGTATTACAAATATATACTTAAATATTGAATATTAAAACCAGACACAGCACAAACACAAGTATTCATCATACGAATATTTGTCCTGGGTGGGGATCGAACCCACAACTCTTGGCGCATGGGGCAGGGTCACTACCGAATGCGCCATCGTTTTTGTTAAACTATAAAAAAATTATAAAAAAAAAAAAAAAATCAGTCGAATTGAGACCCTCCTCCTTTTTTTTGAAGTCGGTTAAAAATTACAAGCGCATCAAAGTTTTAATCACTTTCAAGTAAAATTTGTACCCAGGTGTGACGTCACGTGCAACTTGATTCCAATGTATGCTCGTCAGTGTTTGTTTGATTAATAAAAAAAAATGCATGTTCAATTATTTTTTTATAATCTAACTGACGTATCAATGAAGGTACCTACAAATATCGAGAGTCGAGATCGCCGATATTGCGATCGTCGTAAAATCAATATGGCTCCGATGGGGTTATTGTTTACCTTAAATAACTAAATAAATTGTTTTGAAAATGGAAGTGTCATGTAACCTGCAACGTTAAGTACCTACATAAAAATTAAAATGAAACTAAAAAAGTTAAATTCTAACACGTTAAAATATTTTTAACAATTATTTTATAAATTTGTCCCATGTTTGTCTGGGACTTAAAAATAATGTGATAACTGTGGTTCTTGCCTAGCATGTCCTAAAAGACGATTAATGGTATATCAGGTTTTGGGTATGTGATTGTCTAGGCGACAAACTAGCTATTTGTTACTACTTTTTTACTGAATGTGGTTAAACGGGACTACTGCCCCTTTGACTCTGCCTACCCTTTCGGGGAATATGGGCGTGACGTTATGTTTGTATCTTATAATTTCTTACAAAATCCGCTCCGCCCATGACCTCGCCGGGAGTCGAACCCGGCACCCGTTAATGTCGGCCGCACGGGACGAATTTGCATGTGACACGCTCAACGCGATCCTAGTTACATATTTTTTCATACATTTCGGCGACGAGCGCGGTTTTAAAGCGATAGCCTTTGGTTTCACTTAGTCCTCCTCCTAGTCCTATGTTAGAATGGGACATGAAAAATGTGCCAACTGTGGTGCTACTGACCATATACATTTTGGAAGTCTTATTGCAATTTTTACATACATAACGTAACATCACGCTCATAATCCCCGAAGGGGTAAGCAGAGTCAAAAGGGCAGCATGCCCCGCCCCTTCTACCACATTCAGCCAAAAATAAATGGGTTAGATGGAAAATTGTAAAAAGCAGTGACAAGCGGCTAACCTGTCGCCTACACAATCACCCACCCAAAACCCGATATACCATTAGTCGCCTTTTACGACATGCTAGGCAAGAACCACAGTTGGCATATTCTTTTTAAGTCCCAGACCAACACGGGACAGTGGGCTGGGTTGGATGAAAAGCTGTGAAAAAGGAGTGACAAGTGGCTAGCTCGTCGCCTACTCAGTCACATACCCAAAAGCCCGTTAACCATTAGTCACCTTTTACGACATGCTAGACAAGAACCACAGTTGGCACATTCTTTTGTCCCAGATCAACATGGGCCAAGTCCCAGACCAACATGGGCATTTTTTTATTAAAAAAAGCCATCTTAACTTTTTATTGTATATTTGTAATAGACATTTTCCATGATTTTACTCATTAAATATATTAACACAATTAGAGATTGTAATACAGCGGTATTTGAGAGGGAGCTTGAATTGTGCTAGACTTAGCTGAATCGTTTGTTCCAGCTTTGTTATCCCTAGTAGAGATTACAATACAACGGCTTTTTTCTGCGAATTCAGCACAGCTAATATAGTGACCGGCTGGATTGGTGGATTCAGCATTATGATCCCTAAACCCAATGTCACAATGTTTATTTAGAGATTTAATTGTATTATATCTCTAATTATTGTTTTTTTTTGTTACAGGTAAACTTCGAATGAACAAGCAATCATAATGTCTACAAATCAATAAGTGTTTGATTATCCCGTTTTAATTGTTATCATTTTAGTATTTACTTAGCACCCTTAACCGACGAGCGTGTATGAAAAGACTTATGAATGTAGAAGAAGCGAAAGGTGTATGTCAGGATCGTAGCAAATGGAAGTACGTGATCTCTGCCTACCCCCATGGGAAAAAGGCGTGACATTATGACATTATGACTTAGTAGGTCTATTGGCTTTTCAATCTACATTTAATATAATACTAGTTATTGACCATGGCTTCACTATTGTAAAATGTGATGTATTACAAAAACTTAACGGTTCGTTATTTCCAGGATGAATGTAGCCTACGTAAGTTCTATTGATTTTAAATATTGCGGACTTTTAAAATAAGTGCTTTTGCACAAAAACAAGACAGACAGTTGGTGTCGTATTTATAATGCTTAATGGAGATTTTAAATATTCGACTTTCCATTTTTATACAGAAACGTCAACGGCCAGATTGACGCGACTTATTTTTTCCGGTTCACAAAGCGGAAAATCTATGGCAACAGAAAAGGAAATACGATGCGAAAACTGCATGCGTAATGAGCAAGTGAATCCGCAGTTCAAATATATTCCTTTGATATTTAAATCATCGACAAATGAAATGATCCCGGGGGCACCAGGGTATGTAAAGGGAACCTCTTGCTATCGGCTAGGGGATATTCCAGTTTTGAGCTGGCAGGTTTTTAGAGTTCCGTATACGAACAGTTACTAAGCCTTCGCTATTTATCTGTTTTCACATCTTTCCGTATTTCCTTCCTTTAACCTTTCCGTCCTCCCTTCCGTCGGTACATCCGTCCTTCTCTCCTGCTTTACTTCCGTCCGTTTCTCTGACATCAGTATCGAAACTATTACGTTAAAAAGTGAAGTATCTATTACACTATAGAATATATTATAACATGAAGCTCTTAACTAAGAAGAGAAGATACTTGTAAGGCATATAGTTGTGACATCACTAGTCTTACAATTGTCTATGAACTAGGGCTACTTATGACGTCTCCGTCAGAATGGCTTAATGGGTTGCCTATGGCATTTGGTTGTGAGACTAGAAAATGTGACTAATGGTAAGTATGTCGGTTTTTTTGGAATGTGATTTTGTACTTTTCTTCACTAGTTTTTCGCAATTTTCCATCTAACCCAGAACAGTTTATTTTTGGCTGAATGTGATTAAAGAGGCTTGCTGTCCCTTTGACTCTGCCAATCCCTTCGAAACTTAGATGTTATGTGTGTTATATATATTAGAACTCTTTCTAATACATACATAACATACACCAGCAATCTCTCAGTACAACCTTAACATGTTCAATGTAACGTCTCCCATCAATAAACAGCAAGAGTGATGGCGGAGGATGTTATCGCAATGATCGCCATTAGATGCGCAGAAATGCGCAGGGTGCGTAGTCCCGCGATTTGTTTACAGGTTAATGGGGAAGTGGCAGACGCACACAACGAAACGAACATGAGAGTTCGGTGCGTTTGAGGTTAAGGTTAAAGAAATTTATTCTCAAAAAAGACAATTCAGTCGCTTACATGAGAACATATTAAAATAAAATAACACCATTTATACATCGTTCAAACGTTTTGGTTCTATTAATAACGAATTCAGTACTGTAGCTAGGCCCATTTAGCGCATTATTTTTCTAATCTATTGTTTTAGTAACGTATTGTGCAAGTTTAGTTTTAAATGCACTGAATGCGTGTTTAGACGCGTGAACTGTGAACGACGACTGTGTGCTTGGTCTGTTGCTTAGTTTCTTGGTAAATATAAACCATGGAGGCCCACGCTTACACCGAAATGACTGAGGGACTATTTTTGAAAATGTAAAACGTATGTCTTACGGTTTTTTTTGGATCAGTATGTACTGAACCCGAAACATACAAAAACTGTTGCTTTAATATAATAAACAAACTCGTTAAATCTATAATCAAATGGTTGTGGTTTATTTAAATTTAAATATTTGAAAACATCATGGCGAATCTTATCCATTCAGATGCTATTAGTTACTAAAGTTTATTGTTGGTAAAGCAAGAATAATGTAACAGTGTCCTCCAACTATAAACTACGTAATGTCACTATCTACTTTAGTGCTAGAAGACATTTTAACACCGATAGAGACATGAAAGTTGTGAATCTACTCGTAGGCAGTGAAGACATTTTAAATATTACGCAACGGTGTAAATGCAGCCGAACAGCCATTACGAGCAGTGTTTTATTTGGCATCTATTAAATAGGCCTTAATAGTGTCTAATAGAGCATTTAACAGGCTACCCGCAGCCTAACGGGGGTCTGCTAACACTTGCAATAGGTCCAATTGGTATTTGATTATCCCCCGCTAACGAGACAGGTGGTACGAACTATTTGTTTTCGGTACAAGCGGGTAAGGCCCATTTGGCTATAGTTTGATTACGGTACGCTTTTAGAGAAATGCGTAAAAGTTAAGCAACGTTCACGGGGAACGAGTTTTGGATGGGTAACCGAATTTTAAAACTTAAGAGATAACAGGTGTAATGTATTGTCCATTATATCGTGGTGAACCCTCAACAAAACCTGCAACGGTGGGAATAACATTCCTCGTTTGCAAACGCCCATAAGCTACGGTGATCGCTTACCCTCATCAGGATTTACTTCCTACCATCGTGATATATAAAAATATCCTATAAAAATTACACACATACACACAATCACGCCCGTAATCCTCAAAGGGGTAGCAATAGTCCCTTCAAGCCAAAAATAAAACTAGGCTGGGTTGGATGGAAAATTTTGAAAAAGTAGTGACATTTAGCTAACCAAAAAATATTGAATACGTATTTACGTACGAAGAAATACAAAGATAAAGCGCTTCAAAGATCTGAAATTTAGCGCTTTACGTCACTTGGACATTAAAATTTTACACATCTAGTGACGTCACGCGGTACTTTAACGCGCTGTATCTTTATATTTTTTAGTTTGTTATACAAAAAAAGAAATACGTAAGCAATATTTTTTTATAATCTCAATAGGGGACTTTAATTTATTTTTAAGGAAAATAGCCTATCATACATTAGTCGCCTTTTACGACATGCTATATGGAACACAGTTGGCACATTCTTTTTAAATCCCAGACCAACATCGAATAAAGGATTTATTTGCTTTTTTTTTTTGAGGCACGCAACCCAAAAAAAGAAAAGCATAACGTATAGTGAGGTCTGATAGCTCGAGTTAAAAAAATACTCTCCGCACTTACTATTCACAATAGACCTAATAATTTTCAGCATAGCGAACCTAAATCTTCAGAAACAAAAAATGCTCGGAGCATAATAAATTTGGGGAATTAATCCCACAGGCGCATAGATCACGTGGCACATTTTATAAGAAATATAAAGTGATAATATCACGACTAAAGAAGGGCATAAAAAATGGGCAAGAGTGAACCGGGGTGTGGGGAGTGATGTTCCACAAGAATAACTAGGCTGGACTGATGATGGATGACAATAGGTGAAATTAGTAATTCTTACTAATATTATAGATAAGATAGGAAATATACTTGTCTGTCTGTTATGTTTTCACGTTGGGACCACTGTGTCGATTCGGGTGAAATTTATTACGCCAAAATTTCCGACCCTTAGTAATGACCCAAGTTACTTCTAGAAGTTCACAAATCCTGCAGGATACTCGATCTAGCAAAAGTGTCTTGTCAGAGGTTTACATACATCAATTGGCTGGCAGTATCTTCAATGTGACGACCAGTGCGCTAAATCCAGGATCGCAGTCCGCTGGACTCCTACCCAAAAACAAGACACAACATTAGACAGATAATGACAGTTGCCATTGACGTAACAGCATTCGACAAAATGGCGCCTTAAAGACGGCCATCTTGTTTCAACTTGTCAACGCTAGGTCGCTACCCCAAAGAACCCTAGAAACGCTTAGAAATAAAGGGCCACATTTCACCGGGATTCCAGGACGTTCCTGTAAGTAGACTGTAAATTCCCGACCTACGGGCCATTGTTGAAATCTTTCTAGAAAATTAATTGTTAGGACCTACAATCTATTTGTCAGCGATGCCCGCCCTAATTCAGTTAGCTGCGTATGTGCGTGCGTGGATCCTTTGTCTGTCTGTCTTAATTTAGGACCGAATTTAATTAGTAATAACAATTAATTATTATATCAATTTAATCTATAGGCTGCGATGACGTTTATTGTTAACTAGCTTCTGCCCGCGGCTTCGCCCGCGTGATACATCGATGAAACATAGCCTATATGTTAAGTATTCGGGTGTATGAGCTACCTATATTATTCTTAAGTTTCATTAAAATCCATTCATTAGTTTTTTTTGTAAAACGATAACAAACATTCATCTATACATACAAACTTTCGCATTTATAATATTAGTAGGATGGGCTCGAGTAGTATAATAAGAAAATGTTGTTATATATTAAATGATAAAAAAATATCTTTAATATACTATATTATGATGAAATATATATATATATATTGTTTCCTATCATAAAAGCTCATCAGATTTTTTTATTAAAACTAAGTATTTATGCTTTTTACATATGCTAGACAACGAATCTATACATACTTAAATGCGTTTATAAATATCCAGTTTCAAGTACAAATGGCCGTATACCAAATTGAATTTGCCCCTAGCAGGATTCGAAGCTAAATTTACAGTCAGGTTTTCAAACCACTAGACCATATAATATCATGTGGCGGTCCATTTTAACTACAATGTTTTTTTAAACTACATTAAAACGATTGCAATTTGACCCCAGTCTTCTCCAGATCAAGTAACTTATTATATATTAAACATATTTTTACACATTGATAACTATATGTATAAGCTTCCCTGGACTCTCGCCGGTGTTATAATAGAGCATAACGTGTAAAATGACATCACCGAGCGCAGCCGCGGTCTCCACTAGAGTAGTGCTACATTGTCTGAGCGTTTAATTAAACTCGGCTCCCCGCAATGTTGTAGATATTGTCTCGGGTGTAAATTTACGGACAGACAGACATGCTTGTTACCTACGTTGCTCGTTTATAAATACACTTTCGTTGCGGGTTATTTTGGGGGCGTATATTAGCCAACTTTGGGAAATGGAGGTTTATAGTTGGAGCTGTATGATTGCTTATAAAAAGCTAAACTATTTTTTTATTTGACAATTTGATTAGTATTGACTAACATCTTATATATGTATGGATTAGTGTCGCCGAAAATCGATAGTTTTGCAATCGATAGTTTAACGGCCGAATCATCTATACGATCGATATCACAATCGATAGTATCGATACTATCGATAGTATTGCTCTTAAATTTACTTTACTCCCAAAATCCCCGAAGGGTTAGGCAGAGTCCTAGGAAAGGTTAGTCCTGCAATAATTTTTAACCAAAAATAAAATTAAGCTGGGTCAAATGGAAAATTGTCAGAAAGTAGTGACAGGTGATTAGCTCGTCGCCTACAAAATCACAAACCCAGCATCTAAATACACCGACTATTGGGCGCCTTTTACAATATGAGGAATATAACACAGTAGGCACATTCTTTTTAAGTCCCAGACCAACTTGGGACCTGTATTTTGGAAGCTCGATGGCGCATTCGGTAATGACCCTGCCCCATGCGCCAAGAGTTGTGGGTTGGATCCCGACCCAGAACAAATATTCGTATGATGAATACTTGTGTTTGTTCTGTGTCTGGATGTTAATATCCAAAATTTAAGCATATATTTGTAATAACACTGTTATTTCTGACATCCGTAACACAAGTACTTAAGCTACTTATCTCGGCGTCAGATTAATGTATGTGATGTAGTCTGATATTTATTTATTTATCTTCGATATTAATTAAGATTAGTCAGACAGGGTCCATTTATTAAACAAAGTACATATTTTTTTCTCTTAGATTCCACAACCATTTTAATACAAGTTGAAATTCACCCACTTCACCATTTAGACTTAAGGTAGGTAGCTCACTCGACATCTAAAAGTTACTGATATTAGATTCCCGTCTAGTTAATCCAGAAAATAATTTCATAATTAGCAGAAGGCCGTGCTTATTAAATATTGAACTCTGCCGCACCATTTCTCAAACTATGCATCGCCCACTGTTGGTTGGATTGTTCCGGGCGGATATTGGATCCATCTCGAAAAATAGAAGGCACGTTGACCCCATCATTTGATTGGTCACAGAGGGAATATACAGTCCCTTTTGATGATTGAATGGTGACAAGCTAGTCTCATAGTAAGACTTCGATATGTGTATGGTTGTATGTGATAGTTTTCTCAGCAACTGCAGGAGCGTTATGTTTGGTATGTCTGAAATTTATTTGCCCACATCTATCTATGAAAATGAGTTTTTGTAGAAACTGGAATATAGAATTTAACTATTATTAACTTTTTTTTTCATAAAACCAACAGACAAAAGCGACGTAAAACAAGTGAATATTTAGCATTTGGCATGCGAGTCATTTGGGCAGTATTTTTATGACATTTTAAATGTTTTGTTTTACACAAAACGGATTGCAGCCACCCAGTAAACTTTGAGAACCGCTGCTCTTCGTATTATGGGCTGTTATGCATTATTATTTATTGAACAAGCAGAGGGGTTGAGAATTAGTCTGATTATTTATTAATTATTCAGGCCCATCTCCAGGAGTCGGACCTAGACCCAGAATTTATTAGGCTGAAGTCTAGAGCTCGCTAGCATTTGAAGAGCCTTTTATTATGATTGGATCGTCGAGATTAAGCGCTTGTTGATATGGTTTGAATGTGGATGGGTGGGCGAACAGTTGTGTGGCATTGGCATCATCGTGAAACATGAAGTTCAAGGCTACTACTTACACTTTATACATATAGGTATTTTTAGGGGTCATTGTTTAAGTTATATCATTATTGTTGGCGAATGCTTGTATCTGGTCTTGTATTTGGGTTGCTGAGCCATCGGAGTAAGAGTAATGTACTCTAAACCGATATTCGTAACGGCGGCCAGTCTCAACGAGGATTAGCCAACTACGCAGGAGTTATTATAATGCACAGGTGTGTGCGCAAACACAGGTGCACTCTCTGTTCCTTCACTCTCATAGTCCGGTGAGGTTAAGACTTGGTTTTTAAGAAATGTTAT
Organism: Glyphodes perspectalis; assembly: GCA_951394215.1. Taxonomy (NCBI): domain Eukaryota; kingdom Metazoa; phylum Arthropoda; class Insecta; order Lepidoptera; family Crambidae; genus Glyphodes; species Glyphodes perspectalis. The sequence continues at coordinate 7,987,327 of OX596225.1, read as the reverse complement.
TGTTAACTCAAAAATGCGATACTTCCCGCTAGGGAAGTGGCGTGAAGTTTAGTTAACTAGTTAGTTAGTTTATTATTTTATATTATATATTTCGTAGTATTGCTGAACAAATATATATAAACTATATAATTTTTGACAAAATATGCGCTTGTATGCTATGATTCTTGCAGATCCACTACTTTTCGTTGTCTATTAAAATAACATTCGTTTTGCTTAACAAGTTTCTAATTAATAAACTTTGTAAAACTTTCTGCTTAATTAACTTAAACCCTATTAGCTCTGCGAAACTAAGTGTTTATTTTATTACTTGTTGAATTTGTGAGATGAAACACTTTATTATGATTTATTATGATCTGCAGGATTAAAATAATATATAAATATACTAACTTCTTGATTGGCCCGTTGGTCGAATGGTCAGAGACCTTGGCCACAAAACTGAGGGTCGTAAGTTCGAATCACGCTGTCAGTCTGGAGTTTATTTTATTATTTAACTTCATGTTAGTAAGCGGTGGTAGTTCAATGGTTAGGACATGCGCTTCTTAACCGAGGAGTGCGGGTTCAAACCTGGGCACGTACCTCTGGATTTTTCAAGTCTATGTACGTATTTATAATAATAATAATAATAAAGGCGTAGGGACGTGACGCCCCCATCGCCCGCTGGCGAGAGTTGGTGAGCTTCGCACCATGAAGAGCAACAACTCCCGTCAGTGCAGTCAGTCTCCGCAGGGCGGCTTGTGGCGAGTCGTTGGTGGGTGGCGACACCACGGACCCTACCTCCAGGGGGACCATACAGACATGCGCGATACACACACTTACAGACAGTTACACACCCCCCGCCTCTGCGCTTGCCTTGACCGGCCGGCCAGAGTGGATTCGCAAGAGCGGAACCTATGCTCCAGGTTGGAAGTGTAAAATGTCATAACGCCGGGGGCACTTGACTGTATAAGGATCTTGCGCCCCGCAGTCTCACCTCTCCACAACCTTAGCTGCTTTCAGTGTTGCCCCCTTGCTGCCAGTATGGTAGCTAGTTGGGGGGCCCACAATTTGGATTAACAAGCGGCGAGTCACCGTCTGCCAACTTAATATATTTGTGAGAAATTTTCGAGGCAGATGTCCGGTATCTCACTCCATAGCCCAATTTCCTGTCCATAGTAGAACCTCCCTCCATAGCCCCGGTTTTTAGTTTCCCTTTTTCGCAATAGTCCTGCATCAGCCGGATGTCGCCTTTGAGTGTATGTTTTATACTGCAACTAAGGGCAACACCCGGCCGGTGTTCCATCACTCATTTAGATCAAACTCTCAAAAGGCCTCTACATGTTGGACCCATGTCCCCATGCAAGCCTCAAAGGCCCGGGCTTGTCCCGTGATTGTGCCGAGAGACATAATAATAATAATATCGTTTATTCTCACCACAGTTTTACAATTAGTACAATACACATAATACAATACAATAAGACGTATTCGTAATGAGACGTTGACACAATAATATAATATTATGTAGGTAGTTCACAAAAGTTGCTACATTTTTAGTGAGACATCAAAATACAGTAGAGGAAACTTTAACAGTAAAGACAACTGTGGCGGGCTAATACCTGAATTAGGAAAGATCCTGTAGCTCAGGTTATTAACCCTCCACCCCATGGAAGAGTCCAAAAATATAACAATAACGTGTTTTTGCGCTTAAGTATAAAAATATAACTTTAGATACATATCAATTATAGAAATAAAAATAAAAAATTTTTTGCCTACATACATTATCCTGTCTTTTGACAAGTAATTATGACATATCAATAGGTTGAAAATATAAAGTTACTTACATTTGAAATATGAAGTTACATAATAATAGTTAGTTAAATTACATAATAATATTAATAAATGTTGTACTATTACTAAAATCTATAACTTTTGAGAATGCTCTCAGTCAAATTATGGTCAAGAGAACTGAGGATCTTTTTAAGTGTAGATTTAAGTGCAGTTCTATCCATTTTAAGAATAGTTTCCAGATCGTTAAAATATCTATACAGAAACGGCCCTGTGAAGATTATTTGTCGTCTGGCAAATGTAGATTTGAATGTGGGTACAGGAGTGCGTATGCGTCTTTTTTGTTGGGGAAGTGTCTGTGGGTTAATTGTTTTTTTTATACCACTAGCTCGACGGTGGAGGAAAACATCCGCATCGCAGCGCATCCAAAAATTGTCTGGTTCTCCTATCTTAGTGTTACGAAGGTCAGATCGGCAGTCGCTTCAATGTAATTACCAGACTCGCTAAATCCTGGATCATGGTCTAAGCGCACCTCGTCTTAACACGGGACATAACGCTAGGAAGATGATTTAACTTCATGCTAAATCCTAGGCTGAGAGAACCGACCGCCATGTGATACTGTAGGCATGGTAGCCAGAGCGCTCTACACTTTCCGCCCTTTATGTCAAAAACGGTACGATGTTTAAAAAAAAGTTTTAAACAAAAGAGAATTTTATCCTGTACAATATTTATGCTGAATGCCAATACGATTGAAGATAGAGAAAACGAGATATTCTCAAAAAAATTTTTTTTGGGCCCTTTGACCTTGAATATTGTAAGACACGGACACGAGTTCTTATGAGATTTTTGAGACAACTTTGAGAATGGCAAAGTAAAGGTCTATACACGTTTTCACCTGTTTACCTCTCATTCAGAGGTTTAACCCCTTACTCGACTAGACTACAGGGGTAATGAGTCCTACAAATCACATGTGGCAAAAAATAATTGATAGTAATGCCCTTTCTTTCTTTTAAGACGGAATGCGTATACCTTAGAGGCTGAATTTCAACCACGATTGTTACCAAGAAAAATCCAAGAGATAATTCAATAAAAACAAAGCCTGTTCCTAACAATAGACCTGGGATACATTAAGCCTTGCCAAGGCAGAGCTGATGTGTTCGCTGTAAAGACATGTTGTGGGAACAGCAATGTTGGAGTACGAGTGTCCCGGGCAAACGCCAATGGCGTATAGGCCGGGCTACTGACCCGGGATAGAAAGTCCTGGATATGTCTGAGTAAATGTTAGGAACCACTGCTCACCGTATTGGGCTATTCGGTTCTCTCTGCCTACCCCGCTAGGGAAGTGGCGTGAAGTTTTAGTTAGTTAGTTAATGTTTTATTTTTATTGAACAAGCAGAAGGGTAGACTATAAATTATGAATTATTTAGGCTCAGAATATGGATTTATCAGAATTTATTAGGCTGAAGTCTAGAGCACATACCGTCGCATAAGTTTTACATACGAGACTACACTACTACTATATCCTAGAAACGCCTCGTTGGTCTGGTAGCAAGTGCCGCCTAACGACCAGAGGTCCCGGGTTCAAATCCCGTATCGGACCAAAAGAAAATAGCTGAGTATATCAATATTGAAATTTCCCAGTAACAGCCCGGAGTCAGGAAGTTGGCGGTTTAATTACCCCCAATAATTATTGGTCTAAGTATTAAAATGTTTAATAAACTACCACAAAGTATTATAACATTACCCCTACATAAGTTCAAATTATGCATTAAATCTTTTTTAACGAGTAAGCGCTATTACAAGATACAAGATTACCTCAATGAGAAAGATTTATGGTTAACTTCATAATAAAGTGTTCATCTGCAGTGATATCTAGTCTAAGTATAGATTAATTAAGTTTACAAATTTGTAAAATTTTGCATTTAAAAGAGTAACTATCGAGTTTCTTGGCGAATTCTTCTCGATAGAGTCTACCTGCCGAACCGGTGGTAGTATTATTTCTTATCCTTTTTTTGTGTATATTGACTATTTATAAGTGCTTTCTTGAAGTCCATATAAATAAACATATTTTGAATTTGAATTGAATTTGAATACAGTTTCTGTCGCATCCAGTAGGCATTACCATACTTCTCCAATAACGAAATGACCACGTGGCATTCGCAATTTTTTTCTTTTGTGAAGCAAACTAAAACTTATGAAGATACAGCGCGTTAAAGTACCGCGTGACGTCACTAGGTGTGTAAAATTTTACCGTCCAAGTGACGTAAAGCGCTAATTTCAGATCTTTGAAGCGCATCTTTGTAATTTTTTGAGTACTAGTTTAAGAAAAAAATACGTTTTTAATATGTTTTAATAATCTAACTTACGGACTAAAAAAAAGTTTTTGAGTAAAATACCCCATTACACGCTGGTCTTGTCGCATCCAGCAGATCTATATCGTTACACACAAGTAAGGTTGTTATTAAAAAGGCCCAGAACAATCACACGCCGGCTCGGAGCGCTCATTTTAGCCCCGTATCCAATTACGGACTTAAGGCCACGGGAAATACACACTTGCGTTGCGTGACGTGCCTGCGTTGTCAGGCTTTAACGGGACAGTCCCGTTTTGTGGTGCTAGTCCCGGGAATTGATTTGGAACGGACTATTGTGCCGGTTTGAATGATGCAAAACCCATGTTTTAGCAGACTCGACGAAAAGTTGTTTTTAAACGTGAATACGAACGGGACAGGCCCGTTTTATGGTGCTATTCTCGAGAAATAAGTTGGTACATCAAATTGCTCACAAAAAAATGAAGGAAACTGACGAAAAAACATGTTGTCACGATCATTGCATTTGGTGTATTTTTTGAATTAATATAGTTTTTGTAAGTTATAGAGTTTTTGCAGTTTTAACTAGTTATTAAATACGTTGGAGTGTACATTTTTATGTGATAAAAAATTTACTATTTATGACACAAGCTAGCCACTTGTCACTACTTTTTCACTCAAGCCCAGCCCAGCTTTTTTCGGCTGAATGTGGTTAAAGGCGCTTGCTGCCTCTTTGAATCTGCCTACCCCTTCGGGGATTATGGGCGTGATGTTATATATGTATGGTAAGGGGGAAGGGGGTAACAAATATATGTCCCGTTTTGGCTAAAGACAAAAATGGTCACGTTAGTTATATCCCTTGGCCGTAGATGCCGCAGATTGAGGGTTGGAGTGCCCTTGTATTTATTATATCGCCGTCTTAGGTGTTGGTGGTGAGATCAGAAATGGGGAGGAAACCGTTTCCGGGTTATGGCTGATAATAGAAGTTAAGCGACGTTCGCTTTGGCGGGAAATAGATGGGTGGCCCGAGTGGTGGTGGATTGAAAATGGGGAAAACTTGACAGGTTTGCCAGACGTTGAGGGTTTTCTATTTCTATTCTATATACTACTAGCATTTGTCCAGGGGTTCTGTGTGATATTCCATTACAGTGACTTCGTAGAATTTTTTATAACAATCATTCTAGCTATTTCGACGTGAAAACGGAACGGATAGACAGACAGTGATTTTGATATTTTTAATATTACATAATATAATTATTGTTATTAATAACTGCACAGTTAACCCATTTTTAAGCCCTATACCAACATGGGACTAAAATTATATAGGTTAAGAAGTAATGATTAAGGAAAAGTAATATTTATATTACGTAGATACTTATCTATAAATCTATAAGAATAAGCCATAGGAATCCCCACGAATAGGTGCCATCATAACCGTTTATGGCGCTATAAAGATTTGACTCGTTTATAGCAGTTAGATAACTAATTTTGTTAAGTATCTGTCTGTCTTTATGTTGCTGTCGACCCCAATACCCTTAAAGTTAGGGGTAGTAAGTTTGTAGGTTTCGAGGTCGAAGACTTAGCTCGTAATTTGATTGGGGGTGTAATGTAATGAAATGTTGTTAAGCGACTTTAGTTCTGGCGGATAATGGATGGGTGGTCCAAGTAAAAAGTTCGTCTCAGTAGGTATAAGGCAGATCTTAAAAGCTTGTTAAACATAGAGTAGTTGACTATTAGAATATTATTCATAAAATCGCATGCGCAATCTCCGAAAGGGGAGCATTATGGTAATTTAAAAAAAATATTGGTAAACATAAACTAATTTTCCCTCTTCGGGTAAATGTGGTTTAAGGACCTCATTGCTCGTTGGACTCTGTCTATCCCTTTAGGAATGGCAAGCGGTGTGTAAGGATCGTGCCATATGACGTTCGGTTCTCTCTGCTTACCCTGCCAGGGAAGTGGGGTGAAGTTTAGTTAGTTACGCCCGTAATTCCCAAGGGGTAGGCAAAGTCAAAGGGGCAGCTAGCGTTAATCACATTTAGCCAAAAAATAAAGAAGATTAGAAGTGGGTTAGAGCGAAAATTGCGAAAAAGTAGTGACAAGTGGCTAGCTCGTCTCGTAAACAATCACAACAATATAAATATTTCTACCTACATACATACATACAAATATTTATAATACACTATTAGTCGCACTCTTACGACACGCTAAGCAAAGAACACAGTTAGTCTTTGACTGGCTCGATGGCGCATTCGGTAGTGACTCTGCCCCATGCGCCAAAAGTTGTGGGTTCGATCCCTACTCCGGACAAACATTCGTATGATGAATACTTGTGTTTGTTCTGTGTCTGGGTGTTAATATCCAATATTTAAGTATATTTTTGTAATACCACTTGGAGCGGTGGTAGCTCAATGGTAAGGACACGCGCCTCTTAACCGAGGAGTGCGGGTTGAAACCCGGGCACGTACCTCTGGATTTTTCAAATCTATGTACGTATTTATACCACTATCTCGACGGTGAAGGAAAACATCATGATGGAACCTGCAAATTCAAACAACTGTGGATTTGGAACCATGCTCCAAAAATTGTCTTGTTCCCCCATCTTAGGGTTACGAAGGTCAGATCGGCAGTCGCTTCAATGTAATTACCAGACTCGCTAAATCCTGGATCATGGTCTAAGCGGACCCCATCTAAGCACGGGACATAACGCTAGGAAGATGATGACTCTTAATTCTTATATCCGTAACACGAGTGCTTAAGTTACTTACCTCGGAGTCAGATTAATGTATGTGATGTAGTCGGATATTTATTTATTTAGTCTGTTCCTTAACAGGACATTTAGTAGTCCATTATACAAGCACTAACTTCCACTGTTAGTCAGTCATTAATGTAGCCACTAAACAGTGGTACATCTTGTTCGATTAGCGTCGTAGCCAGTGTAAGGCGATCCCCCTACCCCCGGCGCGGTTCGGGCATTACAGGATATAGGGGGGAGACGGGACGAGTGATGGATGCCTGGATTAAATGGACGTCTGAGAGACGAACGGGCTGCAGATGTACGAGAGTGGATTGGGGGCGGGTCTGTTATTTTTTAACGGATTTTTAATTATCTTGGTACTTCTATCTTCTTAGCTATTTGGGCAGTCTCGTTGGGATCTGACTTAAATTATGGTTCTAGATAGCGAGTGGATATACAAGTATCCTAAATATATTTTCTCTTCTTCTCAATATATCTTCTCTTTACCGAAGCTATCAGAAAACGTACGTATTTATATATGCTAAGACATAGATTTTATATATGGTAAGACACGTGCCCAGGTTTGAACCGATATTTCAAGCTCGTAGGAGCCTGCCCTTACCATTGAGCTACCACCGCTCTTTATTATAAAATGCGTCTTGAACGATAGAGTATCTGTAATAGATACATTTTCTCGTGATCGCAACCAAATTTATAGCGAATGCTTTTTTTGAAATACATATGAAATAATTTATTTCTGCTAAATTCTTTTGCACGTCAAACATTTTTTGCCCTACCAGCACCTCGACGTGAATGGCCTGCTCAGAAGAGGTACTTGAAATCATTGTCTCTTTTATTATATCAAAATCTAAGCAAGGATTCTAACTTAATATTTTACAATTTACGTATGTTTATAAAACATACATCACTAGACATCGGATTATATGCATATGCATTTTTGCATGTGCAAATGCATATAATTCTATTTTTATAGCGTTATTGCATATTTTGGTACTTTTTTATTGACAGTGCATATTTCAGTCAGTAGTTATACGTGTTGTCGCACAAACTCAGCGAGCGCACTAAATCCGATCTATCGGATCGAATCGAAATTAAATGCAGTTTTGTATAAAATTCCCGATCTCGAAGGAATTGAGAAAATTGACGCATTTATCAACGGCACCGGACAAACTCTGCCTGAAGAGGTCTTTGCAGAAATGGCGCCGAATTTCAACGTCTGTCTGGTAACGTCAGATGACGTAGAAAGGCGTAGAAAGGTCAGTTTGCCTATATATTATTATATTACGTGACGAACGTCACAAGTTTGCTGCAGAAAACCTGGAATATTTAGTGATGTAACATCACAAATAAGTGACTAAAAAGAGTTAAAACGTTTCGACACAACAGTAACTTGTTTTTAAATTAAAACCTTTCCTTTCTCCTTAATCCTTACCCCAATCCAAATCTTCTTATAAATATTCTTCAACCAACGTTTCTCAGCGTAATACGAACCCGTATGTCACCTTTGTTCTCAACTAGGCGCCCACTTACTTTAGACCCCGCTATACTATCATTTCCCACCTCAAGGCAGTTCAACCTAAACTGGTCTCTGAAGAGATATTACCTGCACGATATTTCCTAATGTCCTCGATGGTACCTAGGAATGTTGGTTTCGTGTACACCCCTCTTGAGTGTTTTCACTCAGTCACGGCATAGAGAGGTCACGTAGTGCCTGTATAAATGTGTAGGCCCCCGGCTTCGTTTAAGGTACGTACGTATGTAATGTGGCCTATAACCATTTGCATTGATGTAACTTTCAAATGGTAAGATACATTTTTGAATAGGGTAAGTGGTTCCGAAGATTTCACTCTACATACAAACAAACTTGATTCTTTTTTCTTTAATGTTATTTTCTTGATAGAATTGGTCGCTTTGTGGGTAAAGTAGTAAAAATACGAATTTTGGGATCTTGTAAAAAAGTAGAGACAAATGGCTAGCTTGTCGCCTACACAATTAAATACCCAATACACCATTAGATAATGTAGGTAAGAAACACAGTTGGTACATTATTTTTTAGTCCCAGACCGTCATGGGACAAGAATATATGCAAGGACAATTCGTCGTCTTCTAGCCAATTTTTTAACGCTTTCACCACCCTAAACGTTTTTCAAAATCGTGTTTTCGTCCGCTTTTAATGACAGCAGAAATAGATAAAAATCGGTTATAAAAAGACGGACGTTAAGCCGTACCGGGTTTGACCGGTTTCCAGCTCATTTGCCGGCCAATGCCGCGAATTGCCGACTCACCGTTTAATGGCCGTCGGGGTAAGTTGAAAAAGCGTCTGCGCGATTTTAAAAGGGCCGTTTTTTGGGAAAAATTTAGTGCCGCCGTCATCCATGGAGGGTGGGTTGTCATTTTTCACGTTTTATTTGCGAAAAATGTTTTGGATTTGTTCGATGCGGAACCCGCGGAGTGGAAAGTTAGCAAGTTTACGAGGTTCTTATACGTGTTCGGGAAATTTGAATTTTGCTTATACGATGCAGTAGCTGAGCGGTGGTAGCTCAATGGTAAGGATATGCGCCTCTTAAGCCAGGAGTGCGGGTTCAAACCCGGGCACGTACCTCTGAATTTTTCAAGTTTATGTACGTATTTATACCACTAGCTCGACGGTGAAGGAAAACATCGTGATGAAACCTGAAAATTCAAACAACTTTGGATTTGTAACCATGATCCAAAAAAAATGGTCTGGTTCCCCTATCTTACCAGACTCGCTAAATCCTGGATCATGGTCTAAGCGGACCCCGTCTAAACACGGGACATAACGCTAAGAAGATGATGATTATACGATGCAGTAGCTGAGCACTGATTCGCTTATTACATTTAAGGGCTTAGAGCAAGATGCTGATTGGTCGATGATTGACATGTTTAGTTTCAATTGGACATTTGGATATATATTTTTCCAATGATAAGTTTTTTATAGCTACTTCATGGTTTACGTACACCTTATGAGTAATGGGTTAGAAACGCAAAGATGACTAACTTAACTAACTAACGTTCACGCCACTTCCCTAGCGGGGTAAGCAGAGATAATTCTATAAAAAAATAAATAAAACAAGTCTAACCAAAGTAGTTTCAGACTATCATCAAATATATATGATAAATAGATGCTACAATTGTGCATGAATCAAGAAAATATCATATGCTTTTTAAATTTGCTGGCATGAAAGTTAATTAAAACCGATTTTCGAACCGATTGGCGCGTAACAGACTAAATAGATTTTTAAGACGAACAAGAAAATCTGAAAGAAAGAATGGCAATTAATTGAAAAATATAACACGTTTTCCAGCTAGAAAATAATTTTATACGCGAAAAGTTGCTAGCTCAGAGAACACTAAACGTTTTTAGTTTGATGTCGAATAAAAGAGTAAATTGTTAATTTGGGCGAACAATTACCTATTAGCGCCATTTTAAACAAGATTTTCTCTGGAAAATACTTATTTCGTATGTATGCATTTAATCTGCAATCTATACTAATATTATGAAGAGAAAAGATTTGTATTATTGTATTTTTGTATGTGGTTTGTATGAGTAGCGGTGGTAGCTCAATGGTTAGGACACGCGCCTCTTAACCGAGGAGTGCGGGTTCAAACCCGGGCACGTACCTCTGGATTTTTCAAGTCTATGTACGTATTTATACCACTAGCTCGACGGTGAAGGAAAACATCGTGATGAAACCTGCAAATTCAAACAACTTTGGATTTGTAACTATGATCCAAAAATTTTCTGGTTCCTCTATCTTAGGGTTACGACGGTCAGATCGGCAGTCGCTTCAATGTAATTACCAGACTCGCTAAATCCTGGATCATGGTCTAAGCGGACCCCGTCTAAACACGGGACATAACGCTAGGAAGATGGTGATATCGTTGATCATAGGTTTCATTTCAGCCGACTTCAAATAAAAAGGTAGTTGCTTTTCGCGTTTCAGTTTTAAACTTATTAAAATGTTCCGAATGCAACTGAAAATTTAATTTCAGTGAAAATTCAACTCCTCGAGGTAAGAGGTTTAGAACAAGTATGAATGGAGTTGAGCCAGTTTAGAAAACTGTTGGAAATATCATCGGATTTCTTCTACAGCGGAAGTACAAAAGCTACCCAGCTGCCCAGTGTTAGGAGTAACGGCATAATGCCTTTGAATCTTGTTTTGTGCTTCTTGCGAACCGTTTATTTTATTTAGTGTTTAAGTTAGAAAATACACTGTGAATATCTAAGAAACACACGGGGTTGTTTCTGTTGGTGGCATCGGTTTTAATCTATACTTATAATAAATCTGTAGAGAGGTCAATTCTGTACATGAAATATATTTTCAAAATAACTATCAGGGGGTGATTAATGATCGATACTGATGCCAAAAATGCAGTCAGTAAAATGTTTGTCTGTCTGTCTGTCTGTATGTTCCTTATAGAAACAAAAACTACTCGACGGATTTTAACGAAACTTGGTACAATTATTCTTCATACTCCTGGGCAGGTTATAGTATACTTTTCATCACGCTACAATCAATAGGAGCAGAGTAGTGAAGGGAAATGTTGGGAAAACGGGAGAAGTTACTCCATTTTTTAAGCTCCCGTCGCGTGTGCAGCCTTAAGGGTTAAAGTTACATAGAAATAATGTATGACGGAAATAGTCTTTATAATACGTACCATAAACGCGGGTGACACCGCTGGCACAGCTAGTAAATAAATAAATATCAGACGACATCACATGTCATTGATCTGACTCCAAGGTAAGCAGCTTAAGCACGTGTGTTACGGATATCAGAATCAACAGTGGTATTACAAATATATACTTAAATATTAGATATTCACACCCAGACACAAGTATCCATCATACGAATGTTTGTCCTGGGTGGGGATCGAACCCACAACTCTTGGCGCTTTGGGCAGGGTTACTACCGAATGCGCCATCGAGCCAGTCATCTTTTTAAAAGCTGTTTTTTATGTTAAATAATTTAAAAGTTTATAGTAATGTGGTAATCGTGTCTTTATTAAACGTTGTCTTAAAATATTACCTTACTATACTATATTATAAATGCGAAGGTAATTCATTCTATCTGTCTGTTATATTTTTACGCCTAAACGATGGTATTTAATGTTTTTGTAAAGTAAAAAGGACATAAAATGTTTTTCATCTCTGTAAAAGGAAGATTAGATGGCTGTAGTTTCAATATTATAGCCAGGCTTACAAATCTCGGATACTGTTCTAAGTGGACTCCGACTAAATATTAGGCTATAATACCTAGTGAGAGCCTTATACTTAGTCGGAGTATATATATCTAGTTAATATTTCGTATTTATTGTAAACACATAACGTTTATATATAGATGTGAGAAGACATCATATAATGTACATACATAACCGCACGCCCACAATCCCCGAAGGGGTAGGCAGAGCCAAAGGGGCAGCAGGCGCCTTTAACCACATGGGAAATTGTGAAAAAGTGGTAACAAGTGCCTAGCCCGCCCACACAATCACATACCCAAAACCTTTAGTCGGCTTTTATGACATGCTAGGCAAGAACACAGTTGGCACATTCTTTAAAGTCCCAGACCGACATAGGCTGGGTTAGATGGAAAACTGCGAAATCATATACTACTTGTATAAGATTTATAAAATCATCTTAATTTTTCGCAAAACTGACAGACTATTGAAAGACCTAGATTTTATTTTGCGATGAGCGTTTTCCGATCACATGTGAATGCTGCGTTGCCGGTCGCACTTACTCCCGTGTGTACCCCGCCTAAGCTGCTTGTGTGCTCCCACCTTTAGGGGTTTATAACGCGTTGTGCTTGCGCAATATCATCTGTCGGTCTCGAACTGGGCCAGATAATAACGTCTTTGTCTAAGACGTCAGGTCACTAGAAGAGACCTCGAAAAAGAAAAAAAAAAAGAAAAATAGATATATTTTCTCTTTTATTAATCGTGGTTTCTAGTCCTGGGGCCCTTGAAGGCTATTAATCTTCACTTTTAATGGCTTTTTTCCTTTTTTTAATCTTGGTTTCTAGGCCTGGACTCGTTGAAGGCTATGAAGAATATCTTCAAATTCTCTTCGAATTAACTTTGATAATATATTTAAGTCATCATCATCATCTTCCTAGCGTAGACGGGGTCCGCTTTGACCATGATCCAGGATTTAGCGAGTCTGGTAATTACATTGAAGCGACTGCCGATCTGTTCTTCGTAACCCTAAGATAGGGGAACCAGACAATTTTTGGATCATGGTTGATAATAATATATTTAAGTAAATTGTGGTAAATGATGCTGGTGTTGAAAATAAGTGCTTATATGTATTTTATACCTGTTATCAATCAATATTTTTTTATGTACCCAAATTTATAAAAAAAAAAAAACTTTTCAATTGGCGAAATTTACTCTGATTTCACAAAAGCTAAATCACTGTGACTCAAATGTTACGCAACAAACCTCAGAAGTGACTTCTCAGTAACTGGTATCATAAACACATAATTTGCTCTTGTGTAAAAATATGAACAAAGTTAGACAACGATAATACCTTCGAAATGAGGAGGAGTTTAAATCTAAAACTAGACCTACTTATCCATAGTTATCTAAATTCTAAATGATCCGTGCATTTTGATTTTCCTTATCCTTTTCTTTACCGTTGAACTAGTGGTTAAAATTTATACTTACAGTTTTCAAATTGCACTGCTGCCATTTGGCTCAATTATTATAAACCAAGGCAACCGACTCCGGGCAACTATGCAGCTTTTGTAGTCTTATTAACCGGATGAGAGTTTCAGGCTCTCTACGAGAGTTGTCTATAGATACTCATAGTAGAAAAACTATCAAATATCATGACCTTTTTCAATTATTATCTCAGAGCGCTTCCAGCATTTCTCTATCTCTCCCCGTTCTTTATGTTTTTAGCAGAGTGGGTTCCCTGATCTCAGTATACACTTTTCAGTTTTAAACCACTCCTTTTGTTAGCGCAAATTTCCAATGGGGCCTTGACAGTTCGCCATCTTGGAATTTTCCAACGTGGGAACGGCCCTCCGCTCAGTTTTCATTTGGGAACTGGACGTGGGTGGAATACTGGAATTTTTAGTGGCGATTCCATAAATTGGACGCGATATGGATGGATGGGTTGACTGGTGCAGCTCTGGATTGGAAGTTTATGTGTAGCCAATGCGGGATTCTATACCCGGATTATATATTTTTGGTTGGGCGAGTTTAATTTTCAGCGTCACTTTTAGTCGGGCGTCCTATTTCCCTTATGTCTTCTAGTAAATATAAATAAGGAAGTTTGAGAAAATGGCTGTACGTTTTATTTGTTTCTCTAAAAATTACTGAACAAGTTCAATTTTTATGATAAAAATTGGTTTTGATCTGTATTTATAGCGGCATACGTTTCCATAGGAATAGCGAAATGCTTGTTGTTTTTTTTCTTTAAAAGCTTAAATCTTCATGGTGTTTTCTTTTGCTTATAAGTGCTTTTTAGAGGCGTAAATAAAAACCATTTTGAATTTATAATATAATTCCAGATAAGGGCATTTTATTGCAAGCTTGCAATAAAATTAGCGTGATTCTAACAAATAATTAAAGCCAAAATACTGGGAAGTGACATCGGGTACTGTTTACCGTTCTTAATAAAAAAAAGGGCGTTGCGTAAATATCGCTTTTTCAACTCTGGTCTCTGCCTTACTTGTTGGGGATTACGGGCGTTAGACTATGAATGAATGCTAGTGAAAAGCGATCAGATTACTAATCTGACTGGGCCGTTCGTCGGGTGGTCAGAAACCCTGGTCACGAAACCATTGTCGCGGGTTCTAATACCGTTAGGGAAAAAATTTCGTGTGACATTTGTACTGGAATTAGTGTTGCCCAAAGCAAGACTCTTGCAGCGGTCTTGCATGTCGTCATCTTGCAGATTTAGTCTTGTTCTTGCTTAAATGTTGCTTGTTGCTTGGTCTTAACACAGGACCAAGCGACAAGCAACATTTGATCAAGAACAAGATTGAGTCTGCAAGATAACGGCATGCAAGACCGCCGCAAGAGTCTTGCTTTGGGCAACACTAACTGGAATGGATTAAGTATATCTATCCGTTAGCCTAGTATCCATTGTAGCATACGCTTAGTTTGGAACTAGGGAATTGGTGTCTCAGTCTATTTATTTGTTTATTTATTAATCTACGTCTTAAGGGATTGCGAGTTTGATGGTATAGCAATATTAACTTCCTGCAAAAGATACTGCTCAGTGACGTGTGCATACATTAAACGGTATAGTTTAAACAGACCCTGTACCACCCGGGGCTCATGCGAGCAAATTAATATAACGCTCAGGCAAGCTGAAAACCAATTTTTGGGCAACCGCGGTTCCCCTTGACAACTGACGAGGGAAACGTTGCTTAGTTTTCTTCCGGAACACACGGACAGGCGTATGAGCGAACTGGACTTTGATATAAATCTATCTAATTGACCTGCGACTTCGTGTAGACATCGTTCCAGCAGCATAAGAGACCGTTACCATAAGAGAAAGCACATTTTATTCTTGAAGAATTACGAACTTCTACAAAATTATGCAAACACCAGTTCCTCCCATTAAAGGTTCAATTTTCAAATAATCCTATCTTAAAATAAAATAATATAACAAATAAAATAGCGATAATCCTATCTTAGTGTTATTTAATTTTAAATTTACGTGACTTTTATATACTTGAGCATCAATTCCTTAGTCTACTTAATGATTTCAAGAGTTTGTAAAATCAATGTATGTATGGTTTTCGATGGACAAGTAACTGCATAGTCGAAATCCGGATTCATTACAAATATTGTCCTATGTGTATGTTGTGTTGATCTGGGACTTGGCCCATGTTGATCTGGGACAAAAAAAAAGAATGGGTCCAACTGTGGTTCTTGCCTAGCATGTCGTAAAAGGCGACTTATGGGTTAACGGGTTTTTAGGTATGTGACTGAGTAGGCGACGAGCTAGCCACTTGTCACTCCTTTTTCACCGCTTTCCATCCAACCCAGCCCGGCTTTATTTTTGGCTGATTGTGGTTAAAGTGCCCCTTCAACCACATTCAGCCAAAAATAAAGCCGGGCTGCCTCTTTGACTCTGCCTACCCCTTCGGGGATTATGGGCGTAATGTTATGTATGTGTATGTATGTGAAATCAATGTATCAAACGAAATCCGGATGCATTACGAATATAAATTAATTTTTTTTTTTTTTTCTTAACTTTTATTTAATATGTCGTGTTATGTTGAGGTGGTAAGGTACTGGTAAATGTGCCAGTGTTAAAAAGCAGACACAGTTGTACACCATTGTGTTATACGGAATGTCTGCTTTATACGGAAGCCGAAAAAGGTGTCTCTAGTAAAACAACTGTTTGCCTACACAAAGGCGTGGCTCACCGCCCTCCCCGTCCGTCTGTCCAAAACTAGTGGAGCATATAACCGCTCCTTACTCGTTTTTGCCGGCGAAATAATAAATTATGCACAGTCTGTATTGTCTCTTGACGCTATCTCTTTTGCGGGTCCATTCGTTGTAGCGATTTATTCGTTCTCTTTGTTAACCCGGTGTTAAATTAAGCGACGATTGTGCGAAACTGCGAGTTAATTCGCTCGTTTGATTAACGGTGCGGGCGATAGTGTATCGGTTGGGGATGAGTTATTCGTTTGAGAAAGGCGTTTGAGACTTGCTGTTTTGAGAGTTCTTGAGCATCATAAGGTCCTAAGATTCTTACTATAGACCCCTGTCTATGAGAGTGACATGTCTTTGGTGTTATAACTTGAAAATAGCGACCATATCGGTGCTATAATTTTTATTTGTTGCTTTGCAAAACATATTGTGTTGTTTTTCTATTATATCAACATAATATGCCGCATTAATTTTGTCTATTAGACTTGGACATACTTCTATTCTAAATCTTACGTTACGGCCCACCTTTAGGATTTTTCTCAAATTCTCTCTCTTGACTAGTCAATGCGTTATCCTGTGGTCAGGAGATAAGAAACAGGGGCTCAATAATTTAGAAAATTTTCATGCGTCTCAAAAATATTTATGGAAAGCAATAGGCTATTTTCTTAAAAAAAAAAAATGTATAGTCTACTATTGAGGTTACAATAAAATATTGCTTACGTATTTGTTCTTTTGTTCAACAAACTAAAAATGATGAAGATACAGCGCGTTAAAATACCGCGTGACGTCCCTAGGTGTGTAAAATTTTACCTTCCAAGTGACGTAAAGCGCTAAATTTCAGATTTTTCAAGCGCTGTATCTTTGTAATTTTTCGAGTATCAGATTAAAACAGAAAATACGTATGAAATATATTTTGATAATTTATCTTATGGGCAAAAAAATTTTTGAGGATAACCCCATTGTTAACTCAAGTTAACTCAAAAAGCTTGCGCAATGAACTGCCCGAGTTATTGAGTAGAGGCAAAGATGTTCGCTGAGTTAATTCCGCTAGAACGGTATTCCATGCAGAAATATTTCACATGCATTCAACCATTCAGAAACTCAACAGCCATAGAGTCTGTTCATCCACGTTAAATTACCTACATCACCCGATACACTAACACAGTGAAACATCTCTCCTTTAAAACTCGAACGTTTATCTATACGATATAAAACGGACGAGAAATACGATATACGTTGTAAACTGGCGATTTTATCGAGATTCGCGAGTCGACGCGGAATTTTTAAACGATATTCGCGTATGTTAAATATCAATGCGTTCCTGTTGATTGCGTTTCGTTGTCAGTGTTCATTTACATTCTTATTGGTGCTCCCTTTTATTTTATTCGTCGGCGAAATAACTTACGGGAGTGTATATCGGTTTGTAAATATCACCCGATCAAGGACATTTGGGTCTTGATGACATTATAAGTCTCACATTAAGGTTCATATTCAATATGAAATCTCATAACATATAATGTTTATTTATGAGATTATTTACATTGTAATGGCTAATTACATACGCATAAGAGACCATTTTGGCTTGTGACATATTTTCCAACTCTTTTTCTTATGCATAAATACAATGACGCCTGTTATCACCGAAGGAGTAGGCAGAAACCAGGGAGCAGCAACGTCCTTCAACATTTTTTCATCATCCTTATAGCGTAATGTCCCGTGCTTAGACGGGGTCCGCTTAGACCAAAATCCAGAATTTAGCGAGTCTGATAATAACGTTGAATCGACTGCCGATCTGACCTTATAACCCTTATATAGGGGAACCAGATAATTTTTGGATTATGGTTACACATCCATAGTTATTGGAATGTGCACCGTCGTCTCACCGCCGAGCTAGTAGTTTAAATACGTACATAGATTTGATAAATCC
This sequence comes from Glyphodes perspectalis, assembly GCA_951394215.1. Classification (NCBI taxonomy): domain Eukaryota; kingdom Metazoa; phylum Arthropoda; class Insecta; order Lepidoptera; family Crambidae; genus Glyphodes; species Glyphodes perspectalis. The sequence goes on along the minus strand of OX596225.1, from coordinate 7,969,161 downwards.
AGAGGTACGTGCCCGGTTTTGGATGGGCATCCCTCGATTAAGAGGCGCGTGTACTTACCATTAAGCTACCACTGCTCCTTCAATGTTTTTTACCCAGAAATAAATTAAGTGTATTAGATAAGCAGTCGCCAATTTATCGTCTGTATAATCACAAACCTAATCGATACATCATCAGTCGCCTCTTACTAAATGCTTGGAAAGGAACGCACATTGGTACATTCCTTTTTTGAGTCTCAGACCAAATTGGGACAATTAAACACAGACGAGTTAATCAAATCAAGATAACATATGCAGATATCTAAATCGCCTTCGCGATATCTCTCCTTACCACTTAGTAACTGCTTTCAACTATTTACTTAGCTAGCACTTTATCTATGCTCACTTAAATGTTTTGACACCAGCGTACTAGAGCTACGAGCTCGTCTTGATCGCATACGATGCGCGGTCTATCGCCAAACATAGCCGTTGAAGGAACCATGAGTCCCATATCAGCCAAGACTCAGCGGACTAGACGTTATCAGACCATCTTTCCGCTCATTCGGACCCCGATGTCGCGTATTTTCCACGGCACTGGTCAATCTAGTTACTGTTATCATTGGATTATTCCAGATAAGCGCCGTGACTGAGTTTCGGAGTCGTAAATAAAATATGGAGTTTGTATGACGACTATTCTATCGTGAGGGTTTGGGCGATCGCGGATTGTGATTTAGATTATAATGGTCACTCAAGTGTAAAAAAATACTGTTGAAATAAAAACCAACAATTTTTTTATGTACGTCACCGTTAAAATATTTGGACTTTAAGAGAAACCTTTGCGATTGGTCGGCTATTCTATAAACTGGTTTAAAATGAGTACAATAATTTTCCTTTTGGTATAATTTTCTAGCGATTTACAGGTTCTATTCGATCCTGATACTAGATTTTCCCGCTTATTTAGGTCCTTAAATTATAGCGTCTACCAACTGATCTTCTGAACTCTTAACCAGAGGCACCAGATAACACATTCATAGATATCTGATTGTGCTGGATTCTTCGCTGCTTAAGTAAGTAGTATCATTCCGTACTTAGATGATGAAAAAGAAAACAAAAATATGAGCACGTCTGAGATTTGAACCAATACTCTTCGTATATAACACCACCACCTTAACTGACAGTCACAGTCACAGTACAGTCAGCATTATTTATATGCGTCGCGGACCAAGCATTACCGTCGTAGATACGAATCTGTGTGCTAAATGCGTTCTTGAGCGAGGGACGCATTATGCCGAGCTGTGAAGAATAGCTGACAACGATTCAGCACATCCCTACTTCTATACACAATATATATATATATATATACACACACAATATATATAATATAAATTTAAAACTCCTGCAGGTATACATATTATTGTCCTTTGTTCAAACTTCAAATATTTCATTTCCACTAAGTGTATACAAGGCGGTTTTTTAATAAACAAATAAATAATATCCGACGACATCATATACATTGATCTGACTCCGAGGTAAGGAGCTTAAGCACATGTGTTACGGATATCAGAATCAACAGTGGTGTTACAAATATATATTTAATTATCGGATATTAACACCCAGACACAGAGCAATAACAAGTATTCATCACAAGAATGTTTCTCCTGGGCGAGGATCAAACTCACAACTCTTGGCGCATGGGGAAGGGTCACGAATGCGCCATTGAGCCAGTCATTTTTAATGTACTAGCGGCGCGCCCCTTCGTCCGGGTAGCGGGATTCGAACCCGCGACCCTTGGTTTCGTGGCCAGGGTCTCTGACCACTCGACCAACGGGCCAGTCAACTACATGTATGTATGTATGCTTAATTCCCAAAAACAAAACGCACCGAGCATTAAAATGAGAGGATTGCAAGCCAAATGCTCGCTCGGAATTTATGCTTGTGCTCGAGCATAAATCGCAAACGCCGTTAAATGTATCCATTACGCGTTGACAACGCTTAACGCGCAGTTTCGTCCCGACGATTTATATACTGCGACCGGTGATGTATAGATAAGAGGTGCGACTAAAATTGGGATGGGGATAACGCGATTTGTCACGGCAATGGTTAATCGGAGTTTTGTGTAGGAGTAAGTGTCGGGTTTTTCGAGGATTACTTGGTCTCAATTTTTTTTAAATCTTATAATACGCATGCGCTTGACCATAATTTACCTGATAGGAAGCGACATTATGGTCCACAATGGAGCGCGATAACTAATAATAACCGGTACGCTTTCGCTTTGAAGACCGTCATATTGTAGTGCTCGGGGAACAGGGAATCTGACAAAGAATTCCAGAGTGTGGCAGTGCGCACGATGAAAGTAGAAGCAAATCGCTTAGTTCGCGCCTGAATTAAAGTTTATTGGTTTAATGATGCCGATTTCGTCTGTGTATTCATTCGGTTTGATAGTGAAGTCAAGTGGTCATTTTGTGGATGAATAGACGATGACTTGTTTTTGCTCGAAATAAGTAATAAATAAATAAATTCTTCAGACTGACACACCAATTGCCTAGTCCCAAACTAAGCTTATGCTTGTGCTATGGATACTTGGTGAACGGATAGACATACTTAAATACGTTTATAAACATCCATCGAGTACAAATGTCCATGTTTATCACACGAAACATTTGCTCCTAGCGGGATTCGAACCTGCGACCCTTGGTTTCGTGGCCAGTGTCTCTGACCACTCGACCAACGGGTCTGTCGATAAATAGAGACCTTAGCATACTCACTTCTTACTCAATTCATATCGTTATTAGTCTTCATATTTCGTTACTCCCAGACTAGGTTCGGTAACAAATCGTGTCTACGGAACTGCCCTCTTCAGTCCGTGCCCTGGCGCGGGGCCAAGCCGCGAGTGCCCTGAGGGCCGGCTCGTTACCGTCGCACTCGCGGGACCGTCCCTTAAACACGCTGATTACAGACTACTTGAAGACAGACTCGGGTTCGAACGGTGGTATCATTGTGAATGGCACGATGGCGCATTTGGTAGTATAATATAATATAATATATATATAATATAATATTCAACGACATCACATACATTGATCTGACTCCGAAGTAAGTAGCTTAAGCACTTGTGTTACGGATATCAGAAACAACAGTGGTATTACAAATATATACTTATATATTGGATATTAACACCCAGACACAGAACAAACACAAGTATTCATCACACGAATGTTTGTCCTGGGTGGGGATCGAACCCACAACTCTTGGCGCATGGGGCAGGGTCACTACCGAATGCGCCATCGAGCTTGTCGACTTCGTCCTATGCGCCAAGTTGTGGGTTCAATTTCCACCAAGGAGAAACATTGATGAATGATGTTAGTTCTGTGTTTGGGTTTTAATATCTAATATTTAAGAATTTGTTCAACTTCTCATATGGTCGATCGTGACTACAGATTTTATTAAATCGTGTACAAGGTTATTTTTAGTTACTACTACCTACTTTTTTAACTCATTATTCTAAAGTACTAATTAGAAGGACTTAAGAAAATTAAATTGAATTAAAAAAAAATTGTTGCCATCTGTGTTTCTTGCCTAGCATGTCATAAAAGGCGACTAAAGGTATATCGGGTTTTGGGTATGTGATGGTATAGGCGACGAGCTAGCCACTTGTCACTACTTTTTCACAAATTTCCATCTAACCCAGCCCAGTTTTATTTTCTGACCTTTGACTCTTCCTACCCCTTCGGGGATTAAGGGCGTGATGTTATGAATGTATGTTTTCAAGAAAATTAGCAAAATTAGTTTTTACTTTCTATACAAAAGTTGATCAACTGGTTGGCTAGTATGTATGAAAAGTAATAAATTTTTTGGCTTATTTTCTTAGATCTTTTAAATTGTTTCCTTAGAATAATGAGTCAAGTAGGTAAGATGTTTCGCATACACTAAAAAAAACCTTGTTTTATACAAGCATCCTCCTTTTCCAAAAGTCGGTTAAAACAACGAAACGAAGCCGGAAAACACTTGACGGCGACATTGGTATAATATCACCAAGAGCTTTTAATAAACAAACTTCGCATCATTGGCGAGTTATTTCGCCAAGGGAAAATGGACGCGGAAACGACGCCAGCAGCGGGAATAAGGTTGAGAATGCCGTGGCGTTACCACGGAGGCTGTATTTGGTAAGCCTCTTTTGGAAGTTAGTGTAAATGCCGCGGAATGGAGTGTGTTTCGGCACGGTCCCGTTTTATTTACCTCTTGCATTCGTGTTGATAAAGAGTCTCTTAGATGCAATAGTCCTTTAAATTCTTTAGACTGCTTACGATACTTAATGTAGTTCTTATACTGTTTATTAAGATACTAGCTTCTGCCCGCGGCTTTGTTCGCGTATATTTTTCGATCGAGTTTGGCATGACTATAACATACAGACAGATTTATAAATAGAGTTACTCACAAATTAATAATATTTATAAAGGAGATGTCTATTTTTGATATTCATCTTGGTCAAGTGGCAAAAACACAATACCAACGGTCACGGGTTCAAGTCCCGCCGGGTTAACTAGGCACACTCTCATTTGTTTCTCATTACAAAATTATACAAGTTCTTTCCGCCAGCATAACGTTTAAAACAGAGATATTATTTTGGTTGAAATCGAAACGCAAATTTTATTCGTCCAATCTTACAAAAATACGAAAACCGATTGCCATACAAAAGGCATTTAACGAAATATGCGATAATCATTTGGCTTATTTTATATCCAAATCGAAGCCTCAAGAATTCTATGCAAATGAATGCCATCTGTCCCTGTTTAAAGTGTGAAATATGTCCAGATAATTCGGTGAGACTTATTTGTAAAGCGTCAAGGTTGAAAATCGCGTGAGAGTTGATTCGGTTGAATGTTAGGCTGTGTGCACATTGGAGTAGCCGGATTAGATTAGTTGTTTTAGGGCCGAGAGTCCGTCTGGCATTCTGATTAAACGTCCGAGGGCCGATTTTACAATTGCTCAGTAAGAATTTATCGCATAATGAAGGCTGTGGTGGTGTTGTGAATTTGTATTCAGATAATATTGAGGTTGAAAGTATTACATACGGATCATTTAAATCTTTATACGTATAAACTAGGGTTTCTTCGTTATTATCCCCACCCTCCCCTTCTCTTTTCCCGTTAAAGGAGGAAAAGATGTAGTTCTACTTGCGATTGTCATTCCGTTACTGTTTGTTTTGGCTTATTAATAAGAAAGATAAAATACATTTTATATCACGGCTAAAGCTAAAACGATAATTTAAATCTAAAACAACACGTATGGTAACTTTCTTGGAACACAATAAATTATTTTTTGGTCTCGAAACGTTATTTTGGGACTTAAAAATATAATTTATAATATCGTTTATACTCTCGTGTACTCACATCCTAACAAGCAACAACCGATACAGAAGGAACAATTGATCGCGCTCAGCGGTTTATTTATTCCACGGACCCCCAATAAGCTGTGGTTCCGTAGCAGATGCGATGTGACAACGCAACCCTTTTCATGTTGGACGGTTTTATTTTTTATTCAAGAGTGGATATAAAAACTAGTTTGTCTAGGAGATAGTTTCAGCTTGTATGTAGGTATATATTTTTTTCTTTCAGACGAAAAACAGAACTTTATTTGTTCCAATCAAATACTTTTGGATTTTTCTTTTGAACTTTCTGTGTGAAATATTACTTATATTATGTAACCAATAAAAAATCCGAAAGTGAGTTTTTTTACGCTTCCAGATGATATCAGACAATCTTACTAATATTATAAAGTTTGGGTTGTTTGATGGATGGATGTTTGATACTCTTTCACGCAAAAAATTCTGCATGTATTTTAATGAAACTTTGTTATAGGATAGCTTATACATTAGGCTACACGAGCAACGCCGCGGGCAGAAGCTAGTATGTTTATATTTGAAACCGTATAAAAAATAATACTTTAATGTGACCATAGTTATTACAAAATTCTCAATAATTTTCATAGTAGCCACCAGTCAATCTTAATGTATAAAGCATTAGATTTACTGTATTCATAATAACTTAAAAAATTCCCATAAATTACAGCGTGGATGCACCCAACATACGTAATCTCTTTTATACCCTTCGTCAAGCTGTTTACCCTCCACCATGAGATGGACTTACTGAAGGTAAAGGTACAAATTGCCACCATCTCCTTAAACGCCTGCTCGCCCCCTTTTAAACAATCTTATCGATTCACATCACGCCCTCCAAGTCCCGTAAGAGTCCCCCTCGCATGGAGTATCCTCTGAAGACATCTGTCAACAGTCGCCAACATTCTTGATGCATGTTATGTAGGCACAAACGCGCGTGATTATCTAACCCAGCCATAGTCAACCTTTTTTTTTATAGGTCATAAACACGTTTTAGTTATAATATCGAGGGCCGCAAACAAAAATTATTTAGGTCTTAATTGAAACTAAATTTAAGAAAAAATGGTTTACAATAAATTTGTAACTTCAGGTGGGCCAATACCAATGCCGGGTCGCAGGTTAAGTATAGCTGCTTTTTTTTTTTGTACGTGAGGAATGCCTTTACGCACCGTCCAAGTAGACCTGTGTAAGAGCCTACTAGAGGATGTCGGTCTCGGAACTCGGCTGGCAACACTAGTTCCCCTACCGAGGTACGACAAAGCGAGGTCCCGGCGGGGAGAAAATCTATCTGGTCTTTTTTGGTTTTTTAACGTGAGGAATGCACGTACGCACCGTCCAAATAAACCTAGGTTCGGCCTACAAGGGTGTGTCGGGCTCAGAGCTGTCTGGGAAAAACACTCCACTACCGACTAAACCTCACGGTGGTCATTCTTCGGGCGTGGCGCAGATTCCGGGCCCACTTCGGGACTCTTCGCGAAATCTACGTTACGCCAAATACAGCTGGTCTAACCCAACTGGAATTTACCTAAATGTGGTTTAGGAAACTCATTGATCGCCGGATATATTGATGTATGATTTATGACGGAATTTTTGTCATTGAAAACGCTATAGTCTGCCATATATGCTTGATTATATGATACTGCCAACAAAACAATTCGAACTAATGTATACATTTCCTTTTACTAGCTGTTACACAAACGTTTGTCCTGTGGGATCTAAAGATGTGTCCTATGCCGAAGTTTAGGCGAGAATTACCGTAACAGACAGACATACAGATAATGTCATCTTCTTCATCATTTCTTGATACGATCGTTCTTTACCCAGGGGTCTAATGAAATATACCTGAACAAGTATTTTACAGCTGTGGGACGTACAAACTCTTTTATTATTGAAAGAAACTTCGATCTTGTGCTGCTGAATAATTGCCTAGTATAAAAACACAACAGTAACTTGATCAGTGTCCGACAGATCAAATAACTTTCACATAGACTGACTTTAAAAAGGATTTTACTACAATTTTTTTTTTATAATTTAGTGTATAAAATACAATTGTTGAATTTAAGTTTCCATCGTAACAACGTATACATTGCATTTATATTTTATCATCATCTTCCTAGCGTTATGTCCCGTGCTTAGACGGGGTCCGCTTAGACCATGATCCAGGATATAGCGAGTCTGGTAATTACATTGAAGCGACTGCCGATCTGACCTTCGTAACCCTAAGATAGGGGAACCAGACAACTTTTGGATCATGGTTACAAATCCAAAGTTGTTTGAATTTGCAGGTTTCATCACGATGTTTTCCCTCACCGTCGAGCTAGTGGTATAAATACGTACATAGACTTGAAAAATCCAGAGGTACGTGCCCGGGTTTGAACCCGCACTCCTCGGTTAAGAAGCGCGTGTCCTTACCATTGAGCTACCACCGCTCTCCTCCACCTCATTTATATTTTATGCAATATATCAATTTTACATGTTCAAAATAATATCATAATCCTTCAAATTTTTGTAATCTGTAGGTAGGCGCGTCAACTAATACATCTGAAGTTATATGCATGCATAATATGTGTATGCTATAATTTTCATTATATTTTCCTTAACCGCTAAGCTTACTACAAATACGATCTTAGACTTAAAATTCCAGAGCCATTGCCCGGGTTTCGTAAAAGCCGCGCCAATAAAGAAACAACCTGAAAATGGCGGTTGGTACTTATGTATACAGGTCGGATTGTCAGCTAAAACAGAATTTTAAGGAGGTATTTCGGTACATAATCGCGATCCAAACAATTTTTGTTACATTCTGTATTGACGTGTGTGACTAAAGACGGGTATAATGTGCAAGGGAGAGGGAATTATTAGTGTCGCCATTTTAGATTCGTTTTTAATGGCACGGGTTTTACCAATATCCCAGGCTTGTCACTACCATTAAAATACTACCACTTCGTAAAAAACTTTAGAGAAAATATTTTACATTTTTGTTTTACAGTCGATTAAAAGTCAATCGAATTAAAACCCAGTTACTGCCTCTCCCCTGACGTGTGGCGCAGCCGAAAGTTTCAAAGGTTTTTTCTCTTCCTAGTTAATGATTACGTCGAGTGAAGGAACTTCTTTGTTCCGCAAAGTTTCCCCGGCGAAAGAAAGTAGTTTAAAAATACAGTATCCTTAAGGCATTTATCCCGGATGATTAAATGTTGCACACTTTTTTTTTCTTAGTTGGATCTTGTTACAAAGCGTATTAGAAAGCAAAGAGGTTATTGCTTTAATATATGGTAACTTTACTCTTTATAAAAAAATAGCAGCGCCCCGAGGTTTCACCCGCTTAGTTCCCGTTCCTGTAGGAATATGGGGATAAAATATAGCCTATGTTACTACCGGATAATGTAGCTTACCAATGGTGAAAAAATTTTTGAAATGGGCACAGTAGTTTTTGAGTTTATTCATTACAAACATACACACACACAAAAATACAAATCTTTCCTCTTTATAATATTAGTATAGATTTAATGAACAACATATGTGTTACTTAGTACATATAGGGCGAATGTATATAGGTATACAATAATAAAGATTTCTATTCGTAAGTCTAGTAGCATGCGCCGCCTAAGGACCAAGAGGTTCCGGGTTCGAATCCCGTGTCGGGCCATTTGTGGCTGGGTATTTTAATATTGAAATGACTCAGTAACATCAGTTAAAATTAATATTTTTTTCCTTTTTTTCAGGTAATGTATCATTGCTGAAATAAGTGAAAGGCGATCGAGAAATTATTGGTTTGAAAATTAATATGATATGTTATTTCACCGTGACGTCATTTTAAACTTTTAGCAATTAAGTTATCTTTACTATACTCTGTAATTCCTATATGACTGGCATCACATACATTGATTCAACAATAAGTTACCTTATGAAGCACTTGTATTACTGAAATCAGAATCTACTAGGGCAGTGTTTTTCAATCTTTTTCAGAAAGGCTTTGCTTTTGACCCATAAATTGAAAAACACTACGGTAACAACCAGACCCGAGACAAATACCTGTTCCACCAACATTTTGTCACGGCGCGGGAATCGAACGCGCGCCCATTGCGTTCGACGCTAATTCTGAACTATTGCCCCAACGGGGCTTTCATCACTCGATACGTTTCCTTTTTCCCTATCCTTTCTTAAGAAGAAGAAAAAACTATAACTTAAAGCATCACGAAGCATTCTCTCCGCATCTCCTAACAAAAGGCGCCTCGCATAAAATCTGGCGACTGGATTTTTCCACCGTCTCAATTTTCCGAACCTCTATTTTCTCGAGCGTACAACATAGCACTACGTAGACCAATATTGAATCAAAGAATTTCTGGAAAGACTCTCTCACTTAGAATTTTTCTATTGTTCTTTCACCTGTACTTATTAGATCTTGGGCCTTCACTAAAACGCGATCTTTGGTGTTCAAACAACGACACTATCTCCCTACACCTCATCCAATGCTTCTCAACTGCACTACACATAAATCCTGCCTTCACAAAAGCTGCAATGGTTAGGCAACTTGACGGAATTGTAGTTTGCAGTTGCGTTCTAAAGAATTCTGGATACATCCGCTCTTGATTGCTGGCGCCGGGTTCCATTGCGTATCGTATTCTCTCCGAATGTTTTGAACTCGGAACGAAAAGTGCAATGGTTATATAAAATACGAAATGTATTAAATATGCACGTTTTTTGTGTAATCTATTATACAATGGTACGTGGCTTAGAAGGAATTGCTACAATTTTTTTTACGATTTGGAGTCGTTTTCACATAAAAGAATCACGTACATTAGTAGTCCATGACTCGAATACAAATTACTATGTTCGTCTAACGATAATTTCTGCGGTATTTGAACCCGATAAGAAGACATGATGATAAACCGCCTAAGTTTTGTGATCAGGAACCACTTAAGTAAAGTCTGTCTGTCTTTTCTTATCTTATATGGTAATTTTTTAAATAAACAAAAATAATAAAAAAATACCATTTAATCCTACTAATATTATAAATGCGAAAGATTGTATGTATAGAAGGATTTTAGTTACTCTTTCACAAAAAAACTACTAAATAGATTTAAATTAAACTTTAGAATATTATAGCTCATACACCTCAATAACATATAGGCTATGTTTCATCGATGTACCACGCGAGCGAAGCCGCGGGCAGAAGCTAGTTATTCATAAGTAGTTACCGAGTGATGTTCTAAAGTAAGTCGGTCTGTAAGTTATCGATCGGTAATTTTTTTTCTGATGATTAAATAACTAACTAAACTTCACGCCACTTCCCTAGCGGGGCAGGCAGAGAGAACCGAACGCCATATGGCACGATCCCTAACACACCTCACTCGCCTCATCAACATTCATAATCCTTTTCATAATTAAATATCTAGTCAAAAAAAATAAATGTCCTTATTTTCCTTAAAAAACGTGTCAACCCTACACAGGCCGCTTACTATCCCTGATTGTGTTTGCCGGACAGTCGGAGTCATTTAATTTCCCACACGACTCGTGTTACTTACTTTATTTGCAGTTTTTATTGTGCACTTGTTGTATATAGTTGACTGTACGGCGAATCGTTTTGTAGATCAAGAGGAATATTAGAAATATACGTAACTAGCTTCTGCCCGCGGCTTTTGCCGCATGGTACATCGATGAAACATAGCTTATGTGTTATTCTGATGTATAAGCTATACTATCGTAAAGTTTCATTAAAATCCATGCAGTAATTTTTGCGTGAAAGAGTAACAAACATCCATCCATACAAATTTTCGCGTTTATATTTTAGTAAGATTAATTCCATGTTGGTCCGGGTATAGAAAGAATGTATCACCTGTAATCCTTGCCGAGCATGTCGTAAAAGGCGACTAATGCTTTTTGGGTTTGTGATTATGTAGGCGACGAGATTGGCCACTTGTCACTAGGTACTTTTTCACAATTTTCCATCTAACCCCGCCCAGTTTTGTTTTTGGCTTAATGTGGTTAAAGTGGCCTGCTCCCATTGACTCTGTCTACCCCTTCGGGGATTATGGGCGTGATGTTATGTATGTATGTATGAATATACAGGTCAAGCTAATAAAAGCATGTTAAATAAAACATAGAAATATTATAGCCTAGATATAGATAGCTAATACATTGGTGTAATATATTTAATTAATGTGTGTAATGGATACCATAATTGACGTCAGTGCGGATTATAATAATGTCAGACAGCTTTTGTCGGAAATGTTAGTTTAATAAAATATTAATTTGCCAATAAAGGTCAAGTGTGAGTCGGTAGGACGGAGTCGGTTCCGTATTTTTTTTAAGGAATAGGTGGTATTATAAAGTTAGGATGTTTGTTCTGCTGCCTCGTTGGTCTAGTGGTTGCACGCGCCGCCTTAGGACCAAGACGTCCCATGTTCGAATCCTGGGTCGGGCCATAAAAATTGTGACTGGATATTGCAGTATTAAAATTACTCACAGCCCGGAGTCAGAATGTTGGCGGATAAACCACCCCTGGGCCTCGGAAAGCACGTTAAGCCGTTGGTCCTGCGCCTGACCTCTCTCAGGTCATGTCAAATTGCCGTCTCACCGGACTATGAGAGTCAAGGAACAGAGAGTGCACCTGTGTTTGCGCACACACTTGTGCACTATAATATCTGTGCTTGTTGTTCGGGCTAATCCTCGTTGAGATTAGCCGCCGTGACCGAAATCAATTAAAAGGATCGGAATCGGTAATTATTATTATTTGTAAATTGGGAATGGCCGGAATAAAATGCGGAATGACACTCAGTTATACATTATCGTATGTTCATAAAATAAGGAAAAATCAAAAAATTCTTAAGGTTTCCGAAACTGACCACGATCCTCTCCTCCTTGCATGAAGTACAAACATGCAAGGAGGATATAGAATATAAAACAAAAAAGTAAAAAATAAGGATTCTTATTTCATACTAAATTTAAATCTATTAAAAAAAATACTTATTTTTAATCCGGGTAAAAATCTAAGAACCTTTTATATACTTCCTTAAAGATTAACCAATCTAATTAAAGGCCCCTAATTAAACGAACGGATGTATTAGGCAGATTACATCGAAGCTTGTTAGTAAAATAATTAACAAGACAGCCCGTGTACTGCACACATAAATCTCCATTTGAATTAATTAGTTTAACATTTTTGCGTAGGCGGTATGTCACAATAAATATAATTGCAGTGAAATGTGTATAACATGAGAAATGTACCAAATGTTTTAACTAGTGATATATTGCACATAACATAACATAACATATCACGCTCATAATCCCCGAAGGGGTAGGCAAAGTCAAAGGGGTAGCAGGCCCCTATAACCGTATTCAGCCAAAAACAAAACTGGGTTGGGCTAGATGGAAAATTGTAAAAAAGTAGTAACAAGTGGCTACCTCGTCACCTACACAATCACACACCCAAAACTATTAGTCGCCTCTTACGACATGGTAGGCAAGGACGGACACGGTTGGTCTGGGACTTAAACAGAATGTGCCAACTGTTTTCAGTGCCTAAAGTTAAATATGATTGAGTTGTCTTAAATGAACAATTGTAAAGAAATGGCTACCTCGTCTCCTACCTAATCTCAAACCCGATACCCAGTACCATTAGTCGTCCCTTATAACTTGATAATGGGCTAAAATGGAGTTTATGTTACCGGGCCAATACTAAATACCAGTTTGCAACACTATGGCACACATTATACTTTCCAGTCTGTGCTAATTTATTGAATTTTCTTTGTTATTTTAAAATTTTATTATTTTTATTTTTGTTTGCTAATTGTGTATTTCATGAGTAATTGGTGTACCTTCCATTTACCCCTGCATACCCCTTCGGGGATTATGGGCGTGATGTTATGTATGTATGTGTGTATTTTTGTGTGCCTGTTTGTTGCAATTTTTTTTTTTACTTATATCTTCTGAATAATAGATTGATACCTTCTTCATTAAAATCGGATCAGTAGTTCAGGCGCTATGATAGAACATAGATAGATAGATATTCTTTATTGCACGAAAAACAGATACAGAATTAATGTACGTTACTATATAGCAGTGGTTCCTAACCTTTTTAGTAACATTACCCATATGACTAACTAACTAACTAAACTTCACGCCACTTGCCTAGCGGGGTAGGCAGAGAGAACCGAACGCTATATGACCTTTAGGAAAAAATGCCAACTCCCCCCCTAGTTTTTATCTTTTACTATTTAGCTAGGTATTTTATTAGCAGCTTAATTATGACCTTCAGAGAATAGCTGATTTACCCCGCGGTGGTAATTACTCCAAGGTTCGGAACCACTGCTATTAGTCAGCTAAAATAATATCTATTATTTTCCTACTTGGCCAAGAAGAATTTGTTCCCAACAATCTTCCCACAGCGTGTCCCCGTACATCATTCAGGATAACCAGCCACTTGATCCAGTCAATTATAAGAGAAATCACCATTTTATTTACTGTCCTCGCATCGGAGACAATCTAAGTGAAACTGAACACTTGAACGATTTATAGCATCTAACAAACAAAGGCCAATTCATACCGAAGAAATCCCCGATACAAGCAAATCCTGGACGCGGGACTAGTTTTACACGACCAGTTTACTTAGACCCCCGTGATACGTACACTCTTTGAAATTTGTTAGGGGGACCGTTTGATAGTAGACCCCGCGGGGGTCAGCTTAGACTAGCCGATCGGGCCCGAGTGGAAACCATCCCAGCAGCATTGGAAGGTAATTGAGATCATGAATCAATCCTATCGCGATCCTTTTGACTGCACCAACTGCCACTACATCGAATTGAATGCATTCCATTACTCGTTTCCTATGACGCTCGGTATAAGCAGCTTTGTAAACAAAGCGATGGTTGCGATACAAAGTGATGCCGTCACTCGGAGTCTGTGTTTGTTGTAACGCTGTAGTATAAGAGATGTATACGAATACGATAGTTTAGGAACTAATATAAGAAATTCTCGCCGATTTCGTTATAGGCTTATTGCTTGCCAATGTGACTGTGAATGGCGGGCTATATTTATTGTTGCACAATCGACAGTGGATGTCGCTTTGATAGTTTATGTTTATGATCCGATTACATTGGCCGTCTAATGGATGTTATATGGTGATATGAATGGCTCGAGGATGTTATCATCTTTCGTTACAATAGCTATCTCGTTTTGCTTAATTTTTCGCGGTATTAGACTGTATGATTTTATGTCGTCGTTGGCAAAGGAATGAAATAACGCAGCCTATTCAATGGAGAATTCTGTTCTATTTTTAAACGCGGATCAGCCACCCGCGGTTCGATTTTATTTTAAAGAAATGGCGAAGTTATAAAATTCATACAGCCTTTTTAAAAGCAAGTCGAGACTTATTCCATTTTTAAAATGTATTTTTTTTTGCGCGGGCTTTTGTGTATATATTTACCCTTTTTAAAAAAATATATTATTTAATGGCAGCACTTTTAAATTTTGAATGACACGCGAGTCAAAATAATTGGAGTTATTATCTTTAAAAAAAAAGCAATTTATTATTAAACTTACACTTTTACAATTACTAAACTATTTATAATATAACTGGCAGAAAGGCTAGCCTTTCTGAGTGGATTTAAGTTTAACAACTAAAAACTAGTGACGTCAATAACGGCGTGGCAAGAATGACCTCGAGCGCTGGCTGGGCTGCACCTTTATACTCTTGGGATGTTACATTTCCGTTTTTGATGTCCAAGGCGCGATGGCGAGATGACTTGGGATTCTCGACTCTATTCCCTTGAACTCCAGGTCTTTATTTGTGGGGTGTTCGGGCGTTATGTGTTGACTCTCCCCCTCTAATTTTGAAGTCCTAGGTTTTAACAAAACCTGGGATCTTAAAAATTTTGCTAAAACATATAAGATTATCATTAGTAGAATCATGGAGATGCTGGTATATAAGATAATATTATGAGTCTCCTGAGTCTTCAACTCTTCCATCTGTTGCAGTTGCTTTAACTTGGTCTTTATCTTGTCTGCATCATATGATAACTCAATGTCCGGAGTCTCAGTACTCTTATTAAGTGGTAAGGTTACGATAATAATTTTATATTCAGACTCTATGGTCCGAAATCTAATGATTCCTGCAACTCGGAGTTCACAGTGCTCTTCATGTAGTATGTAGGCTCCTTTAATCCACAATGTTTCCTCATGCCTTTTACATGTAATCATAACTTCCTGTGTTTCGTTCACATAAATATAGATTGCCCCTGGAGAAATTTCTTGAATTATCTCGTTTGGACACCGTATAGGAACAGCCATGCATTTATTTTCATGTCGTCGGCGCAAGAGATTTGTTTCACAAGTGTCAATTTGTAAAATGCTGCCCCTGCATACATTTTGTTCCAGTTCAATGCAGTCTTCTACTTCAAAGATTTCTAATTCATCATATGCCAAAGTTACTTTACGCATTATAGGATAGGTACAGGTTGGGACATTTTGAACAATGGGAACAATTTTACGAGTACGATACACTTGTTTTCTAACTAATGGTATTTCTAACATAAAGTATATAATACCGTCTAAAATTTTACAATTAACCTTAATAAATGGTTCGACATTGTTTATATCTTTAGATATCATTACATCCTTAGGTATTTCTTGTAGAGTCTCTTGTAATACATGAGATTGAATAATACTATAGTGATACATATGATGTTCCGCGAAAGTTATCGCAGTAGTTAGACGTTCTATTATATCTTGCAATGTTTGGGCCTGAAATAATAGTCCCAATGCTATTTTTTGTTGAATTTTGTGATTTGAAATTGACACATACTGTTTGTCTAAATTTCGTTGAACATCCGTAATTTTCTTAATTTGATTATTATACTCTTCTAATGACTCATCAGTAATAGATATTTGTTTATTATAAGCAATTCTTATAGTCTCTAAATCTTTTTGAATACTAACTAAGTCATCTTGATCTAAATTTCCAGTAATAGTTTTTACAATTGAGCCTAACCCGTTGATTAAACCTCGCTTATACCTAAGCTTAGAATTAGCTTGTAAATTTAAATGAATACAAATTTCATCAATATGGTCCATTATGATACTTATTCTATCGTAAATAATTTTTACATCTTCTAACTTTGACTGTGAAAATGCAGAATTTACTGCTGCTTTTATAACATTTTTGTGTAAGATAATTTGCTTTATATCTAATCTATGTATGATCGTCCATCTTCCTTCGACGATACGGGTAGGTTTAATTTCTACCAATACTACATGCTCGTCGGGATTCAGCTCTCTGAACTTGTACCCGAGGATGAGGACAAGTCTGTAACAACAAGTTCCTCTATATGATATACCCTTCCATTACTAAGTTTGTATTTATTATTGGACTCACAACTTATTATTTTAAAAGGTCCTAAAAATCTGGGATTTGTCTTATGCCTATCGGCCATACTATTTTTTAAATACGCTACATCTCCTACTTTAAATGATTTAGGAGGTTTAATCCTTCTATTTAATAACTCATTTCGTTTATCCTTTTGATTTTTTAACCTATCATGAATATTTTTATTTAAATTATTTACAAAATCTCTCTGTTCAGCGGTATACTGCTGTATAGCAACCCTTAAGTTGTCGAAACTTCGCAACTTAGGTTTACGACCAAAGTGTACTTCGAATGGGGACATATTAATTGAACTATGTGTTGTATTATTGTATGCGTGAACTATATAATAGATCTTTTGATTCCTATCTAAACTTGAATCGCGCTGCAGTCTATACATTTCTTGTATAGTACTATGCAGTCTTTCGATGTCTGAATTAGATTTATGATGCTGAGGGGTTGTAGTGTGGTTTATTATATTGTATGTTTGAAATAATTCGTTAATTATTTCACTGCAGAACGACTGTTCACCGTCGTGTATTATTTTACTAGGTGCTCCAATCATTGCAAATATCTCTGAAAGAGTGTCACATACTTTACTCTTTTCAGTAGGCTTAATAATTGCGTATTTAGAAAATTTGTCAATTACTGTCAGATACCACTGACGTTCTAAGGACATAAAATCTATATGCCATATTTGCATTGGCTTATCTGGCGTTTCAGTTTGACTAAATTGTGTGGTATTAGGATGTCTATTATATTTTTCCTTTTTACATGGTTCACATTGCAAAACGAACCTTTTAATTTGTTTACGCATATTTTCCCAATAGTATTTTTCTTTGAGTTGCTTATATAAACTCTCTATACCTGCATGTCTATTATCCTGTAAATGATATTCCTTAATTAACTGTAATTGTTCTTCCTTATCATTAATTTCTATTAAAGATTTAGTATATCTAACTGGCTTAAATTTCGTATGATCAAAATATTTCCTATATACTTCCGATACTAAACAATATAAATCCTCATTTGGGATAATAAAAGCATAACGTTCATGTGACAAATATTCCATCATAAATTCTTTAATTGTTTCCTCCTCATTATTAGGTGGAATATAAAAATATAAAATACTATCTTTTCTGGCGACCTTCTTATAGGGTGCCAATTCAAATATTACACGCCTCAATCGTTTAGGCGGATAAGCGTGAATAATAGGTATTCCATCATCACTATTATCTACATTTGAATGTAAAGTTAAGCTACTTGAACTACTACTTAATGCTAAGTCTTGCTCTAAAATATTTTGCCTAGCGCTATCTGCGTTAACTCTTAATGAATCGCTAGAACTATCGGTATTAAATATTTCTACTCTACTTAATGCATCTGCTACATAATTATCTTTTCCTTTAACGTGCTCTATGGAATAATCGTAGTCTTGTAATTTTAATTTCCATCGCGTTAACCTTTGATTTGGTTCCTTTAATTTGGAAAGCCATATCAATGCTTGATGATCCGTTCTTAGAATAAACTTTCTACCGTAAACATAAGGTCTAAATTGTGTTATTGCCCATAATATTCCTAAAAGTTCCTTTTCAGTTGTATTATAATTTTGTTCGGTTTCACTTAGTGTTCGCGACGCATATGCAATAGGGTGGCTATCTTGACTTAAGACGGCACCTAATGCTATATCGGATGCATCTGTAGTAATAACAAAAGTTTTACTAAAGTCCGGGAATGCTAATATTGGCGCATTTGTAAGAAGTCTCTTACAAGTTTCCACGGCCTCGATATATTTTTTATCATGTATATTAATTAGGGCATTCTTTTTTGTTGCCTCGGTTAATGGCTTAATGATTTTACTTAAGTTAGGAACAAATTTCCTATAGTATCCTATTAATCCTAAAAATGCTCTTACTTCTTTTAAGGTTTTAGGGATAGGAAATTTTTGAATTGCCTCAATTTTTTTTTGATTGGGTTTTAATCCATCCTTATTTAATATGTGACCTAAAAATTCTATTTCCTCAGTCATGAAAATGCATTTATTTTTATTTACTTTTAAATTGGCACATCTAAGTGCTTCGAAAACTTGTTGTAAACGATTTATATGTTGTTGTTTTGTTTTTGCATATACTATTATATCATCTAGATAACACAAACAAATGCTTTGTTCGATCTCATCCTTAAGAACGCTATTCATCATACGTTGGAACGTAGCGGGCGCGTTTTTAAGTCCGAATGGCATTCTTAAAAATTCGTAATGCCCATTGGGTGTGCTAAATGCGGTCTTTTCAATTGACTCTTCATCCATTAATATCTGATGGTATCCAGAAGTCAGATCGAGTGTTGTAAAATAATTATTACCTTGTAATTTAGAAAATAATTCCTCAATATTTGGTAATGGGAATTTATCCGATTTAGTTTTTTCGTTTAACCTCCTATAATCGATAACCATTCTCCATTTTGGGATACCCGATTGATCCATTTTTTTTGGAATGATGTGAACGGGTGAAGCCCATGGAGATTCTGAAGGCCTAATTATATTTTCTGATATAAGTTTACTTACCTGTTTATGCACTTCTTCTTGTTGTACTTGCGGCAATCGGTATGGTCTTTGATATATAGGTTCACTATTTGTTAAGATAATTTTATGCTTTATTTTAGTGGTCGCACTATTGGTAACGTCCTCCGTAAATAAGTCGGCATAAGTTTGGCATAAGTCGCGGACATTGTACTCGCTGTCCTCGGTCATGTTAAAAATTAATAGTTCGCGATTTGGCATAATTAATTTTCTCTCTTTCAAATCTATTTTGGCTTTAATTTGTACGATCATATCCGTACCCATTAACATGTCGTATTTATCACTAAAATTGTACACATAAAATTTCATGATCCCTTCACCTTTGCCGAAGTATTTTTGCCAATATGGTGTTTCTATGACACCATTATGCGACGTTGTACCATGCGAGGTGCGAACCGTAAATTTTTCTAACTTTAGACGGTCCGGAAAATATTTTTGTTGGCACTTTTCCGTTATGAATGACCGTTGACTACCGGTATCTATTAATATTTTTAATTTTGGATTGTCTGTTTCAAAATATGGGAGATATGATTTAAAATGGTTAAATTCTATAAATTGGGATTTGGATTTAAAGCCTGGTAAAAATTTTCAACACTTTCATTGTCCACTATTTCATTATTACTATCACTATATTTATATTTTTTATAATATTCTGGATTAGAATATTTAACTGACTTAGAACTACTTTCACTTCGCGACGCGGTATTTTGATAATCACGAGATGGGTGATCATGGTAAAAGACTTCTTCGGCGACGAAGCCTTTTCCTAAATCTACTTGTCCCGGTCGTAGTTGAGGAGCGGTCCTCATACTGACGTCTCTGTTCGGTAACTGTGTATTATTTCGCGGCTCTAATGACCTATTGTGATTCTTAAAGAATTGATGTTGCGGCTTCGCAAACACATTGTTTGGGTTTGCGCGCCACGGGTGTCGATTGTGAAATGCGGGATTATACTGTGGCCTAATTGGGTATTGTGAATCGAGTTTTACGGACCTTTGTGGGAATTGATCCGGCGTTGTGTTAAAAGATGAGCTGTATTTTAATGGTGCATTGTGAGGAGTACTATGGTTAATGATTCGGGGTGCTGGAAGTACGTGCGAGAATTTTTGTCTAATATTGTCAAATCGACCTTCAGCCTCAAGTTGAAGTATCTTTGCCACTGTGTCGTTGAAACTACAATTTGAAACATAAATTTGGTCGTGGTAGGGTAGGCTATTGCGCAAGGCGTTTTGCGCCGTATTAATATATGGCTCCATAACCTCGTCCACTAATAAACTATTTTCGGCAGTATACTTGTCGAATAGTTTACTTTTAATAAAAAATAGTTTTTGTTTCAACTCGAAAATGAGGTCTTTGTATGTCGTTTTCTTTTTTACATTAGCTAACTCGACTAACAAAGTATTAAACTCTCGGTTATCGCCACACTCTTGTTTAAGGCTATTTTCAATAACCGTCCAATTAAAATTATGTGCTATCATTGAAACAATCATTGCGGCTTTACCGTCTAATTTGCTCAGCAATAACATAACATTTTGTGGCGTATTACCACATATTTGTAGCCACTGTTTTGCGCTATTCAAAAAATTATAAATAGTGAATGCGTCACCATTATATGATGGCACAAATTTTATAGAGACGCTAGGATCAATTAAAGGTTGTGACACCTGCCTAGGGTCCATGTTTAAGCTAGATGCCGTCGGCATGCGGCCTTGGTATCCCTCGCTACCAGGAAGAGGGTCGGTCATTGTTTTAGTATCTATTTTATCACTAGTCTTAGATTTAAATACAAAAGTTGCTGGTCTTAGGAGTGGAATTTTGGATAGGAAAGGAATGCTGTCGGTAACTTACAATTGGCTTCCGATGAGCACTCGTAGCATTTCGACTTATTTCTTTGTTGGATGCCCCTTGTTATGACTTAAGAGTCAATACGCAAATCTTGAGCGACTCGGAGATTTCGGATGTCTTGAACTCGAATTTTGCGCTTTAGGGGCCCCACGTTGGGCGCCAGTCAAAATAATTGGAGTTATTATCTTTAAAAAAAAAGCAATTTATTATTAAACTTACACTTTTACAATTACTAAACTATTTATAATATAACTGGCAGAAAGGCTAGCCTTTCTGAGTGGATTTAAGTTTAACAACTAAAAACTAGTGACGTCAATAACGGCGTGGCAAGAATGACCTCGAGCGCTGGCTGGGCTGCACCTTTATACTCTTGGGATGTTACATTTCCGTTTTTGATGTCCAAGGCGCGATGGCGAGATGACTTGGGATTCTCGACTCTATTCCCTTGAACTCCAGGTCTTTATTTGTGGGGTGTTCGGGCGTTATGTGTTGACTCGCGAACAAACTTCCTTGGGCGGAAATATATTAAGCAAAGGCAACAAATTTAACAGCTTAATTACAACAGTGCGTAGGACGATAAAGATAAGGTTTTTTTTGAAGACACGTTCCATTTCCAATTTATTTTTGATGGAACAGCTTTTTTAATTTTCAAAGTGAGCCATGTTATATTAAGAATTAATAAAGTATTTGGCTATTAATAAAAATTGTGCGACCTATTTTCATTGTTTTATATTCTTCAGAGCTATTTATTATGTGTTTGTTTTATTACAATTAATTTTATGTTTTCTTTCCGCCCTGTAAAGATAAAACGTGTTTAAGTTTAATAGTATTTATATTAAAACCTGTTTGATAAATTACATTTTACGTTTGCATCTCACTCTTTAGTTTTAGAGTTCCGTACCCAAAGGATAAAAACGGGACCCTATTACTAAGACTCCGCTGTCCATCTGTCCGTCCGTCCGTTGAAATTTTCACAAATTATGTATTCCTGTTGCCCCTAAAACAACAAATACTGAAAACAAAATAAAATAATATGTAAGGGGGCTCCCATACAACAAAGTTGATTTTAATGCCCTTTTTTGCTCGATATAGGTACAGAACCCTTCGTGCGCGAGTCCGACTCGCACTTGGCCGGTTTTTACTTAAAATTTTAGCGTTGCATTAACTATAATTTAGTAATAAACTGTTCATACTAACAACTTAATTTTCCCAGTAGAATATCCTAAAGTTACTAATTATGTAAATCACACTGAAACGACTAAATCAGTAACCTTTTTTTGCCATAGCCGGGTAAAGTATAAAACATTTTTCCCGTTACATCGCCACCAGCGAATCATTGATTGGCCTAATACCAAAACCGCTGTTTTATTGGTCGCCAGCTAAACCCACACCTCATAGGGGCACGCGGCTCAGTTCGTTAGGCCGCACACAAATTGAGTTTGCCGATCGCGGACGCACTGCGGGTGTCGTTACTGCATCGTCTATGTGTACTGTGGTTGTACGTAGGCATATGACAGCGGAATTCTGCCATATTTTCGGTTTTGATTTTTTGTATACTACAGAAGCAATCAAGCGTATAGGTCTGATGGGGAGCGGTCACCGTGGTCTATAGGCAATATGTATACCATAAGGGCATACATATTGCCTATAGACCACGGGGCCCGTGCCCAGGCGCTTCTTCAAGGGGTTTCAAAGGACTGACAATTATTTGCGGACAACAATGCTTTACAAAATGACTCCAAGTTCAGGTGTGCCCAAGGGCCCCGGCATAGTTTAAGGCAGCCCTGTCTATAGGAGATTGTAACAAAATCGTTGGACATAAGGATTCTTAAAGGCTTCTTGAGGATTCACCGCGTCGACTGCATTAAGAGTATGGCAGGCATCCTAGGTCCCCAGTTATCGGCGCTACGAATCGTCAGAATATAGGTCTGCGGTACTCACTGGACACTCTTGAGTACTTCAGAACGAAACACAACAGCTTGAAATTAAGTAGGTAATATAACCAATTAAGCTCAGTCGTTCCGAAGTCGAATATGGCTTCAACGTTTCACTCAAAATAATTACGACAACGTTACATACATTCGCCTTATTTTTAAGTTCGTAGCTTTACAAACAAGCGAAGTTGAGGACAAAAGTTAGTTCAAGTGCATTTTTTAAGATGGTCCTTAAAATTTTACATTTGGTCCTTTAAATTTGCCCTTATAATTTTGTCGAACAAAACACGCCAAAGATAAGCAAATTCAATTTATTACTCACTTGTTTTCGAAATCCGAACTCGGGTCGAACAAAGACGTCCGCCCGTGCAGCCAGCCAGTAATCCGCGGAGGAAGATGCAAGCGGGCGGATTGTATCCGATCCGTTTGTTTTGCGGAGTTCGCGCAACGGTTCCGATTTCGAATTTGTTCGAATTTTTAAATTTTTCGGCGCATCTTTGGGCGTTTTTTTTCCTTTTTTAATTTCTTTTGGCTGTGTTTCTGAGAAGTATTTATAGTACGAAATGTGGTACATAGACCTTCATCCATCTGATAGCCAGATAAGATATATTTTTTAGGAAAATAGCGATAGCTTGCCTATGGTAAAGCTATCGTGGCTATTTGTAATTAAATTAATTTTAATCTTATTTCTTTTATCATCTGCACTCTTTTGATAATGAGCCAAATTTAGTCGATATTGTAAGTTCCTTTTAAGTAGATGCCTAGGAAGACTTGCCTACTTTTTACATAGCTATCTGGCAAGTATGTTTGAACAAGTAAGTCAATAGTAACTACACCGATCTGTTAACCACTCAAAATTGGTATCAAAATAAAGATAATTTGATAACAAATAGAAAAGCCTATTCTTTCTGCATCTGCATGAAAACGATAAAAAATATTAAAATTATATTATTTTTAGTCCCGTGTTAGTCTGGGACTTAAAAAGAATTTGCCAACTATGTTTCTTCCCTAGCATGTCGTAGAGGGCGACTAATGGTATATCGGGTTTAGGTATGTGATTGTGTAGGCGACAAGCTAGCAACTTGTCACTACTTCTTCACAATTTTCCATCTAACCCAGCCCAGTTTTATTTTTGGCTGAAACTGGTTAAATGGGCCTGCTGTCCCTTTGACTTTGCCCACCCCTTCGGGAATTATGGGCGTGATGTTATGTGTGTAAAATTATTTTAAATAATAATAGCCATGACCGCTTTGTGATAGGCAAGCTACTTATTTCAACTAAATTTTGAAAAAAGTATTGTCTCATCAGGTTATCAGATGGATGAAGGTCGATGGCTCTTCGACCACGCGGAGTACGCGCGACGATTCCAATTTCGAATTTGTTCGAATTTTAAAATTTTTCGGCGCGCGTTTCTTCTCTTTCTTTTTTTTCTTTCTATTTGGCTTTGTTTCTGAGAAGTGTTTACGAATCAAGCATTTTTAAACGCACAAAGAATAATGTTTCTCGACTCCTTTGTGTGAAGTCGTGGAAAAGAAAGCTTGTGGGTGGATGATGTATTTCGTAATATTGTATGAATTTATACGTAGGTATTTTAGTAAATAATATCGTAGTATAAAGCTTTAGAAGGTATTCTGATACTCTTTTGTTATCTTTTACGTGGATTTATATTGTATTAAATAAGATATTTCTTTGAAAACTAAAATAAACCTTATATGTCGCTGGCATAACTGAAAAGACTGTAATAGTATAGCTATATTTGTAAATGTGATATTTGAATGTGGGTAGAATTTCGATTTTAATTTTATGAAATACAAGATAGATATATTATTATATTCTTTATTGCACGAAAAACAAATTCAGAAATAATGATACAAAGAAACACGATACAATTTAGACGGACTTATCGCAAAGCAATCTCTTTCAGACAATCTTTAGTTAGATGAAAATATGCTACTAAAAAGAGTCGTAGGGCCGTGCAGTAAATCATTCTAATAAAAAGGGGATATAAAAATAAAGAATGATGATAAAATACTTATGTTTACTTATAAACATACATATATATAAATAATAATCATAATAAATTCTCCAGACTGACACACCAGTTCCCTAGTTCCAAACTAAGCTTATGCTTGTGCTATGGATACTAGGTGAACGGATAGACATACTTAAATACGTTTATATACATCCATGACTCGAGTACAAATGTCCATGTTCATCACACGAAATATTTGCCCCTAGCGCGATTCGATCCCGCGACCCTTAGTTTCGTAGCCAGGGTCTCTGACCACTCAACCAACTTGTAAACATGCATATAAATAAAATGCATATTTGCGTAGTACTATGATACATTAAAATAAATCTTTGTTCCCGGCTATTATACCATATTCACTTATCCTGTCTTATCCCGAATCGCCATTCCCGCATTGCAGCTTACAATGCCGCTATCGAAGCCGAAACTCGAATCCTAATACAAGTAATTAGCAAACCAATCCACTTGTCGGTTTATTTCCAATCTATTTGATTCGCCGGTGCAATCTAGTTAGTTAATAAATTCCGCCATTGACGGGCTGGCTGGATAGGCCGAATGTTACACCGTCAGCTGTCAGATTAATTAGCGAATGGCTTGTGTTTTTTTATTCAGGTTTTATAATTGAATAGAATGATCGAATAAATTTCGAATTTAGAAATGGCTATTATCTTTGAGGTAAATTTATTTTCATTTTCTGAGTTATTAAAGATTTTGCTTGTTCTTGTATAATATTTATAGGGGCTTGTTGTGACATGAGATTTTTCAGACCTAATTCTTATTAAGGCATGTAATTTGAAATAATTATATGTTTTTAATAAAAAAAATGAACTCTAAACGTGGTAAACATGCATTATTATGAATTTTTATGGACCGTTTTAGTGACTAAATCTTTAATTTAGCCTGTACTGTAATCTAAAGCCATTTGCAACACTGAAGATATAAGACCGTAGGGATGGTATCCCGAATTTTAATCCACCGAGCGAAATCTAGGAGCACTAACTATTACTAAACATTTAATTTTTTCTGAGAGGTCGGCTCTTTACTGATTCAAATCGGTCTCACTATTCATGTATCCAGTGTTTAGCAGAGCGATCCTAACACCACAGAATTAAAATAATGTGAGAACTTTGCTATCATCGTCCTATACTTACTGTACTTATCACTTATATATGTGCTTTTGACTGGCTCGATGGCGCATTCGGTAGTGACCCTGCCCCATGCGCCAAGAGTTGTGGGTTCGATCCCCACCCAGGACAAATATTCGTATGATGAATACTTGTGTTTGTTCTGTGTCTGGGTGTTAATATCCAATATTTAAGTATATATTTGTAATAGCACTGTTGATTCTGATATCCGTAACACAATTGCTTAAGCTACTTACCTCGGAGTCAGATCGATGTATGTGGCGTAGTCGGATATTTATCTAATAATAAAATATATAAAACATAGTTATATAATATTCTCTTTCAGGCGTCCTTAACAAAAGATCCACCATTAGCAAACCGGTTATTACTCCCGAATCTAACAATTACGGCACGGTGTGTGGGCGTGACTAATTTATCGAAGCTATATTAGTTCCACCGGCTTGGTTTTGATTTTGGTTATTTCGCGGTATTCCGTTTATTGTCTGTATACCTTCGGATAACATTATGTAATCGTTGTTTTACATAATCGCATGAAAATTTAATCAACAGTTAACATAACAACGTTTGTTTGAGCGGCTGAACGGAACATCCGATCTATTTTAATCTGGTTACTGGTGTTAGGTCCCTTGGATGAAACCGTTACATTTTTATGGGAAAATAAATTCTCTAGACTGACACACCGATTCCCTAGTTCCTAACTAAGCTTATGCTTGTGCTATGGGTACTAGGTAAATGGATAGACATACTTAAATACGTTTATAAAGATCTATGACTCGATTACAAATAGGTATAAGGCAATTGAGGGGCTTAAGTTAGACTTACTATGACATAAGTCAATTGAATTTATTCCAATTTTCAAAATATGAGTACTTACCTCATCTTCCTAGCGTTATGTCCCGTGCTTAGACGGGGTCCGCTTAATTCAAATTCAAATTCAAAATCTCTTTATTTATATAGGCTTCAAAAAAGCACTTATAAATAGTCAATTTAAACAGAAAAAAGGATTACCACCGGTTCGGAAGGTAGAATCTATCGAGAAGAAACCGGCAAGAAACTCGATAGTTACTCTTTTAAATGCAAAGATTTACAATTTCGTGCTTAATATTCTATAGGTACTTATTAGGTAACAACACTGCAGGTGAACACTTCATTATGAAGTTAAACATAAATGCTTATCATTTAGGAAGTCTTCAAACTTATAATAGCCCTTTTTCATTAAGAACGCTTTAATGCACAATTTGAACTTATGTGAAGGTAATGCTAGTAGACTTTCTGGAAGTTTATTAAATATTTTAATACTAAGACCAATAAATGAATTACCACTCTTCTGGAGTCTATGGTTTGGAACAGCAAGTTTGTGTTTATTTCTAGTATTAAAACTATGAGTGTTTGACTTCTTAGGAAATTCGTCAATGTTTTTATATATATACATAATACAATCTAAAATAAATTGTGATGCAAGTGTTAAAATGTTAATTTCTTTAAAAATATCTCTAAGAGAGTCACGTGGTCTAAGGCCGTATATGGCTCTAACGGCCCTTTTCTGCAATACAAAAATAGTTTGTATATTAGCCGCAGATCCCCACAGCAGCAGACCATATGACATTACGCTATGAAAATAACTGAAATACACCAATCTTGCTGTTTCAACATCTGTTAATTGTCGTATTTTCCTGACTGCATATGCAGCCGAACTAAGTCTTCCTGCCAAGGCCGCAATATGGGAACCCCATTGCAATTTAGCGTCTAAGGTGATTCCAAGAAATACAGTTGAGTTAACTACATCAATTGCTTCATTGTTCATAGTGATTTGTGTATTAACTTGCCTTGTGTTTGGCATTGAAAACTTAACACATTTTGTTTTTTTTGCATTAAGTAGTAGGTTGTTGGTAGAAAACCAATATAGTACTCGTGAGAGAGCGTTATTTACATCGTCAACAAATTCCTTTTGTCTATCAATTTTAAAAATCAGGGAAGTATCATCAGCAAATAAAACTATCTCACATAAATCCTTTGCAAAATAAGGGAGATCATTAATGTATAAAAGAAAAAGCAGAGGTCCCAATATTGAGCCCTGGGGTACTCCCATCGATAATGGGGCACCAGAAGAGTTTGTACCATTTACACTCACTATTTGAAGCCTATCAGATAAATAAGACTTCAGTAGACTAAGTGAGTTCCCATATACACCATAATGACGTAGCTTCATTAGTAAAGTTTGGTGGTCAACGCAATCGAATGCCTTCGACAAATCACAGAATATTCCAACAGCATCCTGTTTTCTTTCCCAAGCTTCGATAATGTGTTTTGTAAGTGCCACTCCTGCGTCAGTAGTGGATTTCCCTTTGGTAAATCCATACTGATTGCTATGTAATAAATTGTTGACTCTAAGGTGACATATTAATTGACTAAATATAATTTTTTCAAAGATTTTACTCAGTGCTGGCAGGATAGAAATTGGTCTATAATTAGATGGGTCACTTTTGTCACCTGATTTAAATAAAGGAATAACTTTACTATGTTTCATTAAGTTAGGAAATTGACCCATATCAACACATTTATTAAAAATATTTGACAAGATAGGGGCAATACATTGTATTATATGTCTTAGTATATGTATCGAAACGCCCCATAGATCTTCGGTTTTCTTAAAATTTAAACTTATGAAAGTATTTAAAATTACCTTATCATTAACATGATGAAAACTAAAAGGAGTATTGCATTCTTCTACACTAGATTTCAGGATGCTATTTGCAAGGTGTGGGTTGGAATCTAATGAACGAGTAGTTGCAGTCGGGATATTAGAAAAATATGATTCAAAAGCTTCTGCCACTTCCCCATCTGAATGTAGACATCTATTATCAATGTTTAGAGAGAACTTGTGATTTTGTATTTTGTTTTTACAAGTCTCTTTGTTGATAATATTCCAAGTAGCTTTAATTTTGTCACTAGAATTAGAAATCTTATGCTTGAGATAGTTTGATTTTGCTACTGCACACACTTTTTTAAATAATTTGGAATAATTTCTGACATATTCGATTAATTTAGGGTCATTCGAATTTGCTTTATCATTATACAAATCGAATAGCTTTCGTCTACTAGTGAAAATACCTGTAGTGGCCCAGTCACTAAATTTTGTTTTAGAATTATTAATAGTGACTTTTTTCTTGGTAAAAATCCTTACAAATTCTTTTTCAATTACATTGAATAACATGTTATATGAATCATTAATATCCACACCCCTAAACTTTAACAACGAGACTCTATTGACTATATTTTTCCTAAATGTATCTAGTCGATGTGCTGTGATTGGTCTACAACTGAAAGTAGATGAAGTCGTGACAGCATAGTGCTCCAAGCTAACAATCTGTCCGCTATGGTCAGAATTAATGAAATTAATTATTGACCTATCAATTACATTGCAATTACAGAAAATATTATCAATACAGACTACTTATACTTAGACCATGATCCAGGATTTAGCGAGTCTGGTAATTAAATTGAAGCGACTGCCGATCTGACCTTCGTAACCCTAAGATAGGGGAACCAGAAAATTTTTGGATCATGGTTAAAAATATGAGTACTTACCTATTTTTAAGAAAACTTAGTACCTATATATTTTTCAATATTCAAATGTGTATTTTTTAACGGGCTAAGCCGTAAAGAAACTACCCGGCTTGTTTCCTTCAGTACAAAGGTTTATCTTGTTTATTCACAGCGGGTAGTTTTGAATAGTCACTGGTGACAGTTGGGTCCCGCGGCGACAAATGGGTGGCGTCCATCTTGTATCAATAAATAGGGCTGCCTCCGCCGACATCGCCGGAAGTATTAGTTGGTTCAAACATGCAATTTGCCTTCGCTGGAAAATGGATTTGTAACCGAAATTGAAAAAGAGGCTTCAGCTATGAGCCTATTTGCGTAAAACCGAATGGATTTTTAGCCGAAATTGAAAAAGCCTCGGGTTTAGTACTTAGGCTTAGAGATATAAAAAATATTCAGTTGTTTTTTTTACGAGAGAGAGTACCTAGATATGCTTAGCCATAGAAATCGTGAAAAAGTGGAAGACAAGTGGATAGCTCGTCGCCTATAAGACCCAATGTTCTATACACCACTAGTCGCCTTTTACAACAAGCCAGACAAGGAACACAGTTAACACATTATTTTTGAGTCCCACACCAATATGGGAATAGTCAAAACTTTATCAAATGTTAACAAAAAAGTTAGAGAAACATCTGATCTTTTGGGTCGGCAGCGGCACCCCTAGTGCGGGGGTTGTTGCAAGCTAGCACTTTTTCCAGCAAGCACTGTTTAGATTTATTGTTTTTATTCGTCTCGTGTTTATTCCTTCTCTTTCACTACAAAATGGCTTGTGGACTATCGGGTTACGTAAGTGGGTCGTTCACTTTTAAATTACATCGGTTTATGAATGACTCCTAGATCGGAACTGCTGTTCTTGTCTTGGGAAATAATACGTTGACTTTTGGATTTTCTTTAAACGTCTGTTTTTAACAACAATTTTTGTTACTGATGTTACACTTGTTAGACAGTGTATTGGTTCGACACAAGTGTAACATTAACATCATTATTTTGTGTTACACTTGTATTCTGTATTTTTACAATGTCAGATGGTCAACGTGGTGTCTACACTACAAGACAGACAGAACTGGGCACATCGATAGATGATGTTGATTGTCAAGTTCATGACGGCACGTGGACAATTCAATGAAATGTATGGACATCCTACAAAGCTTACAAAGTTATTTTCGCCACTAAATATATTACTTTACCAATGCCCGTTGGAACATTGCTTTAACATGGGTACAAAACTGATTTTCAATAATATTACGAGTACAGTCGTATAGACAGGACACCTGCCAAGTGTTGCAGTTGGTCTGGGTGTGAGCCGAGCCAAGTAGCGGCTGCCAAGATTTAATTTGGCGTTTCGGCTTCTGGTGTGGTGACACCATGACTTTAAAGAGAATTTCGGGACATTTTAAACCCTATATCTTTAATATACTTTAGTACATTCGAGTAGACGTTAGAGTGACATTAGAGTGTGCCAGCTTTGCTTGTATGCTTAAAAACATATAGTTAATATTTAAGTAAATATGGCTGACAAATAAATACTTGTATTAATTTAAAAATATGTATGTACCAATTATCTAGTTTTAAACTGAGTTTGTATATGTGTTGCGAATACTAAATAACATAAAGACATACGTAAACAGGTATGTAAGCTTAAACGTACATATCAAAGCGACATTCAATAAAATAAGCCGAAAAAAAAATGAAAAACCTGTTTTAAAAAAATACAGGAATATTTTCCGTAACACCAAACACGTGGTGACAACAGTTAAATTGTCGGCCTCTGTTGAATTTGGCGTTATAGACAATAGGACCCCCACCCCCTCAACGTAGATCAGCCGATTCTGACGAAGCGGGACATTTTAGAAAGCGTGTAAAATCTAGATTTTGATGTCGCCCGTTAAACTATTACTACGTGACTCGGATTCGCGAATTTGTGGATCTGGAATCTCGACTTGGACGTCTTTTGTTGCGCCAGTTTTATTACTTTACGGCAATATTGAAAGGAATGGTGCGCGTGCGTGTACAAATCATTATTATATTCTCTCGGTAGATGCAAAATTCCGAACCGGTGGTAGAATCTCTTCTTTGAAACCTATATAAATAAATAATATTTTGACTTTGACTTTGACTTACGACGAGTGTTACAACTAACCAGCGAGCAAGTCCAAAAGTTAATAAACCCGACTTTAAAAAAGAGGTGATTTAATAATTTACTCCTTTTTAATTGGGATGAAATGTAGCTTATTATTTATCCGGCCAGTAATATTTAATCGATTGACGCCTCATTCGTCACCATAGGACATAGGACATAGCATTCCAAATCTACACTAATATTATATTATATTATAAAGCTGAAGAATTTGTTTGTTTGCTTGAACGCGCTAATCTCAGGAACTACTGGTCCGATTTGAAAATTTTTTTCAGTGTTAGATAGCCCATTTATCGAGGAAGGCTATATAGGCTATATAACAGTAACCATAAACGCGGATGAAACCGCGGGCACAGCTAGTCATATATACTTATACTCTTGACATGTCGTTATCGTTTTTTTATATATACAATAGTCATTCGTATAAGGAACACAATCGATGTCACTTAATTTACGAATTACATATAAAAGTTTTTAAAATTACCGCACCAAACATTATCCGGTCAATTAGCTTAACCATTCAATACAACAGGCCGTTTTAAAAACAAGTATCGTATTACAAATAAGTTATTAACGCCAAATATAGTTAACACAGTTAACAGTCGAGATAGTATCAATTACAGCTGTAGACCCCAATTTAAAGTTGCCCCAATAACCCAAACCGGGATTCGAATTGTTAGCCAACTAATGAAACTGTATTTGCGACCGGGGACAACTTTTCCGTGTTGTTGGGGATGTCGAGTGTAGATTTAATCTACACTAGATTATACACTGGCCCATGTTGGTGTGGGACTTAAAAATAATACACTAATAGGGAATATGCTTGACATTTTTTTATTCGTTTGTTTAAATCTTAGTAGATTTAAAGAAACGATTAAAAAAATGTCATTTAAAGGACAGGTAAAAAAATCTAAAAGATTTTTTTTTTGTATCTTGAGTATTGACCAAGTTATAAAAGGATCACAGTTGTCCGTTAGATAGAGAGATCCAATGTAGCATGTGACGTCAAATAAAAAATAAAAATATTGACATTTTAGTATTACAATATTCTTTTAATCTGAAGAATAAAGTAGATACATGATTGTGCATATAATAGTTAAGAGGTAAACGTTGACAACCGCAGTATGAACTGTGTCATGTGCGCATGCGCCATACAACGTGCATAAAAAAATGTCGTGAGTGAGATGGATAATATTGGTTTAAAACTGTTATATCTCGCTGGTCATTTGATAATTCTTGGTTCTTTTTTCACTCTTAGTACTTTATTTTCATATATTTTCCGATGAATGCGATAAATGACTGATACATTTTCATGCATATTCCCTTCTAGCTATGCTATGGTTAATGTTATATAGCCTATAGCCTTCCTTGATATCTGGGCTATCTAACACTGAAATATTTTTTTCAAATCGGACCAGTAGTTCCTGAGATTAGCGCGTTCAAGCGGACAAACAAACTCTTCAGCTTTATAATATTAGTATAGTAAAGTATAAATTGTGCTCTTTGTCTAGCAAGTTGTAAAAA
Organism: Glyphodes perspectalis; assembly: GCA_951394215.1. Classification (NCBI taxonomy): domain Eukaryota; kingdom Metazoa; phylum Arthropoda; class Insecta; order Lepidoptera; family Crambidae; genus Glyphodes; species Glyphodes perspectalis. Next base: position 7,935,642 of record OX596225.1, on the reverse strand, counting down.
GCGACTATTTGCATAGTAGTTATTATCCAACCCAGCCCACTGTCCCATGTTGGTCTGGGACTTAAAAAGAATATGCCAACTGTGGTTCTTGCCTAGCATGTCGTATAAGGCGACTAATGGTCGGGTTTCGGATGTGTGATTGTGTACGCAACAGGTTAGCCGCTTGTCAATGCTTTTTCACAATTTTCCATCTAACCCAGCCCGGCTTTTTTTTTGGCTGAATGTGGTTGAAGGGGCATGCTGCCTCTTTGACTCTGCCTACCCCTTCGGGGATTAGGGGCGTGGTGTTATGTATGTAGTTATTAGGTTTGTTTTTGTGTAGACAATGAACTAGCTCATTGTCACTGCTTCACTCAATTTTTCATTGAACCTAATAGGTACAATATTTTTTTTATATACTGTCCCATGTCATAACACAGTTGTATTTTTTAATACAAATAAATACGTCGTAAAAGTAATTAAATGAAAATATGTATTCCTTTTTACTATATATAGCAAAGTTTTATAAATGGTACAATATTTAATCTGATAATAAGAGCATATTTACGTAAACATTAATTAAAACAAACATGTCAATCCGTCGGAAAAATTGTTTAAACCAATATAACGGCATCTGATTGTTTAAACACTTTAAATATGGCCGTTGCTCGTCGTAAATTGTTTGCACAAAATTAACCACGGCTTAATCCTGGCTTACACCACTTTGGCATTACGTTTGGAATTATTCGTTAATTTGTTTGTTGGTGTATTTTAATTAATCCGAAAATATCGGTCCTTCTCGGGGATTGTGGTTTTGATTTCAACTTACTACTATATTTTCCTATCGTTATGTCCCGTGCTTTGACGGGGTCCGCTTAGACCATGATCCAGGATTTAGCGAGTCTGGTAATTACATTGAAGCGACTGCCGATCTGAGCCGATTTCGGTAACAGGTCACAAAAAACCATTTTGGTCGGGGACTAAAATAGAATGTGCCAACTTTGGTTCTTGCCTAGCATGTCGTAAAAGACGACTAATGGTATATCGGGTTTTGGGTATGTGATTGTGTAGGCGACGAGCTAGCCACTTGTTACTACTTTTACACTATTTTCTATTTCATCCAGCCCAGTTTTGTTTTTGGCTGAATGACTGACTTGCCGCCCCTTTGACTTTGCCTACCCCTTCGGGGATTATGGGTGTGATGTAATGTATATACAGATAGCGCGCGAGCTGAATGCAGTCGGGGCCTGAGACGAGACATACCTGAGCTCTGCATTCAACTCGCGCTCTATCTGTGCATATGTATGAAGGTCACAAAATTTCAATACAAACTTAAATCTTCAAATCACCCGTATACTAGTTGACGGGCAAACGTTGTTCTGTCGTTAAACTGTTGGTATAAAAGTGGCTAATACATATGACCTGTTCTCATTCCTACCAAATACAAGGATAAAAATCATAAAAATCGAACCGCTTCGGAGGACAACACCGAGATACGAGATTTTCATATTTTATATAATTTGCACATATGTACATTTTAACAAATATTAAAACCCGGCCTGCATGATGCCAAGTTCTATTTCTTGACATAAGCATTTCCATCCTAGTAGGTTCTTTAAAGAGTAATTCTCCTTCAAATAATCCTTAATCCTTAAAGGTTGTTTAGAAAAACCTTCGCAGAAATTCTTGTCAGGACCTCTGGTGGGTCCATAGAAAGGATGTTAAGAAACTCTGGGCTAAACTGGTTAACAGTTTCGTAAGACGTGGCCTGTGGCCAAACTGTTCATTTGTCCTGCCGATGGTTATCTCGGAGTGTCATTAAAAACTTATGGCTATACGAGTATGCCCTAAGAATGGAAAGTCCTGGCTGTATAGAACTAGATATTGGACAGAAAAGTCAATGGTAAAAATGTACAAATAGCAATGCTTCCAATGCCTCCCTGCGTACAATTTTCAAAGGCACGAAACATTTTTTAACGACGGTCAGTACCCGCGCACACCCATCCAAAGTTCACCAGCCCGCGCCCCGCTTAACCTCAGCATTAATAACGCGAAAATATTCTTCCAACTAAAACCCTAAATCACCGGGGCATCACGACGCCGAACAATATTCCCCACGCCTGTACACTTCGACCCGCGTCAAACCCTCACGTCCCAGCTCGGAATAAGGTTGAAATATTAACCCCCCTATACGTGACCCCGCCGGCATGCTTCGGGTACAAAAATACCCGTTGTTTTTTTCCAAATTTTTTGTTTCAGATTCAATTATTTATACCGTTTCCTTGTTGCGGGGAATATTTTGAGGTGTGCGAATCGGCTGTAATGAGTTTAATGGCGTAATTACGGGGTACTTACGATAAAGGATAAGAGTGATTCTGAGGAAAGGATTACGTTAATGTTGGGCTTTAATGAAGGCTATATAGTACCTCATACGATAAGGACAGTACTGACATGCTCAAAGAAGTCTTGAATTTTTGAAAAGATTATGCTGTGCAATCGTGAGGGTATCTGGACATTCAGATAACTATGAGAGAGAGAGAGGAGTTGTGGGAGTGTAATATCATGATCCAATTTGTCCAGTTATCTTGTCTAATCTATTTAAGTTATATAAAGGTACAACATAGGTACCCCATGATCTAAAGATTGACAAAATACCTTTGGCGAGGTCATCGCACTCTTGATGTCTCTGGTACTACAAATTTGCCAAATCAAGCTTACTTTATGATTGTTTATTTACCATTTTACCAGAACGCCTGGGTCCAGTATTTCTTCTCTTCCATACCTATCACAACTTTTAAAACTATAAAAAAATATACGAAGGCCAGTCGCTTTAATGTAACGCCAATAACACCAGGATCATGAATGGTAAAGGTAACAATGCTAGCTCTACGTGTGAGTTTATTTTCTTCATCACATCCCCATTGGTGCAATGGATAAGCCTTCACCTCAAACGCAAGGGAGCAGGGCTCGATTCCCAAATGGTTGTTGATATAAATATCAGACGACATCACATACATTGATCTGACTCCGAGGTAAGTAGCATAAGCACTTGTATTACGGATATCAGAATCAACAGTGGTATTACAAATAAATACTTAAATATTGGATATTTACACCCAGACACAGAACAAACACAAGTATTCATCACACGAATGTTTGTCCTGAGTGGGGATCGAACCCACAACTCTTGGCGCATGGGGCAGGGACACTACCGAATGCGCCATCGAGCCAGTCGAAATGATGAAACAAGTACTTGACTTCAGTTTAGTGTTTCTTGTACTTTCTTTGATCCTAAAGTTAGGCTATTTCCAGTAAATAGAAACAGATCATGTACGTGCGATAGCGGTGGTAGTTCAATTGTAAGGACACGCGCCTCTTAACCGAGGAGTTCGGGTTAAAACATATTTATACCACTAGCTCGACGGTGAGGGAAAACATCGTGATGAAACCTGCAAATTCAAACAACTTTGAATTTGTAACCATGTTCCAAAAATTGTCTGGTTCCCCTATCTTAGGGTTACGAAGGTCAGATCGGCAGTTGCTTCAATGTAATTACCAGACTCGCTAAATCCTGGATCATGGTCTAAGCGGACCCCGTCTAAGCACGAGATATAACGCTAGGAAGATGATGAATGTACGTGCGATGTCATCTTTATCGACACCAACAAATTGTTCTTCTGATACGAGCAACAACCCCAAATCGGTTCAAATCTCATAAACGATGGAGGAAGGACCACTTTAAAATAAATAGAATCACTTTACTAACACCGACGATGCTTTCAATCCCGTAATCCCGGATCGATGCGGGAAAACATCCCGGGCCAAAAACGCGACATGTTTTGCTCGATCGTCCAATTCACGTGGTGCTAGTTTCAAGAGAAGTAATATGAGGTATTACACTTTGAGCTTTTAAACTGCTGGAGAGGCGACACTGCGCCTTACAAGGCTGTGTGTAGAGATGCGCTTGCACATATAGGTCAAACTTGATTGGTATTACTAATTTCTCATAAAAAAAAAGGTATATCATTTAGAAATGTATATTTATCTATGTTTTGTATGTATAAAGGAAATATCCAGTAAATATAAATATAAAATAGCTTGATCTCGCGTACACTCAGGCCCGAGGTTTGGTTAAAATGATAATGAAGATTATTGAAGATGTTTAACGTTATGCATTCAGTATTTAAGAAATAGTAAGTCTGTCAGTTTTTGTTTTGTTAAGCTTTTGTACATTTCTTTTACTAGCTAACAGTCGGTTTATGGTTTAAGTGTTTATAGTAGAGGAATTCTCAGATTGTGCTTGTGCGATCAGGCTTAATGTTCAGTTCTTAATGAAAATAATCTGCTGGTAGCTTGCAGGACTTAATCATCATTTTGATCGACCCCTATTTTAGATCTTTTCCGATAAACAGTCCCTATTTAAACTCCACTCTAGTCGGTAAGGATTCTCCAAGTGCATTACTCGTCTCGCGGGATTCCAGGATCCCGGGATTTGAGGGGATTCCCTCCCTTATAAGTTTAAGATTGCTCCCGATTCGGCTCGGAGCCGTTTTGAAGTTGGATTTTGTGGAAATTGTTGTGGAAACATTTTTGCGTGATTTCGCTCAGTGTTATATTGTTAGGTGGGGAATAGGATGATTCGAGTGTCCGGGATAGCTTGGTGGACTGAGTGTTTGTTTTAGATTGGATGATCGTGTCTAGGGGGTGGTAGGGGATGAATCGAAGTCGTAATGCAGCGAAATTTTGATGTAGCTGGTTTCTTAGCAATTAGGAGTCATGATTCCGATATTTTCCAATAAATTCAGACTAGGCTTTTTTCTGCTTATACTAATTATAAAAGCAAAATTAGTTTAAAACCTGTTTTATCCTCACCTTCATGAATTAGGTCGCTAGCAGAGTGTCCTTAGGTGAAGCAATAAATTAGCTTGAGGCTTTGCATCAGCCTTAAATGCCTTAAGTTGGAGATATTTACAGTAAAACATTTTTGGGATTTTTTAAAAAAAATAAACTGTTAATGGCTAATACAGCATTCTTTGATCATCATCATCTTCCTAGCGTTATGTCCCTTAGTCAAGATCCGCTTAGACCGTAATCCAGGATTTAGCGAGACTGTTAATTATGTACATTGGAACCCCGTTCATAACCCTTTAGTAGGGGAACCAAACTAATCGAATCATGGTTACGGGCACAGCATTTTTTGGTTACTTAACAATAAGCATGATTTTTTTAACAGCGTGACAAACATGTATGACATTAGTAATACCAGCAATCACCTAAGTCTTGACGTCTTTTAATAGCATAAGTATAACAAGTTCATTGCTGGCCTTATGAATTTCTCTAACCTTTCTAAATTGAGGATAGGTAGTAGAATATTTGACTTCTGGCTACGCACTAACGGGTTATAATTGAATATACATAATTTTTTTATGAAGATTGTTTCAATGGGAGCAATTAAACAACAAAATATCTTCTAAATTCAAAATATCCGACTACATCACATACACTGATCTGACTCCGAGGTAAGGAGCTTAAGCACTTGTGTTACGGATATCAGAATCAACAGTGATATTACAAATATGTACTTAAATATTGGATACACTACCGGGGGTACCAGGGTCACTACCGAATGAGCCATCGAGCCAGTCAAAATATACTTGGTCCCTTGTTGGTTTGGGACTCAAAAATAATGTACCAACTATGTTCCTGGCCTAGCATGTCGTAAAAGGTGACTAATAGTTGACAGGCCCGTTAGTCGAGTGGTCAGACACCCTGGCCACGAAACCAAGGGTCGCGGGTTCGAATACCGCTAGGGGCAAAAGTTTCGTGTGACGAACATGTACATTTGTACTCGAGTCATGGATGTTCATAAACGTGTTTTATGTCTATCCGTTCACCTAGTATCCATAGCACAAGCATAAGCTTAGTTTGGAACCAGAGAATTAGTGTGTCAGTCTGGTTGATTTATTTTAATTTATTTACTATTTGGATTGTAGGCAAGATCGTTTATCTCATTGAGATTTACCACTTGTTGTGCCTCTCTTAAAGTCTCAAACGCCTACAACATGTCTTTATCGCCCATGTTCAGAATCTACAGCCTAAAACACTCTATTATTAACGTGAAGCCCAAGGTCAGCTTGCCAAAACATTTTCCACCAGCAATGAAAAGAGCGTGGAACAATTTTTTATCCAGACCGACCAAACCGCCGGCCGATACAGGAACAGAACTGACAAGGGCGGAACATCGATCAGGGTGGCGAGTGGAACGCGTCCAGTCATCAGTCACACGCGGTGCAAGATTTATTGTACGTACGAGCTATTTCAAATGGTTTAGGCCGGTTGACGACGTGCGACAAGGGAGATGGTCTGGGACTTGAGGGATCTGGAGGGCTGGCTCTACATTTACATAAGAAAGATAAAAGAAAGAAATTAATTTATTTGACACAACATGAGTTAACAGCAACAAAGACGTACAATAACAAAAAAAACCGAGTGTGACTAAAGGGCGCCCGCGCAGCTCGAGTCACGAGCTACCTTACGGCAGATCACGACGCTGGTTTTCAGCGGGTGCCTTATCCACTTCGCACACCTGACCCCCACCCACGACACTCATCAAGAGAACACGTCGAAACCGGGAGACACATCGGGACTGGACCTTGGGCTTGCGAAAAAAAGGCTTGAAAAGGATATATCAGATGTGGTCCTTGCTTATAATGACGTAAGGCGACAATTATATTGAGTGGAACACAGCCCTTTTTAATTATGGCTGAATGTGATGTAAGGGCTTGCTGTCCCTTTGACTCTGCCTACTCCTTCGGGGATTTTTTTTTTTATTATGTCTATGTTACCTCTAACATAATCAGAGATTATGTTTTTTCATTTGTTTTATTTGTTTTTCATATGTTTTGTTATATATTTTAATTTATTGTGATGTATATAAATTTTTATTTATCTATTTTTAAGTGCTTTTGATTTTTTATTTAAGCTTTAGTTTTACTCTTGTATTTATGCTTTATTTGTATTCAATCTTTATTTCTTTTAATTGCTTGTATAGTAACATAGGTGTAATATTTTACGAAGACTTGGCTGTGCTTTCCTCCCAGGATTTCAGCCAAGTTTTCTTCTTTCAGGGTGACTCCAATTTCTTCTTCCAACTCGTCCTCCTCTCTTTGCCGTTTATTGGGCACTCTAGGATTAAATCCTTCGGGATTCCGGGCGTGAAGTTATTTATGTATTTATTGAGTGTTTGGTTTGTTAATGTATAGGCAACGAGCTAGCTAACTGCCATTTAGGTAGGGGAACCAGACGAATTGGATCGTGGTTACAGAATACACATCCATTGTTATTTCAACGACAGGTTTCCTTATAATCTTTTCCAAGCAGATTCTATTATACATAAAGGTTTCCAGAACCCCACTCAATTTCGAGAAAATACATTAGAAGAGGATTAATTCTGGAGCTTCAGTGTACGTGGGAGGAAATGCCTCTCAAATCGATTTCTTACTGAAGTGGGCTGCACTTCTATTACTCTTTCAGGTCGTTATATGTTATTATTATATATTAAATAATAAATTATAATGTCCTCCTAACCGATATCCGCTACGGCGGCCAATCTAAACGAGGATTAGCCAATTGCATAGAAGATATTATAGTGCACAAATGTGCGCGCAAACACAGGTGCCCTCTCTATTCCTTCACTCTCATAGTCCGGTGAGACGGCAATTCGACATGACCGGAGAGAGGTTAGGCACGGGACCAACGACTTAACTTGCTTTCTGAGACACGGGGGTGATTTAACCGCCAACTTCCTGACTTCTGGCTGTTACTGAGTACTTAAAATATCTATAGATTTTTTTTGGTCCGACCCGGGATTTGAACCGGGGACTCTTTACTTAGGCTGCCAATGCTGCCACTAGACCAACAAGGCAGACAAATATAATAAATTACTCACTCTACCACAGCAATTCTGTATTATAATACCAAATTTAAAAATAAATTATGACATGAAAATTACTAAGATTTAACTATTTTTGTAGAGAAAATCTTTTTTTTTTTCTATATATATCTATTTATTAACAAAACTTTGTTCTGATTCGGAAGAACCTGAATAAATAGTTTTTCAACTAGATCACTTTTTCACAATGTTCCATCTAACCTAACCCAGTTATATTCTTAGCTGAATGTACTTTAAGGGGGGCTTGCTTGCTTGCTGCCTCTTTGACTCTGCCTACCCCTTCGGGGATTACGGGCGCAACGTTAGACCTAACGACTTGTCTTGTAAAGTCGCAAGTGTTTGGGTGCCCTTAGGGCCCGCTCGTGAAAGTTCCGTATACAAGCGTCGCTCGAATGTGCCCGGATCGGTTTAAACTCGCATTTTTGCCGCGGATTTGGTTATGTTCGTGATGGAAGCGCCCGCTAGAAAATTAGTTTGCGATCAATTGTACAGTGGTTGGAATTGTATGTATGTTTGTATGTAGCATTTTTATGTATCTTTATTATGCATTTTTTGCTTTGATAAATTTACGTTCTTAAAGGCTGTCATGTGGATCCCTATTGTTAAATCTATCTGTATGTGTCTGTCTGTCAGTAAGCTATACCTTATAAACCGTAATAAATAATAAGTAAATATTTTCTCCAGACTGGCACACCAATTCCCTAGTTCCAAACTAAGCTTAAACTTGTCCTATAGATACTAGGCGAACGGATAGGCATACTTAAATACGTTTATAAATGTCCATGTTTATCACACGAAACATTTGCCTCTAGCGGAATTCGAACCCGCGACCCTTTATGTTAACACACGACCAATCTGGTCGTGGTAGGTGAGCCTGGGCCTTCCGCGGCTCCTACATCTTTCCACTTTCGCATTGTATATTTATTCAGCGCACATTTTTCAACAGACAGTTATAAGATAACAGTCGAATCAATTACAATCCGGATGATTTTAAAATGTCATTGCCTGTTTCTTAAATGAAATACCGTGTCACATCCGCAAATTGGTAACTTTATACTTTATCAGTCGGATAATTCTTATCTGACCATTAAAAAATCAGCCCTAAGTCAATCTTTCGCCATACATTCTTGTCCGAACCACTGGAGATCACTAAAATACGAATTCTTAAAGTGACGCGCCACTTCTTCGCTCACGACGCGTTCTGAGTTATAGCGCAATTTTGAGTCAACTCAAAGAGTCAGCGTAATGAGTTATATATTTGTAGTTAACGCAAATATTTTTCCTAAATTATGTCTCTTAACAGTTCATTTAAAACTTGCATTTCACCAAACAGATTTTGCTACGTTCAATGACCGCGTTCACTCGCTAGAAAATTAGTTCCCGAGTCAATCGGGATTCATTTTAATGGATTTTTGTCGACTTTCATCCCCTGCAGGTGGTGGTTTTAAAAGGTTTTTCGGGGGTGACTTGGCCGGATCAAAGTCACTTATTACAATCCCCCAGTTATCCCGTTTGATTGTGCCCCGGAATTTTTATGTGCAGATTTTTTTCACAATATTTACAATGGAGTACGTGTGAAGGCCAAGTCCTTCTTAAAGTACAGGGAAGCTTTGATCTAATGAATTTTCTTTCATTTAATCTATATTAAAATTATAAATGCGAAAGTGAATTTACTCCTTATTCTTTCACGTCTTGACTACCCGCTCAATAATTGCTCATTTTTAAGGATAACAAACATAACAGGCAAAAGACCTAGTCCACAGAAAAGGAATTTAGGGTACTAAGTACACTAAACAAGAAATAATGTTCAGTACAAAGGACATTTAAAGTCCAATCGATAAAAATGTAATGGACACATGTGTGAAGCCAAATTAAGTCTATTAGTAAAGACAAATAAAGTCCAGTACAAAGGACAAACGATGTCCTTCCTACAGGTCACCTCTCCCCACAGGTGCGCAAGAGTCGGCCAGTTTAAATTAATACGATTGTTATCCAGCGATCGCCCGCCCTATTACAGGGATTGTGCATTTTACGATTGGGTCCTAGGGTTGGCGACGGCGAAATAAACGTTTTTTTTTAAATTTATTCGATTTCAGAATATATTTTGCAAATTGTATTCCAATCTGATGATGATCCAAGATCTAAGAGTAAGGCCGACGAGGCCGATTACAGATAAATATGGGAAACTAGGTAAAATTGTGTTAAACATTTGTTGTTGTATTCCAATAAAGAGAGTGATTAAAAATTACGTTGCGTGATTGAATCTATGTAATATTTTACCTTAGTGACTAACTGCCGTCAGCGTCAAGTTAAACTGGATCTTTGTGTCTATCCAGTCCCTTATGGGCGCAACGCCCAGGAAAACCAAAAAGGCAAATAAAAAATTATATTAATGTCCTTCACAGATAACAATATCGTTATATGGGATATTTTCCTACTAATATTATAAACGCGAAAGTTTGTATGGATGGATAGACGTGTGGATTTTTGATACTCTTCCATGCAAAAAGTACTGCATGGATTTGAATGAAACTTTACAATAGTATAGCTTATACATTAGAATAACACATAAGCTATGTTTCATCGATGTACCACGCGATGTAGTTGGTACATAAATGCAGTGCGTGACAACCCTGCGCTCCGCACGTATCCCGGCTCACGGCGCTGCGTTAATGCGCGCCGCTAAATGGTTTTATGCGCAATGGCTTTTTGTTGCGAATCAATTGGGACTTGGCGGCTCTGCGCACTGTAGTCTTTGCTCGACGTTCCGTTACAAGTGTTCAACGTTTCGATTAAGTCATTTAAATGTAATCGGTATTAATGTCAGTAGTGATGTATTGACATATCGGTAATGTCGGTAATTTGAAATTACCAGACTCGCCAAAACCGTACAGATAATGGTCTAAGTAGACCTGGACTAAGAACGGGATATCATGCTAGAAAAAGGATTGTTTGTAAGTTTATTTGGCGCCGCCCATAAAGAGGTAGGTCTGGTTAAAAAATCACAGTTACAAAGTCACGAAGTTGGGGGTATTTCACCCCCATGACTCGGAAAGCATATTAAGGCGTCGGACTCCTAGGACATGTTCCTTATTATCGTGCATAATTGTCCGCAAAATGCAAGTGCAGTCTACAGACACTAATAGTATATAAATAACTTACTAACTAAATTCCATGTCACTTCCCTAGCGGAGTAGTCAGAGAGAACCGAACGCCATATGGCACGATCCTTAGTTGGTAATATCTTGTTTAGATACCTGATCCTCGTTGGAATTCCATCTATTCGTATGAATACGCATTAAGATTTGCAGAATCCAGAAAGTAACCACGTGTCCTGGTTTTATCCAGCTTTCGTGTGTGTAAGACATGTCCTTGACCTATCCCCGCTCTCCTAATATAAGTCGTCCCTAAATATAATATACTAATTAATTATCCCTAATTCCCAACTTAAAAGGCCTTTTATATACTCCACTATATTCGCATTAACATAAAATATGCTAATGTGTCACCTCGCTCGCTCCAGACGTATCTTTATATAATATTACACTCCCTAATTTGGACTGCATCATTATCATACATAGATAATGGGGGCATAGATTAAATAGTTACACAAGGGTAGCGGGACTCATAGCTAAGTGTTAAGTTTCTTGTATACTAGTTTTTGTCGACAACATTGAATGCAGTTGTTAGTTTTCGGACATTCTTCGGATGTATTATTTTTCCGGGATAAAAAGAAGTATCCTACGTTCTGCTCGAAGGTCCAACTATTTAACCGCTTAATTAATAATAATTATAAATAAATTCTCCAGTCTGACACACCAATTCCCTAGTTCCAAACTGAGCTTAAACTTGTACTATAGATACTAGGCGAACGGAGGCGAATACCGAAATACGTTTATTAACATCCATGACTCGAGTACAAATGTCCATGTTCATCATACGAAACATTTGCCCCTAGGGATTCGAACCCGCGACCCTTGGTTTCGTGGCCAGGGTCTCTGACCACTCGACCAACGGGCTAGTCACTGGCTAACTGTAATTGAATGTAAGATGCGATGGAAATAAAAATACTGTTAGCATTAGACAGACATACAAATCTATATATAATATTTTACTACGGCAACGCATTTTAGTTTTTTCTTAGCGCCGGATGTGTCAACTCAGATCTTCCAAATGTTCATTGGTCTGAGGTAGCATGCGCCGCCTAAGGACGAACAGGTCACTGGTTCAAATCCCAGATCAGGCTAAAATGCGGCTGGGTATTGCAATATTGAAATTACTTAGCAACATTCCGGAGTCGGGAAGTTGGCGGTTTAATCACCCCCGTGCCTCGGAAAGGACGTTAAGCCGTTGGTCCTGCGCCTGATTGTCAAATTGTTCTTGTACACTATAATATCTCCTGCGCAGTTGGCAAATCCTCGTTGGATTGGCCGCCGTGACCGACATCGGTTAGGAGAACATTATCATACTGCTTCATGGTAGAATTTTTGTCTTAACACAAAGTCGCGCTGAGTCAACTCAAAATTGCGTCATAATGTAGTGAGTGATCTGCGCCTTACTAGAGTTACTAGATACTAGAGTTCACTACGAGCTACTACAGTTACTAGACATACAAAATTGAACCTTTCGACTTGTTGATTACGGACCATTATTTAACCCATCGCCCCCCGCACGATGCCCACCATCCCTTACCGTTCGCAAACCCGCCAAAAGGTTAACCGCCTAAACCAACAACGAAGGGATATGCAAATTAAACTAAATACTGAAATAGCATTAATGTATTCTTGCGAGTTGATTACGAAACTGATAGTGGACTAGATTAGAATACATTTGTGATATATTTGCGGTTCGCCCTGGAGTCTGTATTTTGCTAATACTAATGCTATAATTTTCCGTATTAATCATTTCTTGGGGTAAGTTAAAAAACAATTAATAGTGTTTTTTTATAGTCAATCACGTTTAACTAAACACATGAAGCGGAGGAAATATATAAGATGAACATACATATATACATAACCTCACTCCCGCAATCCCCGAAGGGGTATGCAGAGTCAAAGGGACAGCAGGCCTCTAACTAAAAATGAAACTGGGCTGGATTAGATGAAAAATTGTGAAAACGTAGTTACAAGTCGCTAGCTCGTCGCCTAATCACAGATCCAAAATCCGATATACCATTAGTTGCCTTTTACGACTTGCTAGGCGAGGAACATAGTTGGCACATTATTTTGTGTCACCTCTCATACGTTTAATTTTCAGACTTGTTTAGGTTAGATTGACTGGTGTTGAACGACATGTTTTCCAGATGAGAAATTGTCATAGTTCAATATGGCGTTGGGTTCTCTTTGCTTACCCTACTAAGTAAATGGCGTGAAGTTAGTTAAGAAATAAAAACATAATAGATTATTTAAGTCTGATTTGAATAACACATGTGCTTAAGCTTTTTAAAATAAATAAATTAATTAAATTCTTCAAATTGACACACCAATTCCCTAGTCCCTAACTAAGCTTATAAGCTTGTGCTATGGATACTAGGTGAACGGATAGACATACTTAAATACGTTTATAAACATCTATGACTCGAGTACAAATATCCATGTTCATCACACGAAATATTTGCCCCTAGCGGGATTCGAAACCGTGACCCTTGGTTTCGTGGCCAGGGTCTCTGACTACTCGACCACCGGGCCAATCAGTTTTTTACATTCGTATTAGATCAATGTATGTGATGTTATCTGATATTCATATATAGTTTTTTAATATATAAAGTGCATATTCGAGCAATGCCCCTAACTACCTAACCCGTTTGAATTCGGTATCAATTTCGAAATGGAAGTTCAATATCAACCCTGTGGAGTGGGGTGATAGTACCCTTCTGGACTAGACTTGATCTTTGACCTACTTGTCATTCAAAGCTGGTACTGATGATGTACTCTAATGGACTATGATTATAGCATTGTTTCGGTGACAACCAACAGGTTAATACTACCAATGTCATCGGCTTACCTGTTTACGTAAAGTGACATGGGACATGGGACAGAATTTAGACGATACCTTGACTCGAATGTGAAAGAAACAAAAAATAATTATGTTAAGAAAAGTCCTATAGAAAATGTAAAATCTAATTCATATTGCAAATCCAAAGTTTTTCATTATCAAGCTTTATTATCAAGCTCGATGGCGCATTCGGTAGTGACCCTGCCCCATGCGCTAAGAGTTGTGGGTTCGATCCCCACCCAGGACAAATATTCGTATGATGAATACTTGTGCTTGTTCTGTGTCTGGGTGTTAATATCAAATATTTAAGTAGGTATATATTTGTAATATCACTGTTGATTCTGATATCCGTAACACTAGTGCTTAAGCTACTTATCTCGGAGTCAGATCAATGTATGTGATGTCGTCAGATATTTATTTATTTAATACTTTTTATTATTAAAAGCTTTATATTTATCACGAAGCCCACTTGTTGTACATTTACCTATCATTATATGTCAATGAGGGTTTTCAAAAAAAAAACCGCCAGATGGCGCGAGGAAGTCTCACGGTCTTATCACTATCACTATTGGCTCTTTGTTGACAGCACTGTTCATAATGTGACACGTATGTCAGTTTGTTCTGACAACTAACCAATGAGGAGGGTGACAAGACAGTCACAGTTACGCCACCTTTTGGATGTTTTAATTCAAAAAACCCTCATTGATCTGACTATCGCTGTGACCGCTGGCCACATTATAATAGAGACTACATATTAAAATGTGGCCAGTCCTGTTCTGTTCCATAATACGCCACCATTTAATTTCAAATAGCCGGCCATATCATAACGTGGCCACTACCGGCTATGCCAACTATCTATAAGGTGAAGGTCAACATATGTTGACTTTGACACGAATCCAGAGCTCGTGTTATCGCAACTTCCCTCGTTACCAATCCAAGGGCAAGGGTCGCAGCCCCTAAATATTTCATCGCGCCAACTCGGCCGAATGAATGCCCAAGATCGAGTGCTAATGAAATAACTTTAATCACTCGGTATTGTCCGGTTTCTAAGGCCGCTACTATGGATTTTCTTTGGGGTTTTTTTATAAAATCACATCTGTAATCCCAGAAGGGGTGGCCAGAGTCAAAGAGGCAGCGAGTTCCTTTAACCACATTCAGACATATGAAAATATCATTAGATGGATGATATTTTTACACAATTTTCTCGTCAAACGTTCTTAGCCCGGCAAATTATTTGAATTTGAACGGACACTAATGTAACAAAATTACCTAACTATCTAACATATAACCTCGTTTGTGGTCGCAGTCCTCCGAAACGGCTCGACCGATTTTAATGAAATTTGTGCTACTAAATTAATGCCTAACTGGGCTTAGTACGTGGCGCTGCAAAAACAATTTCTAGGATACAAATCAAGCGATAAAGTAGTAACAGATAATAAATAATATTTAAATTAAAGTGAGTTTCCGTGGTAATCGTCCGAAATCGTCAGAATACTGAAAGTGTCAGTCGAAAGAAACTTTTTCAATCATCCTGAGGGCTCTGCCCGGTGTCAGCGGGTACTTGGCTTCGCTCGCTGCACGGAATTTATTACTTTCCAATATTTTCTCCGAGTTCTCAACTGTCCCGGACTAATTGTTAAATTGAGTCGGCACGAAACGAATTAGCGGGAATGTACGAAACAGATGGAAATATGCTTGGCTGTTACAAAAGTATTGGATGTAATGGGAATGAAATTGGATTTGTACAATGTTACGCTGGGACATAAGAAGAATGTACCAATTGTGTTTGTTGCCTAGCCTATCTTAAAATGTTGACTAATGGTATAGGGGTTTGTGATTATGTAGACGACGAGCTATCCACTTGTTAAAAATCAACAGTGCGATGTTTCAAAATAAAAAAATACTAAATATTTAAACCAAATTCAAACGTAAAGAACGATTTAGAAAAATAACTAGTTAAAAAGCCCTCGATGAAGTAAACGAAAGCTTTTGAGAAAAAGCCCAAACAATTAGATTTACACTTCTAGTGCTTCGCTCTCCAATTTAACTCCACCAAGCTCTGTAAACACAAAGATGCGAAGAAAAAAAAATACCCAGAAGAATCGGGCAACAATTATGAAAAGCGTTTTCGGTACATTGAAGCTGGGAGATCAAAGAAATCCCGTTAGTACTTCTTGGAACCGTTTGAAATAAAGGGAATATCGGAGTTGATCTGTTCGTAAATTGGCAATTTATGTGGGCTCCTCAACTTTGCAAGGTCTGTGAGTTGTGTATAATTAATTAAATAACCCGGCCAGAATTGATATGTTATTATATCACATACTTTGTCAAGTACTTGGGACAGTACTGGCGGTATGAAATTAAAAAAGTATGTGCCAACTGTGTTCCTTGCCTAGCAAGTTTAGCAAGCTAGTCAGCTTGTCGCCTACACAGTCACATACTCAAAACCCAACATACCACTAGACGTCGTTTACGACATGCTAGGCAAGGAGCACTGTTGGCATATTCTCTTTAAGTCTAAGACCTCCATGGGTTTTAGAAAAAATAAATATAATTGGAGCTACATATATAATCTTTGACTAGCTTGTGTCGTGGTCGCCACAATTCTAATTCGACAGACCCGTTAGTCAAGTGGTCAGAGACTCTGGCCACGAAACCAAGGGTCGGTTCGAATCCCGCCAGGGGCAAACGTTCCGTGTGATGAACATGGACATTTTCACTCGAGTCATGGATGTTTATAAACGTATTTAAGTATGTCTATCCGTTCATCTGGTATCCATGGCACAAGCTTATAAGCTAAATTTAAAACTAGGGAATTGGTGTATCAGTCTGGAGAATTTATTTATAATAATTTTAATTATAGTCCTAAAGTGGCTGAAGGAGATTGTCGCTCTTTGAGATCTGCTTTTCCTATGTCTATTATTAAAATGGAGGAAAAAAAAAATTTGAAGACCTTCAAATTAATAAAAATATTGCTGCGGTCTCTGGTATTTCCCAATTGTATAGATTTCATAAGTCCACAAAGATAAATAATAAATCCATTAAAATAGACGAAAATGTCATTAAAGAAAACTAATTTGCAGACTAGAAACCAATGAAACGAAACTCTTGGCATAATCAATACAATAAGCAAACTTCTTTCAAACATTTATATTTAGCTACAGTAAAGTGAAGTACAGTGAGGTGCATTCATTCTCACGTTGAAAATACAGCTTAGGAATATAAATTTACAATAATGTTTAATCGGTTTTCTGATTTATTTAGTTAGGATGATCAATTTCGTAAGTAATTATTATTAAGACATATTTATAAGTCAAAATATTATTTATATAAATAAGTTTAAAATAAATAATTATCACATACAGATATTATATAGATTCGGACATCGAACCAGCAGCCTTTGCTTTCGATGACAAGCGAGGTTCATTCATTCTGTTTTCTTTTAACATTTTAAACTAAACTACTACACTGTTTGACATTTATTGGACAGATTAAAGAAGAAAAAGCTAATCGAACTATTGGTGAAACGGTTATTTTATCAGTTCAGTATTGCCGTCGTCAATTTTACTGTGGCTTATTCAAACGGCACCGCCGACCCACCCCAAGGTCAGTGTTTGTATGAAAAATAATTAAATTCCAAGAATTTTTAATCGCGCCACGATTCCCTCTCAAAAGATATCGCCCACAGCGGATTGGCAATTATAAAAAAAATGGCCCCAAAATTGTCCCCGATATAAAAGACCGGGAGAGATACGCGTACATACTAGAGGAGATATAGCAGTTGTTTATCCCTACATACATAACATCGCGCCCATAATCCCCAAAGGGGCAGGCAAAGACAACGGAGCAGCAGGCCCCTTTAACCACATTCACAAACTGGGAAAAAGTAGTGGCAAGTGACTAGCTTGACGGCTACACGATCCCGACGTGCTAAGCAAGAAACAGTTGGCACATTCTTTGAGTCCCAGACCAACATGGGACAATGGGCTGGGTGGTTTATGCCTGATAATCTTTATGTTATCAGTTATCATATAGATATTATATCATATGGACGCAACCTCCGAAGTAGCACACGAATGTTTGTCCTGTGTGAAGATCGAACCCACAACTCTTGGCGCATGGAGCAGGTTCACTACCGAATGGGCCATCGAGCCGTCAAAATGATAATAAATGAAAGTCTTAGCAACCTGGTTAATACCAGTATGCCCACTTGGTATCATATTCTGAACGTGGACCTTCCAAAGGAATCCATCTTCCATCTCTCTCGGAAAGTTTAAATGAACATTACGCGATTTTGTGTAAGCAGTAGATTGTGTTTTTGTTGTAAAATGACTTTTGAACTCGGCTCAAACTTTAATGGCGTATTTTTTCTCAAACCTTTTTGTTTGAGAGAGTCAAACATGTGTTTTGTAATTCTCAAACAATCTTAACTTTTCATGATTCAGTATTGGATGTGACGGTTTGAATGTAGACGGATTCTAATGGAGTTTCTATCTGTTTAAACTTAGATGAAATTATAAGTTATGCATCGAGATTATATCTTAAGCTACATAGGTTTGCTCGCGGTTTCGTTCGCATTTATAAACAATAATAATAATAAATATCCGACGACATCACATACATTGACCTGACTCCGAGCTAAGTAGCATAAGCACCTGTGTTACAGATATCAGAATCAACAGTGGTATTATAAATATATACTTAAATATTGGATATTAACACCCAGACACAGAACAAACACAAGTATTCATTACACGAATGTTTGTCCTGGGTGGGTATCGAACCAATAACTCTTGGCGCTTGGGGCAGGGTCATTACCGAATGCGCCATCTAACTAACTAACTAAACTTCACGCCACTTCTCTAGCGGGGTAGGCAGAGAAAACAGAATGCGCCATCGAGCCAGTCAAAGTATTTATGTAATCTTTGTCAATCATTGCTGTTATGCTAACAGTCTGTAACAAATTTTTTTATCAAACTGGATTTTTTCGGGATTAAAGGTACCTTATAATATCCCTTTTTTAGCTCTAACCATGTTTATAAAAAAATTGAAGGTCGAGTGACTAATTAAAATCAGTCCCTGTTTTTAAGACAGAGTTAAGTCATAAACAAACATACATAATTCTCTCTTCATTAGCTTATTTTCCTCTACCTAAAGGTTGTCTGGAAGAGATTGCTTTTAGCGATAAGACCGCCTAAATTGTGTTGTACTTGTCTGTATCATTAATTCTGTATCGGTTTTTTGTGCAATAAAGAATATTTATCTATCTATCTATTTATAATTACACAAATAAATTTATTTTAAAAGACTTAGCAACTAACCTCCATTCTAGCTCGACGTCAAAAACGTTCTTAACAAAAAAACAACGCTTTTCAGTATTCCATTAACACAATTACTTTACGAAATAATCCATTTAAACACAAATATTAGAACAAAGAGTTCATCAAGAAGTCTCGCTTCAGTCGCTGAAGTGAAGTAATAACGAATTTGTGGAAGCGGCTTCACAAAGCGAAGCGCTCCAAAAGGATTCGGTAAAGTCTCAAACGCCTTGCTTACAAAATCAAAGGGACTGTTTGAACGGATTCTACAAACAGGAATAACAAAAACTCGATCAGTATGTTTTGTGTGAAACACTAGTATTTGTATGGTTTAAGGACTAGTTTGTGCTCCTGGCTCTGCCTGTCTAACTACGGTCTGTTACCTCGGTAATAGATAGTAGTTTGACGGGCGGATAGTAGACACTATCGTGTATCTTGTCGGACCTAAAAATTTTTTCGGTATAATAAGTAGCCGGCGTGCCAATTTTCATCGAAATCGGTTTAGTAGTTAAGGCGTGAAGACGTTACAGACGGACAAAGTTACGCTTCTATTAAGTTGATAAATCACGATAAATTTCTGAGACCGAATTTAACTCGAGAGGAGCCACGGGCTGAAGCTAGTTAGAAATGTTTCCTCGAAGCACATTATGTCATATCAGCATATATTGATATGCGTGACAAGTAACTGTGAATAATTTGTACAAATACATACATGTATTACAACATTAATTGAAGGTAATACATATTGATTGTTTTCAGTATCGGACATTTACTGCCGTCTCGGAGAAGTTAAATTATTATTTCATGCTAAATAAAACTTTTATTTTAAATTCTGTTTCTTCAATATCCCAATCAAAATTCCAATTTTAAATGTATATTTAGACTTGACAAATTAAGAGTCAATTAATTTTATTTTAATTGTACACATTTCATTTAAATAGTAATTCGAATTTCAAACAGATTCAGTGTATCCGAATTTTAATTCGAAATTCAAACGCCAAAATTAGAACCTATTCTATTTTATACTATCCGATTCTCAACGGATACCGTAAAAGAGGTAACTAATTATTTATCTTTTGCATACGTCCTTGCTCATCGTTTGCGCGGAATAGAGCAGTCTATCTATCTTTAAATGACAGTTAAAATATCTACAGTGTCATTTTTTGTCGCAGAAAGTGAAATTTAGAGTGTATTTTTTTTGTCATGGGAATAGTTACAGAGGCGGACATAGAATACTTTTTATTGTCTAGAAACGTGACTATCGTCGGTTCGTATGCTGGTTTCAATGAGAGCTTTGAGATGAAACTGCGCTGAAAAGCGCTGAGAAAATATTTGTCCGTTGGAACATGTACGCTTTCAAATTAAGCAGCATGTTCCGCTACATTACTAGACATCCTTGGTAATATTGTGAATGGGAAAGTAACTCCTGTGTGTTAAATTTTCACGTTCAAACCTCTTAACTTTGATATGAGAAATTTAAAATCAAAAATAATTTTATTTTGCCTTTTAAAAAAGACATTTGATATTTATATCCTGATTGATATAAGAAAAAAATCCTCAGGGACTCTCTGTAACATACCAAATTTCAGGCGGAGCTGCGAGCAAAAGCTTGTATGACATGAAAAATCTGGAATGACTATGTATCTGTCTGTCACACTGTCACCAGCTGAACAACTAGATCTATTTAAATACATTTTAATATACAGAAAGCTTAGACATTGTTTTTTAATATAACCTAACCTAACCTAAAACCTGGAAAAAGCCGTTTGAAAACTCGTATATAAGTTTTATTTCTGGAACTGCAGACAATTTTAAAATTACCTTAATTAAATAAAAGCACTGAGACAGACAGACAGTAATGTAGAATAATGGATCTGACTAAAGTGTTAAATTGCGATTCCTGTCGGGAGCGATTAAAGCGAGCGGTTGTAATTAATATAGACAGAACAAGAAAAAAAGCGATGTTTCAGATAATCCGCCATTTTGATTTAAAGCGCTTACGAGAGCTGTCTAGATCAACAACTTAATATGACATGTTAAAATTACTGAACTGAAGTTTGGGAACTCGCAACTGAGAAACCGGCTGTTTAGAACATTTTAAAAGCCAACATACAAACAATCTTTTGAATTTTTGTTTGTGGACTGGTAAAATTTGTCTGGCCTGTTGGTCGAATGGTCAGAGGCCCTGGCCACGAAACCAAGGGGTCACAGGTTCGAATGCCGCTAGGGGCAAATGTTTCGTGTGATGAACATAGGCATTTGTACTCGAGTCATGGATGTTAATAAACGTATTTAAGTATATCTATCCGTTCGCCTAGTATACATAGTACAAACATAAGCTTAGTTTGGAACTAAGGAATTAGTGTCTCAGTCTGGAGAATGTATGAATTCTACGTCTAATGTCGTCTAACGTCTAAATAATGCCATATGGCATGATCCTTACAGATAACATTACATAACATCACGCCCATAATCTCCCAAGGGGCAGGCAGAGTCAAAGGGGCAGCAGGCCCCTTTAACCACATTCAGCCAAAAACAAAACTGGGCTGGGTTAAATGGAAAATTGTGAAAAAGTAGTGAAAAGTGGCTAGCTTGTCGCCTGCAGTGCACAATCACATATCCAAAAACCGATTTAACATTAGTCGCCTTTTACGACTTGCTAGGCAAGAAACACAGTTTGCACATTATTTTTAAGTCCCAGACCAACATGACAATCCTTATCAATCCTTATCATTACAGATAGTAAGATATATCCTTATTCGTAGTTATAAGACCAGGGTGCATAGCCAAATGCGTGCCAGCGATTCCATAACGAACTTCGCTATCGCTCGGATCGCACCACAAAGTTGCTTACTAAGAACTCATAGTGCGGAACTGGGAGTTAGTTCCCGTGTCCACCCGAATAAGTCTGTGGCGCGATACGAGCGTTAGCGAAGTTCGTTATGGAATCGCTGGCGCGCATTTGGCTAAGCACCCTGACATTTGTCTCTTGACAAGAGCTAGGTGAGTTACACAATTATGCCCGGGGCGGTCCCAAAGTGGATTGTTTAAACAAAATCTCCTAAGCATAAACAGTAAGATTGTGCCACGATAAGGGAGAGTAGACGCGACAATACCTGGCATCATCCCTTAAGCTAGGGATTTAGATAGGGGCGGTTTACACTTAAAGATTTTTGTGCAAGTAGCGTAGTGTGGTATAGCAAAAAATGTGTCAACGCTAACTCAGATGTAACTCACTGCGTGTCTTTGAGTTATCTCAAAATTGCGTTATGACGCAGCTAAATATGACGCAACCAGTCGTGTAGTGCTGCGCAACAATCTCGGAATTCTTTCAAATTAACGCAGTGCGCTTAGCAGCAACGCAATGGGCTATTTTACAAAAAAGAAATGTATAATCCTTAAATTAGATTATTAAAAAATATTGAATACGCATTTTTTGCTTTATCTAATACATTGAAGCGGTTGCAACCCTTAATATTGAGAAATAGGCAATTTAAATCATGATTACAAATCCATTGTTATTTAAATGCCACCACCATGACCACGAACATAAATACGATATTTCATTAAAAAAAAAGAAGAACTACGTATTCGAAGCAATAACACTCGCATATGAGAAACATCTCCTTACTAATGTTGCCGAAAAATCGATAGTTTTGCAATCAATAGTTTAACGGCCAAATAATCTATACGATCGGTAGAACAATCGATAGTATCGATATCTCTGTTAGTGCAATACGATCGGTAAATAATAATACTATCGATAGTATCGATAGTTTCGATCGCTACCAACCAATGAAATATCGATAGTATTGCTGTTCACCGATAGTTTTCAGTAGCGATTGTCAATCGATATCGGCCTATCGAGCGGCAACACTAGTCCTTACTATTAACCTACCACCGCTTCGCATATTCGTGTATGGTAACATTTCCAATGGTTCCTAAGAAAAAAAGAAAACATTTTTTATTTCGTTGTATTATTAAGGTCGTGAGATATGAAAACACCCCAAGAGCGCAAGTTAGGCAGATATGTATCTAACACATGTTGTACTGAGCGGGATAATCTCGGATCTGTGAATTGGGGAGGTAATGTTACGTAATAAGAATATCGTCGCCGACTGTACCGAGCGCTGGCGGTGTGCGTGTCTGACTGTACTAGCGAGATGTGTGCGGTTGTTGGGAGATGTTTTTCTTGGACTGTTTTTTTGCTAAGTAAATATTGGCTGTGGAAAGTTAAGCTACGGGAACCTAAGTCGTTTGCTGGATGGGTGGGCGGATAGCCTCGTATGGGATAACAGTAGTTATACTTATACTATAGTTCAAATTTTATTAAATCCTTTCAGCTATATCTTGGGTAGACCTGTAATTAGTATTCTGGACCTGTGTTATTCATGTTGTCTGATTTATTTGAAACTTAGATAAAATAAATATATAATAGTAGACTATAATTTTGCTCTTCCATCAGAGCCACTTATTCCCTTCCCAAAAAGAAAAGCTATACTTACTAATATTCAAAAAAGGAATGATTCGATTGTTATGCATTGAATAGGCCCTGAAACTACTGGACCGGTTCAAAAAATTCTGTCACCAACGAAAAACTACTTTATCAGCGAGTAACATAGGCTATATCTTATCCCCGTATTCCCACGGGAACGGGAACTACGCAGGTAAAACCGCGGGCGCTGCTAATCTAATAATAAATACTAGTGATCGCCCACTAGTCGAAATTCGATCATTATTAGTTTGTTTTTTTTATTCATTTAAAGTACTGCTAATATTTTTTTTATAGAAATATTAGCTATCTGCACTCCTTCTCCATATAAACTTCAACTGTGCCAAATCTCATACTCCTCTGTCCGCGTAATTCTGATTAAAAGGGTTACAAAGTTTTTGCTTCACGTATTAATATATACTATCGATTTACCTAATATGTACTACCTAATGAGTACGATGTACCAGAAAAACAAGCGTTCCCTGGAACGACGCCGTATTCCCCTGCCTCCCCTGGGCGCTATCAACGCATTGTTTTATGATTACTTTTTGTTTGTTCCAGGTGAGTCCTGTTCTCATTTATGGCGACTCGGGGACGTTTTAAAGGGCCTCGGTGAGATGTGTTACTAAATTCATTGAGTTCTTTATGAAGCAATTTGGGACAAAGTTTCATTCAGTAACTTTTTTTACATTGGTTTACTAATAACGTAGATGTTGTTAGCATAAAATTTTTAGTTAGTACAAAAGAAAAATTGTTAAGCTATTTTCCTATATATATAGCCTATATAGCTATATACGTAGAGTGATTTATATCTGACTTCCATTATAGTTCCACAGTTAAATTGAATTAAAATAAATCTCTATAAGCAATGCTGTCAAAATATTATTTATTATTATGTATAGCGATAGAATATATTTAATCCACTTAACATATACCTAATGTATGCATATTGTATATACATTATCACATCAGTAATCGTCTTCTACTTGCATTACATCACCACACCTTCACCCCCGCATTAACAAAGACTATGGCCAAACAATATTTTCAATCCAGTCGATATACTTCGAAACCCTTGTATACACTCCCGGAGCCATCTTCCTTCCGCAGTCCCTCCCAAAAGACGTAATCCCCACCACAGTATGGAGAGGAAAACTCTTGACACAGTCCACTCTCTCCTCCATCACCTGTAAAGGCCCTCCCGAATCCCCTTGGCAAGTATCCCTCCCTCCATGTTCGTAATCACCAGCGCACAATTGGGAATCCGTGATTCCTCTCGCCAGAATCTTCCTCTTGATCATAAACCTCATTGTCCTGTTGCAGGTTTCATTGCTTATTATATCTACATCCACTTTCATTAGCGTTTGACTACCGGACATCGCACCAGAGGCTGTCACTCCGAAGCCTATAGCTGTCAGATTCGCATGACGGAGTTCTTTCGAAGTATCTAGACAAGCTATTCTTATATGCCTGTTCAAAATAAAAGCAGGCTCAGCCCTCATCAACGCTATATCGTTATACTTTGAAGGAGGTTTATACTCCGGATGTATAACAATCTCTGCAACATCTCTCTCTTGTGCCAGTTCATCTACTTCATCAAACTCGAAGGTTGCTGTCCCAACTCTCATGACGCTAGCCGGTCCATTATACGGGTCCTCTTTACAATGTGCTGCAGTTAAAACCCATTTCTCGCTGATCAAAGTTCCTCCACATTTCCAACTGGGTACTTGGTTGATATGCTGACGGAAACCAATTAGGACCATATGTGGGTACAAGAGGAAATCTATAGGGACTCTCACTCTGGACACTGGGTGGTAAATGTTGTGACACTCCAGCATGGTTTGACCGTAATTCTTGCATGCTTGAAACGCCTTTTCTTCGATGCAATTGAGCGACTGAGTCCGTGTTAGAGATAATAAGAGCACAGCACTTAACATCGTACGTCAATGTGATTAGGGATTTCTGGAAATATGCAAAGATTTAATCCAAGAAGGACTTTAGCTTGAATTTCTCATTAAACATTTAAAGCTCCATGTTAGTGTTTGTCTTCTGAGATCTTCAGTATTTCATGAGCTCTGTCCATTCTTGGAAAGCGTCTTGATAATTTTGATAAAATCCGCGTCTTTATTTTTCTTTATAACATTCTGCTGAATTCAAATTACTATAAAGTCTATCTAACACGATGTTCTTATCGTAAGAGTTTGTTTCGGTTTAAGATCGATAAGTTAAAACCGTTTTCAGGTGAATGAAGAAAATCAGATTACGAAGATTTCTCTACTTCTCATGAAATTAAAGTGGTTCCAACTCTTGAAGATTACTAGATCTGATAATAATCATCAGAATCTTACGTAAGTTTTTTAGAAACTTTTATGGTCTTCAATGGATCGATTTCCATAAAGTAGTTTCAGTAGTTACGTTCCCACCCTTCTTCCTCGTTTCGTCAAAGTCTATGTTTTTCGTCTTCTATTTATGTTTGCACAATCGTGCGCTCGCGCAGGCCTTTCAGCTATCACTGATTCGTCTCGGCTGCTTGATTCAGCGTCATGCAGTCAAGCGGCTGACTCGTGTCGAATCGAAGCCAGCCACGGTTAATTGAACGAAAACAATCGTTTAATGCAATTAATGGCATTTAATGTTACGACGAACATTCAAGTTGGCAAGTGTAATAGGCACGTTGTCGTCAGATATCGGTGGTTATATAAGCTGGGCTGGCTCGACTGGAAGGTATTCATCTGAAGTTCCAGCACTTTTGCTGTGTGTCACTTGGTGAGTGAGGTTGTTCAGGGTCCGTTTCCACTAGAGATTCATTTACTTAGCCCCGCTCAGCGCTTGGTGAATGAAAGGATTCTATTGGTTAACAAACACATCTATTGCTTATAATCTTGATAAAATTTGTCCGGTTCCCTTAAGTGCGGTACGAAGGTCATATAGGCAGTCTCTTTAATGTAATTACCAGACACGCTGAATCCTGGATCATGGTATATAATAATAAATGACACACCACTTCCCTAGTTCCAAACTGAGCTATAAGCTTGTCCTATGGATACTAGGTGAACGGATATACATACTTAAATACGTTAATAAACATACATGACTCGAGTAATGTCCATGTTGATTCCACGAAACATTTGCTCCTAGCGGGATTCTAACCCGCGACACTCGGTTTCGTGGCCAGGGTCCCTGACCACTCGACCAACGGGCCTTTTGAAGCGGACCCTGTCTAAACACGGCATATAACGCTAAATAGAAAAGGAGGTATATTCGATTCTCTATCCTCCTTTGAGATGAAATCAATCCGCGGTGTTTGTTAACAAATGGTCCATGGTTTAGTGTTTTGTAGGACACAATAGGGTAGGTCGGGACAGAAATATTTCTCTTTAAAACCTGGGCTTGAGCCCACATGTGGCCTGATTGCTGCCGCGCTGTGTTGCCGATATACAGGATGTGCGAAGAGGACGACGCGGTATTTTTTCTTAAATCTTTCAAAATTTACTAGATACTTGTTTGAGATCGATTTTTTTGGTGTCTTGCAGTGTTGACTGTTATTGCTTAATAGACTTGCTATACAACATATTTGAAAATCAGCAGTCAGAATTTTATAAACGGACCTGGGATTAGTATTTTTCTTATATTTTTTATCTAATTCCTAGAAATTACCAATCTAGTTAGTACCTATACGTTCCAAGTTGGTATAATATTATGTAAACTACCTTAAGAGTCCACATTTATGAGAAAAATAGTCACTTGTAATAGGACTAGTAGATTCCAGTGATCCCTTTCTATCAGGCCAATAGGACGCTTGTTTGTCATCTTTGTAGTAGAAAATCGAATGCCGCGTTGGTTTAGTGGTAGCATGCGCCGCTTAAGGACCAAGAAATCCCGGGTCGGGACAAAAATTTTTAGCCTGGTATTTCAATATTGAAAAAACTCAGTAACAGTCCGGAGTCAGAGAGTTACCGGTTTAATTACCCCCGTGCCTCGGAAAGCACGTTAAGCCGTTGGTCCTGCGCCTGACCTCTCTCTGGTCATGTCGAATTGCCGTCTCACCGGACAATGAGAGTGAAGGAATAGAGAGTGCACCTGTGTTAGCGCACACACTTGTGCACTATAATATCTCCTGCGCAGATGGCTAATCCTCGTTGAGATTGGCCGCCGTGACCGATGTCGGTTAGGATATTCATCATTCTCTTGCTCTTCTTCCAAGTCATCTGTGGTCGGCGTAGCATGCCGTCTTCTCTTCTATACGTCCCAGTCAGCCGTCATCAAGCTATCCACTTAGGAGGACATTACATTATTATTATTATTATTAATAGAAAATCAATGAGCAGAGTGGCTAAGAATTACTGTAGAATATTATCTACCAGATTTTGTGCAGTGTTTAACAATCTTAAAACAAATGTTGTTACAGTGCTAATATCTTTAACTTTAAGTCTTACTTTATAAAAATCATAAATTGTACACCTTTTATTGCCACATCCAAACATTCGGTCCCTCAGACCGCGAGGATTCTTTCCTTTGGATGTTCGCCGTATTGTGCCCCGGCAAATAGTGGGTCTCCGGGACCGATCGAAATGGGAAAAAAGTGGTGCCCTTTCACGGGTTAGGATTGGTCGAAAAGAGACGTTTTAACCCACACAATGGCCTACAGTTATAAATAAACAGATCTTGGGGTATTTCTTACCCTCTTACGGTCCTATTGTGGATGCTGGAGTATCGGCGAATGTGTGAAGGGTAGTTTTGTGCGGGATGTTTGTACTGGGGGGTGGCGTGACTTTTTTTGGACTGAATAGAAAATTATTTACCTTGATATATGAGCAATCTTTTATGTGGTACCTGTTATGTACATTGCTTGTCATAACTAACTAACTAAGCTTCACGCCACTTCCCTAGCGGGATTGGCAGAGAGAAGTAATTTTTAGAGCAAATCTTTAAATTATTAGGTTAAAGACCAAATCAGATGGTTTAAGGACTTTTTGACGTTTTTAAGTGAAGCACTAGAAATGCATTCATATAATTCTCCTATCTATACTTAATATTACAAAGCTGAAGAGTTTGTTTGTTTGCTTGAACGCGCTAATCTCAGGAACTACTGATCCGATTTGAACAATTCTTTCAGTGTTAGATAGCCCATTTATCGAAGAAGGCTATAGGCTATAAGCATAAACGCGGGTGAAACCGCGGGCATAGCAAGTTATGTTTATTGTAACGGTATATATCGTCCATTTGGCTATAAAAATGTGTAACTTTGTTTAAGTTATTCTTATACAAGCATGTTAAGACTGTGTAATTTTTTATTCATAGCAACTAACATAAATTTTGCCCCATGTTAGTCTAGGGCTGAAAAAAGGATGTGCCAACTGTGTTCCTTGCCTAGCATGTAGGCGACTAATGGTATATCGGGTTTTGGGTATGTGATTGTGTAGGCGACAAGCTAGCCACTTGTCACTACTTTCACAATTTTCCCTCTAACCCAGCCCAGTTTTCGGCTAATGTGGTTAAGGGGTTTACTGTCCCTTTGATTCTGCCCACCCCTTCGGTGATGACGTTCGTGATTTAATACATATATTTATTTTAATAAGGTTGTATTAGATCACAACATAGGGAGTCCAATATCAATATTTTGGATTTATGAATTGTGAAATGTCATCATCATCTTCCTAGCGTTATGTCCCGTGCTTAGACGGGGTCCGCTTAGACCATGATCCAGGATTTAGCGAGTCTGGTAATTACATTGAAGCGACTGCCGATCTGACCTTTGTAACCCTAAGATGGGGGAACCAGACAATTTTTGGATCATGGTTACAAATCCAAAGTTGTTTGAATTTGCAGGTTTCATCACGATGTTTTCCCTCACCGTCGAGCTAGTGGTATAAATACGTATATAGATTTGAAAAATCTAGAGGTACGGTTAAGAGGCGCGTGTCCTTACCATTGAGCTACCACCGCTCCTTGTAATTGTGAAATGTAACCTTGCCTATTTTTAGAAAAATAATATACCGTCGGAAAATCATTTTTTTTTTTGTAAATATATACCCAATAGTGCTTTCAAACGGCTGTATTTTTTACCTGAAATCTCGTTCCATTATTTTTTATCGAACTATTCAAAAATAGCCTAAACGTATCAAAATAAAATCATAAATGAAAAACGGCAATGCGCTATCTATTGTCAGACTTTATTCAATAGTTGGCATCAAAATCGTGATTCCAAATAAAATATTGAAAAGAGTAGCTTCACGTCAATTTGCTACGTCGGCCATGCGAATTTGGACTCTAAATCTAACGCAATAAACATTTAAAGTGAGTTACGTCGAGTTTACCCACATCTTCGACTTGCAGTCCCATCTGGATATCGGGTGTACGGACCAAGAAGACCAGTTATCCGGACCTCTACGTCCATAGAAATCTAAAGACGACAGAGGTCTACTTATATTGGTTACTACGTCCAATCTTATAGACCCTTACTTTGAAGTGTTGTCAACTTGTGTAGGGGTCTATGTAATATGGTGTACTCCAAACATAGGATCGTATTAGGCATTCAGCCAAATGTTCACACTATTGCAAACCTAATAGCTGTGGTAGCGATAGCATAATGA
The DNA here is from genome assembly GCA_951394215.1 of Glyphodes perspectalis. Lineage (NCBI taxonomy): Eukaryota > Metazoa > Arthropoda > Insecta > Lepidoptera > Crambidae > Glyphodes > Glyphodes perspectalis. The sequence goes on along the minus strand of OX596225.1, from coordinate 7,905,315 downwards.
GGTAACGTGATATTAAAAAGCTAGTATTTGGAACTGTTACTTTATATCGCAATTTTCACTTAATTAGGGTTCTGTTATAACTTTCATTTCTGTAGGTTTTTAACTTGGGAATTATTTATTTCATGTTAATTCTATTTGCTTTAAAATACTAAGATAAAAATATAGCCAAGTATTTCATAGTTATGCTTAAACATAACATTGTTATTGATATTGTAATCATTATCAAGGCAAATGTTCAATTAGGCAAAGAAACTTTGAAAATATATTAGATTCCGTGGGATGCACCATAAACTCTCTGTAATAAACCAAATTGCACTCGTGCGGAGTGCAATGAAAATGCAGAACACACAAAAAAAAACATAACATCACGCCCGTAGTCCCCGAAGGGGTAGGCAGAGTCAAAGGGACAGCAAGCCCTTTTAACCACATTCAGCTAAAAATAAAACTGGGCTGGGTTAGATGGAAAATTGCGAAAAAGTAGTGACAAGTGGCTAGCTCGTCGCCTACACAATCACATACCCAAAACCCAATATACCATTAGTCGCCTTTTACGACATGCTAGGTAAGAAACACAGTTAGCAAATTCTTTTATAGTCCCAGACCAACACGGGACAAAGCTATTCAGAAATTATAGAAAGCCCGAGCGATCGCTTGATAAGATATCCCATAACCGGGATCCGAAGCACCCTTGCATTGAGGAAAACTCCCATAAAAAATTAAGTCATTCCAGAAAATTGACGTCATTAAGAATTTGTCTGGCTGCCGAAATTTTTCGCTAAGAGTAAATATTTGAAAAATTCGCTTAAACAGAGCAAAGATGTTGACAAAGACTCTTTGGAATCAAATAACGGTAGGGAAAATTGGGTGACATTTTCACCGTTCTGAAATACCTACGCCTCTTTTGAAGTCGCGTTGTCGATGAAAGATATTCGTTTTGAATCGACGACGAAATTAGCAGTGTCCGTAGACAAGGAATGATTTTAAACACAATGTACTGAAACGGTTAGTGTAAAAAATGGGCAAGTTTGTTGTGCAAAAACTAGTGATGTCTGAAAAGATTGACAGTTAAACTTTTTTATTACTTTGGCGGCTTTATATCGGCGTTCATGATTTTTCACTATAGAAAACTTTAAATGTAATAAATGGCTATAAACAGGTTCCTGACAATTGCACTCATCAAAGTCTTCACAGATTCCGTTATCTATACTTTACTTACTTACTAATATTATAAAGCTGAAGAGTCGGTCTGAAAGACAGCATCGGATTCAAGGTAAGAAGAGGCATGCTCCAGTGGTTCGGACATATGGAAAGAATGGATGACGAAATATTTGCTAAACAGATATACAATGCGAAAGTAGAAAGATGTAGAAACCGCGGAAGGCCCAGGCTCACCTACCACGACCAGATTGGTCGTATATTATCAGAAGGTGATTTTAGGAGTCATTATATTAAAAGGATCATGAATGTTGAAGAGGCGAGTGAGGTGTGTAAGGATCGTGTCACATGGCGTTCGGTTCTCTCTGCCTACCCCGCTAGGGAAGTGGCGTGAAGTTTTCTAGTTAGTAAAAAAAAACAGTGTTAGATAGCCCATTTATCGAGGAAGACTACAGGCTATATAACATTAACCGTAAACGCGGGTGAATCCGCGGGCACAGCTAGTATTGTAAAATGGGAATGTTCATAACTATTCAGACTTAGCAAGACTTAGCAGAACAAGAAATAAAAATATGGCCGGAGGGGTTCGTGTGTATATGTATACACACAGCAGTTTCCACCTTGGCCTGGCACACTACAGTGAGCCTGAGTCCAAAAAAAAATCGCTTAAATAAATATTTGGGGAAACAAATAGCAAAAATGTGTCTATTAGGTTTTGGAGTGGAGAATCTAATTTCGTTTGTGGTGTTGAATCTAATTTCTGACAGTTTACATTTTAATATAGTTAAACTGATTATATTATATTATATTATAGTTATTTATATATTGTGTGTGTGAAAGTTTAAGCGGTGGTAGCTCAATGGTAAGTGCTCAATGGACACGCGCCTCTTAACCGAGAAGTGCGGGTTCAAACCCGTAAAAATAATTGTAATTCTAGATAGAAGGTATATAGATGGTGCCAGGCGGAGGAGGCTTATACCCTGCAGTGGGATCAAAGACACTAAACAAGGAGAAGAAGAAGAATTCTCGTTATTTGTTACTCCACCACACAAAAGCGGCTGTTTAGCTGATTATATTTGTTCATAACAATATCATGTTTATGGTTATTTATGGGCTCAGGGTTGCGTTCATTGACCGCACGTTAAAAGAAGAGATCGTTTTTCCCGTAGGTTGACGTATTGCTATTATCAGATAATCAGAATATATAACAATTGACCAAGTCGCTTATATCATGACGGTCACCCATCCATTTCCCGACTGTTGCTAATGTCGCCGAACTTTTACAAAAGAACAACGCCTCCGAGTTTTGCGAGATACTCATCCACGTTCCATCCCCCAACCCCTTCTATATTTGTCCCTGACATTCAGCAATATTCACACATACAGAAAACAAACTATATTATCTGGGCGACTGAGTTTTGTGACTGATGTCGTCATTTCCTCAAAGATATCTTGCTCGTGTATTTAATCGATTACAGACAAAACAGGCTATGTGTTCCAGATAAAAGGGTTCTTGGGGGATTTATATAATGCTAGCCGAGCCTATAGAGATTAAATAATGAAATCACTTTAATAATGTCACACATTTTTTTGATAAAAATATTTGACGCTCGGACTTATCATTTCAATGTATCGCAATGAATTTAACTATCAAAATGTTTGAGTTAAACTTGAAGATTTTTTTTATTTTTAAAATTTTGATGAATTTACGACTTTTCCCGTGAATTAAAAAAAAATCACTTTGCTTGTTAAGACAATACAAGGTTATTTTTAGTTAATGCGAAACCTTTAACCTTTCTATTTAACTCATCATTCTAAGGAACATAAAAAATAAAAACATAAATAGCAAAAAAAAATTCCTGAATTTGGAATATTCTTTAACAGCAGTCCTTAAAATAATTTGTCATATAAATAGGTAAGTGGCTTCGGTGGTGGTGGTAATGAACCGTGCCTCCCCCTTCGGGGATGTATGTACATATGTATAAACAACTTTTTGATTACCGGTATCCCGATCACACAATTCATAAGCTAACTGAAAACCAAATAAAACCGCTACACGCAAACTCCATAGGAACTTGTAAAAATAAAGAAGCCTTCAAGTAAATTGAAAAAGCCCTTATCTTCCAGGTAGCTTATATTAGTACGCCGCGAAAAAGGTTGCAAGCTATGATTTCGTATGTATTCAAATATTCACACCGGCTCCCTTGGGAACTGTTGTCTTCCGTACACTTGACCTAGTTCGTGCGAGTGCGAGCTTGTGTGTGAGTCGTGCGAGTGTGAGCTTGTGTGTGAGATGTGCGAGTTTGTGTGAGTTCGTGCGGGGTTGTGTGGGTGTGTGTGTTTGGAGCGGTACAAACTGCGTTTTGCAAACGGCACAAAGACGGTAGTTGGTTGGGTAAGCTTTAGACTTGGATGAAATGAGATTGATGTGGAATAGTATATGCTAGTGTTGACGGTAACAAATGAAGTGAATAATTGTTTAAAGCAGGCCATTTAATAATTAACTTTCATAATTAATTACTATTTTCAAAATTTTCCAACTAACCCAGCCCATTGTCCCATGTTGATCTGGGACTTAAAAAGAATGTGCCAACTGTGGTGCTTGCCTAGCATGTCGTAAAAGGCGACTAATGGTATATCTGATTTTGGGTATGTGATTGTGTAGGCGACGAGCTAACCACTTGTCACTACTTTTTCACAATTTTCTCCAGCCCAATTTTATTTTAGGCTAAATGTAGTTAAAGGGGCTTGCTGCCACTTGACTCTGCCTACCCCTTCGGGGATTACGGGCGTGATGTTATATAACTACAAACTGACACCACTATACAAGTATACTAAACAATAGACGAAAAAATATCCCTTCTTTTCTCAACTCCGAACTCTCCGTAGTCCCCCAACATTTCGGACCGAATCTACATGACAATGCAAAGTTAGGCGACTACACTAGTTTTATTTCGCGACTTCTGCCGACTGTTATCGTGCGCAGCAACATTCGCCGGGTCAACGCGAATAGATATGGTGGAAAATGGCCTTTTTATGTGGTCCCTTTGAGCATTCAATTGGGTCTTAAAAACAATATTATACGGCGTAGCGAAAGATCCGATGGACGAATTTGTTTCGGAATTTTATTTTTGTGCGAAAGTCACTTGCGTTTGCGTTCATCCCTAGTTGTGGAAGATGATGTGAATGGTTACGTCATCATCCTAACTGTAGCAATATGGCCGATTTAGTAGTGGTTAAATAGGCAATTCAATAAAAAACGTTATAATTGAATAAAATAAAATGGCTTCGAATTATGTGGCCGCGGAGTTAAGAGCGGTAGTAATTAATGGTAAAGACATACGGCTCATTGGCGTGGCGTATTGATTTAAACCCGGGTACATCTTGATTTTCGTATCTAAGTATGGATTTATACCACTAGCTCGACAATACAGGAAGATCATCCTGAAGAACCCTGTACAAGCAAATAACTATGGGCATGTAACTATGATCCAAATTGTCTAGTTATCCTATCTATGGGTTACGAAGGAAGATCAACACGAGGCAGTCACTTTAATGGAAGTACCAGACTCAGTATCCTGGATCATGGTCTAACTAAGCACACCTCGTCTTTTGCTATCCAATACCTAGGTGTGCTTAGCCAAATGCGCGCCAGCGATAACGAACTTCGCTACCGCTCGTATTTCATTAGTAATTTGGCTAAGCAACCTAGAATCTATTGCACAAGAATACTTGCTTAGTTTGGAGTTAGAAAATTGATGTGTAACTCTGAAGTACCTAGTTATTGAATTTATTACTTCAGCCTTATAAAAAAATATCGTGTTCAATGTTTTGTGATACCGCGATAAGGGCTCAATTGTTAGAAAGGTATGCGTGAATTATATTTACATATCGGCAACCATGGAAGGGTGTAGGTAGAAGGTCTCTTTGTTGGAAATACTGCGCCCTGTTAATGACAAAGGATTTTCTCGAAAATATTTTCTCATTTTGGTCTGGGATTTGAAAGACTTAGCCTACCTAGCCTAGAATGTCGTAAAGGTGACATTGGGTTTGTGATTATGTAGGCGACGAACTAGCCACTTGTCATTCACAATTTTCTATATAACCCAAAAATATTTAATTTTTGGCTATAATTAGGGCTGAGAGCGGTGGTAGCTCAATGGTAAGGACACTTACCTCTTGATCTTTCAAATCTATGTACTTATTTATACCACTAGCTCGACGGTTAGAGAAAACATCGTGATGAAACCTGCAAATTCAAACAACTTTGATTTGTAACCATGATCCAAAAATTCTCTGGTTTCCCTATTTAAGGGTTACGAAGGTCAGATCGGCAGTCGCTTCAATGTTATTACCAGACTAAATTCTGGATCATGGTCTAAGCGGACCCCGTCTAAGCACGGGACATAACGCTAGGAAGATGATGGAGATAATGAAATATGGCTGTTCTTTAGACTATGCCCATACCGTCGGGGACTGTTGACGTTTTCACTTAATTTTTAATCTTGAGGTACTTGCTTGGGTTTGAACCAACACGCCTCACATATGAGACGCGCTTTTTATCAACTAAGCTCTAGGGACAGCTCTAGGGACGGAAAATAACACCAGGAAACTAAACAGGAACATGTGAACATAGTCGATACTTGTATCCTTCTAACCGATTTCGGCCACGGCGGCCATTCGCAAGGATGATTATCCAACTACGCAAGATATATTATAGTGCACAAGTGTGTGCGCAAACACAGGTGCACTCTCTGTTCCTTCACTATCATAGTCCGGTGAGACGGCAATTCGACATGACCGGAGAGGTCATTCGCAAGACCAACGGCTTAACGTGCTTTCCGAGGCACGGGGGTGATAAACCGCTAACTGTTTGACTCCGAGCTGGTACTGAGTATATGATTTTAAAGTTTTTTTTTTTTTTTATTATCCTGACTGACACACCAATTCCCTAGTTCCAAACTAAGCTTATGCTTGTGCTATGGATACTAGGTGAACGGATAGACATGCTTAAATACAGTTATAAACATCCATGACTCGAGTACAAATGTCCATGTTCATCACACGACACATTTGCCCCTGGCGGGATTCGAACACAAGACCCTTGGTTTCGTAGCCAGGGTCTCTAATCACTCGACCAACGGGCCAGTCGGATTCGGAAGTGATAATGCAACAGGCATTGCATTATCACTTTGTAGAAAGACTACTAACGGGACAGGGTCTGCTTATAAACACGGTCGTTGCAACACGGCCAAAACTTCAAGCTGTAAGTACTCATGTACTACGTCAGTGGTTCCAAACTAGTGGTCGCCGGACCACCGGTGGTCCGCAAGACTTATCATTTGGTCCGCGGAAGATTTAAAATGTTATTAGTTTTCAATGAAAAAAAAGATTATTTTAAAATTAACACAGGTCCTGTTCGACCTAGTGGTCCCTAATAATAATAATGAAATCAAATTGGTCCGCAGTCTCTAAAAGTTTAAGAACCCCTATACTATATAATGCATATCGCGTTTAGTCCCGTCAGTAATATTTCTATTGGTAGATACTGAGTAATATCAATATTGAAATACCCAGCTCCAAATTTTTGGCTCGACCCAGGAATTGAACTCATGCTCTCTTGTTCATTCATAATCATCCTCTTACCCTTCTCCCAGTTTATCTGGGGTCGGCGCAGCATATCTTGGTCATTGGTCATTAATAAGCCAGCCATAACATAAGAGAGTGATGAGTATGAATATTAGTGGATGGAGAGGAAGAGGAAGGCCAAATAAGAGATGGATGGATTGTGGGAAAGATGATATGAGTAAAGTGGAAGTGGATAGCTTGATGACGGCTGACCGGGACGTATGGAAGAAGACATGCTGCGCCGACCCCAGATGAACTGGGAGAAGGGCAAGAGGATGATGATGGTCATTAATAAGCCAATCTAAGTTAGTGAATATGTGAGTCTCGTCAAGCGAATCGAAATGACTACAACAAAACAACGTGACCCCGTTTAAGGAAACAATAACTAATTAACCAGCCAATTTCTATTAAATTGGTTTCCTAAACGACAATTGCCGATGTAAACGGTTCAATTGATCACAGTGCTTTGAAATCCGAACGATTTCAATTCAATTGGTCTAATATCTATTAATTGGTTTTGTCGAAACGAGCCTACTATTGTTCCGTAGGTGATTTCGGAATTACACTATGTATGGTTTTAATTGGTTAGTAGTGTGACCATTAAATGTTTTTTTAATAGTGCTAGTATGCACTACTTTGATGAGAGCGGTGATAGCTCAATGGTAAGGACACGCGCCTCTTAACCGAGGTGTGCGGGTTCAAACCCGGGCACGTACCTCTGGATTTTTCAAATCTATGTACGTATTCATACCACTAACTCGACGGCGAGGGAATACATCGTGATGAAACCTGAAAATTTAAACAAATTTGGATTTGTAACCATGATCCGAAAATTGTCAGGTTTCCCTATCTTAGGGTTACGAAGGTCAGATCGGCAGTCGATTCAATGTAATGTAACTCGCTAAATCCTGCATCATGGTCTAAGCGGACCCCGTCTAAGCACGGGACATAACGCTAGGAAGATGAGGAAGATGATGAGTATACGTACTACTTTGTTTTTAAACTTTGTCTGCGTAGTTGAATAAGTCGTTGAATGAGTTATTTAGGACACAAATATTTTTCGAATGCAACCGATAGTTTCAGAGATTTGCGCGTACAAACAGACAAACTTTTTCTATTTTTTTACTAGCACATATTCAAGTCTTATATTATAAAACACTCGTGATGAAATATAAATCAAATTAATCTTATTGCCGTTAAAGTTACAAATATTTAAGTTAGAAAGAGAGGTCCGATAAGTTGTGTGAATATGTTTCACCACCAATGCCATGTCTAACTTGTACTATGGTCCCTTAGGGAAATTAGGGTAACTAATTTAGGTATCTTAACACACATACAAAAGTACTACTGCATTAATACTATTATTTCGTACTATAATAGACATAAGACAGACTATGAAAACAAGATTGTTATTACAAAAATCAAAACGTACTAGACTAGCTTATATTATATATTATTTGTTTCCATTTGACTCTATATGTGTATGCTGAACCATAGTTATGTATGTTCCACTCACCATGCGTGTGAGAGACTGGTGTCTGAGACAGGTTTTGAGAAATAACCCCCCCCCCCCCCCCCCCCCCCCCTAGGTAGGTAGACTCTTTAGGAGAGAACTACTCATAAAATAATATTACGATATAGGTGTTACAATTTGAAAATTAAAGTTATAGTAGAAGTAAAAATAAGATCTAGATCATCATCTTCCTAGCGTTATGTCCCGTGTTTAGACGGGGTCCGCTTAGACCATGATCCAGGATTTAGCGGGTCTGGTAATTACATTGAAGCGACTGCCGTCTGACCTTCGTAACTCTAAGATAGGGGAACCAGACAATTTTTAGATCATGGTTACAAATCTAAAGTTGTTTGAATTTGCAGGTTTCATCACGATGTTTTTCTTCACCGTCGAGCTAGTGGTAGAAATACGTACATAGATTTGATAAATCCAGAGGTACGTGCCGTGGTTTGAACCCGCATTCCTCGGTTAAGAGGCGCGTGTCCTTACCATTGAGCTACCACCGCTAAAAATAATATCAAGATCAAATTCAAAATAAAAATAAAATTCAGAATCAAATCAAAAAATTTAAATTTACTTAGCATAGCATCACGCCCATAATCCCCGAAGGGGTAGGTAGTGGCAAAGGGGCAGCAGGCCCCTTTAATCACATTCAGCCAAAAACAAAACTGTGCTGGGTTAGATGGAACATTGTGAAAAAGTAGTGACAAGTGGCCAGCCCGTCGCCTACACAATCACACACCCAAAACCCCATATACCATTAGACGCCTTTTACGACATGCTAGGTAAGAAACCCAGATGGCACATTATTTTTTAGGTCCCAGACCAACATCGGACAAATTTTATTATAGTTTTCTTCATAGTTTAATTTAAATTATATTAAGTTATAAAGTGTCCTTCATCAAAAAGGATTTTCTTTGTAAATGGCGTAGTAGATAATTATATGGGACTTAAACCGCCTTAGAGTCCTCATATAATTAGAGTCTGTCGTAATATTGACCATAATTCTAAATCGTCGACTGGGTAATTTGCCTGCAGACGAAGTGAGTCGGGTATGTCACTTTATAATGTACAGAAGTGATGTGCATTAATATTTTAACTTAATCGATGAGATGTGGCTTCGTTGAGAGCGAGGATATGTACTTAGTTTTTGCAATTTAGCCGATGTTGTCAGCTAAAAGTAATTTAATTCTAACATTATGTAATGAATTCCATTTTACCCGAATTTGAATTGTTAGGTAATAAACTAGATTCAGGGAATTTTTTGGCTTGCTGTCGTTTCGGGCACAAAATATGCGCACACTCGACCGAATCTACACTTTTGAAATTATGTGACATACCTACTTACTTTCAGATATTCTTTTCATTAATATTTTATGAGTAAGCAAATGTATTTAGATTGATTTGTTTCGTTATGCAGTAAATTAATTATACTCCAAAAATTGTCTGGTTTCCCTATATATTAGGGTTACAAAGGTCAGATCGGCAGTCGCTTCAATGTAATTACCAGACTCGCTAAATCCTGGATCATGGTCTAAGCGGACCCCGTCTAAGCACGGGACATAACCCTAGGAAGATGAAGATGATGATATAGTAATTTATTGTAATATTTTTCGAATACGTTAAAATTTAAGAAAGTCGATGTTAACTCAATAATATATCAAATGCAACTTTTCGTTTCTACCACGTAACCTGTGGTCAAGACTCAAAATCTAAGGCTACGTATTTGATCGAACATATTTACTACATACATACATACAGCTTGTTCAATGCTTCGTGTCACAATCATACCACCACATTTACTACATATTTCGATTGTATCAACATTACATTGAACTCATATCCCCTTTATCGATTACTTGTGGTCAGCGACACCTAAAGCGATGGCCAAGCCGCCCGCCACACCACAAGCCCCGGCTTTACCCGTCGCAAACATGTTATTGCGAGCGACGTGAGAATTAGTGCACATGTCAAATTGCCACTTAGGTACAGTCGGCTATAAGCGGCAGGACACTCGCCTCAATAATTAGAGCGTTTGTCCGTAATTACAGTAGTTTTCTTTTATATCTGCTTCTGCGGTTGATGTCGTGGAGCGATGCTTTCATTACAATTTCACTTAAGTTTTTTATTAGACGATGTAATGTCCTGTGTTGGTTTGGGACTTGAAAGGATTGCCAACTGTGTTTCTTGCCTAGCATATCGAGAAAAGCGATTAATACTACTTGGTTTGTGATTGTGTAGTCGACGAGCTAGCCACTTATCAACACTATTTTGATTGCATAAACCAGCTCAATTTTATTTTTGACAAAAAGTGGTCGAAAGAGCTTACTGCTCTTTAGACGCTTATGTTTAACCCTTCGACAATAGAGTGTTGAGCGGAGAAACTAAACGAAATTAAATTGACGTAATTTTTTGCAATATATCGACACCTCCCACGCATTAGGTCGTATCTACAAATGTGTGATTTTTCACGAGAGCGATTTTAAGGAACTTTAATGTATTTTGTAAGTTGTATTACATATTTTGCTTGAAACTTCGGGTTTACTTATCCTTAGCAGCTTATATAATATGCGGTAAATGTATTTATTGATATAAACATTGTATTTTTTAAATTATAGCATAAAATCTATAGTTACGACTTTATGCTCGTTGTAGAAAGGTCGTAAGAGAAAGTTACAACCTTTTGCGATTGATCAAGATCACATGGACAGCGCGAATATGATCGTATGTTTCATATACGACATTGTACTTCGGAGGTGATTTTTAAAAAAGTTTTTTTTGAACGTCGTAACTAAGTCAACTTTATAAATAGGTGTAGTAAATGAATCATTAACACAATATTTTTTATAAAATGAACTTTATTATGCAAAACATGTAATTACTTAGTTTTAAATTAACATTAATCAGTCTCTTCGTATTACGAGTAGTGTCATTGGTATATCTTATCGACCATCACGAGTCACAACTTACTTAAAAAAAATAAATAAAAAAAAAACAAGTACGCATTTCCAACAGCGCAACGAATAACTTGAAACAAAAAATAAACTTCTTCAACTATTATAATTACTATGATAAAATTATCATTCAATAAACACTTTAAAGATCAAATGTTACTTAAAATAATGCTAACAAAATAGTTAAACAATTGTAGACATTAAAAATCAACTCTAACAAATTTACGTATTTACTTAACAAATTGTACATAGTATTTCTTTTATAGCAATCTATAAACAAATTTTAGGAAACAATAAATGAGATCAATAAATAAGATTAATTGCTAGATTAAATATTTTTAATATTATAAATTTAATCGTCTGACGAGTCTACATCACTCGGTTCTGCAACAATGGAACCATGAGTCAATTTTTGATAAAAATTATGGTATTCCTGTGGTATTATACGTCCGTGACAGAGACTTAATAAATCATTGTATTTAGCAGCCGTTACAGGTAAATGATCTTTGTAACACCGTTCAATAATATCTGAATCCAATATAGAATTATTCCTTCTCCTAGATGAATAACCTTTTTTAGTAATTAAGCTCATGTTATTTTCATCTTTAAAATTATAACGATAGTTTAAAATGTGAGGCTCACTGAAGATTACCTCAACTTCTTTGATTTTGTTCCATGAAACTTTTTGGTTTTTGGAGTTCTTAACCCAGTTGTTACCTGATAATAAAGTTTTATAGTTGTAAAAATCAGTAACGCTCATTTCTATAACATTATAAGACGGAGGGTTAACTTTCGACCATCTGACTAAAGCAAACCATTGTTCGGGCGTATAAATCAGTTTGTTTTTGGAACTTCTCTCTATCAAAGCATGCACAGAGTCAGCTTCATTTTGTGTGTGACCACGCTCTAAAAATCTGTGAATTATTGTTATGCCGTACTTCTTAGCCGCATAAATATAAAAAGAAAATACGATACGGTTGCGATTCTGTCCTGTACAATTATCGGACCAAAATCTAAATTCTTTGGCACCATCATTTACTTTACTTTCAATAAATTTGGTCAAACAACTAGCTACTTCACATGCCCCATGTCTGCCGTTAGTCTCAGGCCACATGTAACAAAACCCTTCTTGGCTAGCTAAATCAAAGACAGTAAAATTATGGATTGATAATTTTCTTTTATAGTAAAAGAGTCCAACATTTCCATGAGGACAATTTAGGATCTTTTCAAAATCAAAACAGGCTGTTATTATTTTACCCTCACTTTCTATGGCATCTTTTTTATCTTTTTCTTTCATTTCTCTAGCTATAGTCTTGTTTTTCATATGATCTTCTTGCTTTTTGTTTTCTTCATCATTCATTGTATTCTTGTTTGTGTTGTATACATGACATTCATTACAAATGTCCTTTTTAGGTACATGAAATGATATATTTAAATTTTGATTTATAATATCACGATACTGTCTAACAGTCTTTGCTTTTTTAATTATATTTTCAGCCTCACACCACTCATTGTACAGAGAAAACATCTTTGTAAATGTAAGATCCCCATCTAAATAAAGTTTAGAAGACTTTTTGCGCACATAGTGAGATTCAACTGGTTGAAATGTGTTCACGTGGCTTATTACTCCATGTTTTATTTCATCATTTATGACAACAACTCTAGTTCCTCCACGACGGTCTGGAGAAATAGACCCGCCGCCTAAGCACCATTTTGATAATGCTGTTTGAACTGTTCTCTCTCCTATCGAAAGAGTGTTCAAAAACATCGTTTTGCAGACAAGTATTTCACTGGGTACATCAGTGTCGCGGGAAAAAGGCAAATAATACTTCACGGTTTTCTTGCGTCTTGACACAGCGCGTGACGTAGAAGGATATCTAGTTTCAGCCACTTGAGTATGATTAGCAATGTAATCCCACTGTCTAGAATGATCTCCAAGTTGCCAAAAAGACAAGAAAATTTGTTCACGTTCCTGTTCATTAAACTTTTCAAAGCATTTGAGTCGACAAGTAGCTGGACAAGATTGTTTTAATTTTTTTTCATCTCTACTTACTCCATTTCTGCTTAAATAGGCCTTACCCAGGTTTTTTAAGCACTTCCTTTTAATGTCCTTCCATTCATCGCGACGGCGTTGTCGATTACGACTCTTTCTGCCAGCAGGTGTGTTGTCATTTGACGAACAAGCAGATGAATTCTGACCCGAACTCAACTGTGGTGAACTATCTCTACTTATGGTACTGGGCGAACGAACATCAGAGTTAGACGGTGACAGATAACTGCATCGAGGAGAAGAAATGTCAGTTTCACTCTCAATAAAATCATTACATGGAGACGGCATCGGTGTTACATCAGGGACCAACTGTGAAGTATTTAAATTATCTTTAATTTGTTTAGCACCTAGTTCAGAATCTAAACTTTTATCAAGATCTTCATGGGGCATTAATGTCGAAGCATTCGGTAAACTTAAATCGAACAGTGTACCACTATCATTAACACTCAGCAATACCTCTTGTTCGATTGAATCTTTAGGGTGTTTCCCTTTAATAAGGTTTTTGCTAGGCGTGGCTGTCGAAGTAAATGGTAAAATAAAATCTGAACCAGATCTGTAAATATTTGGCGTTACTTCATGATCTCTTGGTTCTTCAAGACCGGGACCTTCTTGAAGGATTTCTTTCAGCATAGAAGACGAAAGACACGGTAGAGTTGAATCCATACTAGTATTTGTAGTATTTGGTATTACTTCCCGTAATTCTGAAAAAAAAAAGTTTTTGTTAGTATAATATTATACATTTCAAGTATATACTCATAAATTGAAATATTGGCCCTATGTAGTGAGTTTTAAAAATACATTAAGTCGTATCTTAAATTTTGAACAAAGCATAAAGTTGTATGTCGTAATTACGACCTTATGAACGGATATTTTTTATTATTAAGGCGGCGCATAGTGTCGTAAGTACGAGTTACGACCCAATTTTAAAAAATATATATATAGTATAAAGTCGTAACTACGGCTCTTTCTTACGCATATGGTCGTAACTTAGAAGTTACGACGATTTGCGAGGTGCATAATAAATTTTTGAACTTACAAATTAAATAAGCAATAATAAGTATTAATCTACTTGCACTTTTATTGTATAATAAAGATGAAATATTGAATCTATATCCGTAAATATCATTGTAATAAAACTTACCAGTCAAAGAATTTTCATCACCAGTCATTTGTCTTTCTCCAGTCGATGGTGTATTTAACGCCAATTCTAACAATTTTTTGCACCGTCTACCACTCATTTTAAATATAATAAAGATTACAAACAGATATTATAACAAAATAAAATGGAAATGCTATTTTTTCACTGAAATAAGTACGTTGTTTCAAACCGACTTCGTTTCAGAAAATACGACGTCGCAACACTGCTGTGATTGGCTAGAGCGCGGTCCAATAGAGAGGCGCAAATCGTCGAATGTAGTAGCGCGACGATTTGCGTGGGAGACTTGAAATGATGCGACTATTAGCGATTACAAAATTCGGTATTTAATCAATATAATTAAAATTTGATTTATGGAAATTATTGTTTGAATTAATGTAAGTATAATAGGTATAAAATCAAATTTTACCTAAAAATAGTGTTACGACCGTTTGCGTTGGAGGTATCGATATGTTTAAATAGGAATGTCTATAGGTTTTCAAAGGAAACAGTTTTCTTTACTCTATAGTCAATCTCATTGTGAAAGCCGTAAATATACATCGATTCCGCCCGTTTCTATTATTCCCAACAAACAAATCGAACACCTCAACACATAATCGTACAGAGCAAACACCGTCCTCTATTCAATATAAAAACGTTGTCGTCTATAAAAATAACGTTTTATAACTCGAAAAAATGTATCAGCCATAACGCGCGATGCGCCGTCGCGCGGAAAATGAAAACTAAATAAAAGCTGGGCGGCTTCGTCAAATATCGCCAGCATCTGCTATGAAAACTTTACGTGATCGCACACGGATAGCGGCCGCTGGATACGGAGGGGATGATATAAAAAGGGGATGATTTGGTAAGCGTTATATACATACATACATACATAACATCACGCCCATGATCCCCGAAGGGGTAAACAGAGTCAAAGGGGCAGCATACCCCTTCAACCACGTTCAGCCGAAAATAAAGCTGGGCTGGGTTAGATGGAAAATTGTGAAAAAGCAGTGACGAGCGGCTAACCTGTCGCCTACGCAATCACACACCCAAAATCCGATATACCATTAGTCGCCTTTTAAAAGCGTTATATAAACATGTAAAAAGCAGTTTTTCAAGGACAGTCTTGTTCTAATGAAGTTTTGATGAGAAAGTGGAATGAGTGGTCATATTTTCTATGTCTGTTATACAAAGGGACGATTTCCAATTTTATTCTGAACGGGTAATGTGTTGATTATTTTTGTGGAATTCAAGCAACTTCCTTCTGTCTTATATAATTTTAGCAAAGTTGTTTTTAATCTACTTTTTCATTATTCCATTAATAGAATTAAGTGATGATAAACAACAAAGTAAAAGATAAGAGGAAAAGAATCTAGATTAAACGTACAATTTTTTTTTCTTAAAACTTCTAAAGAATAACTTTGTATAAATGAATAAGCCGTTTTCATTCATATAACTTTTATTAAAAGGAGCGATCTCCATGTATTTAGCTCTGTACACGATCCAGGCATAAGTACTATGAAACATATTTTCTGACTAATGGTAGAAGGAAAGCTAAGAAGTTGTTAATGTTAATTAATAGCATTGTCTCTTATGTTGAAGAGGCGAGTGAGGTGTGTAAGGATCGTGCCATAAATCAATTTTGAATTTTGAATTTGACTATCCCGGATCTAACTCTACTATGAAATCCCGTATCACACTCGAAATAAACACAAGCTTGCCGTTCCGTATCTAAGACTTCACAAGACTAGTAGTTCATTTGGGGGTTAAGTATAAAATTATTTAACAAACTATCGGGCAATATAATTGAACTGCCTATGCATAGATTTAAATTATACATTAAAGAGCATATTATGAGAAAGGCTTAATTATACTATAGACGATTTTCTGGGTTGTTCCGTATTCATCCTATGACGTCTCGTCCCATTTCTTCACTCATCCTGAACTAGTATTCCTAACTCAACCTATTACATTATTTAATTGTATTTTCCTAATTCAACCGTAATGCATTCCTTACTCATCCCTACGTGAATATTCCAAATACAAGTATGGATAGCAAAACAATGTTTGTCTATTTTAATATTAATATTAATTTCTTTTTTTAGAGCTGGTTATAGATTATATTTATATTCTTATATTCAACATGGAAAATATTTTATTCGGGTATTTATAGATCTAAGTGACAAATATTTGTAATTGCTATTATACATATTTACTTGTTAAAGATTTGTGTAGCATAGTAGCTTAAGAATATGATAATTGTTATTGATACTTATTGTGAATTTGGCGATAAAAAGAGTAACTATCGAGTTTCTTGCCGGTTCTTCTCGGTAGAAGCTACTTTCAAATTTGTATGGACTGACGATTTATAAGTGCTTATTTAAGAATACGTAAATAATATAAAGATAATTTCAATTTCAAATTTATCCCGGCTCATCCAGTGCTCTGTATATCAGACGTCGCCACATGGGTGCCATCGGCCCAGTTATTGCTTCGCGATGGCTTTCCCTAAACTTTTTTCCGTTATAATGTGACGGAACTAGGCCGTTCGCTGTTTCGCAGTCTCAGAAGGATCACAATGTATCAACTTTTACAGTGTAGTCTGAGATCGCTGAAACTTTGAAATATTGCAAGAATTATCCTAATTGAAATGATATATGTGAAAGTGGGGCTGTTCGTGCGTTTCTTACGCTTTCATTCCGGTCTTACAAACAAACAAACATAGCATCACGCCCGCAATTCCCGGCGTAGGCAGAGTCAAAGGGACAGCAATCCCTTTTACCACATTCAGACAAAAACAAAACTGGGCTGGGTTAGATGGAACATTCTGAATAAGTAGTGACAAGTGGCCTGCCCGTCGCCTACACAATCACATATCCAAACCCCAAATACCATTAGTTGCCTTTTACGACATGCTAGGCAAGTAACACAGTTGGCAAATTCTTTAATAGTCCTAAACCAATACGGGACATTTTGACTAGCTCGATGGCGCATTCGGTAGTGACCCTGCCCATTCGCCAAGAGTTGTGAGTTTGATCCCCATCCAGGACAAACATTCGTGTTATATATACTTGTGTTTGTTCTGTGTCTAGGTGTTAAATTTACAATATTTAAGTAAATATTACCAGTAGATTAGACATAACCAGTGGTTAAAGTCCCTAAATTAAATAAATAATTTAAAAAAAAAAAAAAAAAAAAAAAAGTAAATATTTGGAATACCACTGTTGATCCGTAACACAAGTGCTTAAGCTACTTACCTCAGAATCAGATCAATGTCCCCCCCGCTGGGGTCTTCGGTTTGGCGTACCGGGGGGGCTTAGTAGGCCCTGGTGCAGGACAGGGCCGAAGCTAAGAGAGACCCCGAGGTGAGCTGCGACTGCTCGGCATTTCCCACCGAGCAGTTGCGGCACCGGCCGCAGCCCCCTGCGGCCGGACTAGGATTGCCGAGGAAGAGGAGGAGCTGAGTGTGTCGTTGCTCGCCTCCCTATCCTCGGCAACCCGACAGGGGCGCGCTGGGTCGCGCTGTGGTGGGTCGCAGAGGGATTGAGCGTCTCGATGCTCTCCCTCTGCGACGACAGGGCTAAGCCCTCAATCTGGGTCGCCGGGCGGAAGGCGGCCCCTTCGACGAGGCGCTCTCCGCGTGCCCCTCTGGCTTAGCAGAGGGCACAGCGCGAGAGTGGGCCCACGACGCCGGTCACGGGGATGATCGGCGTCTGAATACTGGGCGGAGTGGTTGAGACATGCTGGGTGGCCTGGCATGTCTCGACGCGCGCGCGTGCTCGGTGCTGTGCATCCGACGACTGTTGTCGTGGGCTGCACAGCATCGACCACCGCCGCGCGAGGTGGGCCGCGTAGCGCGGCACGCGCATCACCGGAGGAGCAGTCGTATAGTCCCGACAGTGGGGATACAGGCTCCTCCGGAACTGCGCCGCTGGAGGCCACGTTGGGGTTTTAGTCGGTTCGAGTCCGACACACCGCCCTCTGCTTCCCCGAGCAGAGGGTGACGGCTCGTGGGAGTTTCCCCAACAAAAAAAAAAAAAAAAAAAAAAAAAAAAAGAATCAGATCAATGTAAGTGATGTAGTCTGATATATTTCAATATGAACGCCATCTTACCAAGCCTTTTAACCTGCCTTCGGATTTGGTTTGAAGATGCTTCTCTGTATTTTATTGCATTGTGCCCGAATATTGGCAGAACGAGTTTGGTATAAGAACTTTATGGCATATGTAAGCTTCTGTTGTTATTTTTTAGGTGAGCAGAACAGATTCCACCCCAATGCGAGGATGTTAAGGAGAGTATTGTTTTGATGTAAAATGATTTCTCTATAAAGGTGTGTAATATTGGGTAGGCGAATCTATTCCTTGAGATAAAGTCTTTAAAGTAGAAATAAAAGAATCCCGTCTGGGATTTGAAAAGAACGTGCCAACTGTGTTCCTAGCCTAGCATGTCGTAAAGGCGACTAATGGTATATCGGGTTTTGGGTGTGCTTGTGTAGGTAACATACATCTAACCCAGTCCAGTTTTATTTATTGCCGGAATTAAAAGGGGCTAGCTGTCCCTTTGTCTCTGCCTACTCTTTCGGGGATTAAGGGAGTGATGATATGTATGTATTCCAGCTTTAGATTTAGTAGTTTGTATGTCTATAAAGGCCCGTTGATCGAGCAGTCAGATACCCTGGCCACGAAATCAAGGGTCATGGGTTCGAATCCTGCTAGGGGCAAATATAAATAGATGTTAATAAACTTATTTAAGTATATCTATCCGTTCACCTAGTATCCATAGCACAAGCTTAAGCTTAGTTTGGGACTAGGGAATTGGTGCGTCAGTCATTTAAGTATTATGGAAGTAGTTGAATTTTCTCGGTAAAACTTTTTAATAATTCCTTTAGCGTGAAGAGCTAATCTTGTTTAAAGATTATTAGCTTATTTATTACGTTTTTTTGTATAAAATCTATAAGAGGTTAAATTATTATGTAAACACTAAAGTTTGGTGGAAGTTTTTGATTAGCTAACTCAAGGTGTCATCAGTGCAAGAGAGTTTTAAACGGCTCAATAAGAAATACCATGCTCATAATGTTTTTTTCAAAATGCTTTCTTACAAGTCTCGTTTCTAGTAGTCTCGCGTCCTGCGGTGAGACTGTGGTTCTAAACAAACTAGTTTGCTATTGACTGCCACGTTGGTCTAGTGGTAGTACGCGCCGCCTAAGGACCAACCGGTCCCGGGTTCAAATTCCGGGTCGGGCCAAAAAATTGTGGCTAAGTATTATATATTGAAATTACTCAGTAAAAGTCCGAGATCAGGAAGTTGGCGGTTTAATCACCCCCGTGCCTCGGAAAGCACGTTAAGCCGTTGGTCCTGCGCCTGACCTCTCTCCGGTCATGTCGGATTGCCGTTTCATCGTACTATGAAAGTGAAGGTATAGAGAGTGCACCTGTGTTAGCGCACACACTTGTGCACTATAATATCTCCTGCGCAGATGGCTAATCCTCGTTAAGATTGGCCGCCGTGACCGATATCGGTAAGGAGGACATTATAAGTCTTCTGTTACATTGAATTGACTGCTGAAAACTAATTAAAAGTTTAGATAACTTAAATAAACATTAGATAGAGATATAGATTAAAGAATCGTGGCTATCAGAAAAGTTACAATAGATTTTATTTTTGTCTGAATGTAGTTAAAGGAGCCTGTTGTCTATTTGGCTCTGCCTACCCCTTCGGGGATTACGGGAATAAAGTTATGCATATATACACAAAAGCATTTTGACAAGAAACTGAATAACCACCGGGAAGTAGTATAATATCTTCATCTACTATGTTTTCATTCATTTTCACACTTAACTCCCACAAATATTCCAACGAAACTCCATTGAAACTCCATCGATTCACCGGTTATCGTCAATAATGAACTTTTTAACGGTCGCCATTAAAATATTTTTTGAGTTATGGCCACAGCGCAGACGCATGCGTTTGCTTTTTATCACTATTTGTTTAACTACCGGTTAAATGTGGTTGTAACAGAAGTCCGTTTTTCGGGATTAAGAGTAAACCTTAAAAAAAAAAATTATATATATATGCCTATTATAACTGACATTGACTGTCTCGATGGCTGGTTCGGTAGTGACCCTACCCTATGCGCCAAGAGTTGTGGGTTAGATCCCCACCCAGAACAAACATTCGTATGTTGAATACTTGTGTTTGTTCTGTGTCTGGGTGTTAATATTGAATATTTAAGTATATATTTGTAATACCACTGTTGTTTCTGATATCCGTAACACAAGTGCTTAAGCTACTTACCTCGGAGTCAGATCAATGTATGTGATGTAGTGTGATATTTATTTATTTATAACGCCGAAATCCCCGAAGGGGTAGGCAAAGTCCAAGGGGCAAACTGCTCCTTCAATCGACTTTAGCCAATAACAAACCTAACTAGGCTACATGGAAAATATAATATTGTTACTATTATATACAATTAAATATATTATTACATTACAATATTTATATTTTTGGCTGAAAGTGGTTGAAGAGGTTTGCTGTTTCATCAACTTGAGTTTTCCAACGTAGTATGGAAAACTCAGGTTGATTTTTGTTATTTGACTACCCATCCAGATGTTTTTGTTACAAAACTTGCTTACCTTTAAAAATTGAACGTTCATTATACTAACTACGCGACTACTCCCCATGATTTGAAACAATTACTAACGTCACTTTTGACATTTGAACGGAGGTTTTTTCCCTTCTAACCCCATTAGAACCTATCAATGGGGTCACATACCATAACCGCCAGCTGTTAGACAAACAGAATGTCAGACTTAACCACATAGTTACTATGTGGTGAGTATCCGTTAGTTTGGGGAGACTAATTAATATTATTAAGTTGGTTTGTTTGTTACTCTGTCATTACTTGACTGCTTAACCGATCTTCGTGATTTTTTGCATACAGGTTGTCAAGAATATATAAATATAGATATAGTATCTTACATCCAGAAAAAAATCGTTCCTAAGAGAGAAAAGACACCGAAAACTGTTGCTTTATCTATACTTATATTATAAAGAGAACACTAATATTAGATAGATTTGATTGTGTGTTTGTTTGTATTGAATAAACTCCGAAACTACTGTACAAATTTGAAAAATTGTTTAACCAATAGAAAGCTACTTTATCAGCAAGTAACATAGGCTATATTTTGTCTTCGTATTTCCGGGAAATTTCATTTTATCCACATGGGAATCCATATGGTTTCATCCACATAGTACCGCGGAGCGCCTCTAGTTAGATAGACTTGTCTAGTCTATCGTACATTTATCACGGTTAAAATTTATTTCCATACATCACGTCTCAATCTTCACTCTTTTCTATATAAATGGATTCAGCTCAGAATCAGATAACAAATATCCTTCAAGTTTAAAAATAAATGCCTTACAATTTCTTTTCCTTCCAAATAAACCCTCAATCGTTCAAATAGCTGTTAAACCCTTTACAAATGCGAAATATCTCGTATCATCCCTCACAAGTTTCTATAAGGGCTTATCATGAAGGTTCAATGTGATTATAAATCATGTTTACAGATCTATAGAGATATTAGGACGAAGATTACCTTTTGCCATATCGTCCTGTACTAGAAGTAGCGATGTGAGCGACAATATCGATGTTTTTATCGATACAAAGTACTTGATTTGAATCCCGTGGAAATTACGACTGGTCGTTACGTTTTTATATTTTTTTTATTAAAATTTTGTATTTTATACTGATATGACACCCACAAAGGGATAGGCAAAAAAATTTATAACTTGGATCAGTGTTAGTTTATTATAACATTTAATTGGGTAAAATGGGGAATTATTAAAAAGTTGTGAGATGTACCTAGCTCATTGCCTACACAATCACAATTCCAATACCCAAAACACCATTAGTACCTTTTCACGACATTCTGGGAACACAGTTGTTGTATTATTTTCAAGTGTCTGACAATAATGAATATTCAGTGTAAACTGTTAGCGAACTAAATAAATAATAAGTACATACCATTTTACCACTGCAAATTGCAGGTTGTTAAAAATCCAAATGAAAAGTCCTGAAATTGCGTGATAAATTATTTCGATGGTATTTTATCTGAGAATACGTTTAAAATAAACATTCTTTTGTAAGTATTCACTGTACGTTTGATTGTATTTATATCAAACTGTATTTACAACGGTTTCAAACGAAATTCGATGTCAATATTATGGCATTGATAATATTTTCGCAGAATTTCGTTATAGTCGTGGAAACGGTTTTTGTGGCAAAACCTTGCTTCAAGTCTCTCGTGCTGCTAGGTTAATGGGAATCATCCAAAAAGTTTTGATAAAACTCTTTTAAGTATCAATATATGTGGCATAAGAGGCTATGTTTTCATATTTATCCAAAAGCTAGTAAATTTTCGTTGAATATAAATAATAATAAATAAATATCCGACAACATCACATACATTGATCTGACCTCGAGGTAAGTAGCTTATGCACGTGTGTTACGGATATCAGAATCAACAGTGGTATTACAAAATATATACTTAAATATTAGATATTAACACCCAGACACAGAACAAACACAAGTATTCATCATACGAATATCTGTCCTGGGTGGGGAACGAACCCACAAACCTTGGCGCATACGGCAGGGTCACTACCGAATGCGCCATCGAGCTAGTCAAAAAGTAGTGACAAGATACCCTTGTCACAAATTTTTCACAAATTGATTTCCATTGCTCGCCGTCTAATCAGAAACTCGATCCAATGCACCATTAGTCGCCGTCTTCGTCATGCTAGGCAAGGAACACAGTCACATACCTTCTTTTTAAGTCTGATACTAACATATATTTTTTTTTTTTTTATCTGACTATTATTATCCACATTCTGTCAAGTGACGTAAATAACATCAGTACGTATTCGCTGATACAACAAAAGCGAACAGTTCAGAAAAACAACGGGAGAGGACGCGAATGGATTCCTCCTCGGTTATATTTAAACTTGTCAAAGAATATCTGACGTCGGGGTGGGAAAATCTCCTATAGCTGATCGTCGCTTCTCAAACTGTAACTGTACTTGAGTATCATTTTAATTTTATATTTTACTAAGGAAACCGCAGCTTCACCTACGTTGGTGTTGAATTCTCATACAACAAAGTCCAGACAAATCATGGATAGACTCCATAGTCATAAGAATACATACATGACATAACTAACTAACTAACTAAACTTCACGCCACTTCCCTAGCGGGGTAGGCATACATGACATCACGCCCATAATTCCCGAAGAGGTAGGTAGATTCAAAGGGGCAGCAGGTCCCTTTAACCACATTCAATCAAAAACAAAACTTAGCTGGGTTAGATGAAAAATTGTGAAAAAGTAGTGACAAGTGGCTAGCTTGTCGCCTACACAATTACTTACTCAGAACCCGAAATACCATTAGTCGTCTTTTACGACATGCTAGGCAAGAACCACAGTTGGCACATTCTTTTTAAGTCCCATCCCAACATGGGACAATGGGCTGGGTCAGATGGAATTGTGAAAAAGTAGTGACAAGTGGCTAGCTTGTCGCCTACACAATATCACACCCAAAACCCGATACACCATTAGTCGCCTTTTACGACAGGCTAGACAAGGAACACAATTGGCGCATTATTTACTCTCGGACCAGCATGAGATACTTGTATTAGCAATGGTAAATGAATTTCTGTCTGTTATTATTCAAAGGGCACAATTTCAAAAAGTTTGACAACCGTTGCAATGTGTAGAGGAAAACAGTGCTATGAAACGCTAAGATTTGATGGAAAGAAAATATTACCTCAGGCATAAGAATAATTCGTCCACATAAATACATTACGGCGCGCTTGCGACAAACATTGTAAATAATTCAATACAACCCTGTATTATACCGGGGTGTGGTTACAGTGTAATAGGGGACAGTGAGGTCATATCAGTGTATGTAGAGTTTTATTATAGAATTGCATCTTGGTCTCAATTTACGCTTCATATAGTGACAGTTCCGCTTTATATATTAAAAAAAATAAAAAGAAAAAAAAAGAACAGAAAATTAAATTTACATAAATAAATAAATATCCGACGACATCACATACATTGATCTGACTCCGAGGTGTAGCTTGAGCACTTGTGTTACGGATATCAGAATCAACAGTGGTATTACAAATATATACTCAAATATTGGATAATAACACCCAGACACAGAACAAACACAAGTATTCATCACACGAATGTTTGTCCTGGGTGGGGATCGAACCCACAACTCTTGGCGCATGGGGCAGGGTCACTACCGCATGCGCCATCGAGCTTGTCATTACTTCGGTTTTGATGTGATAACTTGTAACAAGTTTGGCAGTTTGCATGTACGAGCTATCACATCTAGACCGACGTTATATTATATATAATGTCGTTGTAAATGTTAGTTTTTATTTTTATTTATTCACTGAATGGGATGTAGTTTAGATACTTAATATAAGAGAGCTTTTGCTGTTAACACTGATGTGTCTATTGCCACATCCATAGAATTGTAATTGTTGCCAATTTTCAAGGCAAGTAGTCTTGTAAATTGAAATTAGCTATTTGTAACGTATTAAAGAATAATGACTAGTATTTTATTTTAGCAAAATCAGTACTGAGGTTTGCATCCTTCATAGTAGGAATTAAGATACATTTGAAGCGAAGCAATAAGATGTTCCTCGCTTTACGCTTGATGATGATGCACACGCCCTACTGTCATTGATCTAACTGTGCGCAGGATAATAATGATTGAGTTTAGTTTCGTTAAATATTCATTAAGTTGTTCTTTATTCAGTGATGACGGTGTTAGTTCGATAATGAAACGTGATTGAGCTGTTTTGAGCACAAAAGACTATTTGCTTTATTTGTTGGGGGGTTTATTGTGAATTGTGTATTTGCTGTTACAATGGTTTGAGATTGACCTTCTGAATGTTAGTTACAATCTTTTGATGCTGAAAGTTAAGAGATTTAGGGGTTAGGAGATTAATTAATTAAGATTTGTTAATTTTTTTGTTTTAAATATCCTGTCTGCCTTAATCTTATCAAATGTAGCAGGAGTGTAAAATTTATTCTAACTGATACTTCACAGACTGTCACGTACCTATGTCCGGTCCTAATGAGATGATTTGATTTGATTTGTGATGTCTCTTTTTTTGAAATTTGTTCAGAACAATTATGGCTGTTTTACACTAATTGAGAAATTAATAAGTAAGAAATTGGCTTAGTAAGAAATTGGCTACATAGTCACGTACCTATGTACGTGACAGTCTGTGAAGATTGATTAATAAGTTGAAACGATTATGGATTATGAATATAACCTAGAAATTTTAATTGCATATTTCGTAACATTTTTGTACTGACTACAAGACGCATCTCCCACTTATACGTTTTTTTGTAGCTTAAAAACAAACACACAAATGTAGCTTCACGTTCATAATCCCCGAAGGGGTACGCAGTGTCAAAGGGCAGCAGATCCCTTTAACCGCATTCAGCCAAAAGCAAAACTGGACTGGGATGGAAAATTATGAGAAAATAGTGACAAGTGGCTAGCTCGTCGCCTTCACAATCACATACTCAAAACCCCATATACCATTAGTCGCCTTTTACGATATGCTAGGCAAGAAAGACATACAGTTGGCACATTCTTTCTTAAGTCCCAGAACGACATTAGACAAAAGTTCTATGTCTGGGTGTTAATATCTAAAAGTAACTTTTAAAAATGAATTGTAATAAATTCTAGATGTTGATGTTTTACTAATTGATTGTCTTTTGTTTCAGGTAAGAAAAAGCGGCCTAATGAAATACATAAACCTGATTTTGAATGTAAGTTTTTTTTCAATTTATCACAAATCAAAGGTAAAATATTCGTGCGATAATTTGTATCATGACTATTCATAAGTGAATAAAGATATTTTATTTCTATTTCTACTAGCAATTATATCTAAAAAACCTGAATATTATATTAAATATAACACTAATCCTATTTTTTTATATAACTCATCAAAAACAAAATATCCGTCATCACAATTTGACAAAACAAAATATAACTACAAATTCCGCCTTCATTTCACAATTATTCATTCGACCAATTGCCAAAATCCCCCGTCAACTTCAGTAAGCTCTTCAACCATAACACTAAAATACCGGCGGGGGTCTCAAATACCCCAATGCGCCACCCACATCTGTCCTTTGTATTAGTAATCTTTAATAACACGAATGCTTTAGGACCCTATCAAATTCATTCACTGTGAGTAAACTCGAGATTAACTAAATTAAAGTATTGATTCTTTTTTCTCTTCGATATCCTCATGTTTTTTTTAAAGTTCCAATAATTTTCAAATACGTCGCAATTTTTACACTTCAGAAATGTAACTCGTGTTTGTTAAAATTATGTTATGGCTTCTCATTTAACTGATGTGGTATTACTAAACCTGTCCACTTAAATTTTACCAATATCCTATTCATTAATTTCTCAATTAGTGTAAAACGCCATGATATAAAAAAGCCATAATTATTCTGAACAAATTTCAAGAAAAGAGGCATCACAAATCAAATCAAATCATCACATTAGGACCGGACAACTTTAGTCATAATTATTGTAAAATTTGTCCGAATAAATTTGGGAAAGGTCGAAATGCAAATTACTACAACGTCTGATATTAGTCTAGGACTAATTAAGAATGAAGGCAACTAAAAGTGTTTTACTAATTGTTTTTTTTTTGCAGTAACCCTACAGCTACAATGAACAATATTTCCATGCATCTCATATTTTAATATACCATCCAAATAAAGTCCAATCATAACCCAAAAATACAAGCGGGGGTCTCAAAGACCCCGCCCACATCTGTCCTTCGTATTTTAATAATATCCAACAATACAAATTTAATGCAACGACTTTTACAGCGCACATGTCGTAATGAAAAATAAACAATAGCCGAACGAGAGTCTCAGTTGATTTAGGCCCAAAGCAAACACGTCTAATAGTGGAGTAGCTGCTTCGAGCAGATTAGGGTACAATGGACCCCCTTCTGTAGGACCCTGAGGGTTGCATTATATGTATTGCACCACCCTCGAAAATTGAGCTCGGATGTCGAATTTTGGTTGGTCTGTGGTTTTAAGAACGATTTATTAGCACGATCGGCTTAAAACAAGCAATTTTTATTGGCTTTAATGGAATTGATATAGGAAACTGTAAATAAAAAAAACGGTGGTAGCACTGTGATAAGGACATCGTCTCACATAAGAAGAGAGCCGGTTCAAACCCGGGCCTGAATTTTTCAAATTTTATTACGGATTCATACTCGACTGAGGGCGAAAACATCATGCATATTCAAATAATGAAAGTAACCATGATCCAATTCACCTTGTTCCCTTATCTAAGGTTTACATAAGTCAGGTAGGCAGTCGCTTCAATATAACAACCGGCTCGCTAAATACAGGATCATGGTCTAAGCGACCCTCGACTAAGCACGAGACATAACGCTAGGAAGATGATGACACGGAACTGTTGAATAATTCTTATTAGATTGTTGCAACTTTTCTCTTGTAAGAATATTTCATATCTGGCAAACCTTGACCGTCGTAGAAATATTATATTGTCGCCACAATGCATTTAACTGCAGTAAGGCGAGTTCTTTTTATAATTAAATCGGAATAGCTTCTTTACCCAACATTAAGATCTGTTTCAGTAGATGTTCGGTAAAAAAAAGGAAATTTTTTGGTTGACAATTCAGATCAGTTTGGTGTCATACATTCTTAGCGTTTAATTCAGCTAGACCGATTTTCGGATTTGGGATTTTTCGAATTGGAAAAAATCGGATTTGCTTGTTGGAATAATAATCGATACAAATTGTGTTTCGTGTCGAATTTTTGATTCGTTTGATATATTGACGTGTTTTCATTACTGTTCTCCTCTATACTAGCACTCTATGCTTTTATTCTGTCTGTCTGTGTGTAACACCGCGGGGTGTACGTGATGTCGTCACACTTTTACTACCGCCGAGGTTGTCAAAGTGATTGCGCTGTAGCGGGGATGCTGGTAAAGGCTATATGAAGATCCGACCTGAAATATGCACGGTGAAAGTAGGCCAAGTTCTTTTGTGAACCTTAGCCAAGGAGGCAGATAAAGTGTAATGTCAATAAACGTGAAACCCTGAAAGGTGAGCAAATAATTTCTCGCGAGAATAAAATACTGAATATGCCACGTTGGGCACTGTATGTAGATAGGGTAAAGGATGATCTGACCTAAGACATACATTCACACATACATACATACTTACATACATACATAACATCACGCCCATAATCCCCAAAGGGGTGAGACATATGTGTAAAAAATTTGCTAAGTATTTCGTGATACGATATTTTTTTTAAATTTGACAATGATCTATTAAATGGGAAAGCCAATCTGCTATGCAAAGGGTACAAGTTCGATTCCTGCAGAGGAACAAATGGCTGTGTATAAAACAGGTATATCTATATGTCTCAAATCTAGACCAGGACTAGACATTGATTAGATTTAAAAAAGAGAACCTAGGCTCTGTATGTTATTTTGTGTGATTTATTAATTCTGTTATTTTATTTGTTAACTGGTAAGTTAATAGCAAGAAAAACCTCCAAATAAACGATTATTTGCCCTTTCTTTATCGACTTACATCAATCTATAATTTAAACACAAAGAATATCCGACGTAACCACACTAGGCAATTTGAATATCAAAAACGGTACAGCCGCGCATTAGCGGCCATTAGTCCACAATTCACACGGCTTCACGGTTGCCGGGCAGATTCCATCGCAGTGCCTAGCCGGGCACCGAACTCCGACCGCAACCGTTGGTATGCGACTGTTAGTATTCGCTGGCACACTTAGCTGTAAATGTTAGTGAATTGTATAGTCTAAGGTCTAATAAGTTAAATTGTATACTAACATGAATGTTTAAACGTTACGTTTACGTAGGTAAACATTAGACCAGTGGTTCCCAAACAGTGGCCCGCGGACCACTGGTGGTCTGCAAGTCTTATCATTTGGTCCGCAGAAGACCTGAAATTCATTTCCGACCTAGTGGTCCCTGACAAAAATAATCAAATGAATATAGTCTTAGTCACTAAAAGGTTGGGAACCCCTGATTTAGACTAACTAGACTTAGGTATTTTACCCTTTTTGATGTTGGGGGAAGGGCAGGTAGTCTTCAAAGATACTAGACCTTTTATTATGGGAAAGAAAGGGGGCTATACTCCAAAACTAACTGATTATTGTAAATATTTAAATACGTGTTAAAGTTTAATACTTTAATCTAAGCAGTCGAAAAAATTTATTTTATACTTTTTAGTGTTTAGATATTTAAATAGCTATTTAGGCATGTTCTTATTTGTGTTTTTTTCATAAACATTTTGCGGGGTATTTTTGAAGTCGGTTTTTATTTTTGTTAATTTAATCATAATATTAAATAAAGCATTGAAACTAGAAACTTATGTAACTTACAAAATGAAAACGTTTGTACGTTTGAAACTCAATCGCGCTCTAATGGCTTACAAATTCTGATGATAAATTGGTAAACAGGTAATTTATAGCCGGGACTAATAAAAAAGATAAGGTTTCTTTCAAAAAAAAAATTGCAGTATATTTTGGGTACAGTTTTATCATTATCTACCACAAATTTATTGGGATAATACAGACATGTACATGTAGAGCGATGGTAGCTCAATGGTAAGGACACGCGCCTTATAACCGAGGGGTTCGGGTTCAAACCCGAGCACGTATCTCGGGATTCCTCAAATCTATGTACGTATTTATACCAATAGTACAGCGGTGAGGGAAAACATCGTGATGAAACCTGCAAATTCAAACTTTAGATTTGTAACCATGATCCTAAAACTATCTGGTTCTCCTATCTTAGGGTTACGAAGGTCAGATCGGCAGTCGCTTTAACGTAATTACCAGACTCGCTAAATCCTGGATCATGGTCTAAGCGGACCCCGTCTAAGCACGAGATATAACGCTAGGAAGATACAGATGATGAATACTGACATGTAACGTTTCATTAATTTCACAAACACTTTATCTGTGAAACGACTAACTGAATGAAGTAATGAATGCTATTAACAGTAATGTCATTAACTTATCTTCATTCACTCAGTGACGCTAGAATGTCACCCTGCGGTACCCTGTCAGTCTTGTATGTAGCTCTCTTATATAGCCTGCGGTGAATGACCTAGTGGCCTTTAGTCTCCAGGTCTTCTACATGAATGATCAATTTTAGGTGCGGCGTCTATTGGTGTTTTATAGCTTGATTATAGCTTGGGTATAGTTTCATATAACATAACATCACGCCCATAATCCCCCATGGGGTAGGCAGAGTCAAAGAGGCAGCAGGCCCCTTTAACCACATTCAGCCAGAAACAAAACTGGGCTGGGTTAGATGGAACATTGTGAAAAAGTAGTGACAAGTGGCTATAGCTCGTCGCCTACACAATCACATACCCAAAATCCGATATACCATTAGTCGCCTTTTACGACATGCTAGGCAAGAAACACAGTTGTCACATTATTTTTAAGTCCCAGACCAACACGGGACAATGGGCTGGGTTAGATGGACAATTTTGAAAAAGTAGTGACAAGTGGCTTGCTCGTCGCCTACACAATCACGTACCCAAAACCCGATTTACCATTAGTCGCCTTTTACGACATGCTAGGCAAGAAACACAGTTGGCACATTATTTTTAAGCCCCAGACCAACACGGGACAAATCGTACCTTGAAAGCAAACGAGCGGTTGTTTTAATTTGCATTTACAAGTGCTTTATTGTATTTCCAAATATCATTTACGCATTAACAGCCTTTATGCAAAATATGATATTACTAAAAACTGACTAACTAAACTTCATACCACTTCACTAGCGGGGTAGGCAGAGGGAACCGAACGTCATTAGTAAAAACTATCTAAATAATATCAGGGCCATTTATGTTACTATAGAGCCAATTAAAATATTATTTGTATTTTAACATTCCTGGTAGTCAATTAGACTAATAATCCCCGAAGGGGTAGGCAGAGTCAAAGGGGTCCAACGGGCCAGTCAAAAGTCGTGACAAGCTATCTCGTCTCCTACATAATGGCAATCCGAACACTCAATTCAACATTTGTCCCGTGTTGGTCTAAATAATTTGCCAACTGTGTTTCTTGCCTAGCATGTCGTAAAAGGCTGTTGGCTGTATGTGGTAAAAGTGGACTGCTGTCCCTTTGATTCTGCCTACCTCTTCGGGGATTATGGGCGTGATGTTATGTATGTATGTTTGTATGTATTAGTCGCCTTTTCCGACATGCTAGACAAGGAACACAGTCGGCATATTCTTCACAAGGCCCAACATGAGAAACTAGCCAGTAAATAAATTACCTTTCTCACAGTAAGGACGATTGGTTAAGAGGGCAGCCAGTGAAATATAAAATACATTTCTAATCGATTAAGTTAGTGTAGGCATACCTCCGTACTGGTCTAAACTGGTCAGACATAACCTCTTGACACGATCTTTAGCTGTTTCGCAACATCTTGCCCAATACTTGTTTTAGCATTAAGATAATCCATTTGGCAATATTCAAGATGCATAATATGTGAATGGCGTGTTTCGTAAGAGGCTATCTGACTAGCGATTTTAGTATCGGCATATTAATTGTAAGTAATCTTAATGATACTAACTAAACTCCACGCCACTTTCCTAGCGGGGTAGGCAGAGAGACCGAACGCCATATGGCACGATCCTTACACACCTCACTTACTTCTTTATCATTCATGATCCTTTCCATACAAGCTCTACGGTTTTTATGGCTCCTTTAACAGAAGGTGATGTAACCTTCTGTTAACACACGACCAATCTGGTCGTGGTAGGTGAGCCTGGGCCTTCCGCGGCTCCTACATCCTTCCACTTACGCATTTTTTTTACTTTCCTTACAAAAGTTGATTGGCTATTTGGTATGAAAGTAACCATTTTTTTATAGGTAGGTTCTAATATTATAAAGTGAAAAGATTTGATTGTTTGTTTGTTTGTATTGAATAAGCTCCGAAACTAATGGACAGATCTGAAAAATTCTTTCACCAATGGATAGCTACTTTATCAGTGAGTAACATAGGCTATATTTTATCTCCGTATTCCACCGGGAATGGGATCTACGCAGGTGAAACCATGGGGCGCTGCTAGATTCAATATATTGTGACATTTATTTTACGGGGTTTCAAGGTTGCTAAAAACAATCCTGTATTACTCTTATTACTCTTGGTTTAGAAACCCACAGTTTCTGACTTCACTTCTTGAGGCACAAACAGGATTGCTTATTAAACATGATTGCCAACATACAACACAACACAGACGTGTATCTACAATAAATCAAAGCTCGCCGGAGTGTAACAAAATAATGATGACATTAATTTAACTCACATTAGTGCGGGTTCGATGCCCGACGCGATCTGTTCCCGTTGTTAGCTCGGATCGCGGGGAAAGTCGCGGTATCGAGTGTGTGTTTTTTTTGTCATTTTGTTACGATTGCGGAATACTGGTTTTGCGGCTTGTGGAATTCTCTTTGTGTTGGGACTGTTGGAGCGGCGGATTGTTAGGCTTACGGCTCGCGTTTGAGATGTTTTGGTTCAAACACGGGCAAGTATTTGATATTCAAACTGTTTTTTTTTAATGCACATGCGTAAGACAATATTTTAACATTATATACACGGACCTGAAATTATTCACAATTGTTTGAACATAACAAACAACATAACATAACATCACGCCCGTAATCCCCGAAGGGGTAGGCAGAGTCAAAGGGGCAGCAGGCCCCTTTAACCACATACGGCCAAAAACAAAACTGGGCTGGGTTAGATGGAAAACTGTGAAAAAGTAGTGACAAGTGGCTAGCTCGTCACCTACACAATCACACACCCAAAACCCGATATACCATTAGTCGCCTTTTACGACATGCTAGACAAGAAACACAGTTGGCACATTCTTTTTAAGTCCCAAACTAATAACGGGACAAATGTTTGATATATATTTAAAGATTATTTCATGTACAATGAATGTTTTGAAAAATCATGATCACTCTTATCATAACTTATGCCCCCCTCCTAGCCGGAGTCCGCTTCACACGCAACACTAGATTTAGCAAATCTGGATATTACATAGAAGTGACCGCCACCTGAACTCACTACAAACACATTGCACATAAGACCCATTGGTGCGTCTACCCACTAAGCCATAACGGCTATATAATTCCAAATACAAACATTCAAATTTAGAATTCCAAATATATATGATGTTCATTCCAAAAAGGCTACATTGAAACGGAATGCTATAGACGAAAGACCGAATGTTATTTCCGCGTATGACCATAGACACGGATCTGGCACCTTGTCAACTCCACAAAGGGCCAGACTGGAGTCAATCAGTCTCAACTAGAGCCATTTTGTGTACAAATGGGAAACGTCAAAACAAAGGCGAAATCTCATTACTGGAGCGAGTGCGCCGTAATGAATGTTGCATACAGCCGTTCGGTGATATTCAAAGGTATATATTACATGCGTTATATGTTTGTTTATATACGTAATTGATCCTGTAAAACCGAGAGAGTACCTATTGCGTTTCTTGCTGGTTTTTCTTTGTAGAGCCGCTGGAAAAGTCATGTTATGTGTTGCAATTAAATATTCATGTGTATTTGTTTCTGTAAAACTCGTATAAATAAAAAAAGAAGAAAGCCGTCGATAAGAGATGAGATGTTGACATCATACATTGTTCATTTCAATTGAAATGAGTAACTGATAACATCAAACACATTGACCTAATTCCGAGTTAGCTTAAGCACTTGTGTTACGGATATCAGAACCAACATTCTCACAAATATATAGTTAAGTTTTAAATATTAACACCAACATAGAACACACACAAGTATTCATTACACGAATATTTGTTGAGATTGAAACCACAACTCTTGGCGCTTAGGTCAGGGTCACTACTCAATGCACCATCGAGCCAGTCGATAATTATCGAGTATAATCAATCGTTATCATATAATCATATGATAATTGCATCCACAATTTCCCCCGAGTGGGTGCCGCAGCTAATCGAACGCATCGGTGCACAGTAGTCAAAACAAAGGCGAAATCTCATTACTGACGCGAACTACATTAGAATGAGCTATGCGTCCGGAGCGACACAGTGTGTGAGATTGCAGTGAAGTAATAATATTCATCTGGCTATTGGTTTAATTTTCGGCTTTTATTAGAAGAGGCTTTTGCTCAGCTGTGAATAAGTGTAGTTTGATGATGATTTGTATTTCGAACTACTGGTTTTCAGCTAGTAAAGAGGAATGTAATCCACATTGGGGTATGGGATAGGCAGAGTCAATCCCATAGGGGATTGCGACGTCATGCTATGTTTATGTATATTAAAGTAAACGTTTTTAGTTTATGTAATGCTACTTAAAATAGCTATACTTAACCGATCTGGCTATGTTGCGCTCAGCGCGTGAGAGATCCAGATGCCCTACCATCTGCGAAATCCTCAACGCACTTGTAATGCCTCAGATTTTGTGAATGTTTATAGTTTACGATGTTTGCTTATCTTCAGGGTGGTCGTATGTTTACCACATTTCGTGAAAAAAAATGCAAACAAAGTTGTCACACTGTTCTCGATTTCACTGTGGCAACAGGAGATGATTGCGACGCATCGATTGGCGGCTATTTGATGCAGAAACAGGCTTCGCTGTGAAATAGTCCTTGCTCGGTTGCTATTGGCATCAACGTTGATGCGACATCAGCATGGTCTATTTTGTGTTAATACTACTAATATCATGTGTCTATTGTGTGTACTAATATCATGTGTGAGTTTGAGGACCTATGGATGTTTGTTATTTCACCAAAAAAAAAAAATAAGAAACAACTTCATATCATATGTTTGATTTTTCACGGAGACTATCGGTGAAAAATGTATAGTTACATCCCGAGGTGTCACTAGGGATAAGGGACACCTCGGGATCCGGGATTAATGGTAGATTGTCCTTTTTCAGGATTTGAACTTTGCGTTTGTCAAAATTCATTGAACTTAGCTTAGCAGTTTAAATTTAACAGACACAAAGACTTACCCTTACATTTAAACATTAGTTCATTTTTTTATTAGAATATATAATTTAGGTACACTAGCGCCGTCCTAATTTAATGCTCCTTTATAGACACTTTCTAAACACAGTTTGTACTCCTCGACCACCTCTGATCCCCTTGATACGAATCCCCATCGCATCATATGTGACGCAATACGCCAGTAATGAGATTTCGTCTTTGTTCTGACATTTCCTAGTTTGCACGCGCAATCATACACGGAATCCAGATTTAGGGCGATGCATTGAGGTCTGTGTTTCTCAAACTGAGCAACATAGACCCCTTGTGGGCGCTTTAGAAGTTTGATAGTTTCAATTTACCTACGTAGATTGTATCAAATAGAGGGATGTTGTCTTTGTCTACCCCATGGGAAAAAAGGCGTAAAAGTATGGATTACATAAGACTTAAAAGGGATGTGTCAACTACATTCCTTGCTTAGCATGTTCTGAAAAGTAACTAATGGTATATTTTGCTTATTTGGTCAGTGATAGTGTACGCGACGGACTAATCACTTGCCGTTATTTTATAAAAAAAAATTATTTTTTATTTAACCTAAGTATCTCAATTTTATTTTTAGTTGAAAGTGATAATTGTTATTTATAAATAGTAATATGTACATTCACCGCAAGCTTTGGAGGCGTGCTACTAGCATGTATGTGTTTATTTAAATTACAAGTAGATAAATGATAATTTTCATATTTCTGTTTTATTGTATAAATTATAATTAACATATACAGTCTTCGTAACGTCTATTAATATTAGTGATCCTCTAAGTGGGCTACACAAAAGTTTGAGAATCTATGTTTAAATCAACCGGACTAAATTAGCCTGGGTCTCTGTGGATATTTGAGCCGTGACTACTGAGTAGTGTTACCCAAAGCAAAACTCTTGCGGCGGTCTTGCATGCCGTTATCTTGCAGACTCAATCTTGTTCTTGATCAAATGTTGCTTGTCGCTTGGTCCTGTGTTAAGACCAAGCAACAAGCAACATTTAAGCAAGAACAAGACTAAATCTGCAAGATGACGACGTGCAAGACCGCTGCAAGAGTCTTGCTTTGGGCAACACTACTACTGAGTAATCGTGTAACCTAATGCATGTCCCGTTAGTGTTATTTCTTATGACTACTGAAGTTTGTTTTGTAAAAGAATTTAACCCTTCTCGGAAATATCGTAACGCACAGAATTGAATGCAATGCATCAATGATTGTGCGTTAAATAATTATTGTGATTATATGACAAGCTCGATGGCGCATTTGGTAGTCTACTTGCCCTATGCGCCAAGAGTTGTGGGTTCGATCCCCACCCAGGACAAACATTCGTATGATGTATACTTGTGTTTGATCTGTGTCTGGGTGTTAATATCTGATATTTAAGTATATATTTGTAATACCACTGTTGATTCTGATATCCGTAACACAAGTGTTTAAGCTACTTACCTCGGAGTCAGAACAATGTGTGTGATGTAGTCTGATATTATATTATTATATTGTTTTTTCGTCCTATGTTGGTCTGGGACTCAATAATAATGTCTTTGCCTAGCATATCCTTAAAGGCGACTAACTGTGCGTTTAGTTTTTAGTTTGTGATCATGTAGGCGACGAGCTAGCCACTTGCCATTAATTTTTCCATTGGTCCATTTAATTAGAATCAATGTTATTTTTGGTTAAATCTGGTTAAAGGAAAGATTGATCCTGGGTCTTCCCCTACCCCATCGGAGATTGCAAGTATAATAGTATATATAAACAACTTAAACATGTTATGTAACAGACATCAATATATCGTCCAGGACTGACGACGTATGTAATACCTATATGTTTTATTTTAACACCAAAGCCCGCACAGACTGACGATAATGGCCGATTCTAACGGTCGCTTATTCGCGGTAATAATTCGCGCCGCGATTATATCCGATCCGACGAGATCCGGTCCGATGCGGTCGGGTCCGGCGCGGTCGGAGCGGTCCGAGTGGTCGGAGCGAAGCCTCCTGCGGTCGCGCGGCTTGTAATTTGTGACGAATCGTCTAGTGTTGTGGAATTTCGGAGGTATAGTATAGATTAGGAGCCATAATAACAGAAGAGCGTACATACATAACATCACATAATCCTGGAACAGTTAGACAGAGACAAATGGCAGCAAGCCCCTTTGACCACATCTAGCCAAAAATAAAACTGGGCTGAGTTAGATGAAAAATTGTGAAAAAGTTGTGACAACTGGCTATCTTGTCGCCTACACAATCACATACCCAAAACCCGATATACTATTAGTCGCCTTTTACGACATGTTAGGCAAGAAACACAGTTGGTATTTTATTTGAGTTCCAGATCAACATTGGATAAGAAGAGCATACTATTGCAGCATATATTGAAAATTAAAATTACTGTCAAATAAGCGAGTCAGGTGTGTTAGGACCGTGTCATATGGCGCTGTCTGCCTACCCCGTCGAAAAATGGGGTGCAGTTAGTTAGTTTAACTGTCTAGGTTATAGTGGGGAGGAACATATGTAACAGATAACTTAAATGTAACGCTTAAATGTGAAAGCATGAAGGTTTGACTTTGAGCAATCGATTTTATATTTTTTTATTTTTTATTTATACTTTCTCGATAATAAGAGAGAGCAACATCGCGAGTAAAAGGATCGGCAAAAGTGGTTTGATTTTGAATTTTATACTGGTGCCTGCCTAAATAAATATCCGACTATATCACATGCATTGATCTGACTTTGAGGAAAGTAGCTTAAGCACTTGTGTTACGGATATCAGAAACATCAGCGGTATTACAAATATATACTTAAATATTGGATGTTAACACCCAGACACAGAACAAACACTAGTATTCATCATACGAATGTTTGTCCTGGGTGGGGAACCCACAACTCTTGGCTCATGAGGCAGGGTCACTGCCGGATGAGCCATCGAGCTTGCCTAAGGTTACTAAGGACAAATAGCATTCCCTTAATTACCAATCTCGCGAAACCTAAGACCATTTTCCATTCGGTCCTAAGACGAGACATAAGATAGCCTGTTAAAATTCACTAGTTGCACACTGTATTAAATAATTTGCATATTACATATATTTAATTCTTAATCTATTTTTATATACATAAGATAATATTGTGTAAGATGCCGTATGGCGTTCGGTTCTCTCTGCCTACCCCGCTAGGGAAATTGCGTCAAGTTTAGTTTAGTACTGTGAGCTTAATTTTTTTTCCCGTGAAGATTTTATTAATTTCTTAATAAATTAATAACGATAGGAAGATGACGATGCCATCACCCTTCCCATTCCATCAGCACTTAAACCGACTAGTAATACATGTAGACGTATTCGGCGTGCGTCGCATTTAATAGCGATCGCGCATAAATGTTTTAATCAGGGCGGCCGGTCATCTATTATGCATCGGGCGTCTAGCGGCGATTAACCCTAAGCCGATATGTCTGGTCGGACGGGCCGTGGTCCCGATGCGGAGTGATACATGTGGTCGTCTCGAAGTGGTCACGTTGTTTGGTATCTCATGATTTCTTCTGATATTATTGGCCTGCTCTGGGACGGTTAAATAATGTGACAACTGTGTTCCTTGGCTAAATATCGTAAAAGATGTCGTTGTCCTCCTCAATCCAATACCCAATCTCTTATCGGGTTTTGGGTAGGCGACTAACTAGCCTCTTGTAATATTTTTTTCACAATTCTGTCTAAGCCGTCCCATTTTTATTCCTGGCTGAAAGTAGTTAAAAGGGCTTGCTGCCCCTTAGACTCCACCTACTTCTTTAGGTATTTAGGGAATCATGGTATGTTGTATGTATATATATTATTGTATGGATGGATAGACGGATTGTCGCTTCCAACTAATATAATTAACCTTTGAAAGTCAATCACACCAAACAAACCATGATTATACATTACACATCCATTGTCATTTAAATATGCAAGAAGTTTCCTGACCATGTCATCATCATCTTCCTAGCGTTATGTCCCGTGCTTAGACGGGGTCCGCTTAGACCATCATCCAGGATGTAGCGAGCCTGGTAATTACATTGAAGCGACTGCCGATCTGACCTTCGTAACCCTAAGATAGGGGAACCAGACAATTTTTGGATCATGGTTACAAATTCAAAGTTGTTTGAATTTGCAGGTTTCATCACGATGTTTTCCCTCACCGTCGAGCTAGTGGTATAAATATGTACATAGATTTAATAAAATCAAAACTCATAAGTAAGATACCAAATTATCCTAAAAAAGCTAGTATTTAAACAGCCGACAAACAATCCCTTAGTCAAAGCCAATAAATATCTAACAATAGTTTTGCCCTTTCCAACAATATTTCGTAACGAAAGTAAACAAACTTAGTATTAAACGCTAGCCCATGTTCAAATAATGTTTATTAAAAACTTCAGACAGACATATTAAAAAAGTTTTTGTTACTCCCAACTTTACCCACTCGTGAACAACGGACAGGCTGACAAATTGACCCACCGGGGCTAATCAAGTTAAATTAGAATATCGAACTTTTACTTTATGACCGGGTTTCAAAAATCGTGTCTCGAAAATTGTCGGGTCAATTTGAAGTGTTGAAATGATGTACCCGTTATATTGAACAAATAATAATATGAGTCAACTAGCTTCTGCCCGCGGCTCGCGTGGTACATCGATGAAACATTGCTTATGTGTTATTCTAATGTATAAGCTATACTATTGTAAAGTTTCATTAAAATTCATGCAGTATCCGTGAAAGAGTAACAAACATCCATCCATACATACAAACTTTCGCATTTATAATATTAATAGGATGTAGTACATGAGTACTTACATCTTGACGTTTCGGCCGTGTTGCAATGACCGTGGTCACAAGCGGACTGGACCCGTCAGTATTATTTCTAGTTTAAAATCATATAGGTGAAACTGGAAAATTAATAACATCCGATGGATCTTTAAAAAAAAAAGGAACGCTCACCTTTTTTTTTTAAAGATCGTTAAAATATCCTGTTTTTAACGGTGTCGTATAACGGGTGGCTTATTAAACATTCCTCAACACAGCCTTATATCCTATTTCAACAGCACAAATAAACATTCCGTATAAAGTCCTTTCGCGTTCATAATATTACCAAGATAAAGAAAGAAACAGTTATTGGACACACAAATAACAAGTATTAATAGGGATATAAAGAATAGGGATGATTTTAATATATTATATTATAATACACAAAGAGTAGATAAAAATAAACACA
Organism: Glyphodes perspectalis; assembly: GCA_951394215.1. Taxonomy (NCBI): domain Eukaryota; kingdom Metazoa; phylum Arthropoda; class Insecta; order Lepidoptera; family Crambidae; genus Glyphodes; species Glyphodes perspectalis. The sequence continues at coordinate 7,864,496 of OX596225.1, read as the reverse complement.
ATGCATAAGAGGTTCCGAACCTAGGGGTTAAATCAGCTATTCTCAGGGGTAGTAAAGACTTAAATTAATAAAATACCTAGCTAAATTGTAAAAAAAAAAAATTATAAATTTGGATATGTGATTGTGTAGGCGACAAGCTAGCCACTTGTTACTACATACTTTATCACATTTTTCTATCTAACCTAGCCCAGTTATGTTTTTGGCTGAATGTGGTTAAAGGGGCCTGCTGTCCCTTTGACTCTGCCTACCCCTTCGGGATATATGTATGATAAATCGCCGCTCAGCAAGTAGGTTCCTAACGCACGTGGCATCTCTTTCTGGATGTATGTTGCATCGTCGCGTTCCTTATTTGCATGATGTAGTACATTCAGTTTTCCCAAAAGGTCATATGGGTAATGATAAAAGGTTAGGAACCACTGCAATACATTCACACAATCACGTTCGCAATCCCCAAAAAGGTAAATATAGCGCAAGAAATAAGAAAACACCTTGAACAACTTGTAGCCAAAAATAAAATTGTGCTGATTTAGTTAAGTAGACAATTATGAAAAAGTAATTGCGATTTGCTAGTTCTTCATAATTACAATCCGTAAATTTTACGGATTTTGGAATTTTACTCGAGTCATGGATGTTTATAAACGTATTTAATATGTCTATCCGTTCGCCTAGTATCCATAGTACAAGCAAAGCTTAATTTGGAACTAGGGAATTAGTGTGTCAGTCCGGAGAATTTATTTATTTATTTATTATCGTGCAGTAAGTTGCTTATTCTATCTTATATAATCATTGCCAAGGTGACGTATACTTCAGCATTTGTAAAAAGCGATTTGTTGCATCACTGCTCCTTTGAAACACCTTTAACAAAGGTCAAGGTCCGTAATTCAATAGGAGACAGATTAAAGGCCCTCTCTGTCCCGTGTCCAATGTTCTGGTGAGTCTCGTTCGAGTGGCGTCTTACGCGAAATATCGCTTCTATTCTATTACTGCGAAAGATCTTTTTAGTTGGGTTATCGAATGAAGCGAATCAGTCTTTGGGGGATGCAAGGGTGGTAGATAAAATATATATATATATATATATCCTATAACCTCCTCCTTTTTTTGAAGTCGGTTGATAAATTGTTCACAGTACCACACCAATAGCTGTAGTAGACGTAGTTTACAGTCAAAACTTAGTTACATGTTGGTCTGGGACTTAAAAATAATGTGCAAACTGTGTTCCTTGCCTAGCATGTGGTAAAAGGCGACTAGTGGTGTGTTTTTCAGTTATATTTTTGGTACTTTTGACTCTGCCTACTCCTTCGATAATTACGAACAAATTTGAATTCAGTGAACTTAACACAATATTACATAGTTCTAAACATAATTAATAAACAAACGAAGAGCAATAAGGTTGAGGTCGGGTCTCAACTTGTCTGTATCAATCTTCCGATACTTTTGCTTGCCAGAAGGACTGTGTTTCATTGACGAAAGATAAAATACTCCTTATTTATAGTTACCGAAGCTGAAGAAATACAATTTAATATCGATATCGTATTCTGTATGCTTTGGGCTTCTGAGTTTAATATTATTTGTCTTAATATTTAGTGCAATATGACTGATTTTGGAACGACGTGACCTCCTATGTACTTGGTCAATTAAATTCTAAAGTAAACCGTTCTTTAATTAATTGGTCGGCAAATATTTGTCTGGGCATTAAAAAAATTATATGCTTTCTTTTGGTGACATGGGTTTACATACATACATATCACCACGCCCGTAATCCATACGCATTCAGATAAAAAAATAAAACTGGGTTAGATGAAAAATTGTGAAAAAGTGGCTAGCTCGTCGCCTACACAATGACATACCCCAAACCTTATATACTTACCATTAGTCGCCTTTTACGCCATTTTTAAGTCCCAGACTAACATGATACAATTATTATTAATTTTTATTAATTATATTACATTTAACTTAAAGTTATAATTTTATTTATGCGGCTAAGGGACTCTGAATGAAGAATACCTACATCAGAAACATGATCATTGAACAGGTTTTGCAAAAACTATATCAATGCAACGTATGGGAGACAGATTAATAAATCTATGCCTACTTTCGCTCGGCATTAATAAAAATCTCATGCTATTACGGCAAGAGATTTTGATAATGAATGACCAAAACGCCTGAACGGCCGCTGACACCGCGGCTGAGAGCGCTGTACTCGCGAACAGCGACTGAACGGGCCGAGTGATTCGACAGCGGTAAACAACAATTTTATCGGAACACCCTGTTTGCGTTCACGCCCGCCGGACACTATTGGGACGGACGGACAAACAAACAGCACCCTTCGTTTAGTGCTGTAATTAATACCGAAATACTGTCTAATATGTATTTAGTAAAATTATTAGGTATATGTATTTAGCAAATTCACGGGCGGAGATCAGAGACTGCGGGTTTGACTCTTGGTAAAGGCGATTGGTCGTGACGTGAAATGGTCGGAAATGGTCGGTTATTTCACTGAACGAATTTAAGTATGTTTTTTCCGTTATGTATAAGTCAGAAGGGGAGTAAGAAAATATTTGGACGTGTGAGCATCTATACTTACAAATATCATAAAGCTGAAGAGTTTGTCTGTTTCTTTGCTTAAACGCGCTAATCTTAGGAACTACTGGTTCGAATTGAAAAATTATTTTTGTGTTGTATAGCTAATTTATCGAAAAAGGCTAGGCTATATGAAATTAACCATAAACGCGAGCAAAACCGCGCACACAGCTATTTACTAAAATCTTTTAAAAATTCTAGTTAGAAGTTTCGAAATGACCAATTAAAAAAAACCTTATTTGGAAAATTCCAGTTGGAGCAATAAAACGGTTTTACCTTTGTTACTAATGCGAAGGGTTTTATTTTACATAAAACAATAAAAGAAATGATTAGGAAAATATTGCGCTGAAAATTCTAAACGAAATTATTGCAGTCTTCATCATTATTTTTAAAGAATGTAATTACGTATTGATTCTTAGCAAGTCACTGACATTCAGCCATCGCAACAGGATAAGTAGTTTTAAAAAAAGGGTGATAAGTACATAAATACGTGCAACCATACTGAGAATTTCAAATTAATTTTCATTTCTTTTAACTTCGTCGTTGTTAGACAGTATAGTAATTAGATTCTTGAAAAATCTTATTTTTGTTATGTCGTACATAGTCAGAGATATTACAATGAGATCATTAAACATATTGTATCCGTCTTCCTTAAAAATTTACAAAAAAAAAATTTCTTTTATAATCGATGTCCAAGGATTCTATTTGTTCGTGAATCGATCTTCAACCACAGTCAAAGTCAAAGTCAAAGTCAAAATATTCTTTATTTATATAGGTTTCAAGGAAACACTTATAAATCGTCAAATACAGGTAAAGCCACAGCTATATGATTCTACCACCGGTTCGGAATGTTGTATCTACCGAGAAGAATCCGGCAAGAAACTCGGTAGTTACTCTTTTCAATACAATTTATACAAGGTGTATGAATCATAATTAACTTTGAACCACGTTTTAGTGTGGGCCTGTTGTAGAGTATCAAAATAAAAATATATAAATTACAACTATTACAGATTTGAGCGATTCAAAAATTTCTCCCTTTCCACATAGAATCACTATGCTTGAAGCGAATTCAAATGTTTTACTACAAGAGAGCCAATCGTGATCACGAACGACTGAGACGTTAGGAAGTTGTCAGTAACTATATTATTTTTCAATTTATTTCTCTCAGTATTGAATTTATCATTGTGATAAGTCAGTCCGACTTCGTGTCCGGTGTCCAATCGTGATTCTGGACACAAAACGATACATTCCCAGACAACATTGTAAAGTATTCTCTGGAGTTTATTTATATTAAATCCGTTCGGGTTAGAACAGGGATTCGCAACCTTTTTGTGACTGAGGACTATTTTGTTTCCTTATTTTATATTAGCAGGGTTAGTAAACAGAAATAAACTGTCTCTTTTGTAAATAAACTTTTTTAATTTGGATAACTAATATAATATTTAGGTCTTTTGCAGCCCAAACTTTAAATGTCAAAAAGTGTAAATCGGTTGTGGTGAACTTCTGGTTGGCAACCACTGGCTTGAGACATAACATAGATGGTTTTTGCTTAAAAGAGAAATAAGATTGTTTTAGCTTGATGTTGTATAACATCGGTGGTTGTTCAATGTGAGGGATGTTAGCTCAAACGTGAGCACGAATCTCCAGATTAAAAAATAATCTAAGTAAGGATTTATATCTAAAGTTTGACGGTCAAGGAGCATATAGTGGACATTCCACCTGATGTTAGTTAGGTCATGGTTAACCGTGGTTGTAACCGTGATCCAATTTTCTGGTTCCCCCATATGAGGGTTACAAATAGGGTTGCCACCTTTCTTTTTTACAAATAATTATTTTCGATATTAAAGGCAAGAAAAAAAGTACATTCTATCTAAAAAAAGTACGATTTATTTTACTTTATTATTTTGCATAAAAAAAGTCCTTTAGCTTGAAAATATTATTTGCATTACTTTTAGCAACTTTTAACAAGTTATTATCAATTCTAATCAACCCCAGTAACTGTCTTTTTAATTTACTCATTTTTTTTATAACCACTTTCTTTTATATATTGGGTATACGTATAATGAAACCTAGATAAATCAAATAAAGTATTTTCGCGTACTTTATTTTCCTTATAAAGTATAGAACACAATTGCCCTAAATACGGTTGGCAACACTAGTTACAAAATTCAGTCAAATTGAGAACCTCCTCCTTTTTTTTTGAAGTTAAGTTTAGAGAGAGACGGTTAAGACGGTTAAAAATTCAAATGCTAATCCCTTCTATTCAATAATCGAGGCTATAATTTATATGAATACAACTATTTTAGATCTCCTATCTATTGAGAAGTCATATCTATCTATTGCAATTGCTATAATAAACTGCGTTCATGTCAAACATTTATAAGGTCGCCAACGCATCAGAAATATCTAGTACTAGCTGCGCCTGCGGTTTCACCGGCGTTTTTGGCTGAAGTTATATAGCCTATATAGCCTACCTCGATAAATGAACTATAGAACAAAAAAAATATTTTTTAATTCGGTCTAGTAGGTCCTGAGTTTTGTACGTTCAAACAAACAAACTCTTCAGCTTTATATATTAATAGTATCGATAACAGTTGTCTATATGCCGTGAGGCTTACCATCTAGTGATCAGATAACTCATTCTCGCATCTAATATAAAACAAAACTTGGTGGATGCCTCGTGTACCTGACAAATTAATAAAGCTCTTATCAACCACATCAAAAGTAAAGTGAATGACAGCGTCACACACATGGTTCGGACATGTGGAAAGAATGGATGACGAAAGATTGACTGAAGAGTTATACAATGAGAAAGTGGAAGGATGTAGGAGCCGCAGCCCCAGGCTCACCTACCACGATCAGATTGGTCGTGTGTTAACAGAAGGTGATGTTAGGAGTCATAAAAATCGTAGAGCTTGTATGAAAAGGATTATGAATGTTGAAGAGGCGAGTGAGGTGTGTAAGGATCGTGCCATAGTGTTCGGTTCTCTCTGCCTACCCCGCTAGGGAAGTGGCGTGAAGTTTAGTCAGTTAGTTAGTTAGTAGTCAAAAGGAATACAATGCGACAAAACACATGTTACCCCTATCCGCAAGGGACCATCATAACAGGAGCTTGTTAGCCCACAATTATAGCAGGAATGTCCACAAAGTCATAACGATGTCTGACGGCTATAGGCGTACCGACATGCAACAAAGTTTGCAGTTAGCTCAACCAACGCGTTTACCTAACAATTTCGCGAATCACTAATTACATGGTACAACTAGACTTTACAAAGGGTGAGATCTTGCTTTGGCGTGCTAAAAAAACGACCCCAAACCATTATAGTCTTAAACACTACATTTTAAAGTCGAATTTTGAAAAACGTGTAATGACTTACGACTTTGTGTTAGGAGAGACACAATGAATGCGTTTCTGAGGGATGCTCAGATGCATCTATTGTTTGAAATCAAACGAATTTATAGCCGTTTGCCGCACACACGAATACAGTCTCTATTTTCTAAGTACAAAGTTGAGTTTGGCTTGTTTTTCGAGTGTGATATACGACTTTTTGGTGTTAGGGCGAATATGCCTTTGGTATACACGTCTCTATTGAACCCAGTTCGGTATATCCGCCCTTTTTTCGTAGCACCAGATGTTTGTAAGTACGCAGTGCCTTTGTACACCCAACACGACTGGCTGCCCAATTATATTGTTAATTTTCAAAATATTAAGCATTGAAATATTACACGCTGGTTCGAATAATAAGCTATTATGGGCTCATACATTTGTTAATCGGCGTATTCGGTAGTGTCAAATTACTGTCCGAGGTGTGGGGAAATTAGCACAAAGGTTCGCAGTAGTGTTATAAAAGGATGAAAACGAAATGAGAGCCTTGATGTTCAATTAACATTGGGATTTGTCTTTTGTACGACATTTTTGTAAGTCCTTAAAAGAATTGAATTTAATTGTGTTTTAAGCACTTAACAGAAATGTTGATATTACTATGGATTAACACTTTTTTTTTTTATATTTATTTTTACTTCATTGTTTGTAGACGGTGGTTAACTATTTTTTTAAGTAGCTTATCTTAGCTTGTATTATGCATGAAAATCTACGAAGGTACCACAAACACCTAAGACAGACTAATACCTGTTTTATCAACAGCTTTTTTGGCCCTGCGAGTCAAATGCACACTCCTTGCGTTTGGTGCGGAATCTAAATTGCACCAGCGCGGATATCAAAATTACAAATACAAAACATGTAGGTGATTCCCGAAGGGGTAGGCAGAGTCAGAGGGCAGGTAAAACTAGGCTGGGTTAGATAAAGAATTGTGAAAAAGCAATGACAAGTGGCTAGCTCGTAGCCTACACAATCACATATCCAAAAAAAAAAATAGCTCAATATTAAAGTTACGATGATAACGTTAAACGATCAACGGTGTGATTAACGAAACATCGTTATCGATAATCGAATGTAAGTACAGTTGAATCGATTTAACGTGCTAATTAATTATGGCAAAATTATTTACTTACGCATTTTGCATTTTACTTAATTTCGCTAAAGTGAATTTATGATTAACAGCCTATTTTTGCATTGAGATACCTGCGTTAATGTACGAGTTTATGTATTCCTGTGGGATAATTTCGGGAATAACATTCCTCTTTAGCGTAATTTTGACGTCGGCGTAGACAAAGTCGTGGGCTTTAAATATTTTTCGAACACTCTGAAATGTCAAAAATCTAATAAAATTTTTGTTACTCTCTCTAGTAAAATCTAGTTAAAGGATTTTGTTTTAATATTGTTCACGACTATTAAATAGAGATATTAAGTAATCTATTTGTACTACATAGGCACTAAATAATTTATAAATTACGAGCTTTTGCTAGTTCGTCTATTTAAATTTTTTATTCTAACGAGTGTCCCGCAGGGAGTTGAAAAAACTGAAGATGATGTCCTTACATAGGTTCAAGGAATTTTGAACTTAATTTTACGCCATTCTTTTGCCGGGGTAGTAATTACTTAACTTCTTTGAATAAGACCTAAGAAACAATCTCTTCATTTTTATTAGTTTTGTAACTAACAATTTTTTCTTCTTCGAGATTGTTAGTTACATTAATAAAAAATCGCAGAGTAACAGATGTTGCTTCGTATTTATTACAATTACCCACTTAACGCAACTGGCACAAACGCTTCCAAATTCCATTCCGGTGCCGAAGTAAGTTCAACTCTCAGCTTGATAATTGCCGTAAAAATGTCGACAAAATGTAAATTTCATTTGAAATTATTTCTAAAACGGGGAAAACTTGTAACAAAAGGATTCCCGTCCAAATACCTCTTAGTCCAGGAATGGTTTAACTTCCACTTTTGTTTGAAAGGGATTGTGGCTGGAACTTGGTCTTTTGAGCGATTTTTTTTTTAATTTTTTCAGTTTTTGGCTATATGTCCACCGGCCGTGGTTTTAATATTTTTTTTTGTGAGACATGTGCATTTTTTAATATTAACAGACAGACGCTGAGTTTTATTTATATGCAAATAAGAATATTGAACGTAGATTTTATAGAATGCAAAATATTGGTTATTTTAATCACTGACTTAGGAAACGTAGAAATGCTAAATGTACCTAATGTTACATACTATACTTGAGAATAGAAAACAAATACGATGACATCAAAATTGTAGTTCAATTAAGATCTATGAAGATTTTAAAACTGTTTTTTCTTAAACTGAATCTGTTTTCACACTAAAACCGTTTCGTTGGTAGAAGTTATTTTACAATGTTTTTTTCACTTTATTTTTCGACGGTTTAATATAGAATATATACAGAGAAAAATATTAAAGTACTGTAACTGATTAATTATTAATTAATTAATTTATTAAGTCTCACTAACAACACATACATTAAGCATTTACAGTCGTACACTGTAATATTATATATTGTTCTGATGTACATGTCAATTATAAGCGAGCACAACATTGGTAACATACGGTTTAAGTTAAAATAATTAACATAAATAAAGAAATATGATTATTCTATGTATATATATATTCTATATTTTTTTTATTTTATAAAAAAAAATCATTTCTCCTTTTTTATAAACGGATACATACATGGAATTTTGTACTAAAATTTATACATGTCTTTGCTGTCGAGTTTACCTTAAAACTTAATTTAAACTACTTTCCTTATATTGAACGACTTAAATTAATGTACTATCATGCTGAGACGCCTTTAGGACCACAAAGAGGACCCCGGGGGGTCAGGGACCATGCCATTACAATTAAAATTCGGGTCCATTTTATTACCCACATTTGTTCGTTCAATATCGTTTTTTTACTATAAAATGTTTGTTTTTCTACATTTTTATGTTCGTAAAACAAATTAACGATTCTGTAAGGTCGTTTTGTGTCAACCGTTGTGTTGTAATTTTTATGTCAGTGAGTCGTTATTGGGGTACAGTTTTTTCCGTTTTTTTTCTGCGCTCTAATAAAAAACGGGTTTTCTGATATCGGTCTAAAGGGTTGTTTTAATATGAATGAGTATTTAATAGTCTGGGAAAATGTTAGGCTGTATGCAAATATTATTTATAATAACTATAAATGTGCATATTAAAATGTAACGAACTTTTTTTTTTCTTTCAGGTATGTACAACTCGAAGGTCACACACGTGGCTATCGCAGGTATCTAGATTTAGGTGATAAAATACAGGTCTTTCAAGCGAAGTGACGTCATATCTCCAGTTCTAAAACCGTACTGTTCAAAGAGAATCGAACCCACTACTGTGGACAAAGACAGTGCACAAAGTCCAAGGTACAGTGAATCAGATAACAGTGAAGCAACTGCAGATTATACTTGTTTAGAAGTGTGATAGCTATTTACATACATACATATTATCACGCCCGTAATAAGCCCGTAAGCAAAGTCCAAGGAGCAGCTCCTTAAACTATCATCATCATCTTCCTAGCGTTATGTCCCGTGTTTAGTCGGGGTCCGCTTAGACCATGATCCAGGATTTAGCGAGTCTGGTAATTACATTGAAGCGACTGCCGATCTGACCTTCGTAACTCTAAGATGGGGGAACTAGACAATTTTTGGATCATGGTTACAAATCCAAAGTTGTTTGAATTTGCAGGTTTCATCACGATGCAGCTCCCTAAACTATATTTAGCTAAAAATAAAGTCGAGTTGGGTTAGATGGAAAATTGTGAACAAGCACTGTCAGGTGGCTAAGTCTTCGCCTGCACAATCAGAAACCCCAAAACACAGTACATACACCATTAGTCGCCTTTTACGACATGCTAGGCAAGGAACACAACTGGATTGCTTGAGTCCCAGACTAACATGAAACTTATTGGTAATCGCAATTGGAGGTCTGGAGAATTTATTAAGAGGTAAGAAATGGAATATCCTCCACACGGAAACTATAAATAAATAAATAAATTCTTCAGACTAACACCTAATTCTCTAGCTCCAAACTAACTAGATGAACGGATAGACATACTTAAATATGTTTATAAACATCCATGACTCGAGTACAAATGTCCATGTTCATCACACGAAACATTTGCCCCTAGCGGGATAAGAACCCGCGACCCTTGGTTTCGTGGCCTGGATCTCTGACCACTCGACCAAAGGGCCAGTCAAACTATGACGTCATAATGTACATTGTCGGCTTAGATACACACTTCACTGTGTCTCGTCTGTATTGTCTGTAGTCCCGAATTCGGAAGCGTTCTCACTCAATGGTTCACGCCCGAATGAATATGGGATATCGACGGTAGGTTATGTTTTGAATTTACAAATACGCCGGTCGCCATATTGTCTTGAGAATACGTATTTGTGCGCGTCCCAATTTCTGAATACTCCTCTTTGTTCGACCGGTGTGCGGGGACTTTTCTTTTGAAACCACGTGTAAGTAAGCACTTTAGTGAGCTCTCTATTCTCTTAATTCCAATTTCGTTATGTTTTTGGGAATGGTTACGAAATATTAATACGTAGAATAAAACACCATCGTCATCAACACGGGGTCCGCTTTGACCATGATCCAGGATTTAGCGAGTCTGGTAATTACATCGAAGCAACTGCCGATCTGACCTTCGTAACTCTAAGATATTGGACCGGACAAATATTGAGTCAGGGTAACAAATCCAAAGTTATTTGAAGGTTTCATCACGATGTTTAGCCTCACCGCCGAGCTGCATACATAGATTTGTAACATCCATAGGTACGTGCTTGGGTTTGAACACGCATACCTTGTTTATGGGGCACGTGTCCTTACCATTGAGCTACCACGGCCATAGAATGAAACATAGATTACATGATAAGACTATTGAAACCAATAGACAGGGGACTAGACAAATTAGATCACACATCCATTTTTAACCGACTTCAAAAAAAAGGAGGTTCTCAATTCGACTGATTTTTTTATTTATATAGATAAACAGGTTTTTGCAGGATCTATTTTATCTTTAACGAGCTAGTGGTATAAATACGTATTTTCATTAGAGATACCCAGAGGTCTGGTCCGGGTAGGAACCTGCAACTCTTAATAAGGCACTACTACAAAGTTACCATAACTCCAAAATTTTAGTTAAAATCTAAAAATTGGTGTCCAAGTCTGAACGATTCACACCTTATTATAATTTAACCTTTGACATCCCCGTCGTCGCGATATCCGGTCCATAACAATTGAAAATCAATTGTGTCTGGAATCTCGGTACTCGAAGCATTAAATAAGCCCATCTTAAATAAAAACCCCTCGATTCTAGACTGACCCTGACGCTGCTTGACCGCACACGTCAAGAAAAAGCTTCGTAAACCTATTTAAGTGACGTTTGAACAAAGATTCTCCCAAAATTACTTGAGACCTGAGATCAATATTCTGTCTAAATTCACCGAATCTATCGCAAAAACGAATTCCACAAATTAAAAAGCAGAATATTTCTCAACAATCCACCGGGCACAGCCAATTCGTTTACGAGGCAATATTTAAGAGTACCTACTCTTTCAAATTGACTAAATCCAATTTGGTATTATTGTGACAAACGGCTGATTTCTGAGTGGAATATTCAGGCGAGTCATCCCGCCACAATTATTGGGTTTCGGGTTTTTGTGAACCACTTTAGGGGTCCGTAGGTCGGTGGGGAAAACGGTGGTAGTGGTTGTAAAGCCATGTCATTGTCATTCAGTACTGATAACATCGATGTGCACATTTGACTGGCTCGATGACGCAATTGGTGTCGAATTGGTAGTGACCTTGCGCTATGCGGCAAGAGTTGTGGGTTCGATCCCCACCCAGGACAAACATGCGTGTGATGAATACTTTTGTTTGTTCTGTGTCTAAATGTTAATATTTTATATGTATGTATGTCTTTGTAATTGTAATACCACTGATGAATCTGATATCCGTAACACAAGTGCTTAAGCTACTTAGCTCGGAGTCAGATCAATGAATGTGATGTTGTGGGATATTTGTTATTTATTTATTTACATTCAAATGACAGTGGATGTGTAACTATCCGATTTAACTGGTTACTTTGCCTAAGAATTGCAAATACGATTAGATAATCGTCACTTCAATTTACCTTAGCTTACCTTAAGATCTTCCAATAGCTTAAAACATGTTCTTTCATTCAACATAGAACAATTTATTCAATGTTGATTGAAAGAACATGTTTGAAGCTTAGTGCTGTGTGCCTTAGGTCCAAGAACTAGTGGTAATGTTCATTAAAACTACAGTCTTGCCTGTCTTTTAGTCGTGACACTAATACCGATGGAGCTACATAGGCAATACATACATAGGTACAACAAGTAGTATAGTATACATACATACATACTGTCACGGCTTTTTCATATGGGGGTAGGCAGAGATCACATCCTTCCATTAGCTACGATCCTGACACCTTTCGCTTCTACTACATTCATAAGTCTTTTCATACATGCTCGTCGGTTAAGGGTGCTTTTAACCTGACCTTTCTATACTAATATTAGAGGAAGGAAGAGGAAAGATTTGTATTTTAGTGTGTGTGTATGTTTGTAATGAATAAACTTAAAAACTACCAAGCCGATTTCAGAAATTCTTTCACCATTGGAAAGCTACATTATCCGGAAGTAACATAGGCTATATTTTATCCCCATATTCCTACAGGAACGGGAACTATGCGGATGAAACCGCGGGGCGCTGCTACTCATTAATACTTTAACAATCTGGTCGTGGATAGTAGTCAAAAATAAATTACATTAGGTTAGATGGAAAGTTCCATAAAATACAAAAATTACTTCAAGACAGTTAAACACTACCTATATCCTATGTCGCAGTTCAAATTTTTATACCCAATCACCCGTGTTGGTCTGGGACTTAAAAATAATTTGCCAACTGTGTTTCTTGCCTAGCATGTCGTAAAAAGCGACAAATGGTATATCGGGCTTCGGGCTAGGGTATATGACTGTGTAGGCGACGAGCTCGCCACTTGTCACTACTTTTTCACAATTTTCCATCTATCTTAGCCCAGTTTTATTTTTGACTGAATGTGGTTAAAGGGGCCTGCTGTCCCTTCGACTCTGCCTACCCCTTCGGGGATTGTAGGCGTTATGTTATGTGTGTTTGTGTATCACCATTTTTTTGGTAAGTCAATAAAAAAATACAAAAAAATAAATAATAATCAGTCGGTTAAAAATATACAGAACTATCACTTAAAGTACCAACTCTTGCTTGCACAAACAACATGAACGGACACGTGCAAACATTTCGGTCGGAATTAATCTAAGTGAGCACGTTTATGGTAAAAACATCGACAATAGACGAATGTCCAGGGTCAGCTGGACGATACCGAATGCCATTGATACACCCTGTATTGTCCGGGACGATTTATTGCGTGCACTGTGAGTATTGCAGTATGTTCACCTGGGTGAACGAAGAATTGTTAATGTCTTTGGATAAATCTGGAATAAAAGTAGGAATTTATTGCGAATTCTATATGATTATTGAGGAACTGAATTGAATGTGAAGGTGGCGAGTAAGCATCTTGTTACTCATTGGTATATTTATTTTTATTTATACGTATATACAAATATATATGTATAATAGTGTATAATAGTATTATAAACTACTAAACAGATAAGAGATATTACATGGATGTATAAAGTTTTTGACCAAATGTAAACAACAACAAGTTATTGCAAAACTATACATTTGTAATCAAATAAGCTCTATTAAGTTCATCCGGGTGAACAAGATTTTCACAGCTTCAACTATATCACCTAGACACATTCAAATATCGAAAATGTTGCTAAATTTCGCAACACAAATTACTTCCAACCGTTCCCGAGCCAGATACCATTGCAGTGCTCCCGACCCGTTGGACGGAGCGCCCTGTAAATGGATATGACAGACGGCGCCGACGCCTCACAAGTGCGTAACACTACCCGGGGCGACAGGTGAACGTTGCGTGCGGGTCTGTGGGTTACGTCTGTCCCGTAGTGGTGGGACACTGTCCCACCACTATAATGTCCCGTTATTAATTCAGACCATTGACGAAAGCTTCTGGAGAAGCGTTGAGCTAAGAGGCGTGGTTGAATAGTGAGAAAACGCGCCTCTTAACCGAGGGGTGCGGTTTATAAACTGCGCCAGTAACCCTGGATTTTTTAAACTCACCTACGTATTTATACCACTGGCGGTGACGGTGAGGGAAACATTGTGATGAAACTAGCACATTCAAACAATTATGGATATGTAACCACGATCCATACATTTTCTGGTTTCTCTATCTAAGTGTTACGTAGGTTAGAACGGCATTCGCTTCAATGTATATAACAAGACTCGCTTAATCCTAGATAATGGTTTGAATGGGCTAAGTACGGGTCATAACGCTAGGAAGAGGACGAATGAGAAAAGCTTGTTTAAATAAAGAGATCAAATTTTTGAGAGGCACTAAGATACTAGTGTTGCTAAAAGTCCATAGGCTAAGGCTGCAAATGCAATCATATAGGCTGTTTACCGGTTTATCACCATAGTATCATGATATAAATTGTCATAAGTTTGGACTGGCCCGTTGGCCGAGTGGTCAGAGACCCTGGTCACGAAACCGAGCCTCACGGATTCGAATCCCATTAAGGGCAAATGTTTCGTGTGATGAACATGGACATTTGTTCTCGAGCCATGGATGTATTAAACGTATTTAAGTATGTCTATCCGTTCACCTTTTATTCATAGCACAAGAAAAAGCGTAATTAACTAAGGAATTTGTGTGTCAGTCTGGAGAATATACATAGTATCGTTATGAATATTCGAGGCTAGACTAGACTAGAGTGCGACTAGAGTGATATCTAGTAGTAATGAATAGTACCATCTCTTACAATATATTTTCTCCCATAAAACACCCGTTTCCTTATCAATGTCATCATATCCTATACAACATTATGTATTCATTCAATAAATATCAATAAAACTCACTACAAAATTCGTCCGAACCAATTCGTCCCAAATCAGTCACATATTTTAAAGTCCCCCATTAACGTCCCGATTCTGTCCCGGACCGTGACCTCCCTATACATCACAGATGTCGATACCAACCCCTTTTGCGTGAGATAAAAAACTAATGCCATTATCTGGCTGACATGCGTTATAGCAACTGTGAAATTCCATGATCTATATAGTGGGTCTGAGGAGTAATTTGGGTAATCCGGTTTTATTATAGTGACCTTAGATGATCATTCTAAACTGGAGGAGATTTGAGGTAGACGGTGTCTGGCGGAAGTGTACGTTTTCTCACAATGACATTGTTAAATAAAATATTAGCTTCTTGTATGTTGGAGAGGCTTATTGTGCATCCAATCTGTGAGATCTATCGCCGAGACAATAAATGTCCTTCGTTAAGAGTCAAACTTTTGGCAAACAATCGGCTAATTATGGAGTTTAGTAAGATAGTTACTTTCAGGAGCGGTGGTAGCTCAATGGCAAGGACACGCGCCTCTTAACCGAGGAGTGCGGGTTCAAACCCGGGCACTCTGGATTTTTGAAATCTATGTACGTATTTATACCACTAGCTCGACGGTGAGGGAAACATCGTGATGAAACCTGCAAATTCAAACAACTTTGGATTTGTAACCATGATCCAAAAATTGTCTGGTTCCCCTATCTCAGGGTTACGAAGGTCAGATTGGCAATCGCTTCAATGCAATTACCAGACTCGCTAAATCCTGGATCATGGTGTAAGCGGACCCGGTCTAAGCACGGGATATAACGCTAGGAAAATGAAATGAGTGAGATAGTTACTTTCACATTTTAATATTCTTATGGAATGACTACATTTTTATTGGAAAATTGAGCTTTCTGTTAGTAGAAGAGTTATCACAAGTATATACAATATGTTCCAAATTTAATACATACATAACATCACGCCCATTATCCCCGAAGGGGTAGGCAGAGTCAAAGGGGCAGCATGCCCCTTCAACCACATTCAGCCAAAAACAAAGTCGGGCTGGGCTAGATGGAAAATTGTGAAAAAGCAGTGACAAGCGGCTAACCTGTCGCCCGCACAATCACACACCCAAAACCCGATATACCATTAGTCGTCTTTTACGACATGCTAGGCAAGAACCACAGTTGGCATTTTATTTTTAAGTCCCAGACCAACATGGGACAGTGGGCTGGGTTGGATGGAAAGCTGTGATAAAGGAGTGACAAGTGGCTAGCTCGTCGCCTACTTAATCACATACCCAAAAGCCCGTAAACCATTAGTCGCCTTTTACGACATGCTAGGCAAGAACCACGTTTGGTACATTCTTTTTTTTGTCCCAGATTAACATGGGCCAAGTCCCAGACCAACATGGGACAAAGTTTAATACATATATACATAAAAATAAGCAGTTCTCCCTTCTTTCATAGAAATATTTATCTCTGGCTCTAAGGTTGCTCTGGTAGAATCCATGATCTAAGTCCAACATGAGATCAGCAAGGTATTTAGGGTAGAGGGTCTTGATATCCTGTTTTTATTGGATATATCTGATTTTTATTGTTGAATTACATTGTATGTTATTTGTGCCCATGTATCGTTGTTGAGTCTCGAACATTTATTATATATGAATTATTACAAGAGTATTTGTGTAAACATGGGTATTATATAAGTATAGAAAATGAGACTAATATTGGCAAACACGTTTTGTTTTCTACTAGATTACTCGATGGCGCATTTGGTAGTGTCCTGTCCTATGCGCCAAGAGCTGTGGGTTCGATCGCCACCCAAGACAAACATTCGTATGATGAATACTTGTGTTTGTTTTGTGATTGGGTGTTAACATCCAATATTTAAATATATATTTGTAATACCACTGTTGATCCTTCATAACTTTATCATTTAAAACTACGGTCCAAATGATGTCTTACGGACCCGTGGTCCGTAGACCACTGAACCAAGCCTTTAGCGGATGATGCAACGTCTATGGATCACTGACCTCGTCTAACCTAACCACCAACCCATAGCGACTGCACTCGCGGCATGTGTCGGAGCGATCGCGACCCACAAACGCATCTCAGTCGAGTGCACGTGGTACGCAATGCATTTTCATAATGCACCTAATGTATTCAAGTCGCGCGTCAGATGTGCTTCGATGCTGGCGTGTAACTTAAGTAATCTAGACTTAACTAGTTAGGTATTTTAAGATGTAATTTTATTTTGGCTTTGCGATGATTTAGGTTAATCTAGATTTAGGAAGCCTCGGAGGAGTTGTCGTATAGTCCCGGCAGTGGGGATACCGGTTCCTCCGGAGCTGCGGCGCGGGAGGCCACGTTATGTTTTTAGTCGGTTCGAATCCGACACACCACCCTCTCTTTCACGGAGTAGAGGGTAATGAAAAAATATTTAGGTAGCCTAAAAAGGCTTAAACCAATGGCTGAACAAGCCACTAAATGTGAAACAAAATTAATGGCATTTTGTTCTTATCCACGACCAAATGATTTTTAATTAACCAACTACTAATTGAGGCTCTTACTGCCCGCCATGCCCGAAAGGGTAGGAGACAAAGAACAATAAAGCGCTGAATATGGTTTACATTTAGCCAAAAATTTAATTGTGTTGTTTTAGATGGAACATTGTGAAAGAGTTAAAAAATAATAAATAAACAAATATCAGTCTACATCACAGACGATCTGACTCCGAGGTAAGTAGCTTAAGCACTTGTGGTACGGATATCAGAATCAACAGCGGTATTACAAATATATACTAAAATATTGGATATTAACAACCAGACAGAACAAACACAAGTATTCATCATACGAATGTTTGCCCTGCGTGGGGATCGAACCCACAATGGCGCATGGGGCAGGGTCACTACCGAATGAGCCATCGACCTTGCCTAAGGTTACTCAGGACAAATAGCATTCGCTTAATCGCATCTCGCTAAACATAAGACCATTTTCCATTCGGCCCTAAGATGAGACATAAGGCAGCCTGTTGAAATTCACACAAGTTGCACACTCTATTGCATAATTTTTTATATTACATATATACATACATACATAATCTCACGCCTTTTTCCTGATATGGGGCAGGGTCACTATTGAATGAGCCATTGAGTCAATCAGTAGTGACATGTGTCTAGTTTGACGCCTACTTAATCACAAATTCCATATACCATTAGTCCCCTTTTACGACATGCTAGGCAAGGAACACAGTTGGCACATTCTTCCTAAGCCCCAGACCATCATGGGACAAGTTTATTCACTTCCGACTAATGCCAAAGACAGCTGAAACCAGCAACCATTCCACAAGACGCTTCTATCAAATTCACTCAAATCCACCATGCTGAAACCATAATTTAATTTCTAGTTATAATTCCTATTAGCCACTACAGAGCTAACGATATAACCCCCTAAGTCAAACTCGGTTAAGACGAGTAGGGTTGTCAAACAACCCCTGTATCTTATTTAAGTTTCGACTACGGATATGAATATTCATGAGAAAGTGGTGTTTGTATGGAGGGCGTAATGAATTCCTCGCTAGTGAAGCTTGATTTTTGGATGTAAATAGTGCGAGGGTAACTAAGCGTGGTTTTGTATTAGTGTTTGTAAGGGATGAATAAATTTCGCGATTGTTGGTCTTTTTGGGTGACATTATTCGTAGAGCTTTGCGCGTTTTATTTCTAGCAATCTTGTGGCACAATAATATTATAGTAATATTAAGAGTCTTAAAATAAAAATATGCCATATGGCGTTCGGTTCTCTTTGTCTACCCCGCTAGGGAAGTAGCGTGAAGTTTAGTTTAGTTAAAAATATATAAAAAAAAATCCTTTTATTTCTCATACCTATGTTAAATAATATGTTCAGAGACGCCCCAGGAAGTAATAAGTAAGTTTTGATAATAAAGTTCGTCGTTTTGGCGGTCTTATGGCTTATGTCCAGCAGTGGACGTCTTTCGGCTGAGATGATGATGATGAATAGATTTCGAGTTAAGTATTTTGACAAAAGAGGTTTAGTTGCCTCTTTTCGAAGAGCGAAGTTTATTTCTGCCAATTTTATATGGTAAATTGAGAGTTTTGTCAATAGATGAAAGTATTAGGATGAAATAGTGTAACCCAAAATATATAACTTGACTGATGTTGACTGGACTGAATAGTCAGATAGCTTATACTACAAGGAATGACTAAGATATTTTTTGTTATTTAACAAAAACACAGGCAAGATCAACTTAGATGTTAATTTGCTTTTTGCAATATACCTTATTTTGCCATACAAGCTTTTTTGTAGGAAATGTTAAGATTCAATAAGAAATGATACAGAATTGATAAAGAATATTACTGGAGCATTCTTCCCGAGACCTTCGCCACCCCTAGCCAAGAACCTGGACTAAACGATACAACGGTGTCCCCTGGAATTGCGTTATTACGACAAAGCCCACCGCCACTCCAATTAATTCGGCCGAGCATCGAACCTGTTACCGGTTGTTTGGAGCACGTAGCTCTGTCGGAGACTGGGCGTTGTCGTTACTATTGGAAATGTGATTAGCTGATGTTGTTTGTAAACCTTCATGATTCTTTGGTCTTAAAACCAGTGAGAGATTTTTTCCGGCTGAATGTGGTTAAGGGGACTAACTGCTCTTGACTCTGCCTACCCCGTTGGGGATTGCAGGAGTGATTATATATATGTATGCATGTGTAAAACCAGTAAATGACTTTTCTATTATGACGTTTGGTTAATTATTGTTGAACTTTACTTATAATATGACAAGCTTGATGGCGCATTCGGTAGTGACCCTGCCCCATGCGCCAAGAGTTGTGGGTTCGATCCCCACTCAGGACAAACATGCGTGTGACGAATACTTGTGTTTGTTCTATGTCTGCGGTCTGTTAATATCCAATATTTAAGTATATATTTGTGATACCACTGTTGTTTCTGATATCCGTAACACAAGTGCTTAAGCTACTTACTTCGGAGTCAGATCAATGTATGTGATGTCGTTGAATATTTATTATTATTTATTAATATAATGTTTTCGCAATCTCTGCGAAAAGCGTACTATAATAACTAACTAACTAACTAAACTTCACGCCACTTCCCTAGCGGGGTAGGCAGAGAGAACCGAACGCCATATGGCACGATCCTTACACACCTCACTCGCCTCTTCAACATTCATACGTACTATAATACTTTTAGATATATAATTTTTCGAAGAGATATATTTGGTAAACTTATTGATAGCTTTGCTTCATATATGTGAATAGCAAAATAATCTTACGATATAAAATAAAATATTTCAATTTCAATTTAGGTAAAATTTTATATTCATATACACCCAGCCATCATCTTATTAACTTATATACCTATAAATTGGGAAGCCTGTGCTATGGATATTATATATCTATAGATATACTAATGTTACTGCTAAACACTGCGTTTATCGTACGAATAAAACTTGTGTTAAAACTTTTCACAACTGCTTTAATAAAGATTCCGTTTTTCCATTGCACCACGGACCCCTAAAAATAACGCTTAATATTGCATGTCTGCATGCGGATGCGTCTAACTCGTGTGCAGTTTGTTTTCTTTGCGTCTGCGAACTAGGGACTTTATTAAAAACTTGTGATATCTCTGTTAATATTGAAGCCGGAATATTGAATGCTCGTGTTGGTGTGGGACTTAAAAAGAGGGTTTCGACTGTGCCTTTGCTGGGCATGTCGTTATAAACTGCATGTATATTTGTTTTGTGTAGGCTTCTGACAACGGACTACTATTCAGATAAAATTAAGTAAACTCGCCTTTATTTACAAAGCGTCGTTCGGCAGTGAAAATCTCGTAAGGAGAAAAAATACTGCCCCCTGAAAAAATATGCATGGTACTGTTAATTGTTATTTTTTTTAATCAATTGTACATAATCGTAATAATTAAAATAGCTCGTAGCTAAATAATTCTGATGTGACTTACAAAATTAATAAAATAAAATTAAGCAAATGCGACTTCCGAGGTTTTTACTACCGACCGACGAAAGACTTCTCAAATTCACTTATAAATTAATAAGATAACAGTAAATTTTATCAAAATAACATGATGACGTATGAGCATATGTGGATAGTGACGTCACATCGTCACACCACGTGCCTATATCAATATAAAACTAACTAACTGACTAAACTTTATGCCACCAGGTAGGCAGAGAGAACCGAACGTCATATGGCACGATCCTTACACATCCCACTTGCTTCTACAACATTAATGATCCTTTTCATACAAGCTCTACGGTTTTGATGGCCTCTATATAACCTGGTTCAAAATGAACTACAACACTGATTGAACACTTCCTGAAAAGAAACACTCGACTTTAAATATATATTTAACGTCAAACTCACTTAGAGCGCCGACAGAGGATTCTAAACACAGAAAAAAGCGTTCAGAATGGTTTCCGCAAGTTTTTTCCTACAAAAATTTAACAAAAACGTCTATAAAGTACCACTTAGCATAGAAATAACTAAATAGAACTGTATCTAATGAAAATAAGGTTGAAATTGGAACGGTATTCGACCACAGGTGGTTTTCTAAACCTATAACAAACTTTAATCTGGAGGATTAGATGAAGTCTGCGGTTAGATTTTTTGTAAGAAACAGGATACTTTCAAGGAGCTTATACTGTTTAGTTAGATGGAGCCGTGAAATAAATTTGAAAAGTAAGTAAGTAGGTCGGTCCGGGCTTGTTGTTGACAAACATTGTGATGTTTTTATTGGATTTTAAACGTGTTAGAAAATAACAGGAACATTTCTCAAGGTGAAATACTTTTGATACTAGAAATAAATATCAACTTGGTATTTTAAACATTTGTTTCTCTTAGTAATGTCCTCCTAACCGATATCGGTCACGGCGGCCAATCTCAACGAGGATTAGTAGCCATCTGCGCAGGAGATATAATAGTGCACAAGTGTGTGCGCAAACACAGGTGCCCTCACTATTTCTTCACTCACAAAGTCCGGTGAGATGGCGATTCGACATGACCGGTAAGAGGTCAGGCGCAGGACCAACGGCTTAACGCGCTTTCCGAGGCACGGGGGTGATTAAACCGCCAACTTCCTAACTCCGGACTGTTACTGAGTAATTTCAATATTAAATTAACTAGCCACAAATTCTTGGTCCGACCCGGTTTTTCAACCCGGGACCTCTTGGGCCTTAGGCGGCGCACGCTACCACTAGATCAATGAGGCAGTCAAGTTGCTCTTAGTATAACTACATCATACCGGCTTCATCCACGGCCAGGTAAAGCCAAGGGCCGGTAATCTCATTTAACCACCTATATGACAGGCCCGTTGGTCGAGTGGTCAGAGACCCTGGCCACGAAACCAAGGGTCGCGGGTTCGAATCCTGCTAGGGGCAAATGTTTCGTGTGATGAACATGGACATTTGTACTCGAGTCATGGATGTTTATAAAATAACGTATTTAAGTATGTCTATCCGTTCACCTAGTATCCATAGCACAAGCTTATAAGCTTAGTTTGGAACTCGGGAATTAGTGTGTCTGTCTGGAGATTGATTGTTTTTAAATTTATTTATTTATAACTTAAAAAAAAAATCAGATCACTTAGTTGGAAAATTGTGAAAAGTGACAGTCTCGTCGCCAACACAATCACTAACTTAATACAGCATTATTATGACCCAGACCATGGGAAATAATCACAAAAACTAGATGAAAATTACATTAAGGGAAATAATCACAAAAACTAGATGAAAATTGCAAGTGTAAATGGAGCCGTTGGGAGGGGAAGACCTAGACGGACTTTCCATGACCAGATTGGTAATGTATTAACAAAAGATCATGTAAACAGCACCCTTAACCGACGAGCGTGTATGAAAAGACTTATGAATGTAGAAGAAGCGAAAGGTGTATGTCAGGATCGTAGCAAATGGAAGTACGTGATCTCTGCCTACCCCCATGGAAAAAAGGCGTGACATTATGTATGTAAAATTACATTAAACGCTATAATTTTTACTTCTAGATAAACTTATACAACGGTCTTGGATAATTCTTCAAGACCGTTGTATAAGTTTTGCATATTATATTTTATAAACCTATATTCCATTTTCTTAATCATATGTGTGTTATTGTTTTCATAAGAGCTTATTAAAAAAAAACATCTCGAGTTTTCTCTAAAAATCATTTCATTCGCCTCCATAATAACTCCATTCAGATCATACCTTTATAGAGCACAATCTTGAGAAATGAAGTGTTCAACAAAAGACACAAATTCCACTAAATTGACGGGCATTGAAAGTCTGGATAGATTCTACATTCTAGAATTAGGTCTCTTTCCGTACCTAGAATTAGTACGACTCGGCGAAAGTGGCACATGATACCAGTCTGGTTTCATAATGTAATTATTATGGTACAAAAATGTGTAATAAAAACATGGATTCTTCTTCTAAAACATGGCCTAGCATCGTAATCCTAATCGGGTTTGTAATTGCAACATATCCTCTTCTTTCGAATGTCTGTTTATTTCATTGCCACTACTATTCTATGTTTTATTTTAAAAAATATATCTACATATTTATGCATGTTTAAGACCACATCACTAAGGCCGTTTTTATTAACAATCAGGGAAATATAAAAGTCCGAGAAATTTCAATATCCAATACAGATGACTTTTATGAATGTGTAAAAAGTATGACGAAGTTCAAAGGCTATTTCACAGGCACAAATCTCTCAAGATAAACGATAAAGTATACATTAAAGATCGATTCTTGAGCCGGCGGAGCCACAAGAAAAAGCTAGACTGACAGTTACACTAGGTATTAAATGGGTGGGAGAAATTAGGCCTTTTAAGGAAATCTAGAACACAACAGATAAGTCTTTCTAGTATGATAAATACTAAATTAGAGCGGATTGTTACTTAACCACGCGAGAACGGCTGAACTAATCTGAATTAAATTTAGTACAGAGATAATTTATTGTCCAAAATAACACTTAGGCTCCTTTTTATCCCGGAATACTTGATAAATCCCGACGCCCGATAACATCTTATAAGCGAGTAATCATTAACAGTCACAGTGTGTATCGGAATTGCAGTCTCATGCATAATACTAGCATGCAAATATCGTGTGAGAGCATTCCGGAATCGATGGGAAAAACTGCATTTGCCATTAACACCGTACGTGATTGGCGAATCAATGGGGTTAAATGAAAGTCCTTAATGCTCCTATCGGCTTAGTCGAGTGTGAATCGATTTTAATCGACTTTGAAAAATGTAAGTGAGACACATAACATCACGCTCGTAATCCCTGAAGGGGTAGACAGAGTCAAAGGGACAGCATGCCCCTTAACCACATTTAGCTAAAAACAAAACTGGGCTGGGTTAGATGCAAAATTGTGAAAAAATAGTGACAAGTGGCTAGCTTGTCGCTTACACAATCACATACCCAAAACCCGATATACCATTAGTCTCCTTTTACGACATGCTAGGCAAGGAACACAGTTGGCACATTATTTTAATGTTCCAGGCCAACTTTTTTTTAAATATCAAATATCATACTACATCACATACATTGATCTAACTCCGAGGTAAGTAGCTTAAGCACTTGTGTTACGGATATCAGAATCAACAGTGGTATTACAAATATATACTTAAATATTCAATATTAACACCCAGACACAGAACAAACAAGTACAACAAGTATTCATCATACAAATATTTGTCCTGGGTGGGAATCGAACCCACAACTCTTGGCGCATGGGGCAGGGTCACTACCGCGGATTTAAATTTTCAGCGTTATGGCACCCTTCTAAAAAATGTAAATGCATATCTAGTTCCAGCTTATTGGTTACTAAGTCTCTAAACCATAGGTTCTCAAAGGAGGCGGTACCGCATCCTAGTTGGCGGTGAAGAATTTCGTGGGCGGTAGCGGGCCCAAAGGCAAATGGGAGTGTCATGACAGTTCAGGGGTAACTAATTTAATTAATAATTTATTAATAGATAATAGTATACAGATATATGAAATTGGTATATTAAAAGGAGCATTGGATTATTTTTTCTTATAAAATAATCCAAAAAAGGTTGTGAATCTATGCTCTAAACGCTAAACGAACTTCAACTAGTCGATAAAACTTATAAAAAAAAATACGTTTTTTTTTTTATATACTTTTATCTATTATCTAAACTTAAAATTGGATTAACGATAATAGATACTAATCATGCCGAGTAGTAAGTTTTCACATTTTTCCATCTAACCCAGCCTAATTTTTATTTTTGGCTGAATGTGGTTATGAGGCTTGCTGCATTTTTGACCCTGCCTACCCCGGGGATTATGGGCGCGATGCTATGATTGCTTGTTAGTAAGTTAGAATTAGGAGAAGAACTTCAAAAGCTACAGTAAAATCGAGTTCGATTTCCATCAAAGTGTTACAGTACAGTCAGACCCAATTACCGCGTCAAGGGCTTAAAAGCGTTCTGACAAACGAAGCGTGATAAATACAAAAGTGCAAAAATCAGCACAGGGGGTGATAAAAAAGTGCAAATGTACCATCGGGGAGTGATAACTCGAAAATGTCCATAGTAATTCGGTAGGTACAGTTAGACCCGCTCCCCGGCTATATCCTCTTCCGGCTCGCTCGAGCGCCAAATGTAAGGAATCTAAATAATATTCGCTGAGATGCGCCACAGTGTATTAGAAACTATCAGTAACTGGGATTAAAAAATTTAGTCGTTTAATATTTTTGGTAGTCAAAGCATTAAGGAAACAAAAGAAAAGGCGTCTATTTCAGTTGGATAAAGACCTCGAAGATTGCCGAGCTATAAATACGAATTTATTTACCAATATTTATAAATATAAGACAATATAACATATATTTATCTGATTCCAATATAGTCCATATTTGTATTACGGAAAACAGAATCACCTAAGGCACTACAAATACTCATGCCTATAACATATGTTATGAACTATTTATTAACCATTCCCAATGCAGGAATCGAACTCACGCCTCCCTTAAATTTAATGTAAAATCTGAACCTTCATCCCCCTAATGGCCTTACATTATCTTCGAGTTTATTAATATCCAGCCGCCCCAGTTACAACGAAGATATTTTCATCTTCCACAAAACTAACGACTAGCCACTTCTTCAAGGTCTTCTATCTGATAAATGTCTTTGAAACTATTTGCGCTTTCCTCGAACGACTTAACGAGTTATATCCTGTAACTACGTAATTTACGAAAATCATGAAAAGTTTTACACTTACGACGATAGCGAGAGCTTTATAGCTTTTTTTTTATTTCGGTTTTCGAAGAGTTGAACATGAGACTTTAAAAATAATGTGTTGTGTGCGAACTGTGTTCCTTGCCTAGCATGTCGTGAAAGGCAACTAATGGTATATCGGGTTTTGGGTCTGTGATTTTGTGGGCGACGAGCTAGCTGGCCCTTTGACTCTGCCTACTGCATACTTTAATCCAAACTATTCAAATCTGACCTTATAATTAAGCGTACATATTTTGCCGAGGAAAGGTCCAAGGCGCTATAAATTTCATAAATAGAATAAAAATCGAAAAATAAACCCATTTTGCATCTTTACCCCAAACTTGAGTTACCGTTCGAAGTCTTACCAACTTTGAGAAACGCAAAGGTGCTTTTAGCAACGTAAAGGGAAGGTATTTTTATTTTACTCACTTTTTAGTAGGTATCAGAATTCGCTATTGAAAAATATTTCGTTGCCATTGGAAAATTTTCACGATCTCATCAAACATTTCAATATTTTATATTTGATGTGGAAAACTTATTTGTAAGCGTATCCCTGTGCCAAAACGGAGAAGGTAAAGGAATTTCTACTAATATTGTACATTTGTATGTCTGTTACGATATATGGGGAGGGAATTTTTAGTTTGGGGGGGGGACTTGAAATGAGATTTGACCATACCATACTGTGGAAGTAATAAATCTTAAAAAACAACATCCCTGTTTCCAAAGTAAATAGCACTTGTATTATGGAAATCAGAATCATCGTGATACCACAAACAAATACTAGACCACTTTTATTTCTTTGACTGCCTCGTTGGTCTAGTGGTAGCATGCGCCGCCTAAGGTCCTGGGTTCAAATCCTGGGTCGCGCCAAAAATTTGTGGCTGGGTATTTCAATATTGAAATGACTCAGTGACAGCCTGGAGTCAGACAGTTGGTGGTTTATTCACCCCATATTGGCTCCTTGTTGACAGCACGTCAGTTTGGTTTGACAACTAACCAATGAGGAGGGTGACAAGACCGCAAGTCACAGTTACGCCATCTTTTGGATGTTTTAATTCAAAAACCCTCATTAGGCTTTGAAGAACTCTGATGTTTAGTCCTCCTATGGCTGACATACCCAATATTAGAAACAAACAAACCACAGTGAGAATAAAATGAATCAAATGTCAACAGACACAGAAATCAGGTACATAGGTAGTCCTAGCAAATGGGCCTATCCAGTTAGTCACCAGCAAATTCCAGTCTGTATGGCTTCTTCGACCGCACGGGAAAGGGCTTTGTCTAGACTTTTTATTCAACCACGCGGTGTATTTTTTTTTGCATTTCAGCACGTATGTGACAATTTAGACTGGCTCGATGGCGCATTCGGTAGTGACCCTGCCCCATGCGCCAAGAGTTGTGGGTTCGATCACCACTCGGGACAAACAATCGTATGATGAATACTTGTGTTTGTTCTGTGTCTGGGTGTTAATATTGAATATACTTAAATATTATGTGACTGAGTAGGCGACGAGCTAGCCACTTGTCACTCCATTTTCACAGCTTTCCGTCCAACCCAGCCCACTGTCCCATGTTCGTCTGGGACTTAAAAAGAATACGCCAACTGTTGTTCTTGCCTAACATGTCGTAAAAGGCGACTAATGGTATGGTTGGCCGCTTGTCACTGCTTTTTCACAATTTTCAATCTAACCCAGCCCGGCTTTATTTTTGGCTGAATGTGGTTAAAGGACCATGCTGCCCCTTTGACTCTGCCTATCCCTTCGGGGATTATGGGCGTGATGTTGTGTTTTTATTGTTTTTTTTTTTTTTTTTAATACCATTGTTGATTCTAATATCTGTAACACAAGTGCCGTAACACTTACCTCGGAGTCAGATCAATGTTTGTGATGTAGTCTGACATTTATTTATTTTAATTAATTCCCTTTTATTGTTTAATATGTATCTATTCACATGTACTGAATAAGAAAAAAAATCTTTCTTTCTTTATTTCTATGGACAAACCTTCATCATCTTCCTAGCGTTATGTCCCGTGTTTTTTAGGGACAAACCTTACCTAATTTTAATTGTAGTAAGGTTATATAGGTTTATGCTCGCGTACCTCGTAGGTATATTTAGGTCGAAACGGGCAAGTCATTTTGACCCAATTCCCAGCGCTCAATCAATCTGAAATTCAGTACACATCATGTAAATCCGATGACAATACAACATGTCAATGAACTAGCCCGATAATCGAGCTTGAACGTTTAATCATGTACAAAATGATTAATGTCTTAATCAGGTTTGATATGTATAAGGTTATATTTAAACTTACCTACTTAATTAACTAATTATTCTTAAGAACAAATTCAAAGGATTAAAAAAAATGCGCAAATATATTTTTTTCCTTTCCGTCCAAAATAGCCAATCGGCTGAACAACTTTTTTATAGAAAGTAAAAGGAATTAAAACTTATTTTCATAAGTCCTTTACATAAGTTCCTTAGAATACTTGTAATGAGTTTAGTAAAAAGATAAATCGTATTACTAAAAATACTTGTATAAGCGATAATAGTGAGAATCTTGATGTTTATAAAACTTAGTTCATTTGATATTGAAGTCGTATTTGTAAGCTGTTTTTCTGCGATTTTAATAATTCCAACAATGAACGTCGAACTTTTTATCAAGTTCTCTAAACTTGTTTGCAGCTATGAATATAAATTGTTAAGTAAGTTTGCAAACAAATGTTTCTTTTTATACTTTTTATTAAACTATTCTCAACTTTATGCAAAGCCGTGATATCGTATCAATGTTTTTTGCTTTTCAATTCTGTCAACACAGAATACAATATTAGCATATTAAAAGACATTAAACTTTGTAGAAATAAACATAGAAATATGACAAGCATTTTAGTTTTAAAATCCCATAAATCCGGACTTTATTTGTGTCCACAAAACGACATAACTCATAAAAACGACATTATGTCGTTACGGCTTTAATTTACTACCCAATTTTGATTTCAATCTTGGACTGCGGTAAATTAATATTAATAGCGTTCTTAATAAATCCATCAAACAAACACGACGTTTATTATTTTTTTTTTTTCAACAAAACTCGCTTTTGAAAGCGTCGATAATTGTTTGAACAAAGAGTTTTATGTCGACAATAAATTTTAGGCTCGGTGACAGTTTGTAAAAACAGCCTCCCATTTTGTGAAGTGATTACTCCTAATTTTGTGACAAAAGATTTCGTCAACTAATTCACGGGTTCTGTATGTACCTTCTTAGAATTTATTGCTGTACTGTTGTGGTCTTACTGTTTTCAAAATAATGGTAGGTACGATTTCTGTGAATGGATCCCGGATCCATCCAAATGACAACCTTTCAAATATAGGCATAAGATTGGAATTCCCGTGTCGGCGTTTTCGTATTGTTGATTTGTGAAATGTGTTAATTCGACAATTGTTTCTCGCGTCTTTTGTTATTTGTTTTGTTTTTTTACGCATTTGTTTTATATTGAATACTGTAGCGTTAACGTTTCAAACATTTTCTATTATACTGATAATAATGATTGACTAAGAATCCACACGACATTTTTTGCTACCTACAAAAATGAATGTTTCATTGTTTTAGTAGCCAAATATCTCTCATTTTAATGAATTTAGTGTTTATGCCAGTTGAGCTTGTTCGTTGTTAGTTAGCATAGGTATATCTTCGGTTTAATTTCCACTTGAGGCA
Source organism: Glyphodes perspectalis (assembly GCA_951394215.1). Classification (NCBI taxonomy): domain Eukaryota; kingdom Metazoa; phylum Arthropoda; class Insecta; order Lepidoptera; family Crambidae; genus Glyphodes; species Glyphodes perspectalis. The sequence goes on along the minus strand of OX596225.1, from coordinate 7,834,523 downwards.
ATTTAAGCCATTTAAAAATAAAACCATTTTTATCTACCGAGCACCAAGCCGAAACGCCACGCCATCGAGTGAGATCAACTCGTTTTAGTAGCTTGCAGAATTCATATTTCATCATCATTATTCAATTTCGCTAATTTGTATCCCTCAAATAAGCGGGCGAGTTCGTTAAGATCAAAGGGCGGTGGGGGGCGCCCTTTGACGCACCGCCCCGGGCGGACAATAGGCTTATCTAGTAGTAACAGTATGAATCAATCGCGGAATCGGCCGGCACTCGATGCAAATGAATCCGGGCCCAATTACGACCCCTGAGGCAACCGGGTGATTAGGCTGCCGGTGGGCGTGCGATTGGGGTGCGATTAGTCGCGGTATGTGTGCGACTTTTTTTTAAAACGCGTTTGTATTTTTTTACCAAATTATTTAAAAAACGAAGTTTGCCCGCGGTTCCACCCGCGTTTATGGTAAATGTTATATAGCCTATAGCCTTCCTCGATAAATGGGCTGTCTAACACTGAAAGAATTTTTCAAATCAGACCAGTAGTTCCTGAGATTAGCGCGTTCAAGCAAACAAACTCTTCAGCTTTATAATATTTAAATAAATATAGTATATGTATGCCTATGGTTTGGAAACAAGATTCTACGTTTGAACTAGAGCAGATGTAAAGTTCCATCATCTTGTGTCATCGAGGAAGGCTATAAGGCTATATAAAAAAATATTAAAAATAAATATTCAACAACATCACATACATTGATCTGACTCCGAAGTAAGTAGCTTAAGCACATGTGTTACGGAACACAAGTATTCATCACACCAATGTTTGTCCTGGGTGGGGATCGAACCCACAACTCTTGGCGCATGGGGCAGGGTCACTACCGAATGCGCCATCGAGCTTGTTAATATAACATTATCCATTAACGCCGGTAAAACCGCGAGCAAAGCTAGTGCATCATATTCATAAAAAATATATACATTAAGACTTTCTCATATTAGTTTTCGAACCATAGATAATCTGTTAGCTACACAACAGCCTTATCCGCACCCTTCATCGGGTACAAGGCTTCGCGTGTACTGTATGACTGCGTCTGGTAGGCTGCATAATATCGGATTTGGCTTTGTGGTAGGCCTATTGAATTTCGGGTAGACACCAGACATACACTCCTGTTCACTGTCGGCAAGAAAACTGACAACGGGCATGCTTCACCTGCCAAGCTGGGTCTTTGTTTTCCCATCGAGTTTGTCTGGTGTATGCGTCTTCATTTTGCAGGAAGAACTGCTGAAGGCTCATTAGTTTCGGCCTCGATTTGGCAACACCTTTTCTGAGAAAAGGCTGACTGGCCCGTTGATCGAGTGGTCAGAGACCCTGGCCATGAAACCAAAGGTCGCCAGTTCGAATCTCGCTAGGGCAAATGATTAGTGTGATGAACATAGACGTTTGTACATGAGTCATGGATGTTTATATACGTATTTAAAAATAATGTGCCAACTGTGTTTCTTGCCTAGTATGTCGTAAAGGGCGGCTGATAGTATATCGGGTATGTGATTGTGTAGGCGACAAGCTAGCCACTTGTCACTACTTTTCACAATTTTCCATCTAACCCAGCCCAGTTTTATTTGGCTGAATGTAGTTAAAGGGACCTGCTGCCCCATTGACTCTGCATACCCCTTCGGGGATTACGGGCGTGATGTTATGATGATGATGATGATGATAAAACCGGTAAAATAGCAGCTCTCTAACTACTGCGTTTCAGAGACTGAGTACCAGGTGCCAAATAGTGGCGATTGGGAGTGCCAACCATTGGAGACATAAGGTGGTGGCGTGCAGTGTTTGCCTTAATGAAACATTCAAAGGTATACATGAAATGTACAAAAGATTTCTACAAACTTTTACTTTACGTTGATACCTTGTCCATCATACATCTGACGTCTGACGATTTATAAGTGCTTTTTTAAGCCTACGTAAATAAAGACAATTTCATTTCATGGTTACACACAAAATTAATTTTTATACAAGTCAATGTAATTTAATTTGATCTCAAGTGAAATATAACACTTAATTGTATGTATATTAACAGATTTCAACTACATGTCGCATATTTGTCTCTGGCATTACATTTGACCGTAAGCCTGGCGTAATTACGTGTCAGCTACCTCGATGATGTTTCGGTTATGGATATTAGAGGTAAGGAGCACTATCTCAATATGAAAAAATGTCCGTAACAAAATACGTTATTGGGGCAGCGCTGCTGGAGGAAAAGGTTTACAAGATAACGCCAGAAGTAAGGGTTAGAGAATCTATCAAGATACTGCTGTATCGTCTTATGAAAAGAAAAGAGCTGAGCATTTTATTAAATTGCAATTAGTTCTACGGTATGTGAAGGAATAAATATCAGACGACATCACATACATTGATCTGTCTCACTTGTATTACGGATATCAGAAACAACAGTGGTATTACAAATATATACTTACTTAAATATTAGATATTAACACCCAGACACAGAACAAACACAAGTATTCATCAAATATTTATAACTTACCATAATATATTTTGTTATATAATTAGTTAAGGTTTTATATACCGCGGATAAACTACAAGTCACGCCAACTGCTGATATTGTTAAATATTTCAAAACATGCTGCCATCACAACTGCTTAGATTATGCCATACTCGATCACGTCCAAATGGGGGCAGACATTTGTGGACAAGATTAAAAAGACGATATATCCATACACACTGGTGTGCAATTGGTTCTGGAATTATTATTGAACACTTTTACCTGGACACTATTCAGCTAAAGCCTCATAAGACGAATCTCCTTACCACTAGCCTCCACAGTTTCCATACTATCGTTGCGCCCGCGCCGCCCTCCGTGGCTGCGGTGGGAGCAGCTGCGGTTTCCATGATCTATGGTGCGGAACACTATTAGAAATAACCAATCTACATAATGTTGATTCTATAGATCAGTGGTTACGAAACATTTGCGACTGTAGAATGTTCAGACCCTATTATTGTGTTGAATATGTAAATACACACATTTTAACATAATTATACTACATTACACATGCATTTGATTAGGATGATCTTAGGTGACATCACAATATAGGTACCATATACTTTCATATTATACTTGACTAGCTCGATGGCGCATTCGGTAGTGACCCTGCCCCATGCTCCAAGACTTGTGGGTTCGATCACCACACAGGACAAACATTCGTATGAAGAATACTTGCGTTTGTTCTGTGTCTGGGTTAATATCCAGTGTTTAAGTATATATTTGTAATACCACTGTTGATTCTGATATCCGAAACACAAGAGCTTAAGCTACTAATCTCGGAGTCAGATCAATGTATGTGATGTACTCTGATATTTATTTATTTATAATACATACTATTACGCTCGTAATCCCATAAAGGGCACAATCCATGGAAAAGTACGATTCCTTAACCACGTTTAGCCAAAAATTAAATTCACACACTACATGGTAACTTGTAGAAAAGTAGAGACAAGTGGTAAGCTCTTTGCTTTTACAATCACAAAACCTTCATCCAATTCACTATTAGTCGATTTTACGAGATGCTAAGCAAGGAACATGGTTGGTACATCATTTTTAAAACTGAGACATAAACGGTTCTCTCTGTACCAAATGTTTATAGTCATAAAACACCTAATCTACTTTTAAGGGTTCAACGAAATATCTATTGGTTGACGGAACCTTTGTGTCGTTTCCACGGAACCCTTAGATACCACCAAACCGGCTTTAGGAATTGCAGTTATAGAGTACAGAAGTAAAATATTAAAAAAGAATCCAAACCATTTAGAAATATTTAAATAAACTTCTCTGAATAGATAAAATATTACGTAAAAGCTTTGTGAAACTAAATCCCCTCCCTCCAGGCGAACTAAGTCATTTAGATCATTTGAGCAAATAACTGCCTCAAATGTTTGTATAGAAAAGAAAAGAGAGATGAAAGAAAAACGGCTGAATATTAAAAATTCATGCCGCAAAGCGACCGACGTCGTTTCGTTAATTAATTCCTCCATAGTTTATGGGAACGTATCAAGCAATCTTTCCATTTCACTACGCGAATAAAAGGCAGCTTGGGATAAAGGCTGTTTACACTGGAAGCGACGCGAAACAGACGTTATGTCTATTTTCTCAGAAAACAAGACTTACATTCAAAAAAATTTCTTGGTGACTAAAATGTGCCAACTCTGATCCTTGCGTCGCTTGTTGTAAAAGGTGACTAATAGTGTATTATATTAGGTATTTGGCTTGTGATAAGTTAGCCAGATTTGACTGCTTTCGTTCTGTGAAAAGTTGTAAATGTTTTCAGCGAAGGCAATCAATAAATTTTTTAGGTCAAAAAAAAAAATATTGTACATATTACATAATTAATTGTTGGTTAAACATGCAATCATATTAAGAAACACATAGAATGTAACAAATTAGTTACAAAATTTCACCAGTGGTTGTTTGTTTTATCCACATTTAATTACAATATTATATCATTTTAAATCAATTAAAAAGGTATCTATATCCGTCGCGCCGCCTCTTATGGTGCGCGACCCCCATAAATATAATATCCCTTTTTTCACCAAAACCATCTCCGCGGAGAATTCCCATCGAGATCCCATCCTTTGTCTTCGCATTTGTTTTATTTGGGATAAGTCCGATTTTGGGGTCCCATACAAAAACTACGGGCGCATTTTAATCATTTATAGGTCCCGACAAACGGTTATGAATATGATACGTCCAAGCGGTTTTTTGAGATGCCACGTCAAATATTGACGTAATGGAATTTTTGGTATTTCATTTTGATATGCGAGTAGAATTTATTAACATTCGATTCTTTTGAGATGTATAGGTAGATATGACTTTTTAACGGCCAAATTAATATTGTGTATTTGTTCTTTTGGTTTTGTCATTTGGACGGTTGTCATCATTAATGATGGTAATTTAAATGCTCTTTTGTATTGTGTGGCTTCAAAAACTGTTATAATAATTATGCGGTTTGATTGTAAGGTAAATATTACAGTATTAATTTGTGGTCTTTATTTTTATTAATAGTGCAGTTTTTTACTCTGAAATCGTTGTATTTATGGATAAAGAAAGACTTTACATATGAATAATAGTTAATAATTTTAATATATTTAAATATTTATTCATACTAGCCTAGACTGTAGATACGCTCGCTTTAAAAATATTTTTTTCCATTCTTCAAAAACGTATCTTTTTTTGTTCTATACAAAGTATAGAGTACTGAACTGACTCCATCACAACAACATTTTCCGCAGGATTAGAATCTGCGGTCATTGTATTAGTGGCCAATGTGTCTAATCAGTCAAGTGATTAGACACATTGGCCATTACTACTCGTAATGTTTAACATCTGCTTTTTTTGTGAAAAAGTGGCTAGCTCATTGTTTATATAATCACACACCCAAAATCCGATATACCATTAGTCGCCTTTTACGACATGCTAGGCAAGAAACAGATATGGCAAATTCTTTCTAAGTCCCAGACCAACATAAGACCCTATCTATACCTAAGTCTTACCCCGACAGAACCGGCATCACTTAGCCTAAATAATTCGTACGACTTACCGGTAGCCGAGCCTCCAGGGGGCTACCGATTCCGGCCGTCCTTAACGGCGACGGAAACTTGTCCGGGGCCATCTCCGGACCTCCGGATGTCTGACAATAGCCGGTAATACTTCCGATCCCATTGATTCGGCCATGCGACGTAGTGGCGACGAAAGTTGGGTGGAAGCCGAAAGGTGAACCGAATTTCGGCTTGTGATTTAACCGAAAACAATATGTAATTTGTTATATTCAAAGTCTATAGTAGATTAGTTAAGTTGATTAGAGATTTGTTCTGTTTCAAATCCAATGTCTACCTGAAATATGATGCTGGATTTTGTAAATCCGATGATTACACTGAATGGACTGTCCTATAATCATCCCTATGTCATATCACCACGTAAGATACAAATCCTAAAAAAAATTAAAGCTTCACAGCATCCATAGTGCTTGGAAGCTTTAAATTAATTTTCTCAGACTATCTTCCCCATGTCAGATTAGTACTATAAATCCATACTTATATTTAAGATTATTTTTTTATATCCAGATGTAGATGTTGAACCAACACCCTGTATATGAAAGAAAGAAAGAAACTTTTATTGGACGCACAATAATATACTATAATATCAGACGACATCAGAGCGAGATGCGGTGGTAGCTCAATGGTAAGGACACGCGCCTCTTAACCGAGGAGTGCGGGTTCAAACCCGGGCATGTACCTCTAGATTTTTTAAAAATCTATGTACATATTTATACCACTAGCTCGACGGTGAGGGAAAACATCGTGAGAAACCTGCAAATTCAAACCTTCAAATTTGTAACCATGGTCCAAAAATTGTCTGGTTCCCCTATCTTAGGGTTACGAAGGTCAGATCGGCAGTCGCTTCAATGTACGACTCCGACGATTACCAGACTCGCTAAATCCTGGATCATGGTCTAAGAGGACCCCGTCTAAGCACGGGACATAACGCTAGGAAGATGATGAATATCAGACGACATCACATACATTGATCTGACTCAGAGGTAAGTAGATTAAGCACTTGTATTACGAATATCAGAAACAACAGTAGTATTACAAATATATACTTTAATATTGGATATTAACACCTAGACACAGAACAAACACAAGTATTCATCATACGAATATTTGTCCTGGGTGGAGATCCGACACAACTTTTGGCGCATGGGGCAGGGTCACTACCAAATGCGCCATAGAGCTTGTCAGTTCAATGATTAATACATACACAGGATAACGTCAATTGTTACATATAAAGTATTTGAAAATTGACGAATACAATAATACAAATAGAAAATTAATAAAAACCAAAAGATTGGCGCCAATTGGGCCCCTGCCTGAGCATTACGCTCCTGCGGCGTCAGTTAACGTCGCAGGAGCGCTGGTATTTTGGCGGGATCCAATAAATGAGGAGCGAGTCCATAACCAACAATATAGTCTGATGTGTCAACTCACTTCTCCAAAATGCGTCAGCGCACGGCGCACTGCGCAGGTCTAAGAAAATTCCGAACTTAGCTATCGCCGTCCCATTGGTCCCATGTTGGTTTGGGACTTAAAAAGAATGCGCCAACTGTGTTCCTTGCTAAGCATGTAGTAAAAGACGACTAATGGTATATTGGGTTTTGGGTGTGTGATTGTGTAGGCGACGAGCTAGCCACTTGTCACTACTTTCTTTCCATCTAACCCAGCCCAGTTTTATTTCTGTTTGAATGTGGTTAAAGGCTTGCTGCCCCTTTGACTCTGCCTACGCCTTCAGGTATTATAGGCGTGATGTTATGTATATATGTATGCAGTGTGTACTTTCACCGTTCTCATGGCTTTAATTTTTTAACCGACTACAAAAAAAGGAGGTTCTCGTTCGACTGAACTTTCTTTTTTTTTATGCATGTATGTTATACATGACTCAATTTGGACTCAACTTAAAGAGCCGACACAGTAAGTTACTACGATTTTCGCGACTCACCCTCGCAAGTTATCTAACGTGCACAGACAGACATTCAAATCGCTGGAGGAATAATAACAAGCCCCGATACCACTATCAGAGGAACCGGCGGTCATATTTTATTCCTTCACCCACCCAATCATTACAGACTGAGGTCTTAGCAAATTATTCACCAGCTCGAATCGATACCTCATTGCTTATTCACATTTTAAATCGGCCTCGCACCGAAAGGTGAGTTAACGGTGCCGTTCTAACGAAGCAGAGAAAAATCCGTCAATTGGGAAAACATTTCATATTCCTGGGAAAAAAGCTATAAAAAACTACTTAGGTGTTACGAACACATGTATTCAATATGGTTAATAAGAAGTGTGCGAGAAATCTTCACGAGAAATTAAACGTGCGAGTGATGCGTGCTAGATGTATGCGAGGGATATGTATGCGTTGGATGTGTGTGAAAGATGTACATATGCAAGGAATATGTGCGAGAGATATATACGAGTGGAGTTTGTATCCCGGACACTGCGAGAAATGTGAATACAAGGAATACGTGTTGAAAACTTAACGAGAAATATTGCTATTAATATGTGCGATAATATTTGGGAAACAGCTTTCTTTTAAAGAACTGCTATGCATATCGTAAACGGCTGCGTCTTCTAAAACACCCAGCTTAAGTCAGATCAATTACATAACGCTTTTAATTTACATTATATAAATATGTATAATTAAAACTTATATACTATAAGACCGTATTCGTATTTTCAGTAGTACAGTAATTACAGTTACAAAACCTTCCTTGCTGTAATATATCGGTCCAAATTTCCAATTTGCCTCAATTTCAAGTGCATATCAATATTTAACGCCGTACGGCGTCTGGAGCCAGCATCAGCGATGAATGACGCCTTTGTGCGCACGTGGCCAGACGGCGGCGTCTTGCTGCACAATGGCGCTGATGAAACATGCATTGCAGAGTTGCCAGTGAACTAAATTGAACGACGCCTTAAAGCGAGCTTTGAATATGAGATTCTTTAAAAAAAATGTTTTTTATAAAATAAAATATGTTTAATATTTTTTATATTATTTTTATATGGCCTAGCAGGCCCCTTTTATCATGTTCAGTGTTATGTGTAATTTGCACAATTTTTTTTAATTATACTTAAAGCTTGAAACTGTTAGTTATTCTTTAGACTATTTGAAATATCCTATTATAATGCATTATGATAGAATTCACGTTGTGCATAGAAACAATTAAGCACATACATTTTTTTCAGCTTTCTTTCTACCAGGTTATCGGCCAACTTCCAAAACCAATAAATTATTACTAAACAACAACACTTAAAAAGTATTAATTTGCAATAATGTCCAAACTGCTAAAAAAAATTAAAAGCCTGGCAACATTAATCGTCTTTTGTGCTACCCCCGCCCACGCGACAACCAATCAGAGTCGCGGAATGCCATTCAGACGTTAATACATTTTGAATTCGGAACGTGGAATCGAGTTTATGTTTCCTTTTATGAATTTTTAAAGCTTTTTAAACGTTCCATGTTTGGCGTGCTACTATTTTTTTTTTTATACCCGAGACTTTCAATACCGTTGAAATTTGAAATACTTTACACTCTTATTCGTGAAGTTTTATCATTAACTGAGCTACCTCTATGCTGATTGTTTTTTAATTACGCACGATCGTCTTCGTATTGTTTTATTCCCTCCTATTCGGAATCCGCCCCGATCATGATGTTTATTTTGGAGTTAATCATCATCTTCCTATCGTTATGTCCCGTGCTTAAACGGGGTTCGCTTAGACCATAATCTAGAATTTAGCGAGTCTGTAATTACATTGAAGCGACTGTCGATCTGACTTACGTAACCCTAAGATAATGGAACCAGACTTTTTTTTTTGGATCATGATTACAAATCCCAAGTTGTTTGAAGGTTTCATCAAGATGTAATACGTCCATAGATTAGAAAAATCCAGAAGCACGTTCTCTGGTTTGAACCCGCACCTCTTGGTTTTGAAGCGCGTGTCCTTACCATTGAACTGTCACTGTGTTATAGCTTAGTTAATTAGTTTGAAACTAGGGAATTGATGCGTCAGTCTGGAGAATATATATATATATATTTTCATTTCTAGTGGACAATTGGACACTATCCCACACAGATAATTGTAATAACCAGTCCAAATACGAAAGTAAGAAAAGTTTACATTTATACAAGTTTTTTATATAGGTTGAAGACAAATCATGGCTTCTTAGCCGCTCGCCATAGCAAGCCATACTTGCTATCTGTTCGCCATTAGGCATCCGTTTCCGTCCGGAATTCAATTTTAGCGGAATATCCGCGGCGAATGCGCGATTTGATGCGAGGGGGTTATTGCGGGCGCAAAATGGCGGGTTTTATTGGATTTTTTGCGGCGGAAAAAAATGATTTCATTTTTTTTTGTAAAGCAATCCGGGAGATTGAACTTGTCCCGGTTTGATGGTTTGATTGAGGGGGACCTTTGGTTTAATGGTCTGTTACTACAGGTATCCATATATGGGCTTTATTTGCAAAGCCGTTTGTTACTATCGAGTAGTAACTATCGAGGTTCTTGCCGGTTTCTTCTCGATAGAATCTACCTTCCGAACCTGTGGTAGTATTCTTTTTTTTGATTCTGTATGTAGACTATTTATAAGTGCTTCCTTGAAGCCAATATAAATGAAGATTTTTGGATCTGAATTTGAATTTGAAATGTACACTTGCGCCAACACAGTTGATCATCTTCTAAGCGTTATGTCCTGTGCCGCTTAGACCAGAGGTTCCCAAACTTTATTGGACCGTGAAGCGCAGGTTTATTATTTTGTCTCAGCGCCCCTAATTCAGCTTGTTGGATTTGTGAGCATGAAAGGATTTTGGACTTAACGAGAGTCTTCTTCGGAAATGTATTTTAGAAACAATTTAAAGGCTTTGAAAAGTTGTTGTTTGACAATTCAGGTCTTGTTTGTCAACAAGCACATTACATCGTACCTACCATACAGTTTGACTATTTATGTTGTACTTTCAAATACTGAAGTTAAGTTTCCAGAGAATAGTAAACAGGAGCGCATCGTGTCGCTCTTCTATACTCTCTACGATGCATCAGGGCGTCGCGGCGCACACTTTGGGAACTTTGGCTTAGATCATGATCCAGGTTTTCTCCGTTCTTGTCTGCGAGAATTCGAATAGCTCCGCGCTTGGCACATCTCAGCTCAATCAGCGCTCAAAATTGCACCATAGTGCAATATTGAGTTAACTCAGCACTAGCGCTAGCTGCGCCTGAGTTATTGAGTTAGCACAAAGATTTTTCCTGAACTACTCTCCCTTTCTCTCTCTCTCAAGGTTAAGATATTAATCTATAACTATTAATATCTTCTATAAGGTGAGATATTTAAACCCCGGACACCCATCCAATTCCAGAACAACAGAACGTTGCTTCACTTCCGCGACAGACCATTAATCGCACAATCAACTCCTGGTTACCCATCCTCTCCCCGAGCATGGCGGGCGACGCTTCACTTTCCCCACAGACCATTAACCGCACACTCAACTCGGATCACCCATCCACTCTCCGTTCGTCGGTGCATCGCTTCACCTTCGCGACAGACCATCAACCGCACAGTCCGCCATGCTCTTATTCCAGCCAATAAATATCCAGCTCGCAGCCGGTGGAATTATTGCACCAATCATAACAGTAGTTAGTATGAAGCACGAACGCGATCGCGTCGGATTCGATTAAACTCGTAATATCACAGCCGAGGCACAGTGAAGTGGATAACAGTATAGTAAACTCTTGGCGCTTGAATCTTGACTTATATAAAAATAATTGACTTGAGCGTTTAAGGGGCCTCTTGCGAATGTCTTCAAACACTTTGATTACAACAAGTTGTAATACATACGGAGACAGAGAAATAAATAAATACCTTACGCCGTAAATTACCAGTCAAAAATACAAAAACCGCTAGGTGGCACGAGGGAGTCTCGTGGTCTTATCACTGTTACTATTGGCTCTTTGTTGACAGCATGCAGCAGTTTGTTATTAAAACTTACCAATGAAGAGGGTGACAAGACCGTACGTCACAGTTACGCCATCTATCTGATTTTTTAATTCAAAAAACCCTCATAACATGTAAATCTACCGCTGGATTCGAAAAAAGGATTCTATAGAAAAGATCTGAAAGTTACTCTTTTTGTAATTTGTTTAGATTGCTGATATTGGACTATCGCTTGGATGGACGGCTAAAACTTTTGAGCAAACTTAGCAACTCAGATGCAGCTCACTGAGTAAGCTCTCAGAGTTAAGTTAAACTTAAGCTATGAGAAGTTAGTAACTTCCTCCCATCCTCCAAATATTTTGGGTTCACTGCAGACTAAGCCAACGTATTTACTTCTGCTGAAACCTTGGATCCCCAACTCATGACCTACACGTTAAGAATAAAGCTTTCTCACTGTAATGAGTCTGACTGTACCCGCGGCCCGGGCGTCACGTCACGCATTACAGATGTACAGTCGGCCCACGTTTGATATTAGCGGCGTAGGCTGCAGCCAACGGCTCTGGTTATACTTCAAATATATCCATGGAGGTAGAGCACTTAGTGGAACAAAACTTTGTAATACATACATACTATCGGAGAGGTGGTAGCTCAATGGTAAGGACACGCGCCTCTTAACCGAGGAGCGAGGGTTCAAACCCGGGCACGTACACTGGATTTTTCAAATCTATGTACGTATTTATACCACTAGCTCGACGGTGAAGGATAACATTATGATGAAACCTGCAAATTCAAACAACTTTGGATTTATAATCATGATTCAAAAATTGTCTGGTTCCCCTATCTTAGGGTTACGAAGGTCAGATCGGCAGTCGCTTTAATTTAATTACCAGACTCGCTAAATCCTGGATCATGGTCTAAGCGGACCCCGTCTAAGCACGGGACATAACGCTAGGAAGATGATGAAGATATACATACTATCGCGGTCGCTATCCCTTAAGGGGTAGGTAAAGACCAAGGAGCACTAATATCCGTAGGTGCATTGAAAGAAGAAGAAAGAAAGAAAGACAGTAAATAGGCTCAAAAGACAGTATATATGTGTAAGGATCGTGCAATGGCGTTATGTTCTCTCTGCCTGCTCCGCTAGGGTAGTGGCGTGAAGTTTAGTTTAGTTAGTTAGGCTGTTTTTGGGGTTCTCTATAATCCCACACACCACCCTACCCTCCTGGGTAGGGTGACGGTGTGTAAGGCAATTCCATGCCACAAAAAAGAGGGGGTTCTCTATAATGTCATGAAGTGTTAAGTCAGAACAAAATAGTTCTTAACTGCTTTTAATTATTAGAAGTTAAGGAAGTAGCATGAAGTTTAGTTAGTTAGTTAATTACTAGAAATTTTCGGTTTTTCTTGTAGATCATAAACAGTTTCCATGTTGGATTGGGAGTTAAAAATAATAACCCATCTGTGTCTAGATTGATGAACAAGTTTTTTTATCATGTCTCCTAGAAACATTACATACATTTTCGGACACAATTTTCTCTTCGGCTGAAAGAGTTTGATTGTGTCATCTATATCTACCTCCATGATGGCGGGTAATAGTATATATGTATTAGACATAAATAGCTTAGCGGAGACCTCCTACTTCTTGTTCCAACATTCTCAGCGAACTACAACGCACACTATTATACCAGGCAGCTACAGCAACTAATTATTACCTAAAACAATTAGTTATCAGACGGCGTTTGACTCGGCCTCGCAAATCGCATTATTCTGAACAGCTTGAAGACATAAGCCTGAGCTTACGGAGCTAAATGAATTACTGAAACCTTATTAACAAGAAGCTTGGATAATCTTACTGCAGATACCGCGGGCTATTGTAACCTGACAATGAAGATTAGAATTAAGTGTTATAGCTCATGTTGGTCTGGGACTTATAACACCGTATTCCTTGCCTAGCGTAATAAGCGATTTTTATTGAATTTTTTTTTTAGTTACGCGATCAGCTAACTACTTGTCTTATACTGTGTTGTAGATGGAATTTAACCTAATGAACTAAAAATGTTTCCATCTATTGCAGCCTAGTTTCATTTTTGGCTAAATGTAGTTATAGAGGCGTGTTGCCCTTTTGACTCTGCTTACCCCTTCGGGGATTACGAGCGTGATGTTATGTATGTATGTCACCTAACATTTTTTTTGGCTGAAATAAAGTTTTTCATTACAACAGACAGCCCATCTAAGGATTAATATTATTCTATCATTTATCCTATAAAATACAAAATAAATAGCCACTTGTCACTACTTTTTCACAACATTCCATCTAACCCAGACCATTGTCCCATGTTGGTCTGGGACTTAAAAATGTGCTAAACTTTGGTTCTTGCCTAGCTTGTCGTAGAAGGCGTCTAATGGTATACTGGGTTTTGGGTGTGTGATTGTGTAGGCGACAAGCTAGCCACTTGTCACTACTTTTACTACTACTACTTTCCATCTAACCTAGCCCAGTTTTATTTTTGGCTGAATTTGGTTAAAAGTGCCTGCTGCTCTTTGACTTTTTCTACCTACTTCGGGAATTATGGGCGTGATGTTATGTATGTATGTAAATAATAAAGTAAGTATAATATATTAATAATCTTATACGAGTGAAATATCTTACATTAATATGTATGTTATGAAGACACTGATACAAGTTTCACTTAAAATATACAAGAAAGTCTTACATCACTAAGAACTCAAGTAGCGAAGATAACACTCAAATCTTAGAAGCTTTCAAATATTATTTAAAATTTAGTCGTTACATTATTGCGTTTACTAATCTCCCTCAAACCTTCAAACCAAATCCTTTTATCTCACGTAGGAGTGCTTTTAAAAAACATGTTAATGAACACTAAAATACCACGCCCGACCCGTGAATCATGTCGCATGCTCCCAACGGCTTGACCCATTACGATATTGGAAAGTGTGCGATAAAAAACATACAAAGAAACACAGATCTACCTGACCAAAGTTAATAGACCCCTCAGATCATTAAGACTTGTTGAACGTTTCAAGCGAATGTCTGATTAGCGAAGGTCTGAGTATACGGGTGGGGTTCATACTGATTCATAGTTTACAAAGAGTGTGGTTGAAGGATGAATGTGCGATGGTGATTCATTTCCGTGTTCATGTTAGGTTCAGTTATCTATCTGTGTCATTTGTGATACTATGTGAATATTCGTATAGGATAATATAGAAGTGCTTTGAAGTTATGATATACTAGCTTTTTCCTTCCATTTTGCTCGTATTTACATATATTTTATTTTATTTATTTTTTGAGTTATATTGAGTTTGTAAATCCGATAGACAGTCCTAAAGTTATTTTCCTATAACGCGGAAAAAGTAGTTTTTTCTAAAAAAAAAACCTATATTCTTTCTATGCTTCTGATAAATTATATGGAAAATTTATTTTTGATCAGTGGAGTAGTTAAGATGTAAAAGGTTATGTTAAAATATTCTATCACCATTAGAATGCTGCATCCCTGATTATAATAGGCTATATTTATCTTAAAATGTTTAAAAAAATAAACGTCCGCCGAAGCCGGGACGGGCCGCTAGTAAATAATAATCCAAGTGCGAATCCCGATTCCCCACAATCAATAAGTTACCCGTTCCCATTGCACCGGGAATGGCCGGGATATTGCTATTTGAACAGGACCGCAGAACCGCAGCCGGCGCCGGGCGGCGACACTTGTATCACAAATTGGACCAAGCAACTTAGGGGTGGCGATTGCGAGATTTACTGAATGGTCGTCCAGTGGCCGCAATTGGACCGTAATTCGGCAAATTTTTTTTATTAATTGAATTGTATTTCTAATGCATTTTTTATTAAAATATTAACTTTCTGCACTCGTTCTCCGTATCAACTTTAACTGTTATTGTACTGTAAAATTGAATAATCAATTTAGCCGTCTCGATGGAACATCCATAAACACAAGAATATATTTAACGCCCCTTAAAATCAACCCTTATTATTGGATTTCACTTGGACGGGTAATAATCGACCTACAGTAACAAACAAATCGAACAATTGGATGACTTTCATTATAAATGCATAATGAGAGCATCGCATTAAATTTGCTTAATATGATTGGTCATTATATTCAATCATATTAAGTTAACTTTATGCGACCGTCAAAATCAAAATATGTGTAGAAAAACTTGAAATTGGATATTAGGCATTACTGCATGCAGTGAATATATATAAAAATAAAATAAAATGTAACATACAAAATTAAAATCTAAACGAGACTGTTTTTTTGGAAATCGGTTAACAATTAAAAGTCAGTTTGCGAATCGATTTCTTAGAGTTCGGTCCCAATCGCCTCAAAAATGCATCGAATTGTGAGAATCGCCGATTCCTTATATTCCGATTCGAATCGCCTCGAAAATTTATATTGTTCGAAATTGCCACCCCTAAGTCGCCCTTATTCGAATTTAGCAAAAGCTTTGCTACGAGTACATAATGTACTTTGATGGAGACGCCTGGTCGTGCTCAATGGGCTTGTAAATGAGAAAGGCGTTTGTGGACATATACTTTGACCTGTGATCTGTACAGAGACAAAACTGTCATTTGCTTGTGAACTCAAAGGTATATAAAGATACTAGCTGACCCGGTGAACTACGTTCCGCCAATGAGGAGCTTTGCTCTTGAAAACTGATATTATTTCTATTAATGAATATCATATTTTAATACTTATTAACCTACTCCGGACGAAAATAAATCCAAAAACACAAAGATCATAAAAATTGGTTCACCCGTTCTCGAGTTATAAATGGTGTAACTAACACGACTTTGTTTTATATATATAGATGTATGTTTCTGTACTCGCCACATACATACATACATTCTATGGATCTGTGCTAAAATCATAAAGGTTAGTTTGCAATTGTGTATCATATATTTTATTTACATTCATGACGTTCCTTGCCTTGCCTATTTTTAAAAGGTCAATAAACTAGATTATTGACCTCATATTCATTTCATACTCTTTATTCGTCCCATTGGGACGAAAGTGTTGTGGAACGAAACACTGAACGACCCTATTTTAGTAATTTATAAAAAAATAAAAAATCCCTTCTTTATGTACTTTATTTGTAAATTAATAATTTTACATTTTCTTCTAAGTATGCTACATAAACTGCCAAAATATAAAATTAACATTATCATTTCCCCGTTCAGTCTTTCCCAACATTATTTACTCACAAAGTGATTTCCATGCAATTTTTCCAAAACTTAAATCCGATTTAAGATTTTTAAACACCCAGTCCAGCACTTTAAAAACATTATGTCATCCGAAGAAACAGACAAATCCCCGATAAACCCCAGCCGTAAATAAAAGTCTATTTTAAAATCCACCCAGGCAGGATGTATCTAGATTTTCAATATTTCAAAGCAAAACCTCCCTCCCCTGGCACTGTTAAGTGATTGGGGCTCATCTTGATGGTGTCAGGGGACGGAAATGCAGATCTGCGAAAACTATTATAAAGTTAACAGGGGACTGATGGATTGAGAAGCGTATGGGAATCTATGGGGAGAGATTGTAGAGATAAATCTATAGCTTTTTTTTCAATAAATCGAAATAAATTGAGTGTAGAAATGAGGCAAGGGATTTGACGAAAAGTATAAACTAGATTTTGCCTGCGGCCTTACTTATGTAGAAAATGGTCTGTTACAGTGACTCTTAGATATTATAGTTTTTTTTTTAAGGCGTTAAAATGTAGCTTACATCTTTTTTTAGAGTTCAAACTTAATGCGTACCAAATTCTGTTACAATCGTTTAAGTAATTTTACTATGAAAACGTGAGAAGCCGAATTACTTTTGCATTAATAATATTAGTAAACATGTAAATGCCTAGTTTGTTCTTAAAATTATGCAAACACGTAGTCAAATTACAGAAAAGGTTATAGGGTTACATTTCATCCAGAAAAAAAACAATTCAATTTAAATTTATATAGGCTTCAAAAAATCAGTCCATGTATACTGAAAAGGAAATATTACCACCGGTTCGGAAGTTAGACTTTATCGCGATAACTCGATAGTTACTCTTTTAAATGCCAAAATTTACAATATTGTAATTAATAATCTACACTTACTAGAAAAAAAACACTGCAGGTAAACACTCCATTAGGTAGTCAAACTACTATCGTCGAGAGATAGAATAATCCACATAAACATTTTTGGCGAGCAGAGCCACAGGGCAAAGCTGTGCAGTCCTATAAACGTAGAGAAATATGAACTATAAACTATAAATCTAACCGTTTCACCTAGCTGAGCTCCACAACAAAACATTTATGCCGCAACAAAACTGTATAAATGAGAGCACATTTTAACTAAACTTCAATTCAATTCCAATCCGTTAGAGAACAATGTGTTTTTATTTGTTTATCCGGCTGCACAGCGAGAGGTAATGTGATTGGATTGCACATGCAAATATGCTGAGTTTATCGTCTGTACCATTTAATCTGAATTTAGAAGCTTCTCTCTCAGCTTCTAAATTCATTGCATTCCTGTCTTTTGTTTAAAAAATTGAGATTCGCTATACAAAGACAGATATCGGTGAATGAGTTTCAATGTAGAAGGATTGACTGAAAATGTTTAACTTACTGAGCTACTGAAATCAGGTGCAGCTCAATGCAACGACTCGAACGAACGTTAACTTAAGCCAAAATTAAAGGATTCAATATGTCAACGAGAGCCGAGGAACTAACTACATAAAAAAAAAAAAAATTACTCAACTAGTATGAAAGGTTTGATGCAGATACCGTAAAAAAAATTCCATAACAAAACTAACATGAGTTTTTTTTACTATTTTATCAATACAGGGTGCAAAGGGTGAATGACCGAATTCGTCCCATAAACGGGCGTCAAATATCTGCCTTTGTATCGCTACCTGTCTTTCTCCATTCAGTACATTTCTAATGCGCTCATTCAACATTGCTATAATTAATACAGCCGAGTGCTCCGTCTAATGGCCAGATTATTCCGATCCAGTTTGCATCTGTGGTTTGCGCGTTATTTATTAATTATGCCAATTAGATAGATAGATAAGTACAAAGGGCCCTCGGAGCAGCTGAAATTGAGTTACCTTCGAATTGCTACTGCCCTTTGAAATGAATTTTAAAATGCGAATGTCTGAAATTGTTTTTGGGTAATCTTTATTGACGTCTTATTCGGCTATAGGGTTGTCAAAATGCTGTTTTAAAAATTTCAAAAAAAATATGCGGTGTCCTATTGAGCTGCAGGACAGATTTGTTTCTGTCTCTTTCAATTCATTTATTTCCAAAACGTATCTAACGTATAACGTAATGAATTTATACGTCCGCTAAGATGATTATATGCTATGGCTATGCTAATAGCGATGTGGATAGCGGCAACCATAAGTATGTGTAAGTTAATCTAGCTAGCGCCTAAAGCTATCTTTTCCACGTGTGACTAGGGTAGTCGCTGGTGGTGAAGCCACGGCCGAAAGTCCTTGTAATATTAGCCAATTACTTATGAAGCCATTTTTCATACCCTTCTTTTCAAACATGTGTCGGTTAAATTTAGACGAAACAAAATCATACAAGTAATAAAATAAAATGTTTTTATACACGATGAGGCTTATTTACATTTGGGTAATGCCCAATTGCCATCGATAACAACGAAAGGTGATTTCAAAAATAGTCAAAATTATATTTAAAATGTCTTAAAAGGTTAAAGATTTAAAATTCTTTGGATTCTATTTGCAGATATAAGATTATTAAAGCTAACCTTCAGCTGGTTTATTCTCTTTAATCTAAATTTAAAATTAAAATAACTTTAAACATTATTAGTTTTTTCTGCGTAAAATTTAATATCTGGATCGCTCATTTTTGGTATCAATGAGTTTTTTAATAAATCCGAAATAAAAATCACATTTGTGAATGGTATTCCATATATTTATATTTTTTTACAAAGCATTTCAAAATCATCCGTACTGTTGTTTATCGAACTGTTTTCAAACCTAACTATTGTACCATCCTAAAAAATAACCACAAAAAATACATTCTGGATTTGATTTTTTTAAGAATTTCAACCCTACCCCTTCAAGGGATCTAAATAAACAATCTCACACACTTTCCTGACAGCTAAGCTAATGATAAATTATGTTTGTTTGTTACAGGTAATGTCCGCTGTCCCTAATGGCGTCTGGATTTAATTGGTGCGATTAATTAAATTGGCACCGCTTGTGAAAAGGGCTTTAATTATTAAATATACGGAACCCTTCAGGGGTTGCAATTGCCTTATAATGGCGACGGCGCATGTATGTGTCTATGGGAAGGGTGCATTGATCCGGAAAAGGGCCGAATGTGTAGGAAAAAAATGTAGAACCTTTTTTGTAGTCTATGGATTGAAGAAGAAAACGCGTGAAAGAGGGACGGGTGATGCTTTCTCTTTTTTTAAATTAATCGAATTTAGAGCAAGTATAAAAAGACGGAAGTTTGATTATTATTGTAGCATCCTAGCTTACATATCCTTATGTCATAGTTAATGAAGCTGTGGCATTATTATACATCTAACTAACTAACATCACGCCACTTACCTAGCGGGGTAGGGAGAGAGAACCGAATGCCATGTGGCATGATCCTTACACACCTCACTCGCCTCTTCAATGGACTTTCCTCGCCTATATTTAATCTTACTATCTTACTAATATTATAAACGCGAAAGTTTGTATGGATGGATGGATGGGTGGATGTTTGTTACTCTTTCACGCAAAAAATACTTATGAATTTTAATGAAACTTTACAATCCTATAACTTATACATAGAATAACATATAAGCTATGTTTCATCGATGTACCACGCGAGCAACGCCGCGGGCAGAAGCTAGTAACATTATTATGCACTAACTTATTGATTGAATCGGTTAAATATAGTGCTAACTGCGGATAAATTCTAACTTATTATTATTTTCTTTAAATAATACCATATTTATATTTATTGATTTTGGTATACTGTGACGTCACTATTTTATTATGACTGTCCAAAACCCGTTTCTCGTATGTCTAAAGTTGATCTTTAATGCTCACTTGTTGGAAAACGGCAAAAAAATAAGTTAGGTAACCTAATTCAATAGCTGTGTCCTAGACTAAAATTATTGTGTACTTAAAGCTTCCAAGCTTCCACTTATGTATTCTCTGTTCGTATGAAATTAGATGGATTTGAGCACTAACATTGACGTGGGTGCTAAAAATGTCAACGGGCGATTTATTAGATAACCTAGGCGATTTCAGAGGAAATTCTTTATTCATTACCTGTTATTTAGGAGTCTAGAGTAATATTACATGGCTTATATGGAATAAAATGGGAGTATTAAGTCCAGACACATACCTCAGTCACTAGGTTTTGTGCCTATAGGAATATTCGGAACTTTAAGGTATAACAACATCATTTTTTTTTATTGTCTAACTAACTAACTAAACTTCACGCTACTTTCCTAGCAGAGAAGGCAGAGAAAACCGAACGCCATAATTAATTTTCAATTGTCGAGTCCAATTTATGATAGTAGAACGACGGTGAGGGCAAAACGTCGTAAGAAAATCTGTAGCATCCATCCATCTTTGAAGAAAAAATATAAAAAAGTGACTCAGTCTGTATGTTACATCTGCACAACTCCTTGATCGGTTGCGACAAAATTAGACACGTGAAGTTTGAGTTAATTTTCATCCCTCAAAATGCAAGATAAAATCTTGTACCATACCAAATTCCCAGAGGACAGGTAGTACTAGATGTTCCCGGATTCACGGCATCTGCATACCACCAGGTAAACACCACCCGTTTATAAAAAAAACGGTTCGCACCAACTTGTATAATATACGAGATACTTTAGTGAAAAGGCTTGCTCTGCGAAATGCCGACAAGAAAATATTGCGGAGATACCCGAAAGCATTCGTTAATGGCCGTTTCTATTGCCGAAAAATTTGTTCTTTGCTGCGAAACGATTTTCATCTGAGTGCAGTGTTATTTGGTCCTTCCGTAGGCCCTTAAACGGCTTTACACGCGACGATTGGTCTCAGATGATTTGGCGATAATAGTTTTTATCAACTCTATTTAAAAATAAGACGAGGTATAAAGCATTATAAAGCATTTAAATCCTATTTCCAAAAAAACACGAGACGAGGCTTAAATAATCGTGGAATTTAAAACGTAAGTCGCATTTTTTTTGTTGGTTTCAGTCAAATTGTGCCGCTATTCTTCTGTCATATTTTTAGTGTCCCATTACTATTTTTAGTACCCATAATGTCCCATTCCTAGTTAGACTCTGTTTGGTCCAGGGATTTATGGTTATCGTACTTAAACTATTGCCAGTAGTTTGTACTGACAAGGAAATCAGCCAAATTGG
The DNA here is from genome assembly GCA_951394215.1 of Glyphodes perspectalis. Taxonomy (NCBI): domain Eukaryota; kingdom Metazoa; phylum Arthropoda; class Insecta; order Lepidoptera; family Crambidae; genus Glyphodes; species Glyphodes perspectalis. Next base: position 7,812,588 of record OX596225.1, on the reverse strand, counting down.
ATAAATATGAATTTAAACTTTCGCGTTGCAATATCACTACAAATAATACTGATGGCATTGATAATATGGATATGGATAATACTGATGACTAAACGCGATATGCAATACTCCATGAGTAAGAAATAGTACATGAGTACTCACAGCTTGACGTTTCGGCCGTGTTGCAACGACCGTGGTCACAAGCGGAGACAACTATGAATGTGTTATTATTCATGGTTGTCTCGTTACTATTTATTGTACCTTTATGATAAATAAATAAATAAATGTGCAACTATCCTTACGATGTTTTCTATCATCGCAGCCCTAGTGGTACAAAAAGTTCTAAAATTTTCAATGTTTAAGAAAATATACTATTATACAATTCATAGGTACGTCCTCAGATTTGAACCAACGTTTTCAGAAACGTTCCAATCATTATTCTGAGCTATTAGTACCTAGATAGTAAATTGAATGGGAATAATGATTATAATAAGTCGAAATTAAGAGGAACCTGAGTGGCGTATAATAATATTCGCTCTCTGTCGCATTCAACAAGTCGTCTTTACATAAAACATCTTACCGTGTAAATCCCTCGCAGCAATGGGTCCCTCTTCCCTCGGGAACGCCTTGAGGCTTTTAACGCCTCCCCGCTCATTGTAAAGACATCTTTGATTTGTTTTCTGCAACTTTTTGCGGAGTAACCTTTTTATCGTTTGCTGTAAATAAACCCTTGAAAGGAAAGTTATTTTCGAAAATGTTCCTTGAGGCGCCTTTCATGGGTAGCTAGATAATTTTTTGTATTCGCGTTTTGAAGGTCTAATGTCGGTCTGAGGTCTAAAAAGAATCAATATGTAGTATAAAAATAAGTCCCCTGATGCGTATATCTGTATAGACTAATCTCAGAAACTACTGGGCCGATTTTGATGCGATTTTCACCAGTAGATAAAGTTAAGATCGAGAAAGGTTTATGTATATTTTTTAGTTGATGTATACATTGATCTGACTCCGAGCTAAGTAGCTAAAGCACTTGTTGTTACGAATATCAGAATCAACAGTGGTACATAAATTGTACTAAAGCAATTATAGAAAAAACATGCTTCTCTGATGGTGCAATCTGTGCGAATCCGGGGCGGGCCGCTAGTGTTGTACGAAATGGATATTGGGTTTGTGATTATGTATGCGACGAGCCATTTTTCGGTACTTTTACGCAATTTTCCGTCTCGCCCAACACTATTTATGGCTACAAATGGTTAAAGGTGCTATTATATTATATATTATTATCACTAAACTTAGTGATAATACGTATTCTAGTATGTCTATCCATAACCTAGATCCTGGATCACGGTCTAAGCGGACCCCGTCTAAGCACGGGACATAACGCTAGGAAGATGATGACAATCTTGCCCAGGATAAACCCATCAGCCAATTTCTATGCTGAAGTAATAGATAATTCCCTAAGGACGCGGTTCAACTTACTTTGAAGACTTAATTACACATTCAAGTATTATACCCGCTTCCCAACTTTTGACTCAGTATTCCGATACTGAAAAAAAGCTCTCAAAAAGCGATTAAATATTTGTACTTTAAAACGAGACTCGTTTCCAACGATGCGACAAATGTTGTTGTTCTTTTAATCCGAGGAATTCTACCTGGCCGTGTTTGTACAGACGGACAAACCGATCCCCCAGTCGATGTAGGGGCCGATAAGTAGACGTTAGGTAAACTGTGTTGTAGATAGGCGATTGCTGATGTTTGACTCATAAACTAATTCATAGTCGTGGATAGTTCTTTACCTAGACTAATTTAATAAAACGTAGGACTTTGTATGTATGTGGTAATAACAGAATTTATAAAATATTTATAAATTGGATTGAATTTTTTTTTAAATAAATATAATATCTAATGAGGAATGCTGTCCGTCATAATGGCAAAATACGTATTTGTTTTCATATTTTCACGTTAAAACAACGGGCCACATACATATAAATAAATAAAAAATCTCAAGACTAGCACACCAATTGCCTAGTCCCAAAGTTTGCTTATGCTTGTGCTACGGATACTAGGCGAATGGATAGACATACTTAAATACGTCTATAAGCATCCAAGACTCGAGTAAAAAAGCTAGCGGGATTCGAACCCGCGACACTCGTTTCGTGGCCAAGTTCTGGACTACTCTACCAACGGGTAATTGCTATGTTGCACAGATGTTATTATAAAAAAAATATATTGACTGATATTTTTTTATAGTAACATCTGTGCAACATAGTAATTATGTAGGTACGTCTATCTATCTATTCATCATCTTCCTAGCGTTATGGCCCGTGTTTAGACGGGGTCCGCTTAGACCATGATCCAGGATTTAGCGAGTCTGGTAATTACATTGAAGCGACTGCCGATCTGACCTTCGTAACCCTACGATAGGGGAACCAGACAATTTTTGAATAATGATTATAAATCCGAAGTTGTTTGAATTTACAGGTTTCATCACGATGTTTTCCTTCACCGTCGAGCTAGTGGTATAAATACGTACATAGATTTGAATAATCCAGAGGTACGTGCCCGGGTTTGAACCCTCACTCCTCGGTTAAGAGGCGCGTGTCCTTACCATTGAGCTACCACCGCTCTCAATCTATCTATCTATTCCAATTCATCTAAATAGGGGTTTAAGAAAAATCTCACCCCAATAGCAATGGGAAACAAAGACCCCGGTCAACTGACAAAGCTCCTTAATATGCCGTAGTAATCCGATCTCGCTCGTTTTACTCCTCGATCGCATTACCTCCTTTTTGCTACGTCTAGTAAGGTTTAAAACGTCGTTAACTGGTCGGTATTACATTTTTGCTAATGGCTCCTTGCAAATGTTGGTGTTTAGCAAGATAGTCACAATGCCGATGCAGTGTAGTTGGTATATTGTCAATTAATATTTAACTAACTATGCCCGCGGTTTCACCCGCGTTTGTGGTTAATGTTACATAGCCTAGCCTTCCTCGATAAATGGGCTGTCTAACACTAAAATAATTTTTCAAATAGGACCAGTAGTTTCTAAGATTAGCGCATTCAAGCAAACAAACAAATTCTTCAGACTTTCAAACTTTTAACGTACAATTGTAACTAAGTAAACTAAGTAATCTAACCCAGCCCATTGTCCCGTGTTGGTCTGGGACTTAAAAAGAATGTGCCAACTGTGTTTCTTGCCTAGCATGTCGTAAAAGGCGACTAATGGTATATCGGGTTTTGGGTTTGTGATTTTGTAGGCGACAAGCTAGCCACTTGTCACTACTTTAACACAATTTTCCATCTAACCCAGCCCAGTTTTATTTGGCTGAATGTGGTTAAAGGGGACTGCTGCCCCTTTAACTCTGCCTACCCCTTCGGGGATCGCGGGCGTGATGTTAAGATAAGAAGATAAGATAAACTAAGTAATAAATTATGACTCGGTTTAAATATTTTTATCTGATTGTAAATCAGACAACATCACATACATCGATTTGATATGTTCATAATGTCAATAATGATAAGAATCAACGAAGGTACGATAAGATGAGTTACTAACACCAATACATACATACATACATAAATAATATCACGCCCATAATCCCCGAAGGGGTAGGCAGAGTCAAAGGGACAGCACTTCAATACACGAGTAAAGTAAATATACTCAAGTATGAAACGTTCAAATACTTAGTTACCTTGACTTGCTATTTGGCTTTATTTGAAATTGATCATCTTGTCCCATATTGAACTGGAACCTTTCCTATCATGTCGTAAAAGGCGACTAATGGTAGGTATATCGGTTATTGGGTATCTGATTGTGTAGACGGCGAGCTAGCAACTTTTCATTACTAACCATCAAACAAACAGCATCACGCCCATAATCCCCGAAGGGGCAGCAGACCCCTTAATCCATATTCAACCAGAAACTAAACTGGGCTGGATTAGATGGAAAATTGTGAAAAAGTAGTGACAAGTGGCTAGCTCGTCGCCTACACAATCACATACCCAAAACCCTATATACCATTAGTTGCCCTTTACGACATGCTAGGCAACGAACACAGTTGGCACATTCTTTTTAAGTCCCAGACTAACATGGGACATTAGGCTGGGTTAGACTTGTCATTACCCTTTCACAATTTTACATCTAACCCTACCCATTTTTATTACTAACACGGCAATATTCCATGTAAATCTACCTAACCAAGAAGGGCTGCTGCCTACTCTGCCTACCCCTTCGGGGATTATGGGCGTGATGATATATGTATGAAATAAACCAAATAAGTTCTACAGATGTTTCTCACTGCTCTTCAAGCGACTGTTCGTTCAGAAAGTATTGCATTTTTGCTAATGGCCTTCTTGTGATGCAAGCGTTGAATATCCGATACTTGGCTATGGATCCTTACTTAATCATTAACTTATTGAACATTGATGGCGTGATTCATTTTGTACCAGATGCTGATTTTAAGTGAAGCTATGTCTCACTTAACGTCACGAAGATTGAAGTACAAATGGTTTAACCAAGCAACCAGCCGAATACACCATACGTAAATTCAATCGCCGAATTTCGGCGAAGTAATTTCGCTTATTTCGAGGTAGTCTGCCTAAACACGTACCTCGTAAAGTTTTAAATCTAAGTACGACCTTACATTATTAGGTCGGCGGTCTAAGAAACCTGCACATTGAAATAACTTTTGATATTAAACAATAATCTAATTTGTATGATTCCCTTGTCTCTTAGGTTACGAAAGTAAATCGCGCCAATGTAATACTGTTTACTAGACTCGTTAATAATGTATATAATGGTCTCAATGGTTTAAAGAATGTGCACACTAGAAAGACGATGTTGCTGTTTGCCACAGATTTTGACCTTGCCCCGGACTTTCTTTTGAGCGATTCGTCTTCACGTTTCGAGTGTCGAGTTGCTAAATGGCTTTAACTGTCCTTAATGGCGCCCGATAATAGATTGTGGCGTGTTTACTATCGCTATCGCTACTCTTTGAACGAGGAGGAGTAGTTGTTTGCCTTACTTTTGATAACGCATTCTGTACTACGTTGTTTTTTACATTTTAATATATCGAAAGATTTTAGGAATCTTTTTTTCATCTTTTAAAAGATTTTACGGCTTTGGTTTTATTTTTCGTTCAAATTTGAAATTAGTATGCTTTATTAATTAATTAATCTGATTACGTCAAGCTATTGCTTATTTAATATTTATGGTTTAGCTGAAAAATTGCTATGAAAACGTAACCAAACATTTTCTATGTTTCGCATCAATTGAAAATGCCGATTCATAAATTAGATCGCCGAATTTCGGTGACATAATTTTAAGACGCCACAAATCGTTTCTATGTAACAACCAGACGCGCAAAATCCAGGATCACAGACAAATTGTACCTTGATTAAAACTGTGATGAGTTGCTAGGATTAACAGGCTTGTCTCCCCTTCTAAGGTCTCAAAGACGTAGCTTAAACTTAAACAGTCATCTTTGAAGAGGACGTTACATTTTGCAGCAGTTAGAACAGCTCTTCTAAGTCCTAACTTGAAAGAGTCTTAACAAATCAAAGGGCGACCATGGGCGCTTTCAAGCAGAATGGATACCTCAATTAAGATAATGGTTTTGGATGACTTGTTAATGCAAACTAAGACCTAGACTTGGAGTCAGGGCCAAAAACTTCTGTGGGCATCCGAGTAATGATTTCCATTAGGGACTACAATAGGGTAGGGATGATCGGATATTAATAGGAACTTTCAAATTCGGATAAATTACATATCCTACATACATACATACATAACATCACGCCCATAATCCCCGAAGGGGTAGGCAGAGTCAAAGGGGCAGCACGCCCCTTCAACCACATTCAGCCAATAATAATAATACATTTATTGGTCTTTGATTTAGTACGATTTGGATTTCTAAAATATAATACGGCAGTTCTTTAACGATTTATTCGGCGTTGAAATTTAAAATTTCTGATTGGATTAATATAATTATATATTCGTAAATACGATTCGAATTGTAAAATACAAGTAATAAATAAACTAATCATCAAAAATGTTATATGCAGCCAACTTCTAGTCAATTTTTAAATTATATAATCTATGTCTAAGTACGTTTTACTAAAATAACTTGCACTGAAGCGTTTTCCCATGAAACAAGTACAATTAAACTGCTAAACGCAAATATAATAACAATTTAAATACAGGCTCATATCTCACTTGTATCACCATTACAAATTCACACTTTGTTAGCGTTACGGACCTCGAAATCCTTTTCCTCGAATTTCCGGATACGGAATGTCCGTACCGCACTCGATTACGTCACTAAAATGGAATAATTAAATTGAATAACACAGAAACTTGGCTTGACTGAGAGGCCATTTTGAGCCCCGAACTCAAATATTTGGGAGTCACAGATTCCTTATAAGTTTACGTTCAGTCCCATTCAGATTCACAGTGGAATTCCTTGGAGTAATTAAGCTGTATTGCTTGAGGGCTGAATTACGAGTGTTTGTGAAGTTAAGGAGTGCCTGCTGTGTGTATACGTTGGATGGGTGACCATCTGTAGACTTGTAATTGGTATAAAACAAACTGCACTGTGCAATTTTTTAATTCGTAGGACCATTATCGTTATTTTGGCGCAGTCAGGTAAACATTTATATTTGCTAAAGTAAATCAGCTGTTTCAATATATTTAATGAAAAGTCGTAATAATATTTTGTGTATTTTCTTTTTTTTGTGTAATCTTACTGCAAACATTTTTTGCAATAAGATGCGTTTATAGTTATATATTATGTTCATTTTTCATCTCAATAAAATTATGTGTATTCTAAACATGTCAAAAGTACAACAAATTTGCTTGAAGACAAAATACAACACTAGGCAATTCCATTAGACCTCTCACTGCCGTGCACAGCCTACTACCCGCCTCCTCTTCCATACCGGTCACCCATCCAAACCCCGCCAGCCGAGTGCGTCGCTTAACCCGATGATCGCTTAATCAGCGAATAATATCGCAAATTCGCGTCACCGGCGACTGCGTCGTCGCAATTACCGCTCAGCCCGCTCGAACAAATATCGACAATGGCTCCCACTAATGAACCATTTAATTACGTAATTGTACACCAAAGTGGTTGTTAATGAGGGCCGAATTTGTGTTGAGGGCGTAGAAAAACTGTGTATTGTTTAGACTAATCATGTGTTACTTACTAACTAACTAACGCCATTTCCCTTAGCGGAGTAGGCAGAGATCTATCGCTGAAGTGTTAACTACATTTCTAGTTTGGTTTTGCGGTTTTACTCTCGTGGTTTTGCTATCGTCTGGTTTCCGTAACTTCTGGTTACCCTATTGTTTGGTTTCCCTATCATCTGTTTGCCCTTACTGTCTGATTCCTCTGTTATTTGGTTTCTGGTTTCCCATCTGCCATCGACCATGATCCAGGATTTAGCGAATCTGCTACATTGAAACCAGCTACCTGGCATTCGTAACCCTTAAAAAGGGGAACCATTGGAACATGGTTATATGGTTATTTATTTCAATGTGCATCATGATTTTTTCCCTCCGAGCTAGTGGTAGAAATACGCATAAATATAAAAAAAACGGGTTTGAACCCGCATCCCTCAAATATAAGACGTATGTCCTTACCATTGAACTATCCCCGCATCTGTCGCTATTAATTTGTCAATATTAAAGAAAAATTAGAGACCTATGATTGTTTTTAGCAACATTTTCATCGCTCCAATAAGTAATTTACCTACACAACACAAACCAGTTTTATATTCCCCTTTACAATTTTCTGAGCTTGAAGCTTTCATACCGTCCTTTATGCTACTAGAAAATTACCAATTGAAAGGCGTCCTTCGTAGAATATTAGGACTAGTATGAAGCACTAATCTTCTTAGTGTCCTGGACAAAAGACATAGGAATAATATAGGGATAAAGTGTGTACTCTTGTTATGTTCATGAAGAATATACAATAGTTGTACTTGCTACACTGTTATGTTTAATAGAATGTTTTATTGCGCTTAAAGTAAAAAAAGAAAGAAAAAAAATATTTATCCAGATAACCATTATATGAAAAAATAATGGCCAAAAATAATTAAGTGACACCTAAAAGGTTCGAACAGCATATTTAGGGTTAACGCCTTAGTAACTATATCGTAAAAGTATTAATACGAGTTTAATATTTATAGAAACTTAACCCTACAAAAAACTCCCATCTTAAGCACACATTGAATAGTCACATAATATTTTACAACTTTAATGCGATTAAGAAAATTCATTGCTCTTTCAATTTCTAATACCAACTTTGCGTTACCGAAATCATGCAACACTGTGTAATTGGTTAACAAACTTAAAATGTATCCGTATATAAATAAAATCGTAATAAGTCGTTCATTATTAAATGTCAAACTAAGCACATATCGAGTACAAATTACCATGTTCGTCTAGGGAACATTTGCCTCTAACGGGATTCTAATCTTTATCCTTGAGTTTTGTAACCAAGCTATCTAGCCGGGCAGCCCGTCAGTTGCCCTCTTTTCCAAAATACCTCAGTCCTTAAGGCATAAGATGGTTCACTCAAACTTATTCTTAAATTAAGACAGCATTTCAAGTTGGTCCAATTCCGAGATCCTTGCAATAACACGGTTACACTATCTTACGAGTTCCCCTTAAAAGTTCCAAGGTTTTGATGAATATTGTCTGGAATTCGGCCGTTCCTCAAGTATACGCCTCCGGGCTGCAATGGGCCCTATTTCAACGGCGTAGGGGCCACGATTTCTGGAACGGTCCCGAACGAAATGAACCATGAGATTTTGAGGGTTAATACAATTAAATTATGCGCAATTTTAGCGTTTAACCTATTAAGGAATATGGTTCGGCTATTATAGTAATTGTCTTACTTTAAATTTGTGTTACAAATGCCTGGTCATTAGGAGTTTTATGGGTATTCAGGGTGTTTTGGTAATTATGTAGCACACCAGAGGGATGTGTAATTGAATTTATATAAAATCACATAAATTCACGGTAATTTTCACATTCGCCACATAAATGTTCGTTTTGACTGTGAAAATGTTACTTTTTCGTCCTGTTATTTCTTTATTTAAAAAATAGTTATGTCATCATATAAATATTGTTTTATAATGGAATATTTGCCTAATCGCCCATGAGTTTTCTGATAGTCGCTGATACATAAATACATACTACTTGTATATCAAACTAGCGACTCACCCCGGCTTTACACGGTGAGCACAAAACAATATAAAACTATACATATACAATATATCTCCCACATGAATTGAAATTCTAATCTATTGGTGAAAACAGCATACCTTGGACAGTTTAACTGATCTATGGAAACAGAGAAGCGGCCATTTTGTTTTATATAGTTACTATGTAAAGATAACATCTTAAATATTTCAGTTATTAAAGCATGTTTGAACCGCAAATGTCATGATAAATATTGTTCCAAATATTTATATCTGTAGAAATTATTACATAAAAAAAACAATAGAACTAAGAATATAATAGAATAGAATAGTCTTTTGTAAATTATAAACAAATTCCAGAACTCATTTAAATGACATTAGCCTGTGTCAACATTTTAAAACGAAATTTAAAATACATACTTGAAATTGAAGTATAATTTTCGCTGGCCGAAACTTCCAGCTGTGAGTATTCGTGTACTTAATAATGCATATCGCGTTCCCAGTAAGTGTTAGGTCTAGAAATAAATGAGAGCTAAACATTCCCTCGTCTTGTTAATTTTAGCTCAGCTCTCGTCCTCGGTGGACCTAACGCGTCTAGGGCTGAATAAAAATCGCAACCTAATTAGCAGATTCCACAGAACTAACAGACTAATTTACTTTCTTTTACATTCTACGTGGAAAACAGACTGGAAAATAAAGTGAAAATTCAAAGTTACGGGTATTTTTAGAGATCTGAGGGGAAATAAATAAGAAACGCTCCTGTATTCATGTTAATAAAGTGAATATTTTAATAGGTTGAATTAGAGTTTTTTTTTTATATTCATATGGACATAGTAACCATTCGTTATTTACGTCACAAGTGAAAGAGAACCTGGAACCTTGACCTGGAATTAAATTCTCTTACTAATTCCAAAGACATGAATTTAACTCTGTGTTTCGTCTTTGAATCTAATATAATCAACTGGTTGTGATAAATTTCGACATACGAAAAGTTTTCACCTTGCCATAAATTTTCCTGAGCTAAGAAGTACTCATTGTGACTATTTTTTACCTCAGGAAAATTTATCAATCCTGCAGTACTTAAGCTTGTGTTTATGCAACAGACCTGCCATTGACGCCTCATCAAAGTACATATACCTTATCTGTAGAGAGGTCAATTCTGTACATGAAATATATTTTCAAAATAACTATCAGGGGGTGATTAGTGATCGATACTGATGCCAAAAATGCAATCAGTAAAATTTTTGTCTGTCTGTCTGTCTGTTTGTATGTTTCTTATAGAAACAAAAACTACTCGACGGATTTTAGCGAAACTTGGTACAATTATTCTTCATACTCCTGGGCAGGTTATAGTATACTTTTCATCACGCTACAATCAATAGGAGCAGAGTAGTGAAGGGAAATGTTGGGAAAACGGGAGAAGTTGTGCAGCCTTAATGGTTAAAGTTACATAGAAATCAGGTATGACGGAAATAGTCTTTATAAAATTAACCATAAACGCGGATGACACCGCTGGCACAGCTGGTATCTATAATATAAAAATGAATCGCTGAATGTGTTGCTAAGCGCAAATCTCGAGAATAGCTGAACCGATTTCGCTAATTCTTTTTTAATTATGTTTGTTGTTATCAGGTGAAGGTTCTTTTGAAAGAAAAAAATAAAAACTTGCACGGAAAAAATGGGTATTGAAAATCCGAGAACGGGGCGTTACGAAGTGCGCCGGGTCAGCTAGTATATCTATAAAATAAATCTATGTTTACTATGCTGAACATTTGTATATATCTTAGATTCGCACTTGACTTATTTATTTTTTAGTAGTCCTTTGAATAACGCTGAATTTCTATTTCTTTTTCATGTCTCTCTAAAGGAATGACGAAAGGTAAGTGGGTTGTGTAATGTAATGCTCATTATTTTTAAACTAGTTTCTTATCATTATTGAAGAGTTATTTTGCGTAAACAATGATTTTATAATGGCTTTGTGAATTATTTTTATCATGGAATCCTGACTTGTATATAAATGCAAAAGTAATTATGTCTATCTGTCATATTGCCTAAACCGGATTGTGATGACAAATGTTACATATTTTGATATTAAAAAAAACACAGACCCGGGATAAATGTTAGATGCCACGGACGCAGGATAATTTCTGGAATGTCGATGACCACATGAAAGGAGCCGCGGGCTGTCAGGTTTCAGGTCTTATTTTTTTCAATAGCCGGACAAAAAATAACAGCACATTAAAGTACAACACGACTGACTATGAAATAACATTGTTTATTTCATAATCAGAATTTCCGATAAACGTTCTTAATTAAAACGGTTTATAGTTAAGCGGGCGGTTAACTTTCATGTTGGTCTGAGACTCAAAAAGAATGTGCCAACTGTGTTTCTTGCCTAGCGTGTCCTAAAAAGCGATTAATCGTGTATCGAGTGTTGGGTATGTGATTGTGTAGACGACAAGCTAGCCACTTGACACTACTTTAAAAAAAAAATCTATCTGACCTTAATTTAATTTTTGGTTGAATCTGGTTAAAAAGACTTCTAGCTTCCATCTTACTTCGCGTATTGGTATCATCATCTTCCTAGCGTGATGTCCCCTGCTTATTCAGGGTCCGCTTAGACCATGATCCAGGATTTAGCAAGTCTGGTACGTTAAGGCGACTGCCGATCTGCCCTTCGTAAACCTAAAATAGGGAACCAGACAATTTTTAGATATATGTATATGCGACTACATCACATGCATTGATCTGACTTCGAGATTAGTAGCTTAAGCACTGGTGTTACGGATATCAGAATCAACAGTGGTATTACAAATATATACTTAAATTAACACCCAGACACAGAACAAACACACGAATGTTTGTCCTGGGTGGGGATCGAACCCACAACTCTTGGCGCATGGGACAAGGTCACTACCGAATGCGCCATCGACCTAGTCGATGAAATGGGTCCAGGTTACAAATCCAAATTATTTGAATTTACAGGTTGCATCACAATGTTTTCTCTTACCGCCGAGCTAGTAGTATAAATACGTGCATAGATTCGAAAAATCCAGAGGTCCGTGCTCGGAGTTGAAACCACACCCCTCGGTTATGAGGCGCGTGTCCTTACCATTGAGCTACCACCGCTCTCTCGGTATGTATGTATGTAATTTTTTATCTTACGCACGTTAATCAGTCAGATTATATTGCCATCGTTAAACGATCTTATTAACTCGTTTCTGCTTAAGGAATCTAGATTGGGACTGAACTAATAAGGACCTAAGGCACTTAATTACTAATACATCTTCGCTGGTCTGGAAACCCTGAAGGGCAGTCGAGTGTTTGAAGCGAATTATTATTCAATCTGGACTTGTAGGGATTCATGAATATTAATACGTACCCGTTTTGGGACAACTGAGGTTTGTCCTTAAAGCTAACAGTGTTTATAGATACGTGAATAAAGAGTATATATATCTATCATTAATGGCAATCGAGGAATGTCGCTTGACATTGACATATTTGACCAATGTTTATTTAAAATTAAAAAAAATAACATAACATCCCGCCCGAAATCCCTGAAGGCAGAGTCAAAAGGACAGCAGTCCCCTTTAACCACATTCAACCAAAAATAAAACTGGGCTGGGTTAGATGGAAAATTGTGAAAAAGTAGTGACAAGTGGCTAGCTTGTCGCCTACACAATCACATACCTAAAACCCGATATACCATTAGTCGCCTTTTACGACATGCTAGGCAAGAAACACAGTTGGCAAATTCTTTTATAGTCCCAGACCAATACGGGAGTTAAAAAATAATATTAGCGATAAAATACGACTAATGAGGATCTGAGTATTGGGTTTCGAAGTAGCTCGAAGAATTTGAGATTAGTTTTTTACGATTTTCCATACAACCTAATTCAATTATATTTTTGCTAAAAAAGGTTAAAGGGCTGCTTATTGACCCTTGAATTCTGATTCCAAGATAGCGGGCGCCATAGTATGAATATATAAATTAGTTTAAATAATAAATAAATTCTCCAGACATCCATGACTCGAGCACAAATGTCCATGTTTATCATACGAAATATTTGCCTAGCGGTATTCGAACCCGCGACCCTTGGTTTCGTGGTCAGGGTCTCTGACCACTTGACCAACGGGCCTGTTAGTTTAGTATGTATGTTTATTATTGCTTTACATATAAATTACATCAAAGTATAAAAGCACATGAAACTACGAGTACATACGGTCTTAATAATAAAAACCCGATTTGTGTCCGTCGGTCTGTTTAAACTGTGTAACCTCCGAAACGGTTGAACCGTCTAACGGGACTTTCTGTGCAAGATACCTAGTGTTTCAATTAGTGACCTAACTACCTTTTATTTTCAAAAGAGAATTATGGCCTAATATTATTCGAACCAATAATATTAAGCCCTAATTCTCTTAACAAAACTCTTCTCTTAACAAGTTTAAGTTATTTAAGTCGCAAACATCATCAAAATCATCATATACGTTTGATGCTACAAAATGACTGGCACATTTAAATCCTTTTGACAGTTTTGCGCAGAAATCCCAAACTTCCATCCGTCCTGAAAAACTTTTGCGCTTGTAATAGTTGGACGTCGTTCCACTTCAGGTCACAGGCTATTAAAGCCGTCTGCCATATGGCTCACCCTGTATTAATTGTGTTAACGTTATGAGGGTGTATTGATCCGATTTAACAGTTAACGTCGGTTAGTTAAAATAAACTATTTATCAATGTCCGATTATTTATTTCGACTCGGTTAGGGTGGCGGTCACGGGTGAGTGACGGGGCAGTAACTTTAGCATTGTGAAGTTTTAGAGGATTGGTATATACTATTTGTCCTATTATAGGACAAATAGTATAGAGTTTCGTCTACACAAGGAGTAATACATATTAACAGACCCGTTGGTCAAAAGGTCAGAGACCCTAGCCACGAACGAGAAGGACGAATATGTAGACTGGCAATTCAATTGAGTTATTTTTAAAAGCTCTCAAAATGCGATCACTTCATAGATTTTGTATAGGCTTGCGGTTTATGACGTCACTAGTTTGTCAATTCAGCTGACTAAATATTATGCAGTTTTTGTAAAATTAAAAATCGTAGACTCAATATAATTCAAAATCAATGAGGTCTTACAACATATTGCGATACTTCATTTACGGAATTGATATTTTAAAATTAAATATGAGTGTCAACATACTTATTCTCCAAGCTCCGCAGCTCGGTATAGACGGACAATACCTGCTCAGTCGCCCACAATGTGTGATATAGTATCACTAATCGATATATACATAGGCATCGATACCTAGGGCTGAATCGTGTCTTGATAAACAGTTTTGTCCTTTAATAGTAATGACAAATATTCGATGATTATTCATGACATCACAATTTAGCCGGCAAAAAGTTTATAATATTATTCATGCAAAAGTTTCTATTTCATTAAATGACTAATTTGGTCAAATTATCGATGGTACCCCAAAAGTTTTAATAAATTCACAAATCACGCTAGATAATATTAAACCAGACTTACTAAATCTGGTATCAGTCCAAACGGACACTGACAAACAGCGGACATAACAATAGAAAGATAATGATGATGATGATGATGATGTTGATAAAAAAACATCAAGAGTCAATCGCCTTAAGATGGGATCCGTTAGATTCGGCATTATAAATGAATAAAATATATAAATAACAGCACGCCCATAATCACCAAAGGGGTAGGCAGAGTCAAAGGGGCAGCAGGCCCTTCTAACCACATTTAGCCAAAAACAAAATTGGGCTGGGTTAGATAGAAAATTGTGAAAAAGTAGTGACAAGTGGCTAGCTCGTCGCCTACACAATCACATACCTAAAACCCCATATACTATTTGTCGCCCTTTACGACAAGAAACACAGTTGACACATTATTTTTAACCGACTTCAAAAAAAAGGAGGAGGTTCTCAATTCGACTGAATTTTTAAGTCCCACGACCAACATGGGACAAATGGTATTATAAAATTTCAAAAAGTTTAGATACCCTAGAATAAACTATGGGGTCGCCAACCCTGCGCACGTTGGAATAGAACGAAATGAAATGCAGGGATTGTTTGCTTTCAATCGGATATTAAGGTGATCTTTTTATTTTAGTTCGTTCAAAGATTCGTTCACTACTCGATTAAATTATGGGAATGAACATTTTCAACGAAATGTATACATCGTTTATAGAGAAGAATGATGATATTATATTTTTGTTCTCTTCTCCTATGTTCAGCCATTGTTATCCAATTAATAAATACCCTCTCTGCCTCCCCTCTACGGAAGTTGAGTGAAGTTTAGTTAGTTAGTTTGAATAAATAAATAATTAAATAAGTTAGTTAATTTATAACCTTTGAAAATATCTCAAATAACCAAGAATATACCAAAAGTCTTAATTAGTGTTTGAGACGTTCTCAATAAAATTATTAATATTCAGACGCCGTCTTCCGGGATTATACTTAGAGAGAAATTAGCTTAACAATAATCTTTAGCCCTTTCAAAGCACATAGCAGATATGATACACTCCGATCACCCATCCAAGTTTCACCAGCAATACCGACGCTTGACTTTCCATATTAGCATCAATCAGCTTCTTACTGCACTTGACACATTGCCTATGTCGAACACCAGCAACCCAAATAAAATGTCGCCCTATTTTTTGCCTGTCCCGCCCTTAACAATCTGCAGTACGCCCTTTTTAAATTTATTAACAATTTTTTGTCGGCCCAAGCCGGGGCTTCTTTTTTTCGTAATGGCGCCCTTTTGTAGGCGACGTCCGAATCAGCACTGCGCAAACGCGATAACTCGCCCTCGGCTAATGAAGCTAGCTAAAGCAAATTTGCCCTGTGACTGTGCCGCGGAAAAGGTTGAGCTTCTCTGGAAGCGAAGCTATAGATAGCAGTTTTTAACAGCACGTGGGCAATCAATACTGTGGCAATAGAAATAGGAGGGACAAGACGACCATTGGGATAACTTCGCTTCGCAAAAACTTTCTACCAAAATAATTTAAATTGTGCAGTATATCCTGGAACGGGACTAGGGAATCTAAAGCTGTGTTTGAGATTGCTATGTTGTGCTATATACGATTAAACATATTAGTACTTTACTGGTATGCTTAGCTTCAACCATAAATGGAATTTGAAAAAAAATATATATTTAATTTATAAATAATATTAAATTCTGACAGACCCGTTGGCCGAGTGGTCAGAGACCCTGGCCACGAAACCGAATGTCGCGGGTTCAAATCCCAACATGGACATTTGTACTCGAGTCATGGATCTTTATAAACGTATTAAAGTATGTCTATCCGTTCACATAGTATCCACATGACAAGCTTATAGAGCTTAGTTGGAGCTAGAGAATTGGTGTGTTAGTCCGGAGAATTTATTTATATATATATTTTTTCTTATTTTTATATTAAAATATTTCACGACGATTTGGCGACGAAATATATTAAATATGTATATTATATTTGAAAAATCTCTGCTTACACTATGGCAAACAGTCTTTAAAATATCCGTCTCAGAAAATATATAACAAGGGTTTCATCTTAATGCTTTCTGGAATGAGGAAGGAATTCATTAGTTAGGAATAACACAACATTTTTCCAAATTGATGGAACTCATCCTGTCCCTAATTCCCTGATCTTTAAGATTGCTTCAATGACAGAACACTTTGTAAGGAAAGAAACGATCTATAAATATTAATTGCATATGTATTCGTAAATTTGTCCCATGTTAACCTGGGACTCGAAAATAATATACTAACTGTGTTGTCCCTTCCTAGTAAAGAGCGGTAGTAGCTCAATGGTAAGGACTCGCGCCTCTTAACCGAGGAGTGCGAGTTCAAACTCGGGCACGTACCTCTGGATTTTTCAAATCTATGTACGTATTTATACGACTAGGTCGACGGTGAGGGAGAACATCGTGATGAAACCTGCAAATTCAAGCAACTTTAGACTTGTAATCATGATCCAATTATTTTCTGGTTTCCCTATCTAAAGGTTACGAAGGTCAGATCGGCAGACGCTTGAAAGTAATTACCAGACTCGCTAAATCCTGGATCATGGTCTAAGCCGACCCCGTCTAAGCACGGGACGTAACGCTAGGAAGATGTTGTTCCTTGCCTAGCATGTGGTAAAGTGCGTCTAGTATAAATGCGAATATCAGTTTGTTTGTTGCGCATTCTCACCTTAACAACTAAACCAATTTTTAAAATTCTTTCACCAATGTAAAGTTACATATTTGCGAATAACATAGGCTATATTTTATTCCTGTACTCCCACGGGACCGGGAACTACGCGAATGAAACCGCAGGGCATTGATAGTATGTACTGTAAAATTCCGGTCAAGGCCAATTATTATAGCATTTTTATATAAAATACAGCCTAGTTTGAATCGAAATCCCACAGGAGCCTCAAAAACATTACTTCGTTAATTACAGCATTACAATGCCAGATACAAATTATGTCTACTCTCTCAAGTAGCTGAGTGGAAAAATATCCCTTAGGAGCCGTTCGGGAGCAGGTGCGGGTTCAAATCCCGCTCATTACAGCCTCGTGATTAATGGCGGCCGACTTGCGATTCGAGGTCGAGTTTGTACAACTGTTCAAGAATAGGGATGATGACGTCATATACAAGTAATTTCAAGACATGATTCGTTTGAAAAAACAAATTATTTCAGACGCTAGGGACTGATTTTTTTCATTAAGTGGTTTAGTAAAAATAATTAATAATTAATAATTTAAAATGTCCTCGACTGTTTCGTAAGTAGAATCTAATGATTTCAAGTATATTTAGTAAGTTTTACAACTGCAAGTTTTGATAAATTTTATCGACCTATCGAAATATCTATAACTAGCTATGGTTTTACCCGCGGTTTCACCCGCGTTTATGGTTAATGTTATATAACCTATAGCCTTCCTCGATAAATGAGCTATCTAACATTGAAAGATTTTTTTAAATCGGACCAGTACATACATACATAACATAACATCACGCCCATAATCTCCGAAGGGGTATGCAGAGTCAAAGGGGCAGCATGACCCTTCAACCACATTCAGCCAAAAATAAAGCCCGACTGGGTTAGATGGAAAATTGTAAAAAAGCAGTGACAAGCGCCTAACCTGTCGCTTACACAATCACACACCCAAAACCCGATATACCATTAGTCGCCTTTTACGACATGCTAGGCAAGAACCACAATTGACATATTCTTTTAAGTCCCAGACTAACATGGGACAGTAGGCTGGGTTGGATTAAAAGCTGTGAAAAAGGAGTAACAAGGGGCTAGCTCGTCGCCTACTCAGTCACATACCCAAAAGCCCGAAAACCACTAGTCGCCTTTTACGACATGTTAGGCAAGAACCACAGTTGACATATTCTTTTAAGTCCCAGACTAACATGGGACAGTAGGCTGGGTTGGATTAAAAGTTGTGAAAAAGGAGTAACAAGGGGCTAGCTCGTCGCCTACTCAGTCACATACCCAAAAGCCCGAAAACCACTAGTCGCCTTTTACGACATGTTAGGCAAGAACCACAGTTGGCACATTCTTTTTTTTTGTCCCAGATTAACATGGGCCAAGTCCCAGACCAACATGGGACAGTCCCAGAGCAACATGGGACCAGTAGTTCTTAAGATTAACGCGTTCAAACAAACAAACTCTTCTGCTTTATAATATTAAGTATAAATAAGTATAGACAAATCAGTTATTCAATACAACATTCTGCATACAATGCAATTTATACAAAACAAATTAATATTGTTTGTTTATTTTGTTTAGTATGCCAAATCGTGACGTCACTTTCGTATTTTATACAATATATATACTATTTTGTATATATTGTGCAGTTTTTGTATGTATCTATAATAATAGATATATTACCGATAATACATCACAATTTTTTTTAATCCAGTATAATAAAATTTATATCTTAAGTAACATCAAATAGCCAATTGAAAAATTAAGTACAACCCACACCATAGGCTTAATGGAAGCCAAAAGAGTGTCTTTTTTGCGATAAAAAAGCGTTCAAACGCACCGGGCAGATGGGTGTGCGACCGCGGCCGCTCGCGTGCGTATAATCGCGCGGTGGTGCCGGCTCCTGCAAATTGCGTTTCGAGTCGGCCGGTGGATGGGTGACCACGCGTCTGGGACAGCGAAAGGAACACGCAGACATTCTTTAAATATTTCCGTTTAATATATATATTTTTGCAAATAGTCGTAAATCATTTTGAATAACACGAAATGTAACAAACAAAAAAAAATGTTTAATCTCGCGGTTTTAATCTCATCCAGAAAAAATATATTCCCGAAAGACAACACCTTTTGGCGACGAAATCGACCTACCATACGAAATTATGAATAGCACCTATAACCACAACAATTTAAAAAAAACTCTTATTTATGTCCTGTGCATAGGGTTAAGGAATTCTATATTAAACGAGTTCACGACTACCAAGCTGTAGAAACTCTAAGATATTGAAACCTGACTAATTAGATGTTTACAAAACATCCATCTGAATGTGAAGGATTCTCTTAAAATGTCCCTTCACCGGGACTTAGTGGTATAAAAACGAAATGTCCTGTCAAAACCCCAACGCGTGGCCACCCCGCAACGCATATGCCAGTCAGTCCCGGGACAGGCCGCTAATGCGCCCTAAATGACGGCATTACCTGTACACTCGCGTTTTTGTTTTATTACAGCGACCGGTTCAGTAATTGACCGATCCGAGATCGAAGTGTCAGGTTCGGTTCTTGGGAGGATGTTTTCGCATGATGATGGCAATTGATTTGCATCATGTCTTTATATGTCTAAAGAAGATATTTCTACTACTGTAACATATTTGTTGTTTTTTTTTAAGTTTATTATAATCATTAAAGTCAAAAGTCAAAGTACTCTTTATTTATATAGGTTTGAAACAAACACTTAAGTATAAATCGTCAATTCAACAAGAAAGTCAACTAATAATATGAATCTACCACCAGTTTGGAATGTTGCTTCTACCGAGAAGAAACCGGCAAGGAATTCAATAGTTACTCTTTACAACAATATTTTTTACAAAGGTGTATAGATCATATTTGCCTCTGAACCATGTCTTGAAGTCGGCTTGTCAGACACCAAAATATAAAATAAAGATGTTAAATTAAAACACAACAAATTTTATTTATTAATCACTAGCTGTGCCCGCGGTTCTACACGCGTTTATAGTTAATATTATAGCCTACAGCCTTCCTCGATAAATGGGCTATCTAATCTAACACTGCAATATTTTTTTAAATTGGACCAGTAGTTCCTAAGTTTAGTGCGTCCAAGCCAACAAGTTTCACATCCTTGTTCAGCATCTTACTATGCAGTTTTTCATCATCGCTTCATCACCACATCACTCCCAGAGCCGTCTTAAACCTATTGGTAATCTAGAACAAGGGCCCTCTAGATCGTAGGGGCCCTGGGCACGTGCCTAAAGGGCCCAGAGGGAAAGAGGGGATTGATCACTCCAATATGGGCAGGTGATGAATACCACCAGCAACCATCTCCGTGACTAGGCCATTTCAATAACGTGGCCTCTGCCCTCCGCGATATTAATAGGCCATTACTATAAAACCCGCCGTTTTAATTTTATAACCGGTTCGGGCCGGTTAATGCCGGCTTAAGCCAGAAATTTCGCTTTAAATTCGTATTAAAATTTAATCGGCCTGTTTTGTTTTTACAAGCTCCGTGCAAAATTGTAGGTACGCTTTTAATTGTTGAAAAAATGAGACAGTTAAAATTGTGACGTTGATATAATGTTTTTTGGTGTTTTAATCTTGTCGCTTTCATTTAAAATCTTATACTTCATACCGAAATAACGAGAAAATCCTCCTTTTTTTCTGTAATTTCCGCCATGTTGATTTATTTGAATAAAATGTTACACATTATCAGACGAATGTAACGTGTAATGCAATATTACGTGAAATTTTGGGTCAACTTTGTGTACGGCACGAGAATACGACGCGAATCATATACGCGATAATTCGAGAGCTGTTTCACCTTTGTGTTTGCGCAAAAGTGTATAAACAGATGGATCAGCGCAAGCGCAAACGCGACCGTTACATGTAGCTCGTAGTTCCAGCCTAACATTACATTCGCGTTACCTTACTTATTACATTACATTCGTCTGGACCCGCCTTAAGTGGGAAGTTGGTCGTATGTATACCAAATGTCGACAGTAAAGGGAAAACATACAATTATAACATCACGCCCGTAACCCCGGAAGGGGAAGGCAGAGTCAAAGGTGCAGCAAGCCCCTTTACCAACGTTCAGCCAAAAAAAAAACTAGGCTAAGTTAGATGAAAAATTGTAAAAAATTAGTGACAAGTGGTTAGCTTCGCCTACACAAACACATACCCAAAACCCGATATACCATTAGTCGCCTTTTACGACATGCTAGGCTAAACACAGTTGGCACATTATTTTTAAGTCCCAGACCAACATGGGAAAACATAAAAAGGAAAATCTGCACATCCAAATAACTATGGATGATTAAACACCATCTTAAATCTCTGGTCCCCCAGGTAAAACGCGGTTAGATGGAAGTGGCTTCAATGTATTAACAAGGTTACTTAAATCTACAATCATAGTCCAAACGTTCCTCGATTTGGAACGAGACACAATACAATAAATATTATAAACTTGACCTACATCGCTTTTAAAAAAAAAAACACTTGCTCAATCCAACAACAAAAAACGTTATTATTTTACATCCGAATCGCTGAAAACGATTCGAAACCGAAATGGCCAATCGCGAAACCTGTCAAATGTCAATCACATCGACAAAGCTTGTAATGATAGAAATATTATTGACAATCCGCTTTTGTTGCCAATCCGATATCGCGAATCGACCTACTTTCCACAAACACTTAACTTTTTGTCATAGACAAACGATAGATTGTTCTGATAAGGTCTGATTCTTTTCTGAAGGATTTCCCGGCGAAAAAATCTTTTGATTAACAAGCCAATTATTTGGTCGATTAATAATGAGGAAACTGTTTCATGGGCGCGGTCTATTGTAAGTGTTGAGCTGCTTGCGTTTCGGCATGACCAGGCTCGAACGGGGTAGAACCACCCTTACAGAGAAAGCAGGTGTTAAGTAGCGGCTCTTAAGAATTCGCGTTGAATGCAAGGGGCGGGTTCGAACTCCGCAGTGGGGCAAATAAGTTGTTGTGGTTTATTTGCGTCGAGTCTGGGTGTTGTGGTGACTTCGTTCATTCTGATTATGACCGACGAGTATAAGCTACAATTTGAAATGGTTGTTTTCAGATGAATGTATGTACATACATACATACATAACATCACGCCTACAACGCTCGAAGGGGTAGGCAGAGTCAAAGGGGCAGCAGGCCCCTTTAACCACATTCAGCCAAAAATAAAACTGGGCTGGGTTAGATGGAAAATTCTGAAAAAGTATTGGCAAGTGGCTAGCTTGTCGCCTACACAATCACTTACCCCAAACCTCATATACCA
The DNA here is from genome assembly GCA_951394215.1 of Glyphodes perspectalis. Taxonomy (NCBI): domain Eukaryota; kingdom Metazoa; phylum Arthropoda; class Insecta; order Lepidoptera; family Crambidae; genus Glyphodes; species Glyphodes perspectalis. Next base: position 7,789,886 of record OX596225.1, on the reverse strand, counting down.
TTAGTCGCCTTTTACGACATGCTATGCAAGAACCACAGTTGGCACATTATTTTTAAGTCCCAGACCAACATGGGACAATGGGCTGGGTCAGATGAAAAATTGTGAAAAAGTAGTGACAAGTGGCTAGCTCGTCGCCTACACAATCACGTACCTACAACTCGATATACAATTAGTCGCCTTTTACGCCATGCTAGGCAATAAACACAGATGGCACATTATTTTTAAGTCCCAGACCAACATGTGACACGAATGTATGTGATATTGTTTAATATTATTTGTTCCTTTTTATAATTTAAACCAGATCTAGTCATATTAATAGCGGACTCTGCACTTGCAGGGCTCTCAAGTAAATAGGTATCATTTTCCATTTAACTACATTAACAAAAAAATAAATATACAAAACACAATAGCCGCTATTAATGGATTATAATCCATTAATAGCTGCTAATTTACTGTCCATTTATTTAATATATTATCCATGCTATTAATTAGCCATCCCATATCAATAGCTATTTTCACCAACTCCATAAAAGGCTACCCAAAATTATTCCTTAAAAAACTTTTCCAATAGTTTATATTTAGAGTCGGTTTATTAAACCCCGCTCGATGATAAATGGTGCGCATTTCTGACATCGCTTGATACACCTACGGGGGGATGTTTATTATTAAAATAAGTTCGGGTACACACGGTTGGACGTGGTAAGTTTTGATAATATTTTCTTATATGTAGTAATGAGCTAACGTTGCCAATATTATGTATTGGAATGCACGGGCATTTCTCTTTCGTTTAATAGTTTAACAGTTCGTTTATTTAAAACATTACACGTTTTTTCTGAAAATAATACAAAAAATAATATTTGAGACGCCATACAGATAATTCCAATGCCTATAGTAGGTACAATATGTCCTTAATTAAAAATTATTAATTTAGATAATTTTCAAATATGTAAAAGTAGTTTTCAATTTTAAGTCTGTCAGTGGCATAAACATGACGTAAGGTCCAAAATACACGAGAGCATACCTATATTTTAATGGAAGATCGTATCTACTGTAATACTAAAAATAACAAATTTATCATTAAATATGCTTTTTATTAAACAGCTTGTTTTATAAATACATAATCAAAAGCAAGTAGTTTAAAAATCAACCCCACCGTGGTTTTGTACAATAATTCGTAATTGTGTTCTCATCAACACAAACAAATAGAGTTTGTTACTTATTCACTGATCCTGTAGTAAAGCCAGGCTACACGGACGAAAGCGAGTGGAAACTTTTAAACATTGTTTTCCAACATGAGCTGTGTGTCCCCAAAAGTTAACCAACTAGGGATGTAAGTGTACAGAAAATAACGATATATCGATAACGATTTAAGTTGATTGAGATATCGGAGTTAAACGCCAATATATCGTTTATTGTCTTGTTTTTAAAACGTATTAAAATGAAAAGAGTTCTTAATATTACTTAATCTTTAACTACACGGCCCATCCGTGTGTCTTGGAGGACCCACGAGACTATTATTTAGTTATATTTTCTTATATTGGCTTAAACAGAATTGCAATTTTTAGGTATTTTAATTCTTTCGATGAGTGAAATTGAGTTGAGCTCTCGCAACGGTAACCTTTCGATAGCCCATGTTAGAGAAAAAACTAAATATTTTTCTCTTCGATATCGACCCTTGATCAATAATAATCGATGAATATGGATATTTTCGATATCGATATTTGTTGCTTACCCGATCTATCGTTGCATCCCTAACACCAACCCCCGACAATCACAATCCGGCACTCATTACTCGATTTCACACTCTGCGCGTAAATTTTGACAGCTGCATGCAAATTTTGAATGGAATTAGCATTTTTCGGTAGTAATGAAAGGTTTCGACGGGCTCATATGCGGCCGGCACATGAATTTAAATAACTTCCTTTGGGGGATTTTTGGATACGCTTTGCTGGCCTTTGTAGTCAAATGTATTCTGCGTTTGCTGAGTTTTTTCGAATGTCGCACATTCATTTAGCGAACGGACAACATTGGTAGTGAAATTTTTTTGTGAGGGATCCGTAACCTGGGGGTTAAATTCAAAGTCAAAATATTCTTTATTTATATAGGTTTCAAGCAAATATTTATTATAAATGATAGAGACTGCCAAGATGTGAACAGACGTATATTTGTAATGAAACAGCTAGAAAAACAATAGGTACTTTATATCAAAATAAAATTAGAATTCTAAACTTGAATACAAAAATAGGTATAAAAAGTATTAATATAAAAGTGATGAGGCCAGAGTCGACAACACTTATGAATCTCTGATTGTCCGTCTGTCTCTTACATAGCTCTATGCCTAGTAGTAAGTATGTAGAAACCAGAAATTTCCAAATATTCTGTTTCCTCTCTCTAAGAGTTACGAAGGTCATCGGCAGTCACTTCAAAGTTGTACCAGATCCTGCGTCATGGTCTAAACGGACCCCAACGGTACGGGTCATAAAGGTAGTATGATAATGGTGTCTTGCTATGGCCGCTGTAACAAAATATACTTAAAACAAAACAAAACATCATTTATTACATAGCTTAGGTACTTACTACGATATATTTACAAATTATATACATAAACCTTTCTCGGTCTTCATTTTATCTACTAGTGAAAACCGCATCAAAATCGGCCTAGTAGTACAGACAGACAGATATAAGCGTCAGGGGACTTATTTTTTGCCATTTATTGTCCCATGTTGATCTGGGACTAAAAAATAATGTGCCGATTGTGTTCCTTGCCTAACATGTCGTAAAAGGCGACTATAATATAATGGTATATCGGGTTTTGGGTATATGATTGTGTAGGCGACGAGCTGGCCACTTTTCCCTCCTTTTTACAATTTTTCATCTAACCCAGCTCAGTTCTGTTTTCGGCGGAATGTGGTTAAAGGGGCTTGCTGTCCCTTTGACTCTGCCTACCCCTTCAGGGATTATGGGCGTGATGTTATGTATGTATGTATGTATGTAATATTATCCCTCACTGCACAAAAGTGGGTATATATTAAGTTAGAATACTCCCTTAAATACAAAAACGCAGTCAAAATTCTGCAAACAATCTTACTTTCAACATCATATCACGCGTTCTGTTGTATCTCTCTCGTAGGTATTAAAGATATTGTATTTTTTTGTCATACTCGTCGTATACAGAACATAAATCACTCCAAAATATAATAAATGCTTTAATAAACGCCGTAACAGATGATGCGGGAGTCTAGACATTGAGAGGCAAAGAATTGGGCAAGGTCATTCACTTATAATAGCCGAAATTTAATAAACAGTTTTGAAAAACATCATCATTTTCTCCCAGTTTATTAAATTTTAAGAGCCCTTAATATAATAAACAACCCTGTTTAATCTAGTAAGTTAGTTCTCTCTGCCTACCCCGCTAGGGAAGTAGCGTGAAGTTTAGTTAGTTAGGTTAGGAACAAGATATCGCGAAAGGACGACATCACAGTACAAAATGTTACTCTGATAATTTTCCTACTAAAATATGATTACCTCATTTTCACTTATACTTAAAGATTAACGATACTAATGACACAATTGTAAATAAGGAAAAATATCATTACTTTTCAAGTGCCATTCGATTCGAATCACCTGTTCCCAGTATAAGGGATGACTCAGATAATGATCTATCTGTATTTTTAACAATACATGCTGAGTCATATCAAATAACTACTAAACAGTTTGCGTCAACTTTTGTTAACGAAAAAAATACCATGCATATTTAAAATTTTACATTTGTCCAACGGATATTAGAATTAGATACCACAAACCCGAATCCCCAAGCTTAGAATTTAAAAAAAACTTCACGCCCAATGTCGTGGAGCTGCGAAAACTGGCATTATACTTACCAATAGCATGACTAAACAATTTTACGCACTCAAAACTTATTACTCCATAGATTTCAATTAACAACTCTAGGTCAAACTGCACTTAACACTGCAAAAACAACCCAATTTACCGACTCGTTAAGTCCTTTTCCCATCGCCGTTTTTGAATCAAAGCTGTGTTTTTCAATTATGGAAGTACATGGTAATTAATAAAGACGATTTTCGCTTGACAAGCCAAGGGCGAAACCCGTTAGGGTCTTCCTTACCTGCCATTTTCTTTTTTTGACTCGTTCCATAAGCGAGTTTTGATTCGAATTTTAAACTGGATGTAAGAGAAGAGGGCCCGTGAAAGAGGCGACGAGAGACACGTACTTTTTAAAGTTTTTAATCTGTCTCGTGAAGTCGGAGACGTGATAATTGTCGTTAAATTCGGTAAACGATTTAATACCGCCGAGGGTCTTTTCGTAAAAAAATAACAATTTGGAAGCGTAAGGAATATTGTTTTTTGTTTGTATTATCATCATATGTCAGAATGATAACGATGGAGTGACAGAAAACAAATCATTTTGGTTCATTGTTCTTTGTAATAATAAATATGAGTGTACCATAAAGAATAGACAAAAAATATGCTATCATAAAATTAGCAGAAATTAATGTAGTGAATATTATTGGCAAATATTGTGCTTTCATAACATGATGCATCAAATATTTTAGGATTTTCGAACATAAGACTAAGATCAAAAAATTATCATTTTATTTGGTCCGTCAGTTAGATTATACAAAAATACAAGACATATATTTTTTGCTTCAAGTTAACAAAAAATTACAAAGATATCTTTAGGTTTGCATCAAAGCTTTGGAGTAGGGGCTTGCGACGTCACTTGTAAGTGAAAATTGTACCTACGTGTGACGTCACGCGCAAGTTGAAGCCACTGTATCTTCGTCAATGTTTGTTTGACAAATAAATGAAAAAATACGTGTACAATATTTTCTTTTAATCTAACTGACGGACTTCATAGATTTTTTTGTCGCTACCCTATTGTTTTGGATACACGTTTAATTCTATCCTCTACAATTCTATTCGAATATTCTGTATGAGCTGTGTACTAAAGACTAAAAATAAACATAACAACACATTTTCATATTCTAACTTATTGAAACCCTGTTCCTGGAAGGCTCAAAGGGACTCTCGCGGAATACTCAACTAATTTTGAATAGGCGACATTACGCGAGCCCTCTGTTGGTAATCACAGAAAGTACGTGATTCGTAAGTAAAACTTTGTACTGTATAATGTTATTTATAAAGTACACGTGTGAACTTTGAATAAACATTTAGTAGGTAGCAAGTATTTTTAGCTTGGATGGAGAGAAAGAGGAAGGCCAAATAAGAGATGGATGGATTGTGTAAAAGATGATATGAGTGAAATGGGAGTGGATAGCTTGATGACGGCTGACCGGGACTTATGGAAGAGGAAGACATGCTGCGCCGACCCCAGATGAACTGAGAGAAGGGCAAGAGGATGATGATGCATTTTTAGCTTGCAAGCATATTGGACATTATGTCGACATATTTAATGGCAAATTTGAAGATCTTGGTCCCTAATGATTTTGTCCCATGTTTGTCTGGGAGTTCAAAAAGATGTACCATCTGTGTTTCTTGCTTAGCATGTTGTAAAATGCAACTAATGGTATATCGGTTTTGGGTGTGTGATTGTGTAGGCGACGAGCTGGACACATGTCACTACTTTTCCACAATTTTCCATCTAACCCAGCCCAATTTGCCTACCCCTTCTGGGTTAACGGGCATGATGTTATGTATGTATGATCCCTCTCTTATGATGATGATACAGCGGTTTTTGTGGAGCAAATACTGTTTAAACAAACTATATCGCTTACAAAACTCAAACCAAACACTTGATATAAAAATAAAATATCTGTAATTAAAGATCTGTATAAGATCTTTAATTGTCTCAGTACCAAGAATGCCGACAATTTTAATTTAGTAATGGTTACAAATATTAAGACAGGAATACCAGAAAAAGAGATACATAAAAGTTTTTATTGCGGACACCAGAAGCTACAACCATTAAATTTATCTGATAAATCTGAATGGTATTATCATTTTATTCCTCTCCCCATTACTGTGTCGTTCGCAAGTTCGGAATTTTTAATGTCAAGTGGGCGATAAAATTAATTTGCTTAATAAACATAGTATTTTATGTTCGGACTAGCGTTGACTATTTTATAGGCAGCAAACATCTTTGAGTCAACAGTCACTATGCCGCAGTGAGTTAACTCTAACTCATCCAAGCAGACACGCCCGCAATCCCCTAAGGGGTAGACAGAGTGCAAATAGCAAAAAGCTCTTCAAACCACATTAAATTAAAATGTGAGTTGCGCTAGATGGAATATTGTGAAAAAGTGACATGTGATTAACTCATCGCCACACAATCACAATCCTAATACTGAGAACACCATCAGTCTCTTTTAACGATAGGCTAAGCAAGGAACACAGTTGGCACAACCTTTCCAGACCAACATGGGACATCTTTGCATCATGACGATGACAAATGCAGTATGTGTGTAAAATACTGCAAACTTTACACAATACAATTTGTGTAAACTTTGCACAATATCTATAGCGCAGTGACTTTAACTCTTTGCGCTAAAGAAAGTCAGTCAGTGAGCTGTGAAATGCTAAGCGTAGCACATTTCGAATTCTCCCGGTATTGCGCAGTGCGCCATGCGCAAATACGTTTCAAAGAAACGGGTTAACGTGTGGTAAAGATGATGAATGAATAAATAAATAAATAAATAATAAAGGTAGGTAGAAAGTGATGTTAGGTCCGATAGTGACCGTAAAACGTGTATTAATAAAGTTATGAATGTCAAAGAAATGAGTGAGGTGAGTACGGACCGTGTCGTAGTGCTCGGTTCTCACTGCCTACCCCGCGAGGTTTTTTGTTTAGTTTAACAAATACGGAGCAGTGAAATGAGTTATGACTGACTGACCGGAGCAGTGAATGACTAACTCTTTTTATTACATTTATATAAACTTGCCGGGAACGTATTGCGCTAACTCAGTTAGCGCAATCGCCGTAGCGTAGTGAAAACTAAACATGTCGTCTATTTTATGGAAGGGACGAATCTTTATGCATACTTGGATCGGCCATTTTGTTTCTTTTAAAATGTCTTTTTTATTAGCAAGCATAAAGGTTGCAAGATTAATTTATGTTATAGTTCAATGATTTCTTAATACGGTTTCAACTTTTACACATATCGATAAACTTTACTTCTCGTGCAATAATAACAATGGCTCCCAAGTATATTGTAAATGTTAAAAAAAGAGTCACGTGTTATTTTACGGAGCGTGCTTAAACTTTGCAAAATTATATAATCGTAATTTGAGGAAATATCATTGATAAACCATCCAATATCCATCAGTTAACTTCAAGGAGCCTATGTCGAAAGATCTTTTCAAACTGTCCAGTAATTTAGAGCCTACACATTACAAACATGCAATTGTCCTTTTTACACCATAACTAAACACAATAGGCTAAATGACTAAAAAAATCGGTTTATTCCGTCAGTTAGATTATAAAAATATATTGAACACATATTTTTTCATTTATTTGTCAAACAAACATTGACGAAGATACAATGCATTCAAGTTGCGCGTGACGTCACGCTTTCGTAAAATGTTTACAAAATAGTGACGTCGCAAGCCCCCAGTCCAAAACTTTGATGCTTGATCTTTGTGATTTTTTGTTCATTTAATAAAGAGAAAAATATGTGTCTAGTATTTTTGTATAATCTAACTGACGGACTAAATAGAATTACTTATAGTTTTTTAATGCAGTCATCATCCCTATGATGACAAAATCATGCATCAATTATACTCCTCAATCTGTAGCACTTATTTATTTACTTAAAAAATCTAAGTCCCCATAACTTAAAGTTTAAACTTCCCGGTCAAGGAGTCCCACAATACGCTGCTATGATTTAAGAACCATAAACCAGAGCCATGCTTCTCAGTTGATATAAGACTGCGGTTTCAAAAAGTTAAGTCGGGGAAGCGTTTCTGTTGTCAGATTTGGAGAGATTTAGTTGAGACAGAGATGAAGTTGCGATGTGAGATGGATGCTATTGAATTTAAGAATAGAATAGAATAAATAAAACTTTATTCGACACACACAAAATAAATACAAGCCACAAGAAAAAGATAGAAACATAGAAATACAGCAAATGTGTGCCAAAACGACGCCCGCTCAGCTCAGTCGTGACCTACCTGATAATCAAGCAGACCACGACCCTGGATTCAGCAGGTCTAACCTAATCTGTTCCGCGCACCCGCCCCCATTCACAGTGTAAGAAGGAGTCATTCCAGGGGTTATGACCTGTTTTAATAGAATCCGATTACACCGTGATCACATGGAAATGATTTGACCTTCCTAACTATTAAATAGGGAAACCAGACGTGTAGGATTATTTGAATGTGCAAATTTCCCTACACTATTTTCCCTCACCGCCAAGTAAGTGCTATTTCCGTCCCTAGATTTGAAAGGTGCACTCTCGGATATGAATAAGCATAACTTATAATTCAAGCATGTTTCCCTTCTATAGAGCTACTAAATAATAAGTAGTAGTATTTTAAACGCAACGAGGCAAAGATACTTCGGCAAACAGCCTTAAAAATCATATATACATACAATACTCTTCTAAAAAGTTAATGTTTTATTGCAATTGACATAAACCAATTCTACTTTGTTAGAAAATAAAATTATCTAAGAAGAAAAGTCACTAACCTTCAATGCGAAATAAAATATAGTTACGCTGAAGTTATTATTAGTTAATGACGCATTTTTTTTTGTCAATTACTTTATTTAAAAATCTTTTAGGTACGTCTTAGCCAAATTGCTTTTAGATTATTTTTTAAGTACTTGAATGATTAACGATATTCAAAGGCGACTATGCACTTAAAAAATATTGTAGAGAACAACAAACTCCCTCAAAAAGTTTTTAATGAAAGAATTCAATGTCCAAAGCTAAATTTGATTATTGCAAACTATGCAGGCGAAAGAAATACGAAATGTGACAAAAATAGATATAAATAAATCATTAATAGGACTCGAATCTTGAAGTATTTTCACGAGAAAACGTAAAACATAATTGAAAAACATGAATCGAGGATAAATTACTTACTGCTTTCACACGAACATTCGCCCCTAGCGGGAATCGAACGCGTGGCCTTCAGTTTATTTTAAGGTCCTAACCTTTAAACAAAATACCGTAAATTAAACATTATCATAGAATTTCAAGTTCACGAACAACGATATCCAAACTCTTTTAAACGTCACCTATCCTATGGCAAAGACATAACTATCTATTCGGCCACTCCAATCTAATGGCTGACCTTAACGACTTTTTTTTCTTAGAATTTCTTTCTCGGACCCTGACAGATTCGCCCTGCGCCCTTTTTGCGTCGTTGGGGGCGGTTTTTTCCACAGATAACGCATCCGATACTTCTGTTTCTGACCATGTAATCTTAATTATGGCAACGTCTACCTGTTCTATGGTAGATGGGTGAGCGATAAAATGTTTACCATTTTTGAGGCCGCTCATACGAACGGATATCTAATTATATTTTTATTTAACGTCGGATGTTTTTGAGATTGTGATAACATGCTTTTGAATTAATGGGCCGTTGTACTTTATTGGTATTTATATGTGGTGGCGGTTTTAATATTTATTGTTTAATCTTACATGTTTTCGTTGTAATTTTTTTTTTTTTTTTTTTGTTGTCTATTTTATTAGTACTTAAGTCAGTTAGTAATGGTTTGCATGAACCTGGGTATTTCAAATTTTTACTATGTTAAAGTCACGTGCAAAAGTTTGCAATTATTATACTAGCTAGTATAATAATTTTTTAGCTTTTTTTATGGCTGAATGTGGTTGAAGGGGCATGCTGCCCCTTTGACTCTGCCTACCCCTTCGGGGATTATAGGCGTGATGTTTAGTTAGTTAGTTAGTTAGTTAGCAACCCGCTCCGGTTTCGCTCGGTGAGCACAAAACGATTTAAACTATACAATCATACATATAAACTCTCCTCTTGAATTGTTTTTTTATTATCGAAACCCGCATCGACATCCCCTGCGAAGTTTAAAAGATCTAATTGAATAGACAGAAACGATGACCTATTTTTATAGTAGATAATAAGAATATAGATAATTCGGTATAAAATATATGAAAAGGCGTGATAAAAAATTTACAGTAACAAACAGAATACCTAAAGTCTGCAAGCCGCGTACTTAAGCTACATATGTTTTACATTAAAATTACAAGAGGGGTAGTCACTAGTGTATAGTAAGCATAGACAAGAGTTACCGTAGAGCCGGTCTTAATTAGTGTGCCTTAATGGTTACCTCATTTTAATTAACAAAATTATAATTGTGTCTTTATTAATTTCCTTATTGTTTTGTCCACAGGTAATCTAATCTTTGGTAACAAACGTTACTTGGAGTTTTTTTGGTATGAAAGGAATAATTTACGTGTTAGCTTAATGGTAAGGATACGCGTCTCAGAGGCGACGAGTGCAGGTTCAAACGTGGAACGTGTCTATAGATTATAAAAATCTAAGTTTTTATTTGTAATACTAAATTGACGGTGGATATAAAAACATCGTCAGAATACCTGGAAATTCAAACAACTATGGATGTGTGACCATGACCCAATTCCTCTGATTCACTTGTCTTAGAATTACGAAGGTTATATGGCCAGCTAATGTTATAGCTGAATCCAGGATCATAATCCAGAGTCTTTATTTTAATAAATTCAAAAGCATTAAAAGCGAGACGACTCTTTATATCTCTACAGAAATCGTCGGTATAGTTAGCTGTGTCTTTTATTTTATTCGACCTATCAAAAATATAGATATATTATCTGAGTGGCGTGAAGTTTTGTTAGTAATATAATAGTTATCTATACTACATGCATCAACTTGAGAGACTATGTGAGCATAACAGTTCGAGTTTTTAAATCCTACTAAGTCTGCTTATTGCTCTACAATATTTCAACCATAGAGTACCGCTCTACTTAATTCCGCAACTTTGCTAATACTTGATTTCTCTATCAAACTCGATAGAGTTCTTATTGTCGTAGCAGAAAGACCACTGTGTTGTATAAGACAAATAATTTGTCAGTATTATGGAGTAGGGCTGTCAAATTGATTTGACATCACCCTCAACTCAACATCCCTCAAAGTCTAAATGTCTCGGAAACTGCCCATTTTCCACCCCCAGCTCATAAGGGGTCATTTGGTGCAAATGACCTCTTGTGTAACCTCTTTCAAGGTCGAATTGCCAGTTATCCTGTTATGATACTGAATATGGTGATTCAATATGATAAACGTTTGATATTATGTCATGAATGTGATATTGATACTGTTCCAAATTTAATTTATAAATGTGATTTAAATGTATATAATTTAACTGTATAATTTAGTTCAGTAACGTTGGTGTAGTAGAATTGATAATTTGCCTCAAGCCAAAACCATTGTGTATGTTTTGATTCCGGAAAGTTGTTCTGGAAACTAGTGTAGTACTCCAGAAGTAGATATAAATGCAACGAAGATTTCCTACTCCGAGTGAAATCGACAGAATCGACTCCGAAAAATTCTCAAAATTGGACGATTCTAAAGGCGTAACCCGACGCGCGACGCAAATAAAAAAGTTTCGCGTCTCAAATTTCGAATCGAACGAAACTTTCCGACAGCGTTCGCGATACGAACTGGGCGCTCCGAGCCCCATGCCTCGAAATAATTGTGAGATTGTAACTCTGGCCATCGAACACCGGTCGAGTTTACCTGTTTTTTTTTTCGAAAGCCCGCGAGACAGAGACGCAAGAACGCTTCCCAAAGCGTGTGGAGATTCCGCACCTACCTATGTTTATGAAAACGAAACGACTGCGGCGGAGGGCGACGACGTCGACAATGCACGGCCTATCTGGTTATAACAACCGGCTGCAATAAGTAGGCCTCTCTCCCGAACGGCGCGGGTTGTGTAAGACGGCTTCTTAATTCGGCCGGGTAGCACGCGGTGTGGCAACGTGCGCGGCGCATTCTCGCCCAATCCCGAACCACTACACGCCAGTTGCGTTCCGACCTCGCCCGACGGTGGACGCACGCCGGCCGCTCCCCCGAAACTATCGCTAAATAACTGTTAAACAATTTAAAGTGTACGAAATCGATTCACACCGCGAAGTTGTTTTGTGGAACAGTGATGGGAAGTGTCGTGTGCTCAAAAGTATCCGTACGATGACCGAAACTTTAAAGGAAAAAAGTTGGGCCGAATGCGTTTGGCTTGACAAAAAAATATATATTGTGTTCGTAATGTAGTGATGGACCGATGGAATACCAGTGCCGCCGACTAGTTAGTGATGTGTATAACTGTGATATAATTCGCCAATCACGTAAATGATTGCCGTTCGTGATATAATTAGTTTATTAGTTACCAAAGATTCCTCATGATCTTGTACATTAATTTGTGTTTCATATTGGTAGTTTTAGGTAAGTGGTACCGTTGTAAGCTAACGTATAATTATGGGTTATCGTTAAGATTTATTGAATCGTACCGGCTTCGAATAATTATGGAGGTCTTAGTGCAACTATAATTGGAGAGTGATGCAAGGAATGGGAACGCTAAATTATTAGCTAATAAATCTTGATTGGATAGGAGATAATTAAGTGTATGAATATTAATAGTCGGACCGAACAGGTGCTTATTATTAACCTCATCAACGGACTAATTGAATATAGGCTTCATTTGAATACAATTAACATCGTTTTCCGAACTTAGATAAAAGTTTATGTAGCGTCAACGAAAATACTAAAAACAGAATAAAAACTGTGAAATGGTATTACTTCTGTTTAAAATTTCAAATTTAGAATGAAGTTTTAGTTTTAATTTCAACAAATGTTTTCAATAATAAAGAAGATCAATATCGTTCGTATTTCGAACCCGCAATTACTCATCAATAAAAAAACGTCAGAAAAACTGTCACCGCTGCAGATAAACTAAAAAAGATAATTCCTTCGCCTCCCTTATAATAAGGGAGGGTGAAAAAGTAACCCCTCACCATGAAATTTGAATTAAACGCCACATTGTGACTACCGTTACAAAACGTTGGTGCATGAATGTTCCACTATACTAAAAAAAAATCAGGTCAGGTAATAATTAGCAACACAAAAGGTGGTAAAAAATAGCGCTCCATTAACGAACGTTAAGAAAAAATTATACAAAAGAGGTTTTAGTTGATGGCTAGAAAAGTCTGTCTACGAAGTTATAAAGAGTAAAAAAATAACTGTTACCGCAATGAAGTTTCATGAAACTTTAATGTAATTAGGAACTTTTAGAATCATAAATACGCAGATGATATAAAAAAAGATTGGTAATGAACTTGAAAAGAAAGTAACAAAATGGTTTCCAACGTTGAAATATTTTTTGGATCCCTTTATTGGAAATATTAGAGATCGTTATTTACTTAAATTAACGTATTTGAGACGTATCATCTTAAGATGGAAGCATTCATTGCCTTGAACGCGAGTTAAAATGTAATTGGAAAATAATTTACATTACCAAAATAAGATATTGGCTGAAGTTGGTTCATTTGAAGTGCTGAGAAACGGTTGGATGAATCCAAGGATGGATACCATGCGAAAGTTTAAATTCTCAGCTCCAAAATTAGCCAACCATATTTGACTCACGTTTCTACAAGTCGTGACTGCGTACACAGTTACTAAATTCTTTCGAAAGGGATTTAAGCCCACGGACCGTTTGTGAATCAAGAAATATCGTCTAAGATAAGTAGTTGAAATCAATCAAAGAGTTAAATTTGATTCTGTACTACAAAGAATTTTTACCTGAATAAAACCTTTTTTCTTATTAAACTTAAACTGACTGTATGGACGACATTTAGGTTCATGAAAATAAAAACGATAGAATTATAAAGTAAGATTCTTCTAAAAAAGAGTTCCAAATTTAAAATTCATTTTAAATTAAGAATGTTATTAAACCTTTTGAAAATAATTTGTTTGCAAAATAAAACCTTAAATGAAACCTACTGGACTGGATTATATGCACTTTAAAAATGGAACCGTAATATATTGGAATAACAAAATTAATCATACAAATTAAATATCAAAACATTCAAAGATTTTTTTTTCAGTTTGTTGAATATCAAAATTCAACTAAGTATTTGTACTGTACAAAATACTCGCTAAAAAAACTACGCTTATTTCGATATTTCATGACGCCAACTGCATCCATATTGCGAGTGAACAATTTCATTTTGGAATCAAAATATTTTACCATTTTTATACGTCTATATGAAAAAACGGTAAACAAAAATACAATTTAATATTAATAGTTAACACGAAAAATTTGTCTAAAAATGTATCCCGCATTTAAATGTTATCATATCATATAAACAATATCCATTTAATATATCTCTATTTTCTATGCAAGTAAGGACTTGAGTATATCCAGTCTGGTTAAATCTCCATACATACAACTTTAAAGTTTTATAACTTGTTCATTAATCAGTGTATGTACACTATATATGTATATAAACTCATTAAACCGTAAAAATGTGTAACGTACTTATACTTTCTATAGAAGTTTTACGATATTTTTGTGCGTACCTTATTAGATCTTTAAAAATGTGAATTCCCTTAAATTTTGCTTAAAAACGAGATATTCAGAATAATCTTAATTTACTCTTCTACCAGTGCTAATAAATAATAGCCTACAATCACACGCCGTGAAACATAGCACCATGATGACAATGATAATGGGTATCATTAAACAATTCTAACCGAAACATTCGATAACCGAACATAAATGACCGCTTCACCGAAACTTATGTCCTTTATAACGGACAAACATATTGCACAATACATCCAAGCGAAAAAAAAAATACTTAACAGATACTACAACACTAAAACAGGGATAACATCTATTAGTCGTTGTGAAAAATTAAATTAACCCAACTCGCTTCACATTTTCACAACCAGGTCTGAAGTACCCACATTTTGTTCGAAACTTAGACTCTTCTCAGATAAGTATCGCGATGGTATACAGAGCTAACTTTAAGTTTCGCCTTTATTCTCATACTGCTGTTAACAAGTTGAATACAGGAATTTCTAACGCATAATTCATTCTTATTTTCCCAGAATAAATACTTCGTACGACAAACAATGAACGTATTATAACGATAAATAAGATGTTTTGATACGTAGAAGGTATGGAACGGAAACATGGAATTAATATAAATTGGAAAAAAATAATAAAAGGTTCGGCTGTGGAAAATTGGACTTCGATTCCAAGAAACATATTCGGAGTTACAAATTAAATAACATTGTGGACACATAAGTACTTACATTTAATGCGCAGAAAGGATTTTAAATCCAGCGAGGATTCGTTATGAAACTTCGACAAAAATTGTGATAAATCTTTTGGAATATCGCGTATTTCCTTAGTGTTTGTCTAATATAATCCATTAAATATTTAACTTAGCGTTTCGGCGTAATTTTAAGTAAACAATACAAACGTTAATTCGCCGAGAGTAAAATTTATGTGAGCATTTTGCGGAGAGCTTTATGGTCGTTCTCGTGCGTGTAGCGCCATCTAGCGGCGAGTAGACGTACTAATGGCGTGGTTAGAGCTTAGAGCAACATCGCACATGTCATAAATGCGTTATTTATTGTCGAAAAAGATAAACGGGTTGAATACAAATTACTTATTTTATTGTATCTAAATCATAAATTATTATATCTTTTATTAAACTACAAATAAAATTTGCATCTAACAATACAAATGTAAATTAATAAAAGGTTAATTGTAAAAAATTATGTATCGTATCGTGTTCTGCGCTAAAAAGCTTTTAGTTTCATTAACATAGAAGTGATTTAAAT
Organism: Glyphodes perspectalis; assembly: GCA_951394215.1. NCBI lineage: Eukaryota > Metazoa > Arthropoda > Insecta > Lepidoptera > Crambidae > Glyphodes > Glyphodes perspectalis. The sequence goes on along the minus strand of OX596225.1, from coordinate 7,774,058 downwards.
CAATATGGTTAATGGAAATATTTTTTCCGTTTCAATAAATCTTTTTCGTATTACATAAAATTCACTGCGCCATCTCGCGTCAAGTAGCAGAATTAATTTTAAAAATTAAGTTTTTGAATAAATAATAAGTTGCGAAAGCTATCGTATGTATTGAATGATAATAAAAAAAACCCTATTTTGTTCATATTACATGTAAAAATGTTTGGTCAACGTTCGTGTTGTCATTTAATGGAACGCCTATAAAATCAAAAATGTCATTGACAAATACGAGATTGGAACTCTCGCTCACAATTCCAATAGCGTAATTAGTGCCTGAATGCTAGAATTTATGGATACATATATCGCTGGCTACACTAAATATAGCCAGATCACATAACAGCTATCGAGTTCCGAGTGATGTTTAACACAAATCTAGTTAGATGTGACTGCTGGCCGTGTCAATTAGTACGTAGTTCGATTTAATACGACCGTGCGTCAGAGATAGGGTTGTGTGTCGACAAAATTGTATTTTGCCTCGTTTATTACTTACATGTACTGTACATGAAATAAATTTTCAAAATAACTATCAGAGGGTGATTAGTGATCGATACTGATGCCAAAAATGCAATCAGTAAAATTTTTGTCTCTGTCTGTCTGTCTGTCTGTCTGTATGTTCCTTATAGAAACAAAAACTACTCGACGGATTCTAACGAAACTTAGTACAATTATTCTTCATACTCCTGGGCAGGTTATAGTATACTTTTCATTACGCTACAATCAATAGGAGCAGAAAAGTGAAGAGAAATGTTGGGAAAACGGGAGAAGTTACTCCATTTTTTAAGTTTCCGTCGCGTGTGCAACCTTAATGGTTAAAGTTACATAGAAATCATGTATGACGGAAATAGTCTTTATAATATTAACCATAAACGCGGGTGACACAGCTAGTCTTAAATATGGGTGCGGATTGTAACATACGTGTTTTGTAGGAGTCTGTTATTAAGTACATAGATACGTAATACATAACATCACCCTTTAATCCCCGAAGGGGTAGGCAGAGTCAAAAGGGCAGCATGCCCCTTCAACCACATTTAGCCAGAATTAAAGCCGGGCTGGGTTAGATTGAAAATTGTGAAAAAGTAGTGACAAGCGGCTAACCTGTCGCCTGCACAATCTCACACCAAAAACCCGATATACTATTAGTCGCCTTTTACGACATGCTAGACAAGAACCACAGTTGGCATATTCTTTTTAAATCCTAATAAGTAATATGTCGTGTGATGAACATGGATATTTGTACTCGAGTCATGGATGTTTATACGTATTTAAGTATTTCTATCCGTTCACCTAGTATCCATAGCACAAGCTTGTAAGCTTAGTTTGGGACTAGGGAATTGGTGTGTCAAGTCTGAAGAATTTATTTTAAAATCCGAAACCAACATAGGATAGTGGGCTGGATTGGATGGAAACTGTGAAAAAGGAGTGACAAGTGGCTAACTCGTCGCCTTCTCATTGTTATTAAGTATATTTTTTAATTAAGCTTAAGTGTTAATGACTTGTCATTAAAATGCTACGGTTTATTCTCATTGGTTTTTGGAAATATCGTTTATTGGCTGTTTTTGTTCTGTTTATTTTAAAACGAAATACCTTCGCAGCAATTTCGGCGAAGTTACTAATTAATTGAAAAACGAATAGCACATTTAAAGAGCTTTAATTTTATACAAATACAACGTGGTTGCAGCTCACAAAGTTTCCTAAAATGAAGCTTTATTTTGGGTAATGTTTATTTGTACAATAAATGTTAAAAGCGTACTTACTGCATTTTGATATGTGAACTATAGAAATATACTCTTTGTTATTTTTTCATATTCAAAATTACATATTTTCACGAATATCTTTATTAACGATCTGGCTTTATTACTACGAAAAAGTAATTAGCTATGATAAAAAATATTTTTGTTAAAAAAAAGTTTGCCAATCATATCCTCCGGGGAAATCGATATCCTGTTGGTCTACCAGGACCTCTGAATCGGAAGACCATTCCGACCATGGAATGGTCCTGGTACGCACATCTGCCAACCCTCACTAGACCACACATTCGTGTACGACTAGACACGAGCCAGAACTAAGCCCACTAATTAATGATGTTTTCATCCCGGACTCCCGATTCGTAACGGCCGCCACAAAGGGACCGGTCCCGGACGGAACTTAATTTTGACAATATCGTCGTAAAACGAATGGAGAATCGAAATATAAATTGGAAAATTATGTTACCCGAATCAATTTACCTACTGTCTGACGTTTCTGCGAGATGAAAACATACGTCAGAGACCCTGGCCACGAAACCGAGGGTCGCGGGTTCGAATCCCGCTAGGGGCAAATGTTTCGTGTGATGAACATGGACATTTTTACTCGAGTCATGAATGTTTATAAACGTATTTAAGTATGTCTATCCGTTCGCCTGGTATCCATAGCACAAGCACAAGCTTAGTTTGGGAGTAGGGAATTAGTTTGTCAGTCTGGAGAATTTATTTATTTATTATCTCCTTGTAGCCACCAAAGAAACCCATTCTCTATTCATCAGTCTTTGGAATCTTTATTACTCCCGTTCTCAGTCCTGCTTCGCTTACACCATGATCCTGGATTTATATTGAAGCGTCTTCTACCTCAGTATTAGGTAACCTTTAAATAGCGGATCAGACATTACTTCGTTCATCATAGCTTGAATGTGCAGGTATTGTATGTTTTCAACACTAGCTGAATAAATCTGTACCTGGATTTCATAAATCTTCGTACGAGCTTGCACTTAGCATACGAAGCAAAACACTGGATTAAAATACCACAGTTTTTAAATATTTTTTACGTATCGGAATTTGCTATATTAACTTCGAATCAATTTTCCTGATGATCTTGGCGATGAGAGTACTGCTAGTTAGATATAATTTGCAAGATGCAAATACGGCATATTAAAGTCGGGTTTCTTGCCGTTGACTTGTCAGTGGGAACAGCATTCCGATCTACCTCATCACATTAAGCGAGGAATGGATAAAATCATTGTCTTGGTAACTTTGACTTTGAATTTGTTATTCAGAATCTTTGATCTTAGTCTTTAGTCTTAAGCCTTTGTAAACCATCTCTTTTATTCATCGATTATATTTTCGACGTGTATATACTAATTTTGGAACGTAATATACATTAATATATTGAAATATACGATTAAAACATCTTGTAAGCATTTATTATGCTATATATAATAAGATGAGATCATTTACTTAATATTTTAATTTTAATCCCCTGCACAATGTTATATACCTATACATATATTATCATTAAGCCTGGGGAATTACAATAAGATTAAAGAGATTATAGCTTTTTCTAAAAATAATTACAACTAGCGATCCTTACCAATCGATTATTAATCTATAAGATATTAAAGATGAAAAAACTCCAATATTAAAGTCACGTTTTAACTAAAATATGAGGTCGATTAAAAATTAATTTCTCTCCCCAAACTAGAACCCCGCATTTTTCAAACTAATTGAAATGACACGAAGCGCATTTAATTTGTAGGGACTTATAATAATAGTCACTCGGCTTTTAATTAATGACTGTCCGAGATTGATCGAGAATTAATTAATTTCAAAGATGATTAATATTGGTGTAGAATGGACAAAGTTGGTGAAATATTGTGGACGTTTGTTTGGCGTGAAGATAACTTATATGGCCTCATGTTATTTTTGTGGGCTTCCTAGAAACAATACCTTCTTGTGCTTTATTAGTTACATTGATTGTTTTTTTAAGGAGCTTCGTAACTTATGGAGATATGCCACAATGGAGGCTAAAATGCTACGATTTTCAATATAACATTGTGCACTAATACAATATTCGATTATAAGACAATAAAAAAAGACTGAGATGACATTTAGTCATGACAGTTCCTGAAATGTTAGTAATGCCTTAACAAAATATATTCTGGAGTTATTTATATGTTGTTTTCTACACACAATTCACCAAATCCAGGACACATAACAACACATCTCTTAATTTCAAAGAATTGATGTAAGAGATACCAACATTGTTTTAAAAGCTCAGTTATACAATAAAAGCTTCTGTTATCTCCTCAAGCTTGCTTTCCTCCATATTTCACGTGATCCGATTACAAAATCCAATAAAATGCGCCAGATATCTTTTTGACGGCTACTCAAAAGTGACCCAATTGGCGTACTCCACTTTAACGGGTGCACTTGGCAAAACAGCAAAAAAAAAGCAGAAAAAAAAGAAAGTGAAATGACGAAAACACGGAAAAATAAATTGTCTCGAAAGCAGCGTCGCATCCTGACCCCACCGATATTTCCAATCACTGGATATATTTTGGAGTATTTTTTAGAAAGCAAACCGTATCAAACCGAATTAGGTAAACGTGACCGAGGCACACGATCGTTTCGACGTCACGGATCCAAACGTCTTATAAGTCGGGACTCTTGTTAGAGAAAAAACGACGGAACGTTTAAAAGTAACAAACGAGGCGAGAGCTATATGAGGTTCAGCCATTCGAATGCAGTAACATCGCTGTGTTAGTCTTTTAAATGCGCTTTTTATACGATACTGCACAAGAATGCTAAAACGCTTATCTATACGTTGCAGTTTTATTGTAAGAAAGAAAACTTTTAAACAAATGTAAATGATTTTGTTCTGATCATAGAATCTTAATGTACGTAGGAAAAACAGATACTAGGAAAAGTAGTTTGAAAAAAAAATGTAATTGATGATATTGTGATATGCAGTTATATTGAAGCAAAACTTTAATTGTACTATTTATTTGATCAAAGTTGCATTAAGACCTCCATAAAAACGAGGATGCGTACTTCAAAATGTCATTGGATTTCTACTCCGTTAAATAGCGGAGGTAATGTTAACTACGTAAATTCTGATTGTACACCACGCCGGGAGTCGCGTCCGGTACTCCGCCATTCCAACCCAAAACCGCACGACGCTAGAGAATAAGGTTTTAAATTATTCACCCACTTTTATTGCCTACTGTACAGACAGCAAAGAAGCTGAAAAAAAGGTTGAAAATCTCGAGACCTTAGAGAGCAAAAAAATATTCAAATTAAAAAGTCTGTTCATTCGTTACCTCACGGTGGATCACGATTTTGGTCCGGAATATGAGAAGGGAAAAAAAATCTCGGACCTTTACTCCCGGCGTCGAAAAAATGACTCGTGCCGCACTATAAATGTACAGAATATTGAATCATCATGATTTTAAACTGTACTTATTGAAACTACTGCATAGGAGAACGGTTAGTTGCCCCTGCGATTGACAACTTGACGAATTGAAAACTTGTTGGCGACGGAAAAAATTGACCTGATCTGCATCAACAAAAATTGCATCGATCAATTTCCTATGAAACGCTATTGTTTCTAAAATATGTTAAGGGCTGATTTTCTGTTATTTACCGTATGTAGAAATACCAGTCCGATAAATTACAATGTGAATAATTTTGAAATGTCACTTATTTCTTTTGTAAGTAAAATACGAAATGACGATCTCAAATAGATGATTTTTGACTTCTGCCATTTTTTATTTAATCCTTAAATCAATCATGCAATAATAAAGCCTCATAATTTTGTTTAGCTCAGTTTGTTAGAGATAGAAGGATGTAATCTCTGCCTACCCCCATGGGAAAAAGGCATGACATTATGTATATATGTATGTATGTAGTTAACATACTCATCAGATCGTAATATCTGTGGCTGCGATGAGCCATATCCTCCCATAGATCTCGGCATTGGCATGTCCCTATAATATCACATACACTTACCTCTTGCGACCATCTGAGCCTTACGCTTAAACATACGTATATACAAAACACACGGACTACGTAAAAAAGAAGGACTCCACGCCATTAACTACACATTATTGCTCCAAATGACAGCTCCTGTCAGTTTTATTTCGTATAAGTCACATCGAATATAAATTTACCAAATTATCAAAATGCCGACTTGTGGTGTAATGCTGCAAAAATTATCACATAAGAGTAAAAAAGTGCGACGGAATCACATTTGACAGGTAAATTAGTAATAATTCTGATATCTGATGTCCCTGATAATATGTGGCTTCACTCTGTAGTATGACAGCGCGGAGTCCATCTTATATTCCTAGTCCGTGTACAAACATATACATATATACAGCTTGATACTCATGTAATCAGGGACCGTCCAAGTTCGTGGCTGTGGTTAATGCAGTGGATTATACGACAGATCGCCGGTTTGATATCCGACCAAGGCAAATGTTTGTTATTGAACAGATATAATCTCGGATACGGGGTTACGGTATCCCAAGCTATGGTTTATAGAAAGTAAATTAATGTTCGGATTTAATAGCCAGCGTTAAGTTTATTGTCAGTTAGGTATAGTCGTATATCTGGGCTGTGGTTACGATAGAATTGGATTTAGCTTATGATATTAACGTTTATGCGTTGGTAATTCCTAAGCTATTATGATGTCGCTGGCTGTATTCAATATGCATTTCACGGTTTCCCATATAAAATACAATATACGTGATAATATACTATTACGTCCACATCTTTAATGTTAGAAGCCTATTTGCGTATTTTACAGTTCGATTTTGCGCTATGACATATTTTATCTCCGACAATAAATTAGACGTATATAGAATCTGGGTTTCAAGTATAATGGAATAGTGACGTCTGTAAATAAATCGTTAAAAATAGGATTAATATGGAAGGATATAGGATTAATTGCCGACTCGTTACATGCATAGAATTTGGCTATGGTGTTGTATATGGTGATGAGATAAAGTGATTATTCTATCTATTATCTGATACTTTAATACATTTTAAAATCATAGTAAATACTTCATTTGATAGATAAACTAGCTTCATATATTCATATATTCGTATCATACAAAAAAATATACGCTTCGTATGACGTAACATTTTCTTCTGCAAACGGTACACAGGCTTTTTATTTCCCCGTTCTATCTCGGAGCCGCTCAAGAATGGAGTTACGCCTACGTTTAATCTTGCAGCTAATGCACTAGACTGCGACTGCAGTTAATCTGCCAACTCGGCAAATAGATGGTGAATGGGGAATTTCGTTTTCTCTCTCCCTATCCGTGACACGAGATCGGTGTGTCACGCGATTTCGTCACCAATGAAGTTGTGTCACGCAAGATCATCCCTATGTAACACGTCATATTAGATTATTACCAGTCATGTAATATTCCTAAATTTCATTACTTACAGATTATGTACAATTTTTATTACTGGTTGGTGACATAAAAAAAAATCTAATATCTAATCTAAAAAATAAAAGTACTTTTAAAAAATTATACGTACATACATACATAACAACACGCCCATAATCCCCGAAGGGGTAGGCAGAGTCGAAAGGGCAGCCCCTTCAACCGTATTCAGCCAAAAATAAAGCCGGGCTGGGTTAGATGGAAAATTGTGAAAAAGCAGTGACAAGCTGCTAACCTGTCGCCTACACAATCACACACCCAAAACCCGATATACCATTAGTCGACTTTTACGACATGCTAGGCAAGAACCACAGTTGGCACATTCTTTTTTTTTGTCCCAGATCAACATGGGCCAAGTCCCAGACCAACATGGGACTAAAACTAAAATTATACGTAAACAGCAAAATAGGTATAGTGAACATTATTTACTATAAGTAACACGATGTTAAAGAACACTATTTCTGTAATGATATTGCTAAGAATCTCGATAGTTATCCCATTAAATACAGTAAGTTATAAAAATATGTCTTAAGTAACAAATTCAAACCAAGATCCCATAAGCATACATACTCATCACGCCCGTAATCCCTAAGGGGTAGGCAGAATCAAATGTAGCCCCCTTTACCACATTCAGCCAAAAAATATAGAAAAAGCTCTATTTAAAGACAATTACACACCTGCTATGTATTTTAACTCGCAAAACTGTTCTTATCGTATTCCGTAAATGTTTACCCAAAACATTTCATTAATCGAATTGCCTAAATCCACATCTGAATCAGACCAAACATTCTTAGAAGTTAATCAATCAAATATTGACTGCGAAGATATGTACCTACTTTATAAATTAGCAACGTTATAAATTTAATATTCAGCTTTATGGCTAGATATTAATAACGCTAAGCACATAGAAATACCTACTTAATTAAAATGTATTGTACACTTTGTTCGCTGAAACTGCCCACCGATTTCCAATATGGCTATTAAATATTTGATCAGCTCTGTCAATGTTTCATCGTGTTTATTAAAATTTTATTTCATTAGAAGGCCTTAAGTTTTTTTGTTATTAAATCGCATAAATGAATTAAACTTATTTTGCGATCAATTTATTCTGGAACATCTAAATTTTTCTTGGGATAGTTCCGAGAAATCGACGATGTTGCCCTTTGATAGACTGCTAACGCCATCTGTTGGTTGGTAGCGGAACTATACTTGAAAGTTGGTCGACGCTTGGTTTGCTAATAATATTGTTAAGTGTTAAAAAATCTTTACCTTTATAATTAAGGAAAAAAAAAGGTTTAAGATATTACATATAATGCTTGAAACGACATTTGTAAAAAATGGTTGGCAATATTTTTATTTATGTGAACAAATAATAAGTTAAGAAATGTAGCTTATGTACTTAAATTATTAGAAATAAAACACAGTTTACTTTGTTTTTTTTTTGCTTATTAATGCCATCTCTTATCAAGCAAACAAACTATAGTTTGTTGTTTGAAATGATGTTTGCTTTTTCACGTTCCGTCGCGAGCATTATCATATTAATTCAAAGTAAATGTTAACAAACACTTAACAATGCTTTTACAGCTTAGTGTATTGTTGAAAATTAGTTAAAACAAATTAAACTCAATGCAGATAACCGGCGAAAACTAACTAGCAAGTTATAATTTAGCTGCAACTACCGTTTAGTTAAGCAAACTGCATGAGTCCACAACAGTTTTCATCTGCGCATCTAACGTGCAAATAGGGCTGCGACCATGCAATTGAAACGTCCGGCTATCAAAATGTCCGGAGTGTCGGGAGCATTTTTGTTGGGCGTTTTTCAATGTTGACACTTCGCGGGTGGGAATATTGCGTTTTGCTTTTGTCAATCCTGTTTTTTTTGCTGTTTCGGATATTGGGATTTGACTTTTGGATTACAAGTGTACGATGAAACATTACTCCTTTTATTATAGTCCCACAGAGTTATTATCAATCATTTCGAGATTGTCAATAGCCTATATCCTTCTACAGATTTTTACATACTTATTGCATAAGTAATTACCCCGATACGATTTTTAGTTTTGACACTATAAACGAACAGACACAATTTCACATTACTAAATTACACCCCGCACAACCCTAAATTGCAACCCTAGCATTAAATGCGATGTTTATCCAGCTCGGAACTGTTTGAACGCGCAAATCGCGTATTGTGAATTAATTTCTTGGTCATTCACGGAACGAGGTGTGAACGAATGAGTAATTACCGTTCCATTGGCTTCATTTCATTCGAACTGTTTCGGAATGGTTTGTGTTAATTAATGTTGTAAATAACTACGTGGCTAATATACACAATTGAGTAAGAAGTAAGAATAAAATAGATAAAAAAAGATAACCACGAAAACCGAAAGCCGAATAGGGGAAAACCGAACTACACTCGAAGCCGAAAGCTGACATCTTTACGTACATATCTACACGGCTGAAATCCCCGAAGGGGTCTGCCGAGTCAAAGGGGCATCTAGCCCCCTACATTAGCCTAACTACATTCGGCGAAAAAAATTAACTGGGCTGGGTTAGATGGAAAATTGTGAAAAAGTAGTGACAAATAGCTAGCTCGTCGCCTACCTATACAATCACACTCCCAAAACCAGATGAGTAACTAAACTAAAAACAGGTCGAAGGTAACTAACTACCTAAATCTAAGAAATACTTCATTTCCAATAAACATTTCATATATTCCTTAACAAAAATACTTTACCTGTGACCTCACTCACATAAAGGTCCCAAAAGTCTATTCCCTCCGCAAAACGCGTACAAAACCTTCGAGCCGCAATTCCTGGACCATTATTGCACAAACAATAACAAAAAATGACCCAATATAGCTGCGCAGACGGAACACAAAAGGGAATAATGTTTTTTACGCTTCCTTTTATGTATGAAGAAAACAATTCTTCGGACCATACATCAAACGTATGTCATATGTTTACGCTGTTGCGATTTTTTTCTTTCCAACGTCCTTTGTATTGGTTGTTTAGCATCTTAGAGATTCGAGGCTTTCTATATCGACAGGCTGCTTTTTTAACCGACTTCAAAAAAAGGAGGTTTTCAATTCGACTGATTTTTTTTTTCTTTAAAAACAGTGGTTAAAAGATTAGCTACGAAATCAGTGGTCGAAGGTTAAATGCCGCTAGTTGCAAATATTCGTGTGATGAATGATTTATTAAATCTCGTATTAAAGTCAGAGATGTTCATAAAGATATTTAAGTATGTGAAAATACATTCTTAAATTTTACTTAGGCTTTGTCAAAATGTGATGAATTTTTACGATTTGTTCTTCATGCATGAGTCATATTTGACTCATGTGACAAATTTTATATTGGATTGTTCCTTATCATTATTTAGTGAATGTGTTACTTAAAACCGCTGAAATATACAAAAATCTACATCCATGCAAGGTCACGGAAAAAAGACAGTTTTAAATATTAATAGAGCCTCCAACAAAAGCCGTCAACCCTGAACAGACGCGAAATGCAAAATGAGCCGATACGAATATACGCACGGCACATAACAATACGACATTATCATACAAAAACCCTGTTTTGAACGCGAGCACTCTTCAAATTGGTCGTGTACAATTTATTGAGCCACGTGGAATGTTTAAGTTGGGTACTGAGAAGTTCTCAACGTGACGGGAGTCTAGCGTCTGTGGAATGCGCGAACACCAACAATTTGTGGGCTGACTAATGTACTCGTGTTACCTGCTGTGAACGCTTAATGGTTTTTGATGAGGACGAAAGCGTTTTGAGTACTTTTCGAACGACTACTTTGTTTCTTGTTCTCTTATAAATTTTTTTTTCATCTGACTACGGTAAAGCGAAAAAAAAAATTATCAATTTATGTATCAATCAATGGTGAAAATGCGGCTTAAATCTAAACGATGGTTCGAACTCGAACACGTATCTATGGATATTCCAAATTTTAGTACGTTTTTATATCACTAGCTCAGCAGTGAGAGAAGACATTTTGTGGAACTGCACATTAACCATAAACAATAACAATGGATGTGTCACCATGATCCCATGTGTTTGGTGTTCTGTCTAGGAGTCCGAAAAACTGATGACAATCGCATTAGAATGATAACTGGGCTCGGAAGGTCTTGTTCCAAGTAGTCCCCAAACGAAACAGGATGTATCGCTAGGTAAATAATGATGTTTGTATTTACGCATGTAGTACTGTAGCCCTTAAAATATATATTCCAGTTACAACATCAATTCCCAGATGGCACAAATTTCGTAACAAACCGGATTCCCAACGGCGCCTTCCCGAACGGAAGGGAATAATATCATAAAGTATAAAGATGTTAATAAATAAACAGTAACCAAGTTTGTTCGGAACTCCTTAGAGTCAGTCAGTCATATAAATAGGGTCAGAGTGACAAGCCGTATGTCACAAATAGGGGTGGACCTAATTTAGTTTTGTATCGATAAATTTAATTTAATCCGATTAACGGATTTTATCGATTTACCGCTAATGTTAATTTATAGGGGAGGGGTTAATTTTCTTGAGTCTATCTGCAAGGATAGGGTTACACCCTACGACAATGGCTATATGGTGGTTGATATGTGGAAAGAATGGATGACGGAAGATTGACTAAACAGATATACAATGCGAAAGTGGAAGGATGTAGGAGCCGCGGAAGGCCCAGGATCACCTACCACGACCAGATTGGTCGTGTATTAACAGAAGGTGATGATAGGAGTCATAAAAACCGTAGAGCTTGTATCAAAAGGATCATGAATCATTAAAGAGGCGAGTGAGGTGTGTAAGGATCGTGCCATATGGCGTTCTGTTCTCACTGCCTACCCCGCTAAGGAAGTGGCGTGAAGTTTAGTTATTTCGTTAGTTACAATGGCTATATACATTGTAATTTCTTAATATTAATTACTTAAACTTCGTATTCGTGGCTGATAGTGATTTAAGGAGCTTAAAACTCCTTGTACTCCATTCCTACCCCTTTCGTAGATTATGCGCGTGATAAGTTGTATGCAAGTACGCCGCTATTTTTCTATTTTACGGCTTACTCATCATATAATAAAACTTTGTTACTGTACCGAAATAATATGGAGAATCGATTCTGTACTTGACTGGTACATGAGTCACATATGATTTACAAATGATTCATTTGTTTTATGTCTGGAATAAGACAGTGACGTTGTAAAGTCGATACTCGATATCGACACGTCAGCCCATCCCTAGTCGAGTGGTAACTATTTTTAGCAAAGGAAATGATTTTTTGTCCCACGCCAGTCAAGTGGGGGTGAAATGGATGTGTAAGATGTTTCTTGTGGCACCAGGATATAAAAGTTAAGCTTCTAATAATAGTTGTAAGTTTTCGATAACATTTCTATTTTCCTCTACACGTAAGTAACCACATATTTATTCTAACCTGTTACCACTACCTAGATGTCACTTTTGTATGTTACCCAGAGTGGTACGTAATCTCTAATAATAAGCGAATTATCTTGAAGTGAATTAATTTTATAATAACGTTTTTAATTTAAGATTACCAGTATGTGTCTTCAACACAATATTATCATTATCTGAAATATAGGTTCAATTTTTTAAATTTATTACAGCGGTTTCCCATTTTTACCTTGATGAAAGTTTTTTTAGAATAAACCAATTCATATCCTCACTAATATTATAAAAGCGATCGTAACCCTTGTCTATCTGTAACCTATTCAAGCTTAACTGACTAGTCCTAATAATAACATTTAATCGCCAAAAGTTTTAACCGTAAACAAGGATATAGGGTACTTTTACCCCGCGAATATTAAAATCTCAGGATCCACGATAATATCTATATCAACCGCTAAAGCTTATTAGATAAACTTAATATTGCCATAAAATAAAGAACGAAACATCACAAGATACAAGGTTACCATTCATCTCGGAAGGCTATAAACAGTTTTACGTCATTCGGTAATGGATGTTCGTCTAATTCTACTTCCCTCCAGTGTCCCGTTGAAGAGTTAAAACGATCGTTAAATCCAACCCCAAACTCATAACTTTTAGTTAAATATAACAGTTAAAACGAGGCGTATATCAATCGCCGTGTACTTCTGCTAAGTGAAGTGTAAAGAGCTTCCAGTCTTATTATAAACCTATATTTTAATACTAATGTTAGAGTAAAGCGACACTTGTCGAGGTGGAAGTTGGATTGGTGATCGTCTTAAAAAATATGTAATTTAAAAGCGTGTTTAGACAGTACTTAAATTAAGTCTATTTCAATGACACTAGAGTTGGCGAAGCACATTGAATATTGTGTGTTTAATATAAATACTTAATGAAAAATATGGTCTATGAATAAATTGGTTCCTGGAATATTTTTTACTTAAAAAACTACATGTATTAAAGCTTATTGCAATATCTACTTTAAATCAGAAACCTATATGTTTTCAAACTTAATGCTACCTTAACAAATTACTACACTATACAAAAACCAATTCTGTATCACATATGATACACGGGACAGTGAAACGGTCAACTGTTCGCCTGCACTGATAGATTTATTTACATTGACTAAGAAATTGTAACTAACAGTTATTAAGACTTGGCATTTAAAAACAGCAATTATCGAGTTTCTTGCCGTTTTCTTCTTGTAAAATCTGCTTTTTGAACAGTTTGATGTTGATTTTGATTTTGTTCCGAGGATTTATAAGTGCTTTTTTGAAGCCTATGTAAACGAAGGCAATTTAATTAATTTAGTCCCGTATGTTACATAACAACCAAGTAATAAAAGACTCGGCCATATGCCTTATGCCACAAGAAACTGTTTTGACGTTTACCGTTTAAACGAAACGCCAACTTTGCGGCAACAGAAACTTGGGATAAACAAACACACGAGATGTTTTATTTTATGTGAGTTTTACGGGGTTTACAAGTAAAACCATTAGCGTTGCGTTGTAGCAATTAATGTGAGAACGCGGCCATTTTGACGTTTCGCTGTAAATGTTACTGGCAACACTGTTTGGGAGGAGGCAAGTTATAATTGTTATAATAATGTGATATAATTTTGCACTCGCGGAAAGGAGTGTAATGATGTCATAAATGTTACTTCTTGATGTTTGTGGAGGGAAATCTTAGATCAAATTTAATCTATATAAATGTTATAATCAATATATCTAATTTGTATTTTGAATATTTAATTATCTTATTTTATATTTCTAAGTTAGAGTGTGAGATTGATTGATTTGAATGATAAATCCAGGTACTTGGTAATGGCTAACACATAACATAACATCAGGCCCATAATCCCCGAAGGGGTAGGCAGAGTCAAAGGGGCAGCATGCCCCTTCAATAATAATCGACAACTAGCCATACGGTAATGCCTAGTTGTCGATAATTTAATTTGTCTCATTAATTCTATACCAATTTTTTTTATATCTTACCGCAGCTTCAAAATTAAGTTAAACTAAATCTTACTTATTTTTAGTACAACCGTGTATTTTTTATGTATTTACCTATTTTAAAGTTCTATATACAATAAAATGTTTCACCATTTTAAGAGAAAATCTTATCAAAGAAGCTACGAAATGGAACAACCCTCCCAATGTTAAGTATACTAAATTAATTAAGTCATTCCCAAGAGAATTAATCCTAGACTTATTTATTATACTAGTCTATTGTACGGAGTACTAAATATATAGAGACCGCTATATTGCACGTTTGGGGTCAAATATGTCACAAAGGTTCTTTGTTACGTCTTGTCTTGGCTATGTTATGAGAAGTCTACGAATTGTATATGTGATACCTATAAGAATCACATAATGTTAACGGTGATATAGTCATTATGTTGTTTGACCGAAATATTGTTGTTTGATGCCAGATGAAGTGTATGGGGCAAAAGAGTTCAACTCTGGTATCTCAATGGTTAGGACATGGGCCTCTTAACCAAGGAGTGCGGGTTCAAACCCGGCACGTACCTCTGGATTTTTTAAAACTATGTACGTATTTATACCACTAGCTCGGCGGTGAGGGAAAACATAGTGATGAAACTTGCAAATTCAAACAACTTTGGATTTGTAACCATGATCCAAAAATTGTCTGGTTCCCCTATCTTAGGGTTACGAAGGTCAGATCGGCAGTCGCTTCATTGTAATTACTAGAGTCCCTAAATCCTGGATCGTGGTCTAAGCGGACCCCGTCTGAACACGGGACATAACGCTAGGAAGATGACTAGCTTCTGACCGTGGCTTTGCACGCATGACACATAGCCTTTGTGCTATTTCATATCTATATATTACGTCTATAATCTACGTCTCTGCCTATCCTCATCCATAACCCTTAGGTAGTTTTTGTGTTTGAGAGGAAAGGTTTGTATATTCTTAACGAATACGTTACAAACATACAAATCCTTCCTCTTATAACAATAGTGTAGATATTGTAGATTTCTGGCAAGAATTTTCTATCTATTACCTAACACTTGATAAAGATCTCTTCATTAGACTTGATTAACTCGGTATAAATCTTCGCGTTAACTTTATAACTCATGCGTAACTCTAACTCTTCAATTTAACTCACAATGCATCATGGCGCAGCAAAATAGATTGCGCCATGAAAAGAGTTAACACATTTTTTTATAGTCCGTAAGTTAGATTAATATTGAATAGGTACATTTTTTTTTGCTTTATCTTATACTTGGAAAATTAAAAAGAAAGAGAAAGCGCTTCATAGATCTGAAAATGGGACGCTTTACGTCACTTGGACGGTAAAATTTTACACACCTAGTGACGTCACGCGGTACTTGCGCTGTATCTTCATCATGGTTGGTTTGTTGAACAAAATAAAAAATATGTAAGCAATATTTTTGTGTAAAATCATAAAAAAAACAGTGTTACAAATGTAATGTCAGTTCCATTTAACTTTGCCACCCTCTCAAATGAAGTTCAAAGTCCTCCATATTACAAATATTATGGACTTAGTAATTTATATTAATTACACAATTTAATAGTTTCATTAGCGTATAGACTTGGTACATTGTTGTCAACAAGTTGATTGAACAAGTAAACCACATTAGCTTGTTAGTTGGTTTGTTATCTAAATATTAGGCGTTATCTAACAACTATGGGGTAACAAACTATAGTTAGTTTACAGCAAGTAATTAGTTTTTAAATGTTTACTAACATCTATGTACGTAGTACATCTAACAATACAGAGGTAAACTTTGATTATATAATTATAGGGTAATTACCATATAATTATAATCAAAGTATAACCAAATAACTGAATATACATTATAACGATAGGGGTAGTCTACTGTGATTTAATGATTACTAAAAGATTTTATTTAATTTGCAACATTCGTATATTTGCAATAATTTTTTACCACTTTTAATACAACATGGACTAGCTCAATGGCGCATTCGGTAGTGATCCTGCCCCATGCGCCAAGAGTTGTGGGTTTGATCCCCACCCAGGACAAATATTCGTGTGATGAATACTTGTGTTTGTTCCGTGTCTGGGTGTTAATATTCAGTAGGTATTTAAGTATATATTTGTAATACCACTGTAGTTTCTGATATCTGTAACACAAGTGCTTAAGCTACTTACCACGGAGTCAGATCAATGTATGTGATGTAGTCGGATATTTATTATTTGTATTTATTTATTATAAATAGAGTTAATATATGCATATATGGGTTTCGGGTATATGTCATTTTTAGAGTTCCGTACCCAAAGGATAAAACGGGACTCTATTACTTAGACTCCGCTGTCCGCTGTATTCATTATATTTATGTAGTATATTAGTATATCTATGTTACTAAAGCTTTGTGGAGAGTCCCACTTTGTTAAATACATACATACATGTCATATTATCCAAATAACATCGCTGTTATCAAAACACTAACGCATAAACTGTACCCATTCCCACATAGATAAGGATTGCTTGTCAGACATCATAAAGACCAGAGTTCATTGAGGTTAGTCAAACAAAATGGTACGAATAATAACGTGTTCGGCTTTAGATTTCCATCTAAAAATACACCTACTCGCGTTGTGTGCGGCAAACATGGAGACGATAGTCAAGTTACTATTTAATTATGATGGATCGGCCTTTTTAACGATTATTCGACACAAGACCCGCGTCCTATACTTGAATAATGTTTTTAGTCGGTTTGGTAAAAAATGGGGTTTAAAAACGGAGTTTAACACATGCATTTGAGGAATGTTGTGTTAGTTTTAATTCGTTGTCAAAAGATTCTAAATTCAAATTTTAATTTTCATCTGATTTTCGCTTGCGCGCCAAAAATATAAGGTTGATTTAAAATATTGAGTTAGAAATATGTACTGTCAAAAAATTATGTAAAGATGCTGTGCCTCTCTTTCTATCTCTTAGATGTCAGTCGAACAAGCAAATGACTGGCACACAGATTATAAATAATAAATGTCGTATAAGTCTCCATATTTGAAATCCTTATTTGGAATTTAATCTTTGTTTTAACCAGGATTTTGTAGCAAAATAATCGTAAAAATTAATAAAGCTCATAATTGTTAACTCTCCACAAATATTAGAGATGACACCGAAAAGATAATTATTGCAACAAACCTTCTGTTTATAACCGCCGTTACACCGTAAAATCAGCTGTTTAACCGCCATTTGAATACGTGAAACGCTCATGTGCCACCATTAAATATGCCAAAAACGAACCGTTTTTCTACACCACCGGTTTTATCTAGAAAACCATTAATGTGCTAATCTTTGAACTTATACTGTAATGAAATCTTGGAGCTAAAAGACCGAAGAGCAAGTGGCAAAGTTTTGGGAGTTAGTTAAGATTGTGTGCCATTATGGGCTATTATGCGCGGTGAGACGGAAATGTGATTGTGTAATGAGTGTGTTATTTTGTAATTGTAGGAGGTGATGTGTTCGTTAATTGCAGTTTTATTGAAGCTTGCTGCATATGAAGGGGGGGAGTTTATGCGTTACTCTTTCAGCAAAAGTTTAATGATTAGAATATGGTTTTTACAACCAATGCAGACATTATCAATAAACACTGTGTTTATTGTAACTATGTACAATAAACTAACTAACTAAACTTCACGTCACTTCCCTAGCGGGGTAGGCAGAGAGAACCGAACGCCACATACACACCTCACTCGCCTCTTCAACCTTTATGATCATTTTCATACAAGCTCTACAATTTTGATGACTTCTAATGTACAATATTTCTAATATATATTTTATATTCAATATATACGGAAGATATTGGTTAACATAGGCTACTAGACAAGAATCTCATTCATCTCAAACCTGTAACACGTAAACCTATTATTTTTTCTTTGCGATAAAAATCCCCTATGACATTTAATGTTCAAACTTCAGTTCCGAAACGCCACCGTTAATTAGTTTAGCCGTGAAAACGTAACAGACAAACAGAGATGCTTTTCCATAATATCAGTGAGCGAATTAAGAGTATATATTTTTTGAAGTGTCGCTTTTTATGTGCGCCACGCTAAGTCGGTAATGCGCCCCACATCGCGAGTTATCAGAGGGATATCATCAAATTTCGTCAGCTCCCAACTCTTCCGGAAGCGACGCCATTATGGACTTGCTGACGACTTTGTGAGGGACGTTGGATTTCGCGCCGGAAATGTCTATTTTGGGGGTGGCCCCAACATCTTTGATAATTTTATGTTCATTTTGTATTTCAGACTAGATGATACATACATAACATCACGCCCATAATCCCCGAAGGGGTAGGCAGAGTTAGAGGGGCAGCATGCCCCTTCAACCACATTCAGCCAAAAATAAAGCCGGGCTGGGTTAGATGAAATTGTGAAAAAGCAGTGACAAGCGACTAACCTGTCGCCTACACAATCATACACCCAAAACCCGATATACCATTAGTCGCCTTTTACCACCATAGTTAGCATATTCTTTTTAAGTTAACTAAGATATCCGTAACACAAGTGCTTAAGCTACTTACTTCGGAGTCAGATCAATACATGTGATGTAGTCTGATATTTATATTTAGTCAAAAATATGATGAGTTGGGCTAGAAGGAAAAATATGATAAAGTAGTGACAAGTGGCTAGCTGCTTACATTAGCACAAACCCAGTAGGCATCATAAGTCGCCTTTAGCGACATGCTGGGCAAGAAACACAGTTGGTAGGTACATTATTTTTCTTTCCAAACTAACACGGGACAAGCTTAACATATAGATAGAATTTCAACGTCGGTGGTCCTAACGCGATTTAAAACTATGAACATTTGTAGACATTAGTTATCAACCACTTGATAGGCAGATGTTGTAATTAGTAGATTCTACCGAGTATCATCTCGCGTACACTAACTTAATTAATAATTATAACTAGTAGGTTCACGTCAGATAACCTCTAACGCATTGAGCGCCATTTTGGCGTAACTGTCATTTTAGTTGTCATAATCAACGAACTCAGAAATCTGGTATTATTTTTTTAATTGTAATATTATTTTTTATGTTTTGTGTGCCTAATGAATATGTTTTTTCTGTCATAGTTTATCTTTATTTTTTTCGAATAACACATTCTTAAATGTTATTTGTATAATATTGCTTTACTAATACTACGTAAAGATATAAGGAAAACAGGAAAAAGCTAATAAATTAATAAATAAATAAACTATAAGAATCATTACATGATCAATATTTACGCAAAATAAAAAATATTGTAATTTTTGCCAAAATACACAAATCTGCCATTTTGTTTTTTCCTCTTCCTACCACAAATTTAATGTTTTGTTTATGTATCATTTATTCGAATTTACAATATTAATTTATTTTATTACACCGAAAATATCTGTATCACTTTCCATGACCGCAAAACCACCCGTTTCAGAGTAACTACCGCGCGGAATTTAATATTTAATAACTCCGTTCCTCTTTTCGTCTGTTTGTCCCGGATTCCTTTGGGTTAATTTTCTTACGTCAAATAATGGACTACCTATTACACTTTGTGTTTTAATTTGATCCCCAATTTATATCCACCGGCCTAATCCCAGGAGTCCAACTTAAAATGGCCGCCGGAATTCCTTCTCGTTTAATTTTCTTACGTCAAATATTGTAGGTACTACCCATTGTACTTTTTGCGTCGAATTGTGGATTTATTAAAATGTCTGCTTTTGTTCAATATTTAATAGGATTCCCCGAATGTAAACTTGCAGGGCTAGCGCAGGTTTTGTTTTCGTTATATTCGTTATTAACGAAACGTGAAATGTTATATCGTTCATGAAATGTAAAATTTCGGGCGGACTGTTAGGAAAATCGGAGAGGAGTTTGTGACTGCGGATTAATAATGCAACCTTATGATTTTTAATGATTTGTTGTCAGTTGCATTTTCAAATATACTTAGCTATTTAACTCATTTTACGAGCACAATAGAGAACCAATATTGTATATCTAGTCACTTGTTATTTTTGTTACAGAACATCCGGTTTATTTTCAATTTGTTTCGGTTTTGTTACACAGGACTTATATAATTGCAATTTTGATAAACAATCGCGTCGCCAACATTCTACTTTTGGTCACTCATCTAAGTCCGAATCACGATAGCATTACTTGACTTATCTATAAAGTGTGCTAAATCGTACGTTTTATAGCCATGACAGTTGCAGTCTGTCTTTTGGACATCGTTAATGCAATTCACGCAAAACTATTCTTTAATACTACAACGCTCAAGTCATCAACATCACTACACAAAAGAACTGATTCAAAATAATTTCAACCGAAAACAGCCACTCGCTCGCGGTGTTTAAGTGCTATTTTGCCAGTTCGTTATTTAGGACTCCCGTTGGTAACCCTAAGTCTGGATTTATTTCTCTCACCAGGTCCAATGTTATCTGTGGAGCAAACAGGGTTCCGCCATTATCACTATCTACTTTATTACCACTATTTATTCAGTTCCCCAGAGCGAACAAGGTGCATAGTTTATAGGCTTTTAATATCTGCTCGACTATTTATTCGAGTCTTGGTGCTAGGCTAATCGATTCTGAACGGTGCAGGTAAACTTTCTATAGCGAATTTTTATAAGGGAATATCCATATGTTTTGACTCAAAAAAAAAACTGTGTTTAGAATTGACTTATCTCTAACGCCCCGATTATTGTATGTTGGGACGGAACCGTCCCAGCTTACGACTGTGTCCCGATGTCCCATAAAAAGCTGTGAGACCCAAAAATTGTCTTGTTTGGCAACATTTTTAAAGATGCTACGGAAATTTGGGTTCAGTCAATGTCAAACAAGGGGTAATGTGATGATGTCCCGTTTTTTAACATGAAAACGCTCACGTTAATTATATACCCCTTTCTCGGTCTACTTAACACATATCTACGTCACAAATGCAAAAAACGCTCGTTCACAATCCACACGCGTCATTTCCACGAAAAACGCACGTACTAACGCAAGCTAAATGATTCCATTTATCCTGAGCAATAAGAGCTAAAACGGGTGAAAGTCTAAAATGACACGCGCAACGTAGATCGGTTATCTGGGAAAAGTTGGAAATAATATATGACGCCGTCCCGTGGAGGCAAACGGCGATGGAATATTTTACGAGGCTCTGCATAGGTGGGGCGCAGTGTTGTGTCGGACGGTGGGACGTCCCAGCTCCGACAGAACACTGCGCTACTCTATTGCGTTCGGTTTAAAGAACTTTATTTCTCATTAAGATATACATGTCACTTACATGAGAGTATTAATTATTGTAGGACAGTTTGGTTCCCCTATCTTAGGGTTACGAAGGTCAGATCGGCAGTCCCTTCAATGTAATTACCGGACTCGCTAAATCCTGGATCATGGTCAAAGCGGACCCCGTCTAACCACGGGACATAACGCTAGGAAGATGATGATATACTTAAATATGACTACATAATGATATAATTATCCTAATTTGGGTACTTAAAAGGTAATAAAGACAT
Organism: Glyphodes perspectalis; assembly: GCA_951394215.1. NCBI lineage: Eukaryota > Metazoa > Arthropoda > Insecta > Lepidoptera > Crambidae > Glyphodes > Glyphodes perspectalis. The sequence continues at coordinate 7,751,880 of OX596225.1, read as the reverse complement.
GACAAAAGGAAGCTATAGTGACTTCTTAACATTATTATGCATACTCGAAAATCGACTCCGGGGTCGTCAGTATCTTGATAAGCTGTTGTCAGATAAAATATATAATTTCGGTTAAGTAACCCGCTGTATTGTTCATATATCGTAATATAGTGATGAATACATATGTAAGTACATAAATTATAATGTTAATAGCTAAGAGAATGAGATCCCAACATTGTATACATGTTTATTTATGGAATACGAGATGTTAAGTAAACAACACTATAATAGTGTTATTACATCCGATCACGGTTAATCGCCTTGGTACCGAAACTCGATTACCGTCATAGTCTTATTGTCTATTATATTAGTTCGTTGCTCTACCATTATCGTAGCATCTATTTCTTATTAATATTTGCTACTTTTAGCCCACGTGTTACGCCCGTAATCCCCGAAGGGGTAAGCAGAGGTCAAGGAGCTAGGTACTTTAAGTACTTTAAGTCAAAATAAAAATTGAGGTGTATGTATCGTGCGATACGGCGTTCGTTTCTCTACCTACCCCGCTAGGGATGTGGCGTGAAGTTTAGTTAGTTAGTTAAAATAACATTGAATTAAGCTAAAGGGAAAATTGTAAAAAAGTATTGTCAAATGCTTAGCTCGTCCCCTACACAGTCACAAATGCAATATTTAATATACAATCACGTCATGTAAGACAAGAAACATATATTGGTACACTATTTTAAGTCACATAACTTGTAAATAAGTATAAACGTTACTTTCAGCCTATGTTTCCATACAGTTATGCAACTTTTTAAAGTAAGCTTATAACCATAAAGTTAGAATTCTTAAAGAGTATTGTGTTGTATCTGAACTTTAAAAGAATATACTTAAGACTTCGTGAAAGTTATCCAATAAAAGCAAAAGAAAAGCATTGTCTGAATATAGAAAGAAAGAGAAGGTGACTCTTTTAAAGGTTCTGTTTCAAATTAATTGGAAATTAGCTGGCTTGGATAAAAAAACAAATACAATAATTAAACACAATAGGGCATAAGCTTAGCAGCAACTGAAATTTAAAGTAACTTAACAAAAAATCTCAATAAAAGAAAAATATTTTAATCCCATAACCAATTCACGTCAGTTTTAATTAAAAACAATGAACCTAAACGAAATTGTTCCATCCCAAAAAAACAGTCCCAAACTTGTTCCAATTCCAAAAAAAGCACTCCCAAACTTGTTCCAATTCCAAAAACCGTCGCAAACGTCCCTGTTCCAATTCCAAAACCGTCCCAAACGATCTTGTTCCGATCCCCACACTAGCCGAAAGGTTGGAATCGAAGAGTCTTTACTTATTCACATCTAAATTATCGTGCATACGGCGCCCATCCCGTTCGCGATAAAACCCTAGAGATTATTTCACGGGAATCATTTGCCCACTAAATTATTGCTGTAACTCTTTCCTTTGACCTTTCCAGTGGTTACTTTTTATTTTCGCTACTTTATTTTTGGGTAACGCGATTTGCAATCCAATCGCGTGGCGTTCAAGTGTTAAATTTATTTTGTTTTTTCTTTATCATTGAGGTTGGAATAGAGAGCGGTCAGAAATAAAAAAATTATAATAAATTATTCACGGTAGATCCAAACGCGCCATTCTACATCTAAACTAAGCGTGGGTATATGCTTGTAATATAGATATAAGATATAATGAAATACGTTTTATAGTCATCTATGACTTAAATAATATTGCCGTGTCCGTCATAGGAACATCCGAAGTTGTACCCACCAAATCATACTTAGGTATTACTAAAAAAAATCAACTTTATCCGGATTTCCTTTACTTAATTTTTTTTTATTATTACGACAATTAGAAAAAAGTTAAAATTAAGTAACAATATTGGATACTAAAAGAATTTTGAAAATATAATATATGGATTTGAATTCAGTGAGAATATTTAACCCTTCTATTCACAATAACTGCGCTTACCAAATAAATCCTTTCCCTACTTCAGAAAAAAACGCATCCGCTCCTATATAACATTATTTGTCCTTTTCCCTCTCGTAGGGAAAGAAAGAGACAGCTCTATTAACAAACGCATCACCATTTCGTAATTGAATCGATGCAACAATTGAATGTCTCGACCGATTTAATTGGAGTGTTCCGTTTTTTTTCCAACCCTATCCTTATTATGACTCATGTGGGAATGTATACACCCTATCGCGTACTCTTATGCCCACGATAATAAGGTCGTTAATTGCATGTTATTATTTTGACAGAACGACAATGAACTATTGTGTATACTACGACCGGGAGCCTTGATATTTGTGTCACTTTTTTGTTAGGGACACGAAAGTCGTAAAATTAACATACTAGTTTTGAAAATGCTCAAAGGTTTATGGTAATAAAGATGTGACAAGAGATATCTTTTGTCAAGTGGAATATTATATTGCTCCAGGAATTTATAGTGTGAATTGTCTATTGACTGTGTTTAAAGTTATGACGTGTTAAAACTTGTTTTACATATTAATATAATATAATTACTACGCGGAAAACTTCGGGCATAACTAGTATAAATATAAATATACTTAAATAAAAATTTCCCGACGACATCACATACCTACATTAATCTGACTCCGAGATAAGTAGCCTAAGCACATGTGTAACGGATATCAAAATCAACAGTGGTATTACAAATATATACTTAAATATTGGATATAAACACCCAGATACAGAACAAACACAAGTATTCATCACATGAATGTTTGTCCTGGGTGGGGATCGAACCCACAACTCTTGGCGCATGGGACAGAGTCACTACCGCATGCGCCATGGAGCCAGTCAACAAATCGTCAGGAATACTAAATAATAAACAATAAGATCTATTAATTGTACATAAGTACTTAAGTATATGAGGATTTAGAATGGTAAACTCCACGCCACTTCCCTAGCGGGGTAGGCAGAGAGAACCGAACGCCATATGGCACGATCCTTACACACCTCACTCGCCTCTTCAACATTCATAATCCTTTTCATACAAGCTCTACGATTTTGTGGCGTGAAGTTGAGTTAGTTAGTTAGAATGGTAAACTTTCACGCAACAAAACTATTTATTATCATCACATCTACATAAAGTCGTTATAGCAAATTTTCTAAATCTATACTTATTATAAAGCCGAAGAGTTTGTTTGTATGTTTCTTTGAACGCATTTATCTCAGGAACTACTGGTCCGATTTGAAAAATTATTTCAGTGTTAGATAGCCCATTTATCGAGGAAGACTAGGCTATATAACATTAACCGTAAACGCTCAGTGAAGATATTAACCCTTTAAAATATAATCATGTACCCGACGATAACTCTAAAAGCAAACCTAATAAAAAGCTATGTTTAACATTAAATTCCGCGAAGCAAGATACGTAAGATTATTACAGTATTTCCCGCAACTCCTCGTCCTGTATTTAATACTTATATCTTTATTACGTACAGTAAAACTACTTGCGTATGCGCTTGTCGATTGATTCGTATGAAGTTAACGATTCGTGTCATTAAACGAAAATGTTGTATGAGCGATGCGGTAGTGTTTACTAGTTAATTTAATGTAAACTGAATATTATTTTTCGATTTTATATAATTAGATTTGGTATTTACATAAAAAAAATATAACCAAAATTGATTTGGTGAAAAACACACTATAGGCCTATATACGTATTCTGATAAAATACTTTATTCTGATGACACTTACTTTCCAGTCAACACTTCGCATAAATGTTTTTATTATTAAATTCAAAAGTTTCATCTCAAATATAAAATACAGTGTGCTTACCGTTGCCGTTAAAAATGAGTTCTATGAACAGTATAAATAATGAATGTTACAGTTGCAGTTTGGGATAGACGAAAACATCGTAAATACTACATAGTTACCCGCCGTTCTCTGGTAACAGTGCCGTCGAATCGTATTTTCAAATACTGTATTTACTCTTCTACCTAACTTTGACAACATGACATCTTTAAAGATAATATTTTCACCGGTGTATTCTTTATTTAAAAAAAAATATGGCGCGTAAAACTAAGAAATGTCACAAATTTCTAATGTAGAACATTAATACTATTTATAAAGATTGATGGAATGCAATGCAGTTTAAAAAAAAACGAGACTAAATATTGGGAAATAGGCTTTTACTACCTATATAATAACGCTCAAATTTCTACAAATACCAAACGACCCTGTAATCAAACAAGCTAAAATGATGATTCAAATACTTCTAATAATCGATCAAAACCGCAAACATAAAAAAATGTATTTATCGTTCAAGTTTTTCGCGTCCGACAAAAACTTCAATGACAAATAATTCACGAAATGTAATTTCAGACACAAAGGGAAATAACAAAGTTACCTACTGGCTTTTTTTACAACATAATAGTCGAAGGAATCAAATCAGTTAATGCCGGTGATTCAGCAATCATTAGGTGCGAATTTGACTTCGGAGTCACGAGAAAAAAAATGATGAATCAATCTTTGAATACAGAACAGTAGTTTTGGAATTGGTTCGTCATTTTTTAGCCGGCCTAATTGGCTTATACCTGGGTCCGTTACACAAAAAGAGAAAAAAGGTTTGAGACAAAAACGCGGGCATTTTCAAATTTGGAACGCCTTGGTCTGGTTAGATTGCACCGCTATTTAATATGCAAATCTAAATTGCAAGTTGCATAGGTCTATTTTTTTGTCATAATTCATTAGATGAGTATTTTATTGTACTGTTTTTTATTTATACAGACACGACTAATGCCTGTTTTTTATACACAGATGAACAGCTTAACGAAAACATCACTTAGTTTAGAACGATTTGATATTTTATTTTCAAAACAAAAAATACGGATTGCCTCAAATATCTTTAATGTTGCTTATTTGTAAAAATCAAAAGAATACGATCTTTCGAAGGATGGTCACCCATCCGGCCGTAGACCGTTGCCTTACATTGCTTGTCATATGCGATATATGTATATACCTACGCAACTGTCATTAAACCATTGAAAAAACGTAACAAACGTCAGTTGCATCTTCCAAATTCGAAAGCGGATTCTAGTACAAAGTCATCTATTTTTAAAGTAACGGCATTGGGCATGCTCCATAACTATCAGTCAAATGCGCGAGTTCTCGCTGTCTAACTAAGAAATATGCAAGTATAATTTTTTAGTTACACTTTCTCCGTATGTGACTGTAATCTTCGTCCAGTGATGTGTTGTATGGTGTCGATGAATGCGTTATCGATATTGCATCGTATACGTTAACTGCAAATTACGTGATTTTTATTACTTAATATATTAAGAAAAAACGGAGTAGAATATCATGAGACAATCGTGAAAATAATTAAAATAATTTTAATAGGTAATTATGAAGTGAGTGTTATTTAAAATAGCTTTGTTTTGTGACGGGGCGTACTATGTAGTTGTAGGTACTATATGTTATAATAACTGCACAATCATTAATCTACCAGATATACAAACCACTTACAACATTTTAAGTTGATTAACAGAAAAAGATGAACAAGATAATATAAAAAAGCTCATATTATTTTATTTGTGAAACTACGATGCAATTTTCGCTTCAGCGCTAAATAAATAACTATTTTAATTGAGCGGTATCAAAATTTGAGCTAACAAATTCCCAATTGTCGTAATAGAACGTGCGAGTATTTCACAGAATGCCATTGAAATATTGTATTACTCATACCGCTGTAGGTAATCCGATTGAATTTAGTGGGAACCGGAAACATTTCCGATATCGTGGCACTTTGAAATTACGATCGATATGGATTTATGTTTCAACTAATAATAGGAACTGATAATATCGGTTTCTTATTATTTTATTCTCACTAACGCTTTTTAAGTATCCTTAATGTCCTAGTAAAATATCTGCATAAATAATGTACTGTATGTGTCGGACTAGGTAAATTGATTAAAAGATCCAAAGTAAAAGTGTCGATATTAAAAGTTTACTTTTAATAATGGAACACTCTCAGCTGAAAGTGCGTTCGATTTTCAAAACTGGACGTCTTGTAGCATCACTAACACTAACTGGGTCAGCGAACAAAGACTGGTATGGCCACGATAAACTTTACACGTTGTCCGCTCGGTAACGAAACACTACCGACCTGACGTTTAAGAACAATAGCTTTTATCTCGTTCAAGTGAACTTCAAATTTGATAGCCCGTGAGAAGCAAACAGTTGAATCGGAGACGGTGCCCGTTTATTGTTTACGGGGAAATGGCGGCGGCGATTTCGAAAATGGAACGACATGATATTCCATGCTCTAATTTCAAATAAAATTCTTTCGGCGACGTCCGCTTCTTATTTTAGTTTTTTTTTCTATTAGGAATGCGTTGGTGTTGTTTATCCGGCCAGTTATTTATTAATTCAGCGTAGCCTAATAACCGTTGCTTTAATAATAAAGTTTTATACTTTAAAGCAATTTAATGTTATTAAAAATACACTTTAACTTTTTAATTAATGACTTTTATAGCCTTTTTATAAACTGTGTTGAACCTTTACTTTCCATTACGTTACAACAATAGATTAAAAAATAACACACCCACCGATAATGGAAAGCGATTTTTTCGAATTCCCGCCAATCGATGTCGACTTTCAACTATGAATTGAGTAATTTTGTAAAAAGAAACGTCTTCTAAACAGCCAGAGGGCTGTTTCACGGCAATTATTTAATTAAACGGTTTGATTCGTAAATTGTTTTCTTTTTTCGATCGTAAAACCGTCCGGGCGTGCCGAACTTCTGTGAAACGGAGCGTCGCATTGTTTACTTAAGAATAATGTCACTGAATAGAAGGTTTACAATAACGTATTGTTAGATTCTTTGGCTCAAATGGCCGACCGTTTGTAATAAACATTTTAATACCGAGAATTGTGGACAAAGAACCGCCTAAGCATAGACCGCTGAGAATATACTTTTTTATTAACAGGCGCGCATCCGTTTAAAATAACTTTGTAATGAGGTATTATTTTTACAAATTTATTTGGCGTAGGTTGGTTTTCTAATGAACGCTTTGCGCAGTTAATGATGCATTTTCAAAATGACTGTTTAATTTTTTAATGGATTTCCATGTTTATAATAACATTGTAGCACGTTTAATGATGACGAGATCGCAATTTTGAGATAATTAATTAAATTATTTATTGTGGGGATGTTCAGTTTTAATGTAATTACTTATGAATATTTAATGAGCGCTGAAATGGATATTTGTTTATTTAAAGTAGGTGGATGACATTGTAAATTTTTACTTGGATAACTAAGTGTATAGAGAGGAGTTGTTGATAAAAAAGCGCACCCTTCTGCCATTTACACACTTACAGTTATCATTGATAGTAATTTGAAAAACTTGAACTGATTTATCTATCTGTCTACCTTAAAAAGTAATATTACGAAAATAACATCACCTATCTGTCTGTTAAAATTTTACGCCTAAACAACTTCGAAGGAACTATAATTACGCTTAAAGTTTGGACCCAGAGAAAAACGGCTACTTTCCTGAAAAATATTTACCGATTCCACACAATACGAGTCTCTAACAGATCGATATTTACTCGGGCGGAGCCGCAATTAAATCTTAGTATACAAAAGACTAAGGAAAAACAACATCACAAATCGCAGCGGATATTAAGTTGAAACACAAAAAATCACCTTCCCACGGCTACCGAAATGCCTGCTAATGATATAACACGAACAATGTGCAATTACGCATTTTAGCCGACGGACAAGAATCGGACTTATCGCTTTTTTGCTTATTTAATTAACCGACGGTTACAAATGGTGGTTTTGTAGAACTCGCCACGCGGATACTGTGTTAGTTACCTTACAGTAAATATTATTTATTCGTGTTGTTGATTCACGAATAACTATCATGATTCGTGTTAAGTAACTAACTTACTAATCTTCGCGCCACTTCCCTAGCGGGGTAGGCAGATAGAACCGAACGCCATATGGCACGGTCCTTACACACCTCACTCGCCTCTTGAACATTCATGATCCTTTTCATACAAGCTCTACGGTTTTTATTACTTAACCAATTATAAATAAAATACCGAATGTTTGAAGCCTGAAATTAGGATAAGAACGGACCATAGACTACTTTTACTTTAAAAAAAGTGCCATTAATATTAATTAGCCACAACTTATATTTGCTGCAATAATTTTAAGATCCATTGATTATTAATTCAGGTATATGATATATGATATAAAATATTTATCTTTCTAATTTCAAAGCCAAAATATCTAGTACTAGACACGTTTATTAGAAATATGTAGGGACCATACCATTTAAGCATCAAACTCATCGCTAAACATAGAGTATACCTAATTTTTTTTTACCAAAGACAATAATTAACCTATCTTTTTGTTTGTTACAGCCGATCCACTGCCCGGCAAGCACGTGCCGCTAGAGAGCTATGAGAGCGAGTTGGAGAGAGAGCACGCACTGCCCACCTCAGTGCCCAATGCTGACATACTCAAGACTAACAGCAACCCGACGTACCACAAGCCCAGGTAAGCCACCGTCTTGAGCGAGACTACCTCGAACATCGATGCATCGTATGCGATTACAGCTGTGAAGTGATGTGGGAGATGGTTGCGAGTTATTTTCTATATGGCCAGACCTCGCGCGTGAATGTGCATCGTATGCGATTACAACCGTGAAGCGATGTGTGTGAGATGGTGATGATGGGCTTAGAGTTTCAAGTGCGTGAACTAGCTTTGGCGTCTAAGACGTCTTGGTTAATTAATTCGATATCAGTGGGTTATTTTCTCTCTCTCTCTTTGACCAGACCTTGCATGTGACTATGCATCGTATGCGATTACAACTGTAAAGTAATATGTGAGATGCTTAGAGCACGCTTCTAGTGTCAAGCGTGAAGTTGCGTACTAGCTTTGGAATCGATTGCGTCTTGAAACTTTCTTCTGTCGATGCTGTAAAGTAAAGTCTTTGAAAGATACTCGACCTCTTACGGGAAAGGACGGATTATGTAGAATTTTTATTAACTTATAGCCGACCCCTAGTGGTCGTCCTTATCACCTAGCTTAAAACAAGATCCTGCTCGTATGGAAGATAAGTTTCCATGGAATTTCATGTTTATTATTCAAAGCGTATAGATTAGAAGTAGCTGAATATATTTGTTCTCACGTTCACAGGATAGTTCAGCTATTGTTACTGACATCAAGCCAGAAAAACTAGAGAGACGTGGTTTAAAAATCCAAGCACGTACCTCTAGACTTTCAACAATTTACGTACGGTACTGTATACTACCCGCTCGGCAGCTCGGCAGAGATAAACATGAATATTGTGAGGGAATGTGCATATTCAGATAACTAAGGTATTCTATTAAAAGTATTCGTCCCATGTTGGTCGGGGACTAAAAAAGAATTTGCCAACTGTGTCTCTTGCCTAGCATGTCGTAAAGGCGACTAATGGTATATAGGGTTTTGGGTATGTGATTATGTAGGCGACGAGCTAGCCACTTGTCACTACATTTTCACAATGTTCATCTAACCCAGCCCAGTTTTGTATTTGGCTGAATGGGGTTAAAGGGGCCTGCTGCCCCTTTGACTCTGCCTACCCCTTCGGGGATTATGGGCCTGATGTTATATTATGTATGTAGGTATTCTAACTATGACCAAGTTCTTTAGTTCCTCTATATAAAAATAAGAAGGCAGTCTTGGCAATGTAATGTAAATTTGAATCAGCGACTCATGTATTCAAGTCGCTGGCCTATCGCACTGAGCCATCACCACCATCAGTGTTTTAAAATAAATAATAAAACGATGGCTTGTTAAGAACGACCCATAATTGCCACTTCAATATACGACCTCTACACTCTCCCCAGTCGTTGTACTCAGAATCTAGCACGTACTAAATTTCAGGCATTACTCTTCAAAAGGACTTAAGTGACTTTGGTTAACAACCTAAGTTTACAACACTTGCTTAGAGAACATTTTTCATAGACACAAGAAATACTTAAACTTACCAGCTATTTTCAACTTGAGAGACGATCGTAAACCCTGTACATTCTGGGGCTAGATGCATGTTTTATTTCGAGACAAATGACGGTATAAAAATAACTTCAAAAGGACGATAAGCGTTTATTTACAAAACGCTCAAGTATTGTTTTTTAGATTTACGCCTATTACGCAACGGCATTATGTAAAACTGTTCAAGTCTAGATTCGTCGGGAATTCGGAACGCGTTATATCCATTTGAAATGAAATCATTATCGTAAAGCCGAGTTAGAGGTTTTTAAACTTAAACACCATTTTATACACCGCGCATAAAAGTCCTTCCGGGTAGTTACGTAGGAATCGTAAAGATCGCGTAAATCTACCCTTATCTCTCGTTAGCATTAGTTACTATTTATGTAAAGAGCCAATTCACCTGCCATGTTTGCGAAACAAAGAGTATTTATACCACTAGCTCGGTGATGAGGGAAAACATCGTGATGTCAACATACCCCCCCTCCCCCAGCTAAGATCACGTGTTTTTTTTTGTACATTAGTATTAAGTAGGTATGTTTTTATTGTAGGTAGGTTTTTTTTGCGCATCACGCAGATAAATTTCTCTCGATCTCCGCGTAAGGCTGCCTAAGTTATATTTCTTGGATTATTGGCAGAACAGGAATTAACATGATAGTTGACATTTTTCTTAGTACTTCATAAAAAATAAGGTTATCAGTTTACGCAATTTTGCAAGATTGTAAAAATAAATGTATTTCGGTTTCGAGAATAAATACACGTGATATCTCCTTCAACCCCCCCTCCCCCCTTTATGCCTTACGTGTTTAATGGACGGCCCCTAGATACATATACATATATCCTTATAATTAAGTAAAATATATACCTACTTGTATATAATAAGTATAAAACTTACAGTTCTCATTAAATTGTATCCTCGTAAAAGATAACACATTTTTCGTACATTTAATTTCGCTAAACTACGCAAACCTGTTTACATGTTATTTTAAAATTAACATAATTAATTCATTACTCGTACTCATATATGTAATGAACGGCCATAAAACATTACAACTATATAACATAATGCGTGCGTGCAAAAAACTCGAAACATCTCGTTATTAATGATACAAAAAGTTGTAACAAAAACTTGCGCTCGAAGTCACATCAACTTTACAAGACCGTTCGAAAGTCTACGTAATTAATACAGTTGGGACGCGATTCTCGGCTATTTTAACGCGAAAAAGTTTACAGTTTAGCGAGTTTTGTGATGTCGTAAACTTGCTTTTGAACGGGTCGACGGTCATGTCAATTTTGTTAGATGTGAGCTTTTATGGTTTTCTATATGTTTATGGAGTCCTTTTATTCAAAACTAGCTGTCCGCCCCGGCTTCGCACAGGTATTAGCACCAGTAGAGAGCAGTCTCTTCTAAATGAAATCTGAAATTGCTTAGTTATTTACTGATATAAAATGAAATTAAATGAAATTAAATTAAATTATCTTTATTTACGTAGGCTCAAATAAGCACTTATAAATCGTCAGTTGTAAAATGAAAATTTACCACCGGATTCGGAAAGTAGCTTCTACCTAGAAGAACCGGCAAGAAACTCGATAGTTACTCTTTTCATCGCCAAATTCACAATAAGTTACTTCTTACGTACTTAATGGTACCCAATACCCAATACACCACTAGTTGCTTTTTACGACATGTTAGGCAGGCATCACAGTTGGTAAGTTGTTTTTGAGTACCAGACCAAGATGGGACAAAATAACTCGACTCAATAAAAAACGTGCCGATAATTGAGAGGCATCGATCCCCTCCCGGCTGTTTACTCCCAAATAACCTCATTTACCAAGTTCCAGAGTCAACGGAACTCCAAACTTCCCTCTTATCCCAATTTTTCGATCAATCATCCCACTGTCAATGCGAGTTTCGTCAAAAGCAAACTTCAAATGTTGTATGGACGTTGTATGGATGTTGTATGGAACTTGTTCATTATGCGAACGCCTTATTTGAATAAAAACAAAGTTAGCGGAGCAATTGTAAGCGAAGCCTGGCGTCTTGGCTAGGGTTACCAACCATACTGTTAGAAACAGTCATCCTCTTAGCTCTATGTCGCAATGTCGCAAGCTTAGTCCGGCCGCTTAGACCATGATCCAGGATTTAGCGAGACTGGTAATTACAATGAAGCGACTACCTTTTTGACTTTCGTAATCGATATAGTTCATTTTACCTAAACGTTAATAGTTATGCATCCGTATGACAAAATGAAAAATTGTGAAGATGTAGTGCCAAGTGGCTAGCTCGTCGCCTTCAAATCACAAACCCAAAACCCGACATACCATTAGTAGCCTTTTATGACATGCTAGGTAAGGAACACAGTTGGCACATTCATTTTTAGTTCCAGACCAACATGGGTCCAACATTTTATCTCTGCTACCTTAATAATACTTTATTTCTTGTACAAAAAGTCGACAGCCCTGGTCTTGGCGTTACTTGGCTTATGGCCAAGTTGCCGGCGCCATTGAAAAAGTGATTCTGTTTTTGTGGACCGAGAGTCGTTATTAGAAATCCGAGGATGACAGACAATGAGTGGGGAATTTGTTTAAATGGAAATAGTCAGATTTGCCTCCGCGAATAAATACTGGAGCCGATTTCTGCTGGCTACGTCAATAATGCTTGTTTTGTCAGCGCAACACTCGGAAAGCTTCAAATTAAGGGGGGAATTAGGGGTGAAATAGGGAACCATCTGGGATAATTACAGCACTGACAAATATGATCATCTATACTGTATACTTCTATATCTATACTTACTTAACAATATATAAAGCTGAAGAGTTGGTTTGCTTGAACGCTCTAATCTCAGGAACTAACTGGTCCGAATTGAAAAATAATTTTTGTGTTGTATGAGATCATTTATCGAGAAAGGCTTTATAAACGTTAACTATAAACGCGAGTGAAACCGCGGGCGCAGCTAGTTAAGAATAAAGTTAAGTATGTTTATTTTAAATTATTTGTTTTTAAAGAACATGGTTGACTTTATTTTATCCTACTAATATCCTACTAATATTATAAATGCGAAAGTTTGTATGTATACTTAGATGGATGTTTGTTACCCTTTCACAAAAAACTACTGGATGGACTTTAATGAAATGTCGAACGACTTTAGAATAATATAGCTAATACACCCGAATAACATAGAGGCTATGTTTCATCGATGTACCACGCGAGCAAAGCCGCGGGCAGAAGCTAGTTGTAAATAACAGGGTTCACAAAAGGCTTTTTTGAAGTTTTGTTTTAGGTCGCTCTGCAGTATCCATGCAATGCAATGAGCGATGCAATGATGATGGGGCAAAGGACTAGAAAATCTATTCTACTATTATAGCTCTATATAATAGTAAAGCAGAATTTTGTTTTAACTCGCTAATTTTCTACACGGGCAAAGTCGCGGACAGCCGCTAGTATAAAACTTTTCAGTTCTAGACTGCACCTAGACTTGTTTGACTTTTACAATCTAGTGTTAATTGAACTAACCGCAGCCCCTGAGCTGAGACAAAGCTGATTACATAAACACAACTTTAATGAAACTCCTAATTACAACATCAAGTTCGCTAAAACACAATTAAAAAGTCGCTAACTCAAATTATCACGTGAACATTTCACACAAAAAAAAAACTTTCTTTGACTTTGAGACTTCTAAACCGCTTGGAAATTCACAATGAGTCTTGTCAGATAATCGTAGTAATAAAATACGTGAATACAACTTGGTGTCTCCAAAGTTATTAATAAATAAATAATAATAAAATCATACTACATCACATCAGTTTCTTAAGTCTGTTACAATAAATTCTTCTTTTCTTTTCTTCTTCTATCACATTGATCTGACTCCGAGGTAAGTCGCTTAAGCTCTTGTGTTACGGATATCAGAATCAACAGTGGTATTTCAAATATATACTTAAATATTGGATATTAACACCGAGATACAGGACAAACACATGTATTCATCATACGAATGTTTGTCCTGGGTGGGGATCGAATCCGCAACTCTTAGCACATGGGGCAGGGTCCCTACCGAATGCGCCATCGAGCCAGTCAACTATTCAAAGTCAAAGTCAAAGTCAAAATACTCTTTATTTATATAGGTTTGGAACAAACACTTATAAATCGTCAATTCAATAGGAAAATCAACTAATAATATGAATCTACCACCGGTTCGGAATGTTGCTTCTACCGAGAAGAAACCGGCAAGAAACTCGGTAGTTACTCTTTTCAACAACATATTTTACAGGGGTGTTTAGATCATATTTGTATTTCAACCATGTCGTGAAGTTGGCTTGTCAGACACCAAAATATAAATAAGAATACAAGTAATTGTATTCAACAAACCAACCATAAGACATAGCTCAAAAGTCCTATTGAAGTTATATAATTGAGATTATATAAAATTATATAATAATAAATAAAATAAATTAATTATTTGGGGATAAACTGTGCTTAATTGGCGATTATGCAAATACTGTTGTTGTTGCAACCAAAAATGTTCTAATAACCAATGTTTTTAATCGTTTTAACCATCTATGCTCATTGTATGATGCTGAAATGTTAAGTATGTGACGTTTAAAGATAGCGTGCTGGAACCTTTTTACTCGACTACGAAAAAGCCAAAAGGAATGCTTAAGGTTAAACTAGTCTTTTTTGTGTTAACGTTTTCGCACCATAGATGAACTATGTACTAATCAAATGTTGATTAATGAGCGTTAATCAATTCAAAAACAATAATGAAAATTATGTTATATGAATAATGTCATATATGAGTGACTCCACTTCAAAAGATTGAATGAGTGACTTTTGGTAGCATATTTCCGGATTAGTTTTAAAATTATTTACACTATTACAAAAAATGTACTTGGCTTAAAGCCACTCTAAATAATAGCCTTACTAATTAAAAATTTTTCTTTATATATCCAAATGAAATAATGCAACCAATTTTAAAAATAATGGCCATTATTTAAGACTATGGTAGACACACTTTGTCTATTTGTTAATATAATAAAGCTCATTGAAAGAACGTCGTTCCCAATTAAGTGAAAAAAAAGTCAGTCAAAGATATAATTGGATTTTTCTGATAAAAACCATTCAAACCATTTCAGATCTCTATCGCTTCGCACTCTCTTTAATAACAAAATCAACTAGGTCATAAGCCAGACTAACTATTAATCAGTGTTAAATCGGCAGAATCGTATCGTATCTCTTAAATATCTTTTCACCGGCAAATAATGGCAAAATAAAATCAATTACTGTACCGAACGGAACGAAATAAAACTTCTTTGTAACCTACTTTCGCAGTGTTGAACAGATTTATTTTGAAATTGAATAAGATTTATGAATTGAGTCGCGAACGGGCAGCCATTCATATTTAAAGCAACTTTCAACCTAGTTGATGTAGCGTTTTAAACTTCCTTAAAGATTTCCAAAGATTTCGGTTAAGTTGACTTTGACGCGGCCGTCGAAGTTTTAAGTGCAACTTACTCAATTACGATGGGGAAAGTATGTATGCGACATTAGTAGATTGTTGAAAAGAAGCGCATCGCCGATGCGAGGAGTGCTGATTCAAATCTGGGGTCGTTCATTGGATTTTTCTGAAGTCTAAGCATGAGTCTTTACTATTTTCCCTATCGGGGGGTTACTACCTTAATGCGACTGTCATTTGATCTTCCTAACTCTTAGACAGGAACCAGACTAAAAGAACCATCTGATATTAGTTACATACCTATCTATAGTAGCATTGAGCATGGTTACCCTTAAGAGACACATGTCATTGCTATTGAAAAACCACCGTTCTAACTATAGATGTGTAACCTTGATCCTATTTGACTGGTTCCTCTATCTAAGAGTCACTAATGTCAGATGTAATTCCCAATTCACTTAATCCAGGGTTATGGTCTAAAGCTGACCCTAAGATGGATATAGAGCTAAGATTTTTTTTTTTGAGAGGACATTGGTATTTGGCCGAAGGCTGCCTTTACTACCTACCGGCCTGGCGGGGGAGCGGGTAACTCTCACCCCTAAAATTTTGCCTGAGGGCGCCCTCCATGGGGCTCGAACCTCGGCTCAGGACGTTGCTGGTTATTTAAATCAGGTTTTCTCATAATGATATTTCGTAACCGCTGGGCAGTACAATTAAATACCAAGATCTGATGAAACCAGAGGTTCGTGGCCAGCTTTAAACCATGACCCCTCGGATATGAGACGCTTATCCTCGTCACTGAGCATCCAGTACAAATAAATACCAAGATCTGAAAAATCCAGACTTGTGGGCCAGCTTTGAACCAGGACCCCTCGGATATGAGACGCTTATCCTCGTCACTGAGCAACCCCTGCTCTTTCACTCCCCTCTGACAGATTTTTAACCACTTACCCACAAATCTCCCGAAGGAGTACAATGGTACTAATTAACTCTAATCCCGGGTGTCACGCAGATTGGGGATAGCTCGCCAGATCCGTTTTTAAAGCTGAGACTAAGCATGATTGAAACATTAATTCGGGCTGTCAAAACGTTGATATAAATCCAGAATTTGGCGGGTGGCGCGATGTGAGGGAGGCAGCGGGTTCGACGTTATATTTGTCACGTTTATCTATTTCTGTTCAAATCAATACCGTTTTGTATTAAAACAAATGCGCCGTTAATACAAAGTATGTGGTTAAAACATGAAAACAAAAATGTATTCAAATCTAAAGAACACATTAAATAATTTATAATTTTATCACTGTAAACCAATTTCTCAAGTCTATGTACGTATTTATACCACTAGCTCGACGGTGAGGGTAATTACCAGACTCGCTAAATCCTGGATCATGGTCTAAGCGGACCCCGTCTAAGCACGGGACATAACGCTAGGAAGATGATGATCACTGTAAACCAAATGAAATGATAGGGACATGTTAATAACATTTAGATCTGGCTAACACGTGTATTTTTTGTGATTTTCAACAGTATTGTTCGGTATAGTTCATAAATATATTTAAACTTAACTATTGCTTGAAATGGTCTGGTCCTTGAATATTTATTGTAGTATTTCTAAACACGTAAATCTTTTAATAATCTTAATCATTGATGTAATTGTTGAAATATAAAGCTTCTACTTTCAAAAACGACCAGAGTGTTACCATTTAGAAACCTGTTCAAAGCTAAAGTATGGATTCTCATGAAATATTATACGAAAGCAAATTGCCATTCTCTTCTCTTTCACACCACGCGTTCCTCTCGCATATTTCCCCAAGTATTTTCAGGAGCGCCGGTGCGCCATCATTAATCTAAACCATTGTTTTAACTACACTCGCAGTTTTATTTATCTTTTATTGAGACAGCTCTGTGCTTTTGAAGAGCGGGCTATGGATAAATTGTGAATTCGTGAAATGGATAAATGGAGTTTCTGTTAAAACTATTGTTTTCTCGGGGGATTGGACGTAAATGGTTGGATGCAAGAGTTGTTGTCGTTTTATTAAAGAAGGCATTGGTTTGGATATGAATGAAATGCTGTTTTGTTACTGTAATTGAAACTGTAGCTCAATCTATATGTTTATAATATGTATGTGTCGATTTGTTAGTGTTTCTTGGAAACCTTTATAAATAAATAATATTTTGACTTCGACTTTGAATGGCAATATGATGTTACGTCACTGTTTTATTATAAAATTTATATATATACCTAAACATTGAATGTTTTCTAATAATGCTAAAAACATAAAAAACTTGGCACTTTTAAAAGCCTATTTTATGAATTATAATTTTGTAGGCACAAAATACATCTACAAAACATCGTACTTATTTTTAATGCGACTATTGGAAACCTATAAAACGTTATTTTACATTTACTCCTACTCAAATTTTAAAGAATATTACCTACTATCAATTGCGTGTTAAAATTAACGTTAAAACCTACTTAAATACTTGGTTTATTCTAAGCAAGTTAACGAATTTACGACGTACTATACTTCTGCGACTACTAACGCCATCTAGCGGTGAATAGCGGCATCTAATTTTATTATTACGCTGCGTAGACTTCGTTGTATTTTTTTTATAAATACAATAAATGTATGCAAAAAAAATGTGTAAAATTGAAATATCATTCTGAAATAAATTATTTTAAATAAATCTTCAGAGATGTTTGATTCTCATATTAGCATGATAACGGAAGTCATTTTCAATAAATTAAATTTTTTACAGCCAATAAAAGTTCTCTGTTATCCCCATTATTGCCATAACATGGCGGATCTCTGAAAAGTCGTAAAAAACTTTCGCAAATCGCCCGGGGTATCGCGATGAGGGATTGTGCAATCCCGACTTTACCCCATAAAGAGGGAACAACCATTAAAATCTTATTAATAGTTCTCACCGAGGGTTACCAGCACATAACATTAACATAATATCTTATTAAGTCTTTATTCAATAAACTGCTCTTTTTATACAAATCCTACACACTGTAATAAAACTTAACATAAAATAATTATTATAATAAACTACATTTAAAATATCGTTAACTGTATGGATCCCATAAAAATCTCGCATACTTTGGTAAAATATGATATATCCCATATAAACAATGAAGTTAAAGTATACCAACTACAGAATTAGGTGCATCAAAATCGGTTCAACGATTTACAAAACGATTTAAAAAAAACGTTACAAATTGACGAAAGCAATTAATACTTTTAATTAATGTTTATTATATTTAGATTATTATATTATTTATTGCACGAAAAAACAGATACATAAATAAGTATAAAGACTACAATACAATTTAGGCGGTCTCATCGCTAAAAGGAATCTCTTCCAAACAACCTTTAGGTAGAGGAAAATAAGCTACTGAAAAGAGAGGGGCCGTGCAGTAAATCATACGAGATAATAAAAATAAATACAATAGAAAGGATTATATTAAACTTATTATATATATAATTTCAGTTTGAAAAAATGTGTTACCAAAGGACATCGCAAACTAAATTCTTTAGTTAACAATCAGTATATTTTTTTTATTGAACTGGATATTTAATATCTAGTTGTTTTTAAGTATAGACAACCCTGCAGGCACCCGGACAGATGGACAAAATGAATGGCTATTGCGGATCCTTTTCCTTTCGACGCCATCTTTTAAAGTTTTTAATTTAAACAGCTTTTACATAAAGACTGCGCGCTTCAATAAGATGAAGACTAATCCGAAACATCTCTTACCTTCTAATTAATATCCTCAGATAATATGTTTTGATTGTTTGATTGTTCTAAAAACGTTCTAGAAATTCGTTATTACAAATCTCGAATCAATCTAATGAGGGTTTTTTGAAATAAACCATCCAAAAGATGGCGTTACTGTGACGTACGGTTTTGTCACCCTCCTAATTGGTAAGTTTTCAGAATAAACTGACATGCTGTCAACAAAGAGCCAATAGTGACAGTGATAAGACCACGAGACTCCCTCGTGCTACCTGGCGGTTTTTGTATTTGTGAACACCCTTATTATCCAACCTTATTGTAGCTATGTAATTATGCCAATATTTATAATTTGATAAAATGCTACAAGATGAACCCAGTCAAAATAATTACCGACTATAGTCAAACTGTATGTGATAATCATTTTACAATTGCACTTACAGTGACAACATTTCGAATTGTCAGGCTATTCTTTAGACTAAATAGAAACTAACAACTATCATATATAGACCTGCCTACCTCGCTAGGGAAGTGGCGTGAAGTTTAGTTAGTTAGTTAGTTATGTATATATAGACCACTAAGCTAAGTAAATGTATCTTAGAACTTCACGCCACTTCCCTAGCGGGGTAGGCAGAGAGAACCGAACGCCATATGCCACGATCCTTACACACCTCACTTGCTTCTTTAACATTCATGATCTTTTTCATACATGCTCTACGGTTTTTATGAAGATACATTTGTTAGGAGTAAAATGTATTTAAAAAAAATATTTATTTGTATTACAGAGATACCATTTGTTATCCAGGCAATTATTTTTAAATGTATCTCACAATCATTTCATTAGTATTAGTATTAGTTCAGTAGTAGCGGTGGTAGCTCAATGGTAAGGACACGCGCCTCTTAACCGAGGAGTGCGGGTTCAAACCCGGGCACGTACCTCTGGATTTTTCTAATATATCTACGTATTTATATCACTAGCTCGACGGTGAGGAGAAACATCGTGATGAAACCTGCAAATTCAAGCAACTTTGGATTTGTAACCATGATACAAAAATTGTCTGGTTCCCCTATTTTAGGGTTACGAAGGTCAAATCGGCAGCCGCTTCAATGTAATTACCAGACTCGCAAAATCCTGGATCATGGTCTAAGCGGACCCCGTCTAAGCACGGGACATAACGCTAGGAAGATGATGATATAACCTTTTAAATTACCCGGCTTCAAACCAATAACCACCTTTTTGTAATGTGCATGCTAGTATTCTAACACAATACCACAACACCAGATAAGTGGTATATTCCAAATTCCACATTTCAAAACCAGTGACGTAATGAAGCATAAAATTCCAATAATCCGTTATTGAAATTTCACAGTGGGCACTGTGGATTTCCACCGCATTGTCAGCGAGTGCTGAATGAAACCGTATAGCGCAGTGGTTCTCAAAGTGTGGCAGGGGGCAGCGTGCTCAGGCCCCCTTCCCAAGTGATTCGTCGAAGTTAGGTTTTAGTGAGTATGCCCCCGATCTATCATGGGGGATAGTCCCACATACACAAATGTGTGGTGTCTTAAGAGTTTTATTCACTCACATAACACTTTTGTAAGCTTTTTAAATTGTTTTTTAAATACTTCACCAAAGAATATCTCTAAAATCTACTAATACTTACTTACTTTCGACTTTGTGATTCGCTCAATGCCTTCGATTTTTTTGTTTCCAAGCTGGCGTCACTACAAAATAATAAACGTTACGGTGCGGTCTGATAAAGTTTGGGAACCGCTGGCGTAGCGCATTCTAATGCATTCTAAGCTGAACATTTCTAAATCCGCGCACATTTTTGCCAACAAATCAGCATCTGTTTGTACGCCGTCTGCCAGCTTGCATAAATGTGCAATCAGCTTTAGAATTTCAAACGTTCCACCGGCTTGTATGGATTAGAAAATAAAATGGCGGTGTTTAGATATTTTGTTTCTTGCTCGACATTAAACGTATCGTCTACTTAAACTTATTTATTTAAGATACTATCATATGGGTTTGTAAAGAGAATTAATATCATTATGTATATATATATATATATATATGTGTATGTGTACACGGAAATATCTATGTATGTAAATAGTCGTCTATGTCACAAATGCGCACAACATCTCCCATATGCCGCATCCGCTCATTTATGGAGCTACGTTTCCGCGCGCGTTACATCCGTGGTGGCTTGGTTGAGTGTATTGCGATGTACCCCACAATTTATTTGTTTATTAACGTATACTTGTTAGTTGTTAATTTTAACCTATATTGGTACGCTCATTGTGTTGTTATTATGTTAAGAATATGTGTTTCTCGGTAAGCGAATTATCTTTGTAATTCTTTTAGAGAAATAAATAAAGATCATTAAACCTAATATAACCGATAACATGTATTTAATATGAGTATCGGTATTTTAGTATGTTTTCAATTGATTCAATTAAACACTTTTCCACAATTTTCTATCTAACCCAACTCAATTTTAGGCTGCCTATCCACCAGAACGGAGCGAGGTAGCGGAGAGGTGAGCGAGTTGAAAATCCACCAATAGAAAACGTCTACTAGAGAGGAGCGGAGATTTTGTGCAATCCTACTGATTCATATTTCTCTGTTTCTCGGCAGCCTTATTTTTGGTTGAATGTGGTTCAAAGAGCCTATGGTGCCTTTGCCTTACTCCTTCGAGAATTACAATCATTATGGTATTCAAATGATTACTTCATGGCATTCCAAGTTGTGACTTTCACAGACCAAGTTACTGTTTTGCACTTTTTATTTATCAACATTTTATTCATCTTCGATTTGCTGTTTTCAGTTTTACCTTTGAATTTATAAATAATAAATAAATAAATTATCCAGACTGACACACCAATTCCCTAGTTCCAAACTAAGCTTTAAGCTTGTGCTATGGATACTAGGCGAACGGATAGACATACTTAAATACGTTGATGAAACATCCATGACTCGAGTGCAAATGTTCATCACACGAAACATTTGCCCCTAGCGGGATTCGAACCCGCGACCCTTGGTTGTGTAGCCAGGGTCTCTGACCACTGTCAATTGTTTTTTTTTTATTAGTTCAGTGGATTTTTTTTTCTATAATACATTTAGTGTATTAAAATTTCCACATTAAAACCGTTTAAAGCGGCCATTTTGTTGTATTCCAATATCTCTTCCATGGGAACCCATTAAAATGCGCGTCGCGTATAACCGAGCCGGATAGTGGGGTTATGGCTTAATGCCAATTTTTTGATTTCCATACTGGAGTGCTCCAAATTACTTGGAACTTTGCCCCAACAGTTGTCCCACGGTGCGAGAGGCGAAGTAACGCTGGGCGATTAGGGTCAATGACTAGACAGGAAAATCTATATAGCGAACGTTTGTAAATCTGGTCTGTCTGTGGATCTGTGCTAAATGATTATTTTTGAATTGGCGTAAGTCACCAGCGGGCTTGTCTGTACAGATAAATGACTGTTTTTAATGCCAATTATCATTGAATGCGAACTGAATTCAGGGAACTCATGAATGGGTCTTATAGTGGAACTGTTTCGAGTAATCTCCGCAACGGTTGAACCGATTTCGACGGAATTATCACTGGTAGAATACAAGGTAGTGTTACAAAGAATACAATAAAAGTAACTACTTTTATCTTAGAAAAATAATTAAGTCTTGGCTTCGCACAACAATAAGAATATTCGTTGTTACGGGCAAAAATTACGGACAAAGTCGCAGGCAAAATTTAGTTCGGAAACAAACATGCCTCGTAAGAACTGGTTGGTTTTATGATGAAATGGGCTTTTATAGTTTTTTGTCGGCGTACGAACGGCGTGTGTAGAATGGATTCATAAATAGCTTCTGTATTGAGTCTTGGGAATGACTTCTGCTGTAAATATAAGCACTCTGTATGTAATATGTACTTATACTTATGTTCCTTATATGTAACCACAAAAACGCTAGGAAGATGATGGGTTCATCATCTTCCTAGCGTTTTTATATGTCCCGTGCTTAGACGGGGTCCGCTTAGACCATGATGCAGGATTTAGCGAGTCTGGTAATAACAGTGAAGCGACTGCCGATTTGACCTTCGTAACCCTAAGATAGGGGAACCAGACAATTTTTGTATCATGGTCACAAATCCAAAGTTGCTTGAATTTGCAGGTTTTATCACGATGTTTTTCCTCACCGTCGAGCTAGTGATATAAATACGTACATTGATTTGAAAAATCCAATGGTACGTGCCCGGGTTTGAACCCACACTCCTCGGTTAAGAGGCGCATCCTTACCATTGAGCTACCACCGCACTCCACAGTCTTTATATGTGGTTATATGTTCGTAATATGTAGCATCATCATCGTCGACTGCCTATTTGTCCTTCGCAACTCTTACCAACCAAACTAATTGGATCATGGTATCACATCGATAGAAGAGTGCACTAGTTTTCTCACGACGTTTACCCTCACCACCGAACAAGTGGTATTAAAAAAAAAAAAATTCAGTCAAATTGAGAACCTCCTCCTTTTTTTTGAAGTCGGTTAAAAACTAACTAAACTTCACGCCACTTCCCTAGCGGGGTAGCCAGAGAAAACCGAACGCCTTAAGTAAGGCACGATCCTTACCCCACTCGCCTCTTCAACATTAATGATGAGTTTTTTACCAAATCTTTACATTTGAGGAGCGTGTATACCATTGAGCTTCCACCGCTCCTGTATAATATCTCCTGGAAAATTATTTATTCGTTGTGCCTTGTCCACAGACCCCCCCAGCATCACGGCGCGGCCCTCCTGGCCGGGGTCGGCTCCGGGGCCGTGCCGTCCTACGCTCCCCCTGGCCGGGCCTTCTTCACGCCCCCCCTACCGCCGGAGTACAGAAACCCCTTCGCTGATAAGCCTACACTTAGAGGTAAGTACTATACCATAGGCATTTGGTTAAAGTAGGCAGATAATTGGACGCCTAGGCTGTTCATTAAACGCCGACTGAGGGTGGTTTTGTTGGAGTTTGACTATTGTTTTGTTAGATTTAACCAGGGTTCAAATAGAAGGGTGTTATAAGTTAAACGTTTAAAATACGCTTATGAATTTAGATATGCTGTTTGTGTTTGAACAGGTGACGAATTACCCACTTGTCACAACTTTTTCATAATTTTGTATCTAACCCTACTAAAATATATTGACTGGCTCTGACCTGGTAGTGACCCTGCCCTATGCACCAAGAGTTGTGGGTTCGATCCCCACCCAGAACAAACATACGTGTCATGAATACTTGTGTTTGTTCTGTGTCTGGATGTTAATATCCAATGTTTAAGTATGTATTTGTAATACCAGTGTTGTTTCTGATATCCGTAACACAAGTGCTTAAGCTACTTAGCTCGGAGTCAGATCAATGAATGTGATGTTGTGGGATATTTATTTATTTATATTGATGACTAAAAGTGCTGCTCTTTGGACATGATTATCCTGTGGAGGATTATAAGCGCGATAGTATATATATACATGTATGTATATATACCTATATACTATATTATATTAAGGTTGTTATAACATGCTAATTTCTTAATTTCCAGGCACAAACACGGACGGGAACAACTACCTTAACCGGCGGCCCATCCCCCCACCTTCCCTCGGACCTGGACACGAGCGGATCCCCATCAGGCCTCCGGGACAGGTAACAAACAATCTGGATAATGAATGCTGGAAAATTTTATTTTCTGGGTTAAATTCTTCATACAAATTCAACACAGTTTTTGCTTATTTTACCGATTTTGAAATTTATAGGGATGATGACTGCATTAAAGAGCTATAATTCTATTTAGTCTGTCAGTTTAATGTACAAAAATACTAGACACATATTTTTCGCTTTATCAAGTAAACAAAAAATCACAAAGATAAAGAGCATCAAAGTTTTGGAGTGGAGGCTTGCGACGTCACTATTTTGTAAAAATTGTACGAAAGCGTGACGTCACGCGCAATTTGAATGCAATTGTATCTTTGTCAATGTGTGTTTGGCAAATAGATAAAAAAATACGTGTTCAATATTTTTTTATAATCTAACTGACGGAATAAACAGAATTTTTAGTCATCTAGCCTATTGAATAGCTTATCACTCCTAAACCGTTCTAAACTCCTCATATACTCGTACATACGTACCTTAATCATACAAATCAAAGGGGTAGGGCCTATGTATGATGAAGTAGGGAGTCATTGTGTATGTATAATTAAGACGTTCTGGAAGATATATTTTGTTAGCATGCAAAATTGAATGGGGTGAGATGCCAAAGTAAACTCTCGTAGCCATCTTTTATATTCAAACATCGATTTCACTTTCGAAACTGTAGGTACTGTAGGAAGGTGCATTCTGACCCTACTCTGCATCGTGACTTCAATCTATAACTTTGCCAACTACCAAATCGATAGCTCACCTGCAAATCCTGAACCACTTGTGAAGCCCAAATTTCGCATTTCAGGAGACGTCCTCGCCACAAGTGCCGGCGCCGCCACCTGCGCCCCCCCACCCCCCAGCGAGCATCGAACCTCAAAAGAAGAAGGCACTTAACACCCCAAGTCATAAGGTCGGTATTGCAATGACTGGTGCGTTTGAAAATTGGGAATTTATCGAAAAAGTTATGTTAAGAATTTAGGTATTTGTTGTGTTACAAGTAGTCGCTAATAATGTTTAGGGTTTTGATTGCAAATGCTAAGAGTAGAACTCTTGTAATTCAGTCCTGTCTGTCTGTGTATTTATAATACTGATATTGTTTGAGATGGACCACTATCAAGCTTGTCATATGAATAACACCATAATTAATTATTAATAAAGTTAGATTCCAATATATTAATTTGGAACTATTGAATCATCGTTAATCGATTGAACATTGACCATTGACGTCTTGCTATGCAATTGCCATTCGGAATCTACAGAAGTATTGCTTCTTGATAAGTTAATAGAAAATACCTCAACAATTATTAGTGTCAAATACCCTAATCCTTTAAAAAAGGGAAACATTATGGTGATTATACTCCATATTACAGTTCTGGCAGATACTTTATTCAGAAAACCCTCATTACTTGCTAATAATGACGTTGCATATACTCAAATACTAATCTTCAACAATTTCCCTTCCAGCCGGACGAACTAGACAGCGACGTGAAACACGGCACGGACCAAGCCAACTTCACCGACTTCGTGCCGAACTCGCTCAACATCCCCACCATCTCCCGGATCCTCTCCGGGTCCAATGGGAGGAAGGAGGATATCCCCGATGTGCTCCTGCGCACCGTCACCGCGAAACCTCAACACCAGGAGAGGACTTCAAAGAGCGACATTTATATTACTAAGGACGCAGGTGTGACTCTCAGCGATGCTAATAGAGAATCCTCTACAGAGGGATCAGTCCTCGCCGTTCTAGACCCAGAAATGAACAATTTAGATAGGCCCCTAATTATAGACCAGAATGGAGAGACGAATACAAGAAGAAACCTTCAGTACGCCACTAATAAGGACAATAGAAAGAACGACAGTTACACCCCAGGTACAACTATAGGATTCGAGTTGAAAGACCCTGAAATGTCCACAGAAAGATACCATAATCTAGCCAACGTGAATTCGGATAAGAAGATCTTGAAACACGATCCGAAGAACACAGGCCCAGTTCAAAGACCTGGGATCACATGGCCTTTCGCTTGGGGTCTCCATGTTCACTCAGCGACGATCATATTCACAATCTTAGCTATCTATTCTATTTACAAGATCATAGTGTACAATAGGATAACGCACTTATTTACACAATACTATTTCATTATCCTACACTTAATACTTGTATTTGTGTGTTTAATGAGAATATTCTACATGTGCTACGATCCTTATAACATTAAGAATTCGCTTCCCTTGTTCCTGAGCGAAATCCTCTTGCATGTTCCGGAGATTTTCTTGAGCATAGCGTTCTCTTGTACAATCCTGTTTCTCCTGACGAATAGCATTAACTTCAAGAACACTTGTTGTTCCTTCTTGTTTCGTCCGAGGACTATCATCATAGGCGGGGGCCTCCACATATTGTCATGTTTAGTATTACATATCTTTGAAAATAATAACACAATTTACAGGACCTCTCAAGGGGCCGAAAAAAGGGTATTAGGTCTAACTTGTCAAATAATATTTATACTAGCGTGTCTCATACTAGGGATCTGCTACCTCTATGTATATAAGAAATTGAAGTCAATATTACAGAGAAAGAGTAACACGTACCAAGTAGGTTTCAAGAATATATATCAAGCGATCCATATTAATTTAGCTACAGCACTCTTGTTCGTTCTGATGGCTGTCTTGCAAATCTATGGCATCTTCGGGATAAATCAGATTAGGATGACCCAGTTCAACTGGCTCCAATGGGGCTATCAGTTCTCTTTGCGGTTGATCGAAATAAGCATAGTAGCCCTTATTTCGTGGGTGACTAGTCTCAAATTGGTGACGTCGTTGCAACACGAGAAAACTGACGGTAACAAGATATCTGGTCTAGGCCTCTTCCCTTGCACTACCGGATCCAGCAATGAGCAATTCGAATCAGACTACCCAGCTATAGTAGGTACTAACACTAAACTCAAAACGTACAGTGTGAGAATGGCTAAACCGATTTATGAGACAGCTGGTCACCATCCGAACTTGCCTGACCAGTACTGTGGCCCTGAACATCCAAGGTTCCAGTTGAACACCCTAGCCGGTCAATGCGATAACAATTCTGGTACCGAGAACTATTCAGGGCACAGTTCTATAGCAAACGCGGGTCATAGTACGTCGACAGAATCTAGCAACGCCACCTCAAGCCAGGGGGTGACGAATCATTTGATGAAACAGCACCCCAGCATGGCTGGGTACAACGGCATAGAATCTGCTTCTGACGACCACTATTCCAACTGTGACCCCATTCAATCCTTGCAAGGAGACGAACCTTTAGACCATGAATACAATGTCATACAATATGGAAGCAATAGTGACTTCATCAGAGACATCAAGAACCAGAACTATAACAGCGGTTCCAACCGCAGCTCTCACAACTTCAAACACATGTCCTACGATAGAGTATCCTCGAGAACCAACAGCAATCCCCGTAAAAAGCACAGAGTCAAAAACAAGAACGTCCAGAATTGCATGACAATGGGCTACGACTCCTCAATCGGCCACCATTACCATCAGCCTCACATGCCAGACGATTATGGCAACTATAACACTGAAAACGCGTCGTACCACGCATCAGGCATTCAAACCCTCAACCCGAATAGGGGTTACGGGGATCAGATCAGGAATTCCCAGCGCCGGAACTCCCCCTCCACATCCGTGATCAATTCCAGCGGGAGCCAGAAACGGGGGAAGGGAAACGGATTTCCGGAGAGACCGAAATCGACTGACCTGTATGGTTTCTCCGAAGATCCTAACGAGAGGAGCTACCCCTGCGCGCTGGCTACCCCCCAGCCAGCCCCAAGGAACTGTAGCTACGAAGCCTCGTACTCCCAGCCTCAAGATGAGATCCCTCATGAAGAGGGGAACAGTATGCTAGTTGCTCAAGATGGTTTCGTCAGATTTCGCCCCCTGGAAGACGGGCCATCGCAAACTTGATTTACAATATCTCTGCCGCACCCTCAAGCGGTAGACCTTGGCTTCTGATGAAGGCACTCGCCTTTCTTATACGTAATATCTATGTTTATGACGTCACACGTCTATGTACCTATGTAAATGTATAGCTAGGATAACATACGATATTTAAGCCAACGCCTGTATATAGCCACTGGTAATTATAAGTTTTGTAAATTACAACAAGCGTCGACTTGTATAGTTTATGCCATCTAGTTCGTAAGTTAAATATCGTCGGATAAATGAAGATATTACAAAATAAACGCTGTTTATAAAATGTTAAAATATAATAGATGATATCTGAACTGTTGGGTTGAAGTGTGGATGGTTATATTTGAGTTATATTTTGTGTACGTCTACACAATATCGTGACTAACTTAACATTATTAGCGTGAAAAATAAATCTAATGTCTAATTCGCTAGAATACTTTGATTTATATGAAGAATGTACATAAATACTGCGGATATTAATATTAATCATCAGTTTACTATGAGAACACTATTTCATATTAAATTAAACATTATTATTTAAAACTAACAATTTAAAATACTGACCGATTTTATGAAATTACAGATCACTATGTATGTTAATAAGTTAATAAATTATACATTTAATGCGAAACCCCCTAGTTAATGCCATTTAATATCTATGATGCTCCATTTTATAGAATTATATAGATTTTAAACTGTATGTGATATTGAGATAAAAATTTTGTTTGAAACAAAACAGTCCATAGTGTAATAGACTTAAGGTTTAATATCCCTTCGCCCCTTTTCATATAATTAATCACTGTTTTATTTTAAATGACGATTAGTGCCACGAATATTGTGTTGTTCCCAATATTAACAATGTTTTATACCTTTGTAATTTCTGTAATTCCATTTGCAATAATTTGTTATAATTTACATAAATGTGTGATTTTTATGTTACAATGGGGATGTTGACAACATTCATCATTATAATAAATATAAAAAACAAAAAACATTGTTTTTAATATTATATTTGTGAAGATACGAATTTTTATTGCTCATTAACCCATACTGTAAATATTAAAAGTGTTTTTTAAAAGTCGCCAAACTTACAAATTAAAAGCACTCGTCTTGAAAATTTTTATAAAATTCCGACTAATTGAAATCCTCCTTATTTAAAATCGGTTACAAATTTTAATTAAATTCCCCTGTTAGTCAACATCTCCATTATAAAAAAGTGGAAAGAATGTTTATGACTTATACGGTGTGAAATATAATCTGATGTCCTATTAAATGTTACCAGTTTAGAAAATTCCTAACATTAGAAAGACAACATTAGATAGAACACTTCTTAGTTAACACAAATTAATATCAATATTAGATCGCACATAATGACCTGGATGCAATATGTGAATTTATACATAAACAATAACTTCACTTCATATATAAAAGCTCCAAATTATATAAAATACAGATTAAAAAAATAACTACTATAGAAGTGGAGCTATTGATACCATTATCCTGCCATTTTATTATTAAAAATAAATAAAATCATTTTATAATGATAACTTAAAATATATGTGTTAATATAAAACAAGGATATCGCAAAATATATGTTGACCCTACCCTAGATAGGTAATAAAATAATTGTGTAAAAAAAATTAGACAAAAAAATGCAAAGAATATTTAGAGAGACGGTGAGATTCTTTGAACTAACAGTGATTTAAAAACGTTGCTTGTTCCATCAATGTAAATATATTATGTGTTTGATGTATGGTGGCTATATCGTAAAACCATGCAATTACATTTAATTTTGTACATAAAAGCGGGTTACTTGTGTACCCTTGGACTAAACGCGATTTGTTGTATGTAAATTATACGATTTTTTTTCAAATATGGCTAAGACTGTACCCATCTTATCATTTGACGAAGATGATAAGTGACATTTAATATGTAAAAATGAATAAAAAGCGGTAATAAAATATATGGTGTTTTATTTTAAATCCTACTTATAATAAAGAGTCTCACTAGATTAGAAAAGCTTGAAATAAATTTTGTAAAAAATTAATGTGGTCCATGACATTGTCAGTAAACAAAATAAACATAATAATGTCTTCAGTTCTGTAGTTTATTCTGGAATACACAAGCTTACGTTTGACTAGCCCTATGGTCGAGTGGTCAGAGACCCTAGCACGCAACTAAGGCTCGCGGGTTCGAATCCCACTAGGGGCAAATGATTCGTGTGATCAACATGGATATTTGTACTCGAGTCATGGATGGTTATAAACGTATTTAAGTATGTCTATCCGTTCGCCTAGTATCCATAGCACAAGCTTATAAGCTTAATTTGGAACTAGGGAATTGGTGTGTTAGTCTGAAGAATTTATTTTAGTATTTCCAAGCCATGGACAAATTACACCCAGGTCAAAATTGCAAATGTTGTATGTTAAACAGCTTACCCTCAGACCCATACTGCTTATTTCATTTAATTCGAGTTTGTCCTAACAAGCCGTAGACGCATAGATAAGGATGATGTAAAGAAATTCGTGTATTCTGTAAAAGTATTTATTGACGATATTTACAAAACTATACGACTATTACGAATATTTCGTATTAGGTCTCAAATTAGACAATTCTACATTTTTAACATTAAATAAATATACACAAACATATGTACAGTCTTACCAACTTTCTTTTTGAGTAAAAATACGTCAAAATTTCCAATTTGCTAAGAGTATGCTATCCTAAAATGATTTTTATAAGAATGAATTCATAACAATGAATTCAATCAAATAGTAAAAATATCAACCATTTTATAACCATTTAATAGATCCATTGTCAAAAAACTTAATATTTGTAACTTTAATTATATTAAAGGCAAAACTATTATTCTAAAATTACATACATTTTACATTTTTCGAAATATACATGAATAAATTAATATTAAATTCACTGTAGCCAGTACAATAGTCTAAAATTATAATTATATTACAAATCAGTCGTGATCGTTGGATATAGAATGATCTAGATTAAATTAAAAATATAAAAAAATATACACTCACCTTACCAAAGCAATATTTTTAGAAACATCATTTGTACCAAGTACATACATTTTAATATGCCATCGGCAATTCTGTTCAAGATTCCAAGATGATTTTTTTTATAGTTAGAATAAATCGCATGTTCGTCATAAAATTTCAGATCCCAATACCGCATGTATATTTAATACATCACCTTGTATATAATCATCGTGTATAGACAAAAAAAGGTATTTTCTTCAGCCTTTCAGTCATACTTAAACTTAACTTAAAAAAACCGTCAAGTACCCAACTTCTTTCTAGCCGAAAACTGTTCTCCCAACATCTTCATTACCTCAGCATGAGTCTTCCCATTCTTCTTACAAGTCCCATAGTTCTCTTTGACATACTTGGCGAAGTCATTGACCTCCCCCTTACGAGCGGGGGTGGATACGACCACCCCCTCTTTGTTTTTTTTGTTCACGATCAACTCGAAGGTACCCCGGCAGTATCCGCAGCATTTCTTGGTGATGTCTATGGATTTTGAGTGGCGGGGTATGCTGAGGAGAATTTTGGCATATATAGTAAGTAAGTAGGGATTGCAATGTTGAATCCAGCAGTTCAGCTAGACGCTGCACAACTTAGCAGTGCTGGATCCGGTAACATGTCAAATTCAAATTCAAATTCATAATATAAAGACATTTTGAAGTATTATGTAGGCTTCAAGAAACCACTTATAAATCGTCAAATTTACACAGGTGATCCTTAAAGCTACATGAAACTACCACCGGTACGGAATGTTGATTCTACCGAGAAGATACCGGCAAGAAACTCGGTGGTTACTCTTTTCAAAAGTATTAATTTTACAACTTCCCTTGAGGTCTAGACCAACTCAACTTCCCTTTGCGTACATGCTTATATGTAAAAATCACACATGTGATTAGTCAGTTGAGGGTACTTTTTATCAGTCATTTATTGATATTTCAAAAATCATTATCATCAGTGTTGCCGATAAATCAATAGTTTTGCAATCGATAGTTTAACGGCCAAATCATCTATACGATCGATAGGACAATCGATATTATCGATAGTATCGATGTCTCTGTTAGTGCAATACTATTGGTTAATAGTAATACTATCGATTGCATAGTATCGATAGTTTAAATCGCTGTCAACCAATGATTGATAGACTATCGGTAGTTGAACTATCGATAGACAATCTATACTGAAAACTATTGGTGAACAGCAATACTATCGATAGTATCGATAGTAGTCTATAACGATATTGAAGAGCAATACTATCGATAGTTTTGCTGTTGACTGATAGTTATCAGTATCGACTGTCTATCGATAGCCAATCGATAGACAATCGATATTGGCATATCAAGCGGCAACACTAATCATCATCATTGAATCATCATATACATACATAAATATAGAATATTAATTGGTCTCACCTGTAACCACATTTAGTACACTTGTACGAGTACTTGAAATGTATCTGCATGTCGTGACACCTGGATATCTCTCCCAACTCCGGAAACGTGCGCAGCGCGTGAGTTGCCCTTAAATATAATAAGAAATGAGGTATTGTAGATGAAAACTTGTAGGATTTGATTGCAAATTTATTTATTTATTTAATAACAGTCAGTCGGACAGATTACAGTCATATCTTGGCAACAGTTAAAACAATCACTTAACTAAGGCTATAATATTTTTTTTATAGACAGCAATCCATAAATAGTATACGCAACATGAAAAAAGAAATACACAAACACCGCGATAGATGACGTCATTAGGTTAGACAGCCGGGGGAACCAGACAAATTAGATAATGGTTACACATCCATAGTGATTGAAATGTGCTGGCTTCCTTCACGATAATTTCCCTTACAACAGAGTCGGGTTCGGGTTTTGGGTGTGTGATTGTGTAGGCGACAGGTTAGCCGCTTGTTACTGCTTTTTCACAATTTTCCATCTAACCCAGCCCGGCTTTATTTTTGTCTGAATTAAAGGGGCATGGTGCCCCTTTGACTCTGCCTACCCCGAAGGGGATTATGGGCGAGATGTTATGTATATATGTACAACAGAGTCAGTGGCATGCGCGTACGCATATTTAAATACATGTTAAAGTTTAATACTTTCATATAAGCTGTCGGAAGAAAATATTTTATACTTTTCAGTGTTTAGGTATTTAAGTAGCTATTTAGTCAGGTTCTTTTTTGCGGGCTTTTTTTTGAAGTCGGTTTTTATTTTTGTTAAAATAATTATTTATTGGATCATGGTTTCAAATTCAAAGTTGTTGAATTTGCAGGTTTCATCACGATGTTTTCCCTCACCGCCGAGCTTGTGGTAAAAATACGAAGATAAATTTGAATGAAAAACCCAGAGGTTTGAATCCGCACACCTCGGTTATGAGGCGTGTGTCCTTACCATTGAGCTACCGCTGCTCTTTTAATTCAATTCCATTAACGGGTATAAAGAATACCCATACGTTTAACGTCAGAAACATCCGCTTCTATAATATTAGTAGAATACCCCCTTACCACTTCTTCCAGAGCGGTCCATGTCCAGCCCTCAACTCTCCGTCCAGGAGCCAGGTGGCGGCGTGGCACAGCTCGTGCACCAGCGTGTCGCGCAGGCGCTGGGGACCGTCCACCACCTTGGTGGACAGCTTGATGCTGGAGGTGCGCCGGCGGTCGCCCTTGGAGTTCTTTAGGAGTCGGTTCGTTGTTGTGCTGGAAAGGACGGTGGAATCAGAGCAGAATTAACAGTGGTATGACCAATAGATACTTAGATTTAGACACCTAGACACAGAACAAACATACGTATTCATCACACGAATATTTGTCCTGGGTGGGGATCGGACTCACAACTCCTGGGGTATAGGACAGGGTCACTACTGAATGCGCCATCAAGTCAGTCAGTAAATATAGTAATAAAACCTTTCAGACTATGTTACTTTTACACTTATAATATTAATCAGATATTGCACTCATAAATTTATCTTGTGAACGTAAGTAGCTAAGTCTGCCTATCTGCTATAATATAAAAAAAAAGGCCAGAGATGGTTTGAATCTGGACCCTTCGCACGAGACACTTATTATCTTTGACATTATTGAGCTACCATCGTCGATATTGTCTTATCCAATTACTCAAAGATTTTTAATAACTTTAGCTAAATGTATCTCCTCATGTAAGCAATAAGTTTATATACCTGGACATCAAGCTGAATTCTGTCAAGCAGGAAATTGAATCCTATAGCAGAAAAGATTGGATAACCATAAAAACGACCTCGCCGCCCAGCTGCACGGCCCTGGTAGCCTCAATTTCTCCAGACTGAAGAGACATAGCATCCCAAACCTTGCGATAAGATTCGCCGATCCTAATAATTGAGAGATGGATCACTGGACACATCTCTCCAATCAACTTCTTAATCAGATTGTTTCGGACATCAAATTGGATTATTGTTTTTAAAAACAGATTGCCAAAAAGCGGGTCAGAAAAGGAAAAAAAAAAATTTTTGAAAACATTAAACTTTGTGTAGCACGGTACAATGTGACGTCATTGATCGTTATTGACTTAGAAAAATCATGAAAGCATTGCTTCCGAACAGTTCATAAAAAGTATGTCAGCTTCATACATGGTTCGTACTGTTATAGACTAACTAGTATGTTGTATGAAACAAGTTGAAAAATCATAGGCTATTGTTTTATTTTTTCATATTTCTCATGAAAGAACATACCCAGCAGTACTCCTGAGCTTGGTATCCCATATTATAGGCATGTCTTCTTCCAGCTCATTGCCAAATATTTCTTTATTGAACTCAACGTACAACCTCCGTGTAAGTTGCTCACGTAGCATCTTGAAATTGTCCCGGTATTGGAACGCTTCGGGGTGGCATCGCCAGGATGGGACGTTGTCTGTGGAAGAAAAGAGGTTTCGTAAAGGGCGATTTAACTATACTGCTATGTCTATGGTGAGTGGAGTTCCAGATGCCTGTTTCCATGACACCCAGTCGAGTTTTTTTTGGCTAAATGTGAAATGGCTTGCTGCCCCTTTGACTCTGCCTACCCCTTCGAGGATTATAGGCGTGACGTATGTATGTTGCAAATATGTAATGTCTGCGTAATATTCAACAAGCGGTATGCTTATTTGCTATCTGTAGTGATGCAATAATGACAGATAGCAGAACTTCACATCTTTTTTTAGTAAAAATAATAAAAGTGACAGATGAGTCATTAAATAAAAAAATTCAATTCAAGATTAATTATAAAATTACTTATAGATTGATTGATTGTTTGACTTTAAAGATCCATAATTTTCTATATTCACATTAAACTAAGAAACCTGTATAGCATTTGTGTCATCGTCGGTGATACTGTAATACTGCATAACTAACATAAGGTCTAACTTTGACTTTATAAAAAATTGATACCTTCTGATCAAGTTTTAGTATTGCAGTATCATCGACGTAATGCTCTACTAGGCAAGAGAAATAGTTACCTGCTAAAGATCCCATAAAACTGAGCCTCTTTATGGCACTGTCCGTTGAAGGTGCTACCTTCAACGGCTTACTAATAGGAGTAACTGTAACATTCTCAACTTTTTTCGCTAAAATGTCCACATCCTTCTTCATAACTTCCACCAATTCTGTCACAGACATGGCTTTGGCCTTCTTAGTTGTGCTATTAACATTTCTAGGCTTTGAAACTTTCGTTTTAGGCACATCAGGAGTACTAGGAACCTTCTCAGTGTACAATTTCTTCTTTGACTTCTTCTCCAAGTCGCCGAAGTCACCAACTTTCTTTTTAGCGTCAGACCCAGTCAAGTAAAGCTCTTTATTGCGCTTCAAGTCGTGTCTAATATTTTCTTTATCCTCATCGTCGTTAAAATCCAACTGTTTCGATATACCGTCAAAGTTTTCGTATTTCTGCGAAATTGTTTTAAATAATTTCGGTATTGATTTCCATGTTTCACCATAAAGATCACTTAATAGCTTTTTTTGGGATTTTTGGATCTTTTTCATGGAACATTCTTCTAATGACTCGTTGGCTACGTCTCTTGGTGTTGAAGGTACAGTCTCGTACCTTGGAGTGGCACAGATAATGCTCTGAGCTGGTGACCATCCACCGATGCTAGGTCGAGAATCTTTAGCACGCACAGGTGATTCATCTTCAATTGATTTGTTAAATGATACCTAGAAATAGAAAAATTCTAACTTATAGTAGATCTAAACTAACAATGGACGAGACATTTGGGATAAATGTTTCTAAGCAGGGACTAAACTGGACTCCGCTATGTAACATAATACAAGAAAAAAATAGCACAATAAAAGGAATATAGAATTAAAATTGGAAATGAAACCAAAGGTTATGGGTTTGAATCCTGCTAGGCAAAATTTTGTGTGATGAACATGGTCAAGTAAGTATTTAAAGTATGTTTATCCATGACCTAGGAACTCACATGCTTAGATTAGAGCTATGGAATTACTTATACTTACATTTCCAGATTTGCTTGGTTCTGAGTCCTTAAGAACTATATTGGGCAATGATTCATCTGATAATTCACAGGAGTCATTTATGACTATTGGAGAATATATTTTTGGTGTCATCTGCAAATGTATGAAAAAAGATATGGTAAGTTCAGAGTAAACCAATTTAGACAAATATTTTATTGTAATGTAAGATGTAGTTGAAATGTACAAAGTATTTCATAGCACATTTTAAGAAAATGCTTTTATCTTACAAAAGTGTTAACTGTTTGCATTGATTAAACATGCGACACGGACTAGTAAAAAAAGAAGGACTCCATGCCGTTGTACTATGGCGTGAAGCCACGTTTATGCATGTGTGAGGGAGATACTCATGGATACAAGCTAACGGATATCTGTCATTTGGAGCGCTTATTATGTCAATGTGTAACGTGAGTTACATATAAAGTTGGAGCACTTGGAAGCTTCAATGTCTAGTCAGTGGCGCGGAGTCCTTATTTTTTTACTAGTCCGTGACATGTGATTGATTTATATAATCAAATAAATAAAGAAGTGAAAGAAGCAGGAGAGGTGTGTAAGGATTGTGCCATAAGTACCTAGTTCAGTTCTCTCTGTCTACCTCGTTAGGGAAGTGGCAAGTTTAGTTTAGTTTAATAATCCAATAAAATAATCAGCAATACCTATTTCTTATGTGTTTATAAAGTTCATTATGTTAGTAGATGTAAAGTCTGTTGTAAAAAAACATAAAAGTAGGTAGTACACTTTTGGGTCAGTACTGATAACTTACATTTCTTGGGAAATCCGATTTTAACCTCTCAAACGATTCTTCGAGCAATATAACATCAGAGCTACGGTTAACTCTTTTGTTCTCATCTTCTTTCAATCTATTTTTCCTTAGAGATAACTTTAAAAACCCTGAAAGGAAAATATAATCTCGAATGAATTTATATCCTCGTATTTTGAAATGCCGACGTTAAAATTGGGTGTACTCACTATTTTTTTGGGAACTCTGTGATTTAATCTTGTCCATAATTTATTTCTTATATTTATTACACGTATATAATAAAATTTTGAAGAAAAATTCAAACACCACCTGCGGCCGTTGCCGTTTATTTACTTGCTTGTCAATTTGACAGTTTTATATTCGCCATATTAAAAAATTCTGCGTATTAAAACCATCTAGTGTAACAAGTAGGAAAGACTATCTACCTTTTTTCGTAGTAGATAGTTTTTCTACTCACCGCTAGATGTCGTGAATCGGAAATAACGGAGCGTAACAATTAGTTTTTTTATATTGATAACAGATGGCGTGCTTATGCATAAACAAGTCTCAATTATTTCGATTTGTAAAAAGCATTAAAATGTAGGCACACATTTTGAAACAACATTATACTAAAGTACATTAACTTGAAAATTAAGAATAGACAATTTTTTAATGGGCATCAAGACAGAATATTGCTAAGAATTGTATCTACATATTGTGATTAAATTAGCTCAATTAGCCTAGTAATTTAGAACGTTCGCTTAACAATTATAACATTTCCTTTCAATATTATATAAAACGCGTTTAAGCGTTGGCCCGTCGCTTTTATGGTTTCGAATTAGTAGTCGCCGTATTTTTATTGTTACGCTAAAACTCACGAGGTTATATTACGTTTACATTCGCAGCGTTTATAGTAGGAGAGCTGGCACAATTTTTTTGGGTAGGTATTTGAGACAAGCTGAAAACTTGTCCAATACCTCCACTATTATACCCTAACACGGAACCCCCTGCCCCCCCTTGCGTATGCCCATGCACCGTGTAGTGTAACACGGAACAAAGTAGTGAACTAAATTAACGCATTCGCCGCCCGCTGCGCCCACGCACACATCTCTCTCCCGAATATCTTCTCAATAATGGTGTTAGCGGAGAGAACCTTCACGGCGCGAATCCACCGTGCCTTTCATTTGGTTTACGCAAGGCAGGCAAATTGTTCAGTACAGATGCGCAAGTAGGTCAAGAGCCTATCACTTTTGGAATAGGCGAGTGGACCAAGATGACAAGCTTGGTTTAGTTCTATTATTTCATATATAACTATGCATACAGTTATATCGGGTGTTTATAAGCATGCGGTAGTTAGAGTAATTGCTACTATGTTTAGCCCATGACTCTGCCTGTATGTATTACAGAGACTATTGTATGCCCTTTGAGGTCTATCAATCCGGAATAAACAGGTACCTATGTCTCTCAAGGTTCAATCTTAAGGCATACGAAATATCATCTAAATCGAAGTGCAGTGCAGTGCAGTGCAGCTGCGACCCGCGGTTTCACCTGCACAGTTCCCGTTTCCGCAGGAATACGGAGATAAAAATATAGCCTATGTTACCTGCTGATAAAGTAGCTTTCCATTGGTGAAAGATTTCTTCAAATCAGTCCAGTAGTTTCGGAGCCGATTCAAATCAAACGAACAACATTTTTCCTCTTTTTATTATTAGTATAGAATACATATAACGATAAAAATATAATGTTTACCTTCTCTTCATAAAATTAAAAAAACAATACCAGCACAATGAACTTACACGCGTTTCAACTCTGGAATAACACACCATAAAGAAGATAACACATCACCACCATTAATTACATAAACTAATATGAATAAGACGAAGGTACCTGTACGTACATCTGCGATTACATAATAAATACATAGTTTCTACTCAAAGACCGTAAATAATAAGTAAGTTGAGTAATACCTAACGTGACCATTTTTATTTGAAATCAAAATGGGACATCATTCGAGTTAACCACGGACTAGTAAAAAAAGAAGGACTCCGCGCCTCTAACTAGACATTGAAGCTCCTCAGGTGCTCCACCTTGACACGCAACTTATGTGTATACTATATATACACATTGACATAATAAGTGCTCCAAATGACAGATATCCGATATCTGGTATACGTTATATATACATACGTATCTCACTCACACATGCATAAACGTGACTTCACGTTATAGTATGATAGCGTGGAGTCCTTCTTTTTTTACTGTTCCGTGGAGTTAACATTGAATTTTTCAAAAAGTTATAAAAACAGTTTTACGTAAACCAATAGCCATTATTTGTACGGAACTGTAATCGTGAATCAAACAACTGGACCATCACATCATCAGGTGCGGCCAGAATACCAGTGCTGCTGTGGAGACTCTCGGGTTGCTGCAACACATGCTGAGGCTCGCACCATGTTACCCATAACTATGTTTCTGCCTCATATGTTTGTATTATTTAATGGTCAATAAATTTTTTCTTTACGTCGGTTTTTCGGGACATAAAAATTTATAACTGGAGTATGTGGAAGAGTATATTTACTTGGGACAAGTCATCTTAACCA
The DNA here is from genome assembly GCA_951394215.1 of Glyphodes perspectalis. Classification (NCBI taxonomy): domain Eukaryota; kingdom Metazoa; phylum Arthropoda; class Insecta; order Lepidoptera; family Crambidae; genus Glyphodes; species Glyphodes perspectalis. The sequence continues at coordinate 7,711,220 of OX596225.1, read as the reverse complement.
AAGATCAAATGACAAAAGAAATTAACCTCAGGATCGCTACTGGATGGAGGAAATACTGGTCGCTCAAAGATATAATGAAGTCTAAGGACCTGAGCATGTCACTGAAGAGAAAGACCTTCAACTCATGCGACCTGCCATGCTTAACATACGGCTCCGAAACATGGGCCCTTACTAAAATATTAAGGGAAAAGCTTGCCATAACCCAAAGGGCAATGGAAAGGAGCATGGCAGAATGTAAACGATAGGATAAAGTGAGAAATATGGACCTGCGTCTAAAAACTAAACTCACCGACGTATTGACTCGAATCGACCAACAAAAATGGAGATGGGTAGGTCACATGTTGCGGGAAAATAAAGGGAAATGCAGCAAAGCTGTTACGGAATGGTACCCAAGGGATGGACGCAGCAGCCGAGGAAGGCAAAACACAAGATGGGAAGATGAGATCAGGTTGATATTGGGACCTATGTGGAGAAGAGTTGCTCAGGACAAGCAACAATGGAAATTGTCGGAGGAGGCCTATGCCAAAAGGCACACCGAATTAAGATACATATTATAACTAATACCAAGTAACATGAAAATGTACTTCGGTACAACATGAAAATCTCTTTACTTTGGTATAAGGCTAAAAATAAAATAAATAAAATAAAAAAAATGTTTTCCATTTCTATTTCTATTTAATACATGCCAACCACGGTTGACCAATGAATCTCCCGAATTCTAAATAAAATACGTTCCAATTCAGATGAACCATCCTTCTAAAAAGGCTTGTCAAACAGGTATACTCGTATCTACAGGGCCAGCAATGCACAATGATACCTCTGGTATTGAAAATGGTCGTAGTCAACATCAGCTTGAAAAATTGTTATTCGTAATTTACGTTTCTGGTTACAAAATGATAAATGTACGCTTATCACAAGGTTAAAATGCGAAACATGAGAAGTTTTCCTCACATAAACAGATGATTACGCGACGACGTTTCCTTAAGTTTTGCATTTGCGAATATCAAATTTATATTAGTTGGATTGTAAATACTAATCCTTTTAATACACTTTTAAATTATCTACTTATTTTTCACTTCTTTTCTCTTTTTTCTGTCTTTTTTTATTCCAAAATAACCATAATTCTACACTATTACAAGAATTGGGGAGGAAGGCTCTGGGTATATCCTATTTGCCCAATTTTGCATCCCAAAGCTATTCTCTGGGTCACTAGGACACAACCGTAAAGCAGGACATTCCTGTTCAAAGAAGGCCGTATGGTCACATTAGGAGTAGTACTGGATAATTTGAATGTGGTTGTATACATGAATGAATTACTGTATTGTTACACAAAAGACTGGCGTCTGATACAAATAAGATGGCAAGTAAGAATGTGTCCGATACGTAGATCAAAATGACTTCGAATCCGACTTCAAACAAGAATTCGTATATATTTCATAAATCAATTCTTTTCCTTCGTCGATATCGCCTTTTTAAATTCAAAATGTCTTTTTTTATATAGACCTAAAAAAACACATAAATCGTCAAGTTTCCAAAAATCTACAAAGCAATGTGAATCTATCACTGGTTCGGAATGTTGATTCTACCGTGAAGAAACTGGCAAGGAACTCAGTAGTTACTCTTTTCATCTTCAAATTATACATAGATACATATAAATTATACATTTATTCAAATCGGACTTTCTAGCTAGCAAACATTAACAATGTGTACTACCAAAAAACACCGAATCGACTAAAAAACACCGGATATTTTACCAAACGAAAAATGCAAACGTAAACTGTCTTCAAATGACTGATTATGACTATTCTATCAGAATAAGCTTAACTTCTACTAACTTTAAAGAGCAGATATTTATTTAAAGGATTTTGGGTAATGAAATCGGATAATATCCGATTGCGTTCGGCAACGAACGTTTTTGCTCATGCCTACTGACTGACTGTTACAAAATGACAACTCAATAGGAATGTTGACAATAACTTACTAATTTCTCACCTTTCTTATGTAGGTACTATTGTCTTGAATACGGATGTTGGTAAGGATGGATGGATGTTGTTTATCGCTGTATAATAAGTCACATGCGCACTGTTATTAAGACAATGTACCTATCTACCTTGAGGAGAATGTTATGCATACAAACTTTATTCATTGAAACATTTAATTTGTTGGTACCTACTCTTTTGATATTTATACTTATAACTTGTGTCAATATTTCAATCTGTAATTCTGTTTAATTCTTCTGTTTTGTTGGACTGCCCTATCACGTCTGCATTTTTTTATATATCATTATTATAAATTGTTTTATTCCAACTTTATCTACTCCGCAACAATTATATTAAAACGGGACGCAAAAAATTTGTAAGTCTTTTAACGAAAATTAATGTGCGACCACAAGTTAAATATAAAATGTCAAATATTTTATTAACTAAACCACTTATTAGCTATGATGATGTTTATTATTGCAGCATAACTTTGAACCCTATCAAAGAACTCAACATTTTTTTAACCGACTTAAAAAAAAGGAGTAGGTTCACAATTCGGGTGTTTTTTTTTTATATCAGTGATAATTCTGTGTGATAAAGGATCGAGTCTCTGTAATCATCTTCATAGCGTTATGGTCCGTGTTTAGCCGGGGTCCGCTTACACCATGGGTGATGACCACAGATGGAAATCTGCGCAAGCAGTGCCGGGACGAACAGCTAGCTTACTCTATTTTCATGTAATATGTAAAGCAGTACATTTTATCAGTTCTAAAACTGCGAAACGAATTCCATTCTAGTAACTAAAACGATTGGATATATCTAAGAACAAATTAATTCTTATTTTTTGCTACATATTGGAATACACGTGTCTTGCAAAAGTATTTTAACGTACATATCAATCGTATGTTTTAAATTCGAAGGACTATACAAATATGAAGAAAGTTAGTCGGAAAGTGTGACGTCGACTGCACAATCACAAACCCAATATCATAAACACCAGCTAGCTACCTAGTACATTATTTTGAAATTCAAAAACAACTTGGGACTTCATTATTGTATAATCGTTATTTTTACTTTATAATTATACTAGCGACCCGCCCCGGCTTCGCACGGGTCCAATGGTATGGTAAACTAAATATTCTCTACTGCATGTATTATACATAGTGGACCCGTAGTTGTTTTAGGACAGATAACTTAAGCGATTATTGTAGAGCTTCTCTATAAACAACATTTGACGTTAAATTATTTTCAGGTAACAAAATATACTGATGGTCGGGAGCCCCGACCCGTGATAGGGCAACGTAAAGTTGCCCATGCGTAAAACATTCTTTTCGTAAATCAATTCCTACTAATTTGAATGTTTTGCCCTGGGATTTGTACTGTTTTTACTGGAAATTGGAGCCTTTTGAAGGTATACCCTTCAAAAGGCAAATCAGTAGGAATCATGGGTATTCTTGGTATATGTGCTAACTCACCAGTTGCAGGGCCGGTGATAATCTTCGCTACTATTAAATTATCTTTTAGCTCCTTTATAAGAAGTCTCGTGCCATTACACATGTTGGGGGGGGCTTAAATTCATGATAATGTTCTTCATTAGTATTTTTAGCTTATCCCAGTACATAATAATGATGTCTGTGTTTTCTTAACTTATGAATAAACATGTTTCGGTAAATTCGATTCGGAGCACAAAACTTAAATTGAGACAAAACGTCTGTGGAATTTTCAGTATTTTTTAAAATTACATTTTTCTTTGTCCAAATTTTATTTAATCCATTGAGTTTAACCCATTTATCCTTTTAAAATAATTTGAGTTTGTAGAAGTTATCCATTAAAATGTACCAACTGTATTTCCAGCATGTCGTAAAATATTATTAATGGTGTATTAAAGTTGTTGGTTGGTTGCTGTTAATTAGGCTCTGCCTCATTAGGGATTTCTGTCCTGATAGTATTTATGTATGTACTCGAAGGACTCCCTCCGCCATCGCCCCCAGTAGTATATTATTGCGAGGTTTGCCTACTACCGGCTGTGGTTGATAAATTAAATAAGAAACCTGTTATTATGGCTGTGACTCACAAGGTTCACACACTGATTTTACCAGAACACATTTTTGGACATTTGTTTTGTGACAGAAACAACTCAATTATGGCTATTTTTAGACTCAGAATTGTTCAAACATGTGACAGTGACAGCTAAAACTATGACTGGGTCTGTTTTGGTCCCATTATCTCAAACACACGGATGAGGTAATAAAAATAGATAACATAATTTATTTCAACAGTTGACAAAGTGGAATTTAAATTGCATAACGATTGTTAAGTAATTTTTAGATAATTTTGTGTTAGATAAAAATAGGAAATGTGTTTATTCGTCTATGTATATAGCCATGTATATTATTTTATTATATGATATAGCTTTAAGTGATATATTTGATAATTTGTTAGCTGTATAAGAGTAAAATTGTCTGTAAGTAAGTATATAAATATAATAAATAAGTTATCGGAAAATACGTACATACTAATTAACAATAAAGTTTATAATTTTAGATTTCCAAATTTTAACTAACAAGAAATCCAACAATGTATTATTACAAATTACGCTTGTAAGAGAGAAAAAAATCCGTTCAGATCTATGAGTGAGTTAAACTTAATGAAATTTCTAAGTAATGTTAGTTCAAAGGATCTCAATGGCATTGACCTCGCCAGACGAAAGTCAGCCTTCATGCTCAAGGTCATAAACTAATTTATAGATACTTCGGACAATATAGATTCATTCAACATTTTTTATTATAGACACAGAACAATCTGAGGGGATTTGAGGATTTTTGAGTTACAAAATGATGATTTGTAAAGTAATTTCATAACTTTGTGTTACCTTGGATGACCCTGCTTTTATAAATAGAATTCTAAACGTAGACGAGCAAACCTCACAACCCTTGCCCTTAACAACTCGCACATGCGCAGTAGACAGAAATTTCGCGGCGCCTCGGTGGAAAATGGCGTCTAAAGTCGAGAAATAAATACTAAATAGCATTATAAACAGCTCTGTTTGCAATTTTCTCCAAAATATTTAACGAAAAACCATAGAGAATCATTTGAAAATTGTTTTGTGTGCAATGTTGAAATGTAGAGGTTGGGATTTAAGCGGCTAGCAATTTAAACTAGATCTCTGTAGCTTTATCTACACATGCGCGAAGAGGGTCGCCTTAGATTGGTCTCAGCTGTTTTCAAAAATCGAATGTGTGCCGAAAATCTAACGACCTCAGTTTGACGTCAGCTACTTGAGAGTGCGGACGAAATTATAACTTCCGACCATGTAATGGTGAGTGTGTTATGTCGGTGAAATGTTACACAAATAGTGACTTAGAATGTGTAGTTTAGTGTTTTTTTTATTCGGTGGAATGCAAACAACGTGCTTTTACATAGAACTCAGTGATAGTGGATGTTGTGTGTAGATGAAAAAAAAAATGATTTTCTTGAATGCACTGACATAGATTGGCTTCTTAGATTTTGTTTTAGAAATTAGTCACGAAATTTTTTATCGAAGTCACCATGTTTCCGCGGAAAATCGATAGACGGTGCGTGGTCAAGGCCACGTGGTTATGAAAAAGATTTTTTGACAGTTGGACAACTCAACGCGATGTGTATGTTAGTTCACTTGTGGGTTATTAAATGTGTCGCCCATTCAGTACCTTTCCGTAATGATATTTCTAACAAATAAAAAATTAAAAGACAAGTATTATTTCAGTCACATAAGTAATGTTACCTAAACCTATGTCTAGTAATTATCGACATTACAGCTGTAATTACGATTTGTTTGTAAATCATTCAACAGTTTTTGTAATCAAACAGTAATAGACTTCATTGTGAAAATTTACTCATAATAATTATTCTTGTGAAATATTACTAATATTCTTTTCTCCACGTGAGTCAAATGTCAAATGTTGTTATATGAAAAGACGGTGAAGCTATGATTGCACAATAGTTTTTCTTTTCAATATCAATCAAATAATAGGTTGTGTGTAGTCTTCCCACTGATTTTTTTAAAGCAAAATATATCTTGACTTATGTAAGAATGGATGGTTATAAATCAATTTATTTATGAGCCGAGATGTATAATTAATTACGTGTAACTATTGTATAAATAAGCTGGTTTCTCGTCTAAGGTTCTGAAATGTCCAGAATGCCAATTGACAACTAGTCTTGCCAAATTCTGAATTATTTATAGAAATAATAAATTATTACAATGAAATCTTGATTAACAAATGTAAAATATAACAATTAATGTAAATAATCAAAGTACCATGATTCGACTTAAACCAAAATAAAATTGAAAGAATATACAGTACTAAGTACACCATCTTGGTGATCACTCATGCACATACACTCATGATCCAGTTATGGTGTATTATTATTGAAGGCCTTCAAGTCTAAACCCTGGAACCAGATAAAAATGATCTTAATATTTTTCTTAAAACATCAATACTTATAAGTCAAAGTCAAAGTCAAAATATTCTTTATTTATATAGGTTTCAAGGAAACACTTATAAATCGTCAAATACAGGTAAAGCCACAGCTATATGATTCTACCACCGGTTCGGAATGTTGTATCTACCGAGAAGAATCCGGCAAGAAACTCGGTAGTTACTCTTTTCAATACAATTTATACAAGGTTTATGAAGCATAATTAACTTTGAACCACGTTTTAGTGTGGGCCTGTCGTAGAGTATCAAAATAAAAATATATAAATTACAACCAAAAACTTGACCCGACCAGAGCAGACCAGTCCCCAAGGGCGGCACCTGTTCCCAAGCATGACGTATGTGTCAGCCATCGCTTCACTCAACCATATTTTAGGGAATGTAAATTGTAACGACCCGCCACATAGCGCCACCAACCCAGCGACATTTTAGTGAGCATACGAATATATACAAGGGTTCCGTTACTTTCTTATAAAAAAATACTTCCCAACTGACCATTCCTTGGTTGTCATAATGTTTTTACCGTGATTTGTACCCGCCAAGTGACCACACCGCATGCCCCCATAAACAAATAAGTATGTAAACTTAAAGCAAAATATATTGAAGGAACAAGTTTGAGACAAGTCTAGACAGGACCGGTTTTAAGCCACCAGTACCCTGGGTAAGAATTATATGGCGCCCATTTTCACCCCTGAGAGTCTGACAGCTCCATTGCTGAAATTTATAGCGCTTGACAAGACAGAATGGTCGCCTTTATGCCTTTTTACAAAAGGCACTATAAAGTCTTTAAAGATCTAGCGCCCTAGGCATATTGGGGCGCCTAATCCTGAATCCAGCACTGATTGTGTTTTCTGATTCTGATATTTCTGATTACGATATAAATATTAATTAAGCACTTATCAAACAACATTTTAACTTATCAAAATACTTAACAATCTGCTATCGGAAATACTTATCGAACAATTTCCGTAAGTTACATAAGTCGATTAATTTGTAATGAAGTGTTAGACAGATATTTTGAGCCCCAATATAATTGATTTTGTCTGCGATTTCATCTTTCTTACTTACAGAATTTAAATTTACCAAATTAAGCAAATATCATTCTATGGGAAATAATAAGAAAACCAAAAAATGGGACTTTAATAGTTTTTTTATGTATTTTCGTCTCCTATTTTGGCACCTTTTATTTACAAATTATCCAGAAAAGTTTTGCAAATAGCCACGTGTTGACATTCTTGACATAACCAAGATGAACGCAAACCTTCTTCCCATTTTATTGAATGAAACTTTAAACATATTTTCTTACCTCTTACTTACGTTATTTATGGAATCTCTGTGAAATTCTGTATTATATAACCGTGTTCAGACATTTTCTTATAAGCATTGTACATAAATAAATATAGAATAAAATGATATATAGATAATTAAGAGTTGTGGGTTCGATCCCCACCCAGGACAAATATTCGTATGATGAATACTTGTGTTTGTTCTGTGTCTGGGTGTTAATATCTAATATTTAAGTATATATTTGTAATACCACTGTGGTTTCACATATCCGTAACACAAGTGCTTAAGCTACTTACCTCGAAGTCAGATCAATGTATGTGATGTACTTAGTCTGATATTTATTTATTATTTATATTTAATTAATAACTGAAGGGCAAAGAAGTCGTAGAAATGACATACTTATTTATATCAGTCCAAGCCACAACTAAGCTAAGAGTTTACAGGGTTTACTTTAGTATTTGTAGCTCATATATCGTACAAAATATAGTTATCAAACAAATACAGGTGACACTGATGTAGGTATGAAATTTTAATCATTTCCTCTTTTACGGTGGCCAAAAACCTCTTTTGATACGGAATAAAAAGAAAAACAAAAAATTAGTAATTAATACCCTGCCTAAATGATAAACAAGGACAATTTAAATGTTTTTATTGTAAAAATAAATTACTCCTGCGTCATCCAGCGGGATACTGATCGCGCTCATATGATAGAATGGGTATCAAATAGTAGGTTAGGTTGAAAATCAAATAAATATTATTCTATTATCTAGGTAAAATAAATTTTGTTACAACTAGCCCTCCGCTCCCCTGACTAACTATTTTAAAATTTAGACAGGTAAATATTTTATTTCAAACGTATGTCGAGTTATAATAAATTTAGCTTTACGAATACATACTGTTAGATGTGAAGATATAAGCGGCGATTACCATCCCATCCCTAGTCGATTGCAATACTGGGCCCAGCCATAGCATTTTTTTTTACAGTCTTATGCTCTCGCGCCATAACGTTTGAGATGTACAATTGTTGTGTTCCGAGTTTCTTTTGAATACAGTTAGTGCCTTAACTAATTTTTGTTTGGATTTTACTAATATTTAATAATACATATACTGGTTTAAACCTTTATAACGCTTCAAATGATTCGTTTGTTATTTGGATCGGATTTGAACCTAGCAAAAACTTTGGTTGTGGCTGGTTAATTCAATATTGGAATTACTTAGTAACAGTCCGGAGTCAGGAAATTGGCGGTTTAATCACCCCCGTGCCTCAGAAAGCACGTTAAGTCGTTGGTCCTGCGGCTGACCTCTCTCCGGTCATGTCAAATTGCCGTCTCACCGGACTATGAGAGTGAAGGAATAGAGAGTGCACTTGTATTTGCGCACATACTTGTGCAGTATAATATCTCCTGCGCAAATGGCTGATCCTCGTTGAGATTGGCCGCCGTGACCGATATCGGTTAGGAGGACATTATATATCATTTGTATCTAAGCTTAAATAGGGCATTCATAGTACAAAAAGAATTGACTAGACAAAATTAGTTAAGCTTATCGCCATTTGTGTCTAAAAAATACGTAAAAGAATACAGTCTGAAATTGTTTTTGACTAGCAACGAGAACTAAAGTGACGCATTCAGTTACAAAAACAATTAATATTCACCATTGTTTTAATATTTGAACAATGTTGGGTTGTTTTTTGCTAAGCGCTTGTTTAAGGAGACTGCTGAAGATTTTGTGACTTTTGATCATTGTCAAAAGGCATTTAAAGTAGCATTACTATTGAGTAAGGCATACGTGTTATTCTTATTAAATACCGTCATAACACAAAACCAAAAATACATTTAAATTCGTAATCCTCGCTTATATATTTAAAATAAAATATGGTAGATAACACCACCAAATTGAAAATGTTTATGAGCTATCTAAAATTAATTTTTCATCGATTTTATATATATAAATCGTAACAGGCGCACTTAATTGAATATCTGTTAGATGTTGTCCAAGCAATTTAAAAACGTAATGTGCAAATAATTAAAATTAATCAATGATTTTTAATGGCCAGATAAAAAAATGTCGACCGATTTATAAAACGACAGCCTGTCGAAAATTACACTTAAGCAATAGACAATGCATTTTTAAATCAGTCTTGTCGTACTGTGTTGCACTGGTATTATTTAACCAACAATTGAATAATCAGTCATTTAGTGTTTTGAATAATTTGTTCTTTCAAGTAAATGACGTCTTGGAATTTCTTTTGTCCTGTGTGGCCTTTCACGTTGCGACGTAGCAACAGATGAACGTATTTTTTTCATATACGTAGACAGACATAGGCAGAGGTCAGACTAACAACCTGATCTGAGAACATAGACTACTGTTTCCCCCCTTTTAATATCGGATTCTCATACGAAATCATAAAAAAAACCTTTTGACCTTATAAACAAGGTCATTTTATTTTCAATTTATATAAAATTAAAGCCTCTGTAGGTAGTCTTGTGATATTATGTAACCTTTAAGAAATCTTATTTTTCTTCGAGTAATAAAACTGCTTTTGTTGTTTAATTGGATATGTACGATCCATAAAACACATTAATAAAACTAATTAAATGCGTATAAAAAATATTAAATTAGCTGAAAGCTTATTCTTCAGCTATAAAAAATAAAAATAAAATGCTTGAATAGTATTTTTGGTACAAAATAGTTTATATTATTTTCTCTGCGTCTGCTGTGCGGTTAAAAGGTAAAAAGTATTTTTTGTTAATTTTTATTTTTTGTGTTAAATATTTTTATTACTTTTTTATATTTCTAATTTGAATTTGTTTGTTCTTGACATATTTTGATGTTTGGTAAATTGACAACGCCATCTTGCATTGAGTAGAAAAACTATTGGTGTCCCTGATGCAATCATAGTTCATTGAGGTGGAAGCATGCTGTGTTTAGTTCCCATTATTTGCTTTAAATATGGGTTGAGTAAAACATGAACTGCTTGTAATATTTTTAAATAAGTACTTACATAGTTATTTTTGTTTATATTATTATTTTATATGCCATATATTCCTTCCTTAAATAAATAAATAGCAAAAGTGATTAAATCTCATTGAATCCATAAGGGGTTAACTTTCCCATTGTAAGTATAAACTTAATTTTAAATTTAACTAGACTGGATTTCAATTTATATCTATAGATTAGCGCTAAAACTACATTTACAAATATTTTTCTATTAGTGGTTAATAATAGTTGTGTACAAAAAACAAAACATCTCTGGCAGCGGTGGGATTCGAACCCACGCCTCCGAAGAGACTGGTGCCTTAAACCAGCGCCTTAGACCGCTCGGCCACGCTACCACTTGCTAATGGAACCGAAATTATTAATGGGTTGTACAGTTGTAACTTTTGGATCAAAGTATAGGTATATAATATGTATGTATAAACAGGACTGATTTCAAATTGTCATAATATGAAGATTGATCCGGCAGTGAAAATCTCTGAAGTCGCATTTGCAAATTTTTTTATTTATTTTGTAAGTCACATCAGACTTATGAGTTATTGAATTCTTACGATTATGTATTTTTTTTATTGATTACAACAATTCTTAAAAAAATTAAAAACCATCATGAGGCAGTTTTTACTTGCTTCTGTAAATTTTTGTCAAAGCATTTACGAGGTTTTCTGCTGCCGAACGACGATACGTGAAGCGACTAAAGAACTTCATTTCATTTCATTCATACGAGATGATTCGTCACTTACAGCTAAAAATGTAAACAAATACCTATCTACGTAGGTATGAAGCGATTTTTTTTTAAATATTGAAGATTGGTCCTGAAATAGATTTCAGTATCCATCAATATTATTTAAGAAACGATAAATAGTTAGTTTTTTTTCCTTTTTTTTTTCTCAGTCAATGAAATATAAGTAAAAGGGGAAATTTATGTTAGGGTCCGTATATAAAGTCATAACTTTATTAGAATAGATGATGGTTAAAATTTTGACTTCCAGCAAATGGAAATATTGTTAGTTTATATTGACTGTAATCTACAGTCACTTCGTTCATTTATTTTATTTCAAACTAGCTGTGTCCGTGGTTTTACCTGCGTTTATGGTTAATGTTATATAGCACATAGCCTTTCTCGATAAATGGGCTATCTAACACTGGAAGAATTTTTCAAATCGGACCAGTAGTTCCAGAGATTAGCGCGTACAAGCAAACAAACAAACTCTCTCTCAGCTTTTTTTTTTGAGAGGACATTGGTAGTTGGCCGAATGCGGCCTTTACTACCTACCGGACTGGCAGGGGAGCGGAAACTCTCACCCCCTAGACTCTTCAGCTTTATAATATTAGTATAGTTTATAAGTGTAGATACATTACTGATTACAATTTTATGTTCTTCTAGTTTATGTACATTATAGAATATACGAGCTTCATATAAAAAATATATGTGAGAGTCTCAACAGTAATTAGGTCTGCCGATAAAAAATAACTTGAAAAATAGATCATTCATTCTTTATTCTAGCCTAGGTCATCATTAAGTGCCATTGAAATCGATAAATACTATATTATTAGCCAATACTCAACACTAATCTTTATAACGCAAGGCTAATATGGATAAGACCCTTTTTTAAGTATTCTCCAAAGCGCTACTAAGTAGGTCAGCCTTATTCAATATTGAACCTTAATGCAAGGACATATGAATTCAAGTGCATACATTGTCGTAAATGGGCCTTGTTAACTAAAACTACTTAACGATAGATTAATATTGTTTAATATCTTGCAAAATCCACTTAAGGATTTTAAATTGTTTTTAATATGTCTTTCTTCGTTTTAGCTTTTGAGCTCATGCTTCGTGCTTAATATGGGATTTCGGGAGTCTATTTCAGTACTACATTGAAGTAAACGAATATTGTACCCATTCTAAATAACTAAATTTTCATTCACTAATAAATTGTAACTAATAGTTATTAAGACTTGTCATTTTAAAAAGAGTACCTATCGAGTTTCTTGCCGGTTTCTTCTCGGTAGAATCTACTTTTTGAACCAGTAGATATTGATCTCATTATGACGATTTATAAGTGCTTTTTTTAAGCCTACGTAAATAAAGACAATTTCATTTCATTTCCCCATGAACATTTGCAACACATTATGGTATCATAAGAGCGGTGCTGACCTTAGAGAGGGTCGTCCAGTAATTTCACTTGCAGAGCAAAAATGCTTATATAACAAACCTTTAGGGCCACCGGAGCTATCGGCGAAATTTATTTGGACTACGAACTTCAAACTATAGGAACTTAAATAATCAGTTTCATCATCTTCCTAGCGTTATGTCCCGTGCTTAGACGGGGTCCGCTTAGACCATGATCCAGGATTTAGCGAGTCTGGTAATTACATTGAAGCGACTGCCGACCTGACCTTCGTAACCCTAAGATAGGGGAACCAGACAATTTTTGGATAATGGTTACAAATTCAAAGTTGTTTGAATTTGTAGGTTTCATCACGATGTTTTCCCTCACCGTCGAGCTAGTGGTATAAATATGTACATATATTTTTTAAAATCTAGAGGTACATGTCGGGGTTTGAACCCGCACTCCTCGGTTAAGAGGCGCGTGTCCTTACCATTGAGCTACCACCGCTCCAACTTAAATAATCAGTTTACGCACTAAAAAATACTATATTTACACGGCTTTACAGTCTTAAGCAATCTGGACGAGGTTTAAATAACTTGTCTTGTTGACAGATTCGTTGTTTTTTGCTCTCTGATGTTTAACATCTTTCGTATTCAGTCACGTCTCGGGAAAAGTGATAGTATATTTATAGACACAAATACTTGATTTCCTTCCTTGACAATCTGTAAATAGGCTTTCTTGGCTAAACTTACCATGGATTACCAAAAAAGCATATTTACAGATTGTCAATGATTAAAATATAAATGCATGAATTATTAAGCAGTATTTATTGTATTATTCAGTTGTCAATATCAATCTAATAATTAATGCTGATATAATATCTGTATAATATCTTATTTCTCATGTTCTTAATAGATGATTAAACACTTCCTTCTGAAATTAAGTGTTAGCGATTTATTAAAATTTATATAATATTGTGGTAGAATCCAAGATGCCACCAATTTAATTTAAAGAAGATTATTTAAGATGTTATTCATCAAATTATTGACTGGCTCGATGGCGTATTTGGTAGTGACCAGTAACCCTGTCCCATGCGCCAAGAGATGTAGGTTCGATCCCCACCTAGGACAAACATTCGTGTGATGAATACCTGTGTTTGTTCTGTGTCTGGGTGTTAATATCGAATATTTAAGTATATATTTGTTCCACTGTTCATTCTGACATCCGTAACACAAGTGCTTAAGCTATTTATCTTGCAGTCAGATCAATTTATGTGATGTAGTCTGATTAATTGTTACATTTAGATTTTTAACTGAAGCGAAAACAATGAATAGTCAGTCAGTTGAGTATACTCAGCCGTTGCGTCACAACTCGGTATTTCCATACAAAATCAATGGGAGCATTGCGTTTTGACAGCTCATATAAAATATGTCAAATTATTGGTGGTGTCATTTACTCTATTGACGTCAGCTTTTATTTGATGACAAAACGCAATAGATTTTGTAAAGGTATAGTTGATTGTGATGTCACTGCTCACGAACATAATGAATTTTTTTTTAATAAAACATCAGATAGATGTCGTAACTGTGACGTACGGTCTTGTCACCCTATTTATTGGTAATTTTTCAGAACAGACTGACATCCTGTTAACAATGAGCTAATAGTGACAGTAATAAGACCACAAGACTCCCTCGTGCCATCTAGCGGATTTTGTATTTTTGAAAACCCTCATTAACTGATGGTTTTAAAGTTACCTAGTGCGAGGATGTGTACCTGTGTAGAACTACGTCTCTTAAGAAATACCTATTCTAATAGAATGCAATGATCCTTGGTGTTTTCGTCGATTATTGCTGTTTAAAAAACTGTGTTATTCACTAATTATTCTTTTAAAAATACCATTGTATATCGTAACGTTTTCGATATTTTAAATACCTATGAATATCGTAATGTTTTCGATATTTTAAATGCACTACCGTCTCGATCCGATTATATTAATTGGCAATTTTCATTTGTCTGTGTTAAATACAAGTTATTACCTTCTAGCTGGCTCAATAATCGTCCACTTTTGGAAAAAAAAAACTGGTTCCAGTTAGATGGTGAATTTGAAAAAAATTAGTGACATGTGGCTAATTCAATCATATACCTAACGCCCGATACACTAGACATCGCCTTTTACGATATACTAGGCAAGGAAAACAGTTAGCACATTAATTTTAGTTCTCAGACCAACATGTGACAAACGGTAGTATTTATTACCTAACCACGGACTAGTAAATAAAGAAGGACTCCACGCTATCATACTATAGCGTGAAGCCACGTTTACGCATGTGTGAGTGAGATACTTATGGATACCAGATATCGGATATCTGTCATTTTGAGCAGTTGTTATGTCAATGTGTGACGTAAGTTGCGTGTCTAGGTGGAGCACCTGGGGCGCTTCAATGTCTAGTTAGTGGCGCGGAGTCCTTTTTTTTTACTAGTCCGTGCCTAAAACTGTATAATAATACAGCCCTAGCAGGGGATTTTATGTTCGCCACAAAGATGCTTGTCGCATTATTCCCTAATACCAACGGCACGGTGAATCCTCAAGATCGAAATTTCACTAACTTTTGCACGATCTTATCGTAGTTAACTTTGAAAAAAATCTAGGGAAATCCCTAACATCGTTTATCGTTCTGCGCACATCTGAACAGTTTTCCTCAACGGTAGACTTACGCGCTGAATACATAAGTATTTACCTCTTTGCCTCTGAGGGAAAAACTTTGCGACAATGATAAGCCCTCATAAACTTGGTGAAACTATTATGGAGTTTTTCCTGAGTGATAAATATTGTAATTTTTTTAAAGACTGGTTTTATGGTTAAGTAGCTATGTAAGCGACCTACTTTAGTATGTAAGATATCTCATATGAGCTGGATGTGGTATATTATACGGTTTTTAAATTGGCTGGTGAATCAGGTAAGTACCTACCCTCTGAATACTTAAGATCTAACTATGCGGCTTAGTAGTCGATTCCACCCGAAATTAATTCGCACGAACGAGCGAAACGTCCCCTTTCAATAATATACATTGTTTAGTAGGCGTTTCGCCCGGATGTATTTTAATGGCGTGCGAATCGACTTCTTCAAGAACTAGTAGGATGCGATTCGCCCACTTATTAAAATGGTCAATTTTTTTTTTTTAGTAGGCGAATCGCATTGGCTGCATCTTAAGGAATCTTGCACATTCCAACAATAGAGTATGTTTCAAATTTTTTAAACACTTTTATTCACAATCTATGTAGGCACAAAATTAACATAGAAAAGTCTTTTCATAATCATTTACTACTATTGTGCCGTAATGACGTTACATTCGGATCGGTTTGGTAGATAAAACTCACATTCTGTCAAACTCAGGAAAGAATTTTGGACATTATGTTGAACTTGTTCCTAGACTTGCTGGAAAAAATGACGACTCACTGTCTTTATGACGTAAGCGGGTGTTTTTAACCGCGTGATGATTACGTGCTATTTGTAACTTTTTAACTAACTAACTAAACTTCACGCCACTTCCCTAGCGGGGTAGGCAGAGAGAACCAAACGCCATATGGCACGATCCTGTAACTTTTTAAAATGTAGATAGGTATCTAATACAGGCAATATTATCAAATTCATTTTTGAAACATGATTTTATTATGAAGTTGGGTTGAACTTAATATTAAAATACCGAATTCTGTAGGTACTAGATAAATAGGTTTATTTAATATAATTCTTCAGGTATAAAGTGCTATAGTAAAATACACTATTATGCAAGTCCAACCATATTCCAGGTTATTCTATCTAGGGCATTCTAGGGTAGTGGTTCTCAGCCAGTGGTCCGCGGGTCTTCGGTGGACTGCAAAAGTCAATGATTTTTGGGTTACAAAGGTCCGATGTCAGTTATTTGAATCTAATAACCAGACTCGCTAAATCCTGAATCATGGTCTACTAAACTTTAAACTACTAAACTTTTTCGTTTGAATCTCTTATCTATACTAATATTACAACAAGACAAGCGCGATGGCTCATTCGGAAGTGTCCCTGCCCCATGCGCTAAGAGTTGTGGGTTTGATCCCCAACCAGGACAAATGTTCGTATGATGAATACTTGTGTTTGTTCTGTGTATGGGTGTTAATCACTGAGCAAGTAATCACTACGTTTTAGTGTTAATATTGAATATTTAAGTATATATATGTAATACCACTGTTGTTTCTGATATCCGTAACACAAGTGGGTAAGCTACTTACCTCGGAGTCAGATCAATGTATGTGATGTAGTCTGATATTTATCTACACTATTTATAATGAAGACGAAAGATTTGATTGTTTGTTTGTATCAAATAGGCTCTGAAACTACTGAACCGATTTAAATAATTCTTTCACCAATGGAAAGCTACTTTATCAGCGAGTAACATAGTCTATATTTTATCCCCATGTATCCCTCAACGGGGACTATGTAGATGAAATCGCGGGGCGCTGCTATACGTTATTCATACAAGTTTGTCTTAAGATTCATTTTGCTTCTATTTTCCCTGTAAGTGTTCATATTCCCTAATCTTGTTCAAGTTAATAAATAATTAAAAATTACAGTTATAGAACTAGGCTTGTCGTAAAATAGCCATTGAAGGTTATATAAAATATATAATATATAATATTGCAGTTATAACACCAGGTACTTTACCTGACCATTTGATTTAATTTGCATATTAAATGCGAACATTCGAAACAGGAAATTTGCAGATACCGTCATTTCAGTGACCGCAATCACAAAGATAAGGAAAATCCATGTGTGATGCTGTGCGGTCTGGGAGGTTTTACCGACTTTGAAAGAAAGGATTATGCGCTGAGCGAACGTCACTCGCGGTTTGCATTATACAGACACGTGTATAATGAGGTGGAAGATGTTTTTTAATGTATTTTTTTAATTGACTGGCTCGATGGCGCATTTGCAGTGGCGGACTTACAGTCTTGGCCGCCCTAGGCCCCAGGCCATAATTTTCAGAACTAAAACGTTATCACCTATTTTTTATTACAATTGGCCGCCTCCAATGTCTGGCCGCCCTAGGCCCGGGCCTACTGGGCCTTAGGGTAAATCCGCCAATGCGCGTTTGGTAGTGAGCCTGCCGTGCGCCAAGAGTTATGGGTTCGATCCCCACCCAGGACTAGCATTCGTTTGTTCTGTGCCTGGGTGTTAGTACCCAATATTTAAGTATATATTTGTAATACCACTGTTGATTCTGATATCAGTAACACAAGTGCTTGAGCTACTTACTTCGGAGTCAGATCAATGAATGTGATGTAGTCGGATATTTATTTATGCTTGTATATACAGACATATGACTACGTCCACAATCCCAGGAGTAGTGTCCAAGGAACAATAATAATAATCATACTAACTAGACAGCTACACAGACAGATAACAGATAAAGATGGGAGTGGGGTTAGGAGGTTGACAAAATGACGAACTATTCTTATACTTACCAAATACACAATAAAAATCATTAAAACCAGTCGACCCCTTTCGAAGGAGTTGGACCACAAAACCGTGCCACGAGATCTTACTAATATTATAAACGCGAAAGTTTGGATGGATGGATGGATGGATGTGTGGATGTTTGTTACTCTTTCATGCAATACGCATGGAATTTAATGAAATTCTGCAATAGTATAGCTTATACATTAGAATAACACATAAGCTATGTTTCATTGATGTACCACGCGAGCAATGGCGCGGGCAGAAGCTAGTTTTTATTTATGGACACATTCATAACAATACTCCAGCAATCCCCGAAGGGGTAGGCACACAGATAACCTACATTATCTGTGGGTAGGCATTAGAAGCAATAAGATCCTTAAACCCTATTTCGCGGAAAATAAATACGACTTAGGTTAGGTGAGAAATCGTGACAAAATAGTGACAAGTGGCTAGCTCGTCGCTTATAAATATAACATCACGCCCATAATCCCCGAAGGGGTAGAGTCAAAGGGGGAGCATGCCCTTTTAACCACATTCAACCAAAAACAAAACTGGCCTGGGTTAGATAGAAAATTGTGAAAAAGTAGTGACAAGTGGCTAGCTCGTCGCCTACACAATCACATACCCAAAACCCGATATACCATTAGTCGCCTTTTACGACATGCTAGGCAAAAAACACAGTTGGCACATTATTTTTAAGTCCTAGACCAACATGGGACAATGGGCTTGGTTAGATGGAAACTCAAACAAACTGTACCTAAAGTAAGGAACAAAAATTACTATTTGCGTTTAGTCATGACATTAATAACTTGTGTAACTACAAATTACAGTTTTCAGATTTATTTCCCTTTATTTGTGTTTTAAGGCATTGGCTCACCGCCAAACACGATTCTAGGTCAAAGAAAGGCCACCTATAATAGGTATAAGGTTTTGATTCCTATTTGCTACATAAACAGGCATATATTTTAATTACGATGACATATTTGATTTTTCACAACTTGTTTGCAGATTACTTAACATATTCAATAAATAAATAAATTTCCGACTACATCACATACTTACATTGATCTGACTCCGAGGTAAGTAGCTTAAGATATCCGTAACACAAGTGGTGATTTTTGAATCAACAGTGGTATTACAAATATTTACTTAAATATTGGATATTAACACCCAGACACAGAACAAACACAAGTATTCATCATACGAATGTTTGTCCTGAGTGGGGACCGAACCTACAATTATGGGCGCATGGGGCAGGGTCACTACCGAATGCGCCATCGAGCCAGTCAAATGTAGTACATAAATAATAATTTAAAATAATTCATTTCATGCGTCCCATATAGGTCTGTGACTCAAAAAGAATGGACTGGCTATTTTGCTAATCGCGTATTAAATGATGGGTTTAGGGTTGTCAATCATACTTTATTGTAAAGTCATCTTCCTAGCGTTATGTCCCGTGTTTAGACGGGGTCCGCTTAGACCATGATCCAGGATTTAGTGAGTCTGGTAATTACATTCAAGCGACTGCTAACCTGACCTTCGTAACCCTAAGATAGGGGAACCAGACAATTTTTGGATTATGGTTACAAATCCAAAGTTGTTTGAAGTTTCAGGTTTCATCACAATGTTTTCCTTCACCGTTGAGTTAGTGGTATAAATACGTACATAGATTTGAAAAATCCAGAGGTACGTGCCCGGATTTGAAACCGCACCCCTCGGTTAAGAGGCGCGTGTTCTTACCATAGAGCTACCACTGCTCCTACTTTATTATAAAGTATTGTACGTTACTTAAGGCAATTATACTCTATACTTTATAAGGAAAATAAAGTACGCGGAAATTAAATACTTTATCTCGCATTATTTGATTTCTCTGACATTTTACATATACTCATATACAAAGGAATAAGTTGGTTTTGATTGTTAGAATATTTGTGAATAGTTGATCGATAGTTACTGGGTTGATTAGCAGTGATAATAGTTATAAGTTGCTAAAAGTAATGAAAAAATATTTTTAAGCAAAACGATAAAGTAAAATCAAGTCGTACTTTATTTAGACAGAATGTACTTTTTTTCCCTACTTTAAATAGCCAATATACTTTATTTGCACAAAAGAAGGTGGCAACCCTAATTGGGTTCGCAACGAGCTAGCCACTTGTCATTACTTTTTAACAGTTTTCCAGCTAACGCAACTCACTTTAATTATTTTGATGAATGTAGAATAAGTAGTATATCATTCGTTGGACTCTTCCTGGTAATGGTATAAGTCAATTGATTTCAAAGTGAATTTCAGTTGAATCTTGACAAAGATATATTTATACAAATGAACTACGAGATTATCCAATAAGGGTTCTTTTTGGAATTTTGTAGTACTGAACATTAATAGCGGTCACCCATCCGCCTATTGACAGCGGTGAAGTTGCTTAACACCCCAATATAACGCCAACTAACTGATATGACTCAGTAGACTGTATCAGTAGGAAAACTACAGGATCTTAAGTAGGTCATATATGCCAAAATATATAATAAAAACAAGATACGGTATTGGAATTTAATCTAGGAATGTTAATAAAAGATTAGTCTATGCGGATACAATAGCATTTCACAATAATACTGTATTAGGTACTACAAGTATAATATTTGTCTATGATAAGTAATTGTTTTATACTTGATATAAAAGGTTTGCTACTCATTGTTACTAACCTAAGAAAAGGCTGGCTATGAAAAAAAAAAAAAAAAAACATTCAGTCGAATTGAGAACCTCCTCCTTTTTTTTGAAGTCGGTTAAAAATAGCGGGCATCGGCGTACGCAAGTGAGGGCCGGTGGAACTTGTATGCCAAGGTACCTGTTGTTCTATTTATTATAAGAACCTATCAATGATGTCATATTGCCCCCCCCCCCCCCTAAACATAAAGTAAACCTTAAAAATAATGTAAAAATTATGTAAGTAACTGTGTTTCTTGCCTAGCATGACGTAAAAGGCGACTAATGTTGTATTGGGTTATTAATTGTGTAGGCTACGAGCTAGCCATTTATCACAACTTTTTACTATTTCTATTATTAGACCAAATCTTCGGCTTCGGCTAGAAATCGGTCTTCGGTCACACTCTAAGAATTTCTATTCAGCCCAACTTCAAAGATTGAAGGAAGAAAAGTAAATACAGATAATAAAGTTAATAAAATAAGTTTCTCATGTTTTGTAAGTTTACACAGCAATAAAGGTTAATTTTATTTTAATTATGTTTCTTGAATTTTGGCTAAAAGTTAACTTGCTGCCCATTCGACTCTGCGTACCCTTTCGGGGATTTATTCTTAAATAACCTTATTAAAAAAATACATTGTTCGGACTTTAACAACCACACATGAGTCCAATTCCAATAATTGGTTTTGCGTAATCCGCGAACAAAAGAAATTATCAAATGTCAAATGACAAATCGATTGACAGACAAATTATGTTTTTTATGTATTTATACCTCGCGTCGTCGGTTATCCTTTTAATTTGTACAGCGGGTAGTTTTCGATGTTTTTTTAATAATGGTGACCCATCCCCGTTTCGCCTCGATGAGAATTCTTTTCTGCACCTTAAGATAATAGCGAGGTGAATGGGATTCCCAGGAGAGGTGTGTTGCTAAGTGCAAATCTTGAGAACAGCTGAACCGATTTCGCTAATTCTTTCTTAGTTGTGTTTGTTATTATCAGACGAAGGTTCTTATGAAAGAAAACGATAAAAAAGTTGCACGGAAAAAAAAATCGGTATTGAAAACTGGGTTAGATGGAAAATTGTGAAAAGGCAGTGACAAGTGGCTAGCTCGTCGCCTACGTAATCACATACCCAAAACCCCATTTACCATTAGTCGCCTTTTACGACATGCTAGGCGAGAAACACAGTTGGCACATTCTTTTTTAGTCCCAGACCAACATGGGACAAGGTAATTAAATAGTCTTGGAGAACTCTTTCTAATCGCTGACCTTGGGCTTGAACCTAACCCTAAGTCTCTAACGCCCCCCTTCCCCTCAATCAACCTAAAGTTTGTTGAGGTGCCTAGGCTTCCATAAAGGTCATTTCCCTAAAGAGTATGCAAATCAATAGCCTAGAATCCTTTGTTAATTGCAGTCCTTTGTAGGTAGTGAAGGTTAAGACTTCAAAGGTATATATTTATTTTAAATTTTTGAGTAAAATAAGTTAGTACTACTCTTTTACTGTCAACATAGTTTAACACCCATTTGGTAAGAGTATAGGTATATCTTTATATGTATATAAAGTACCATACTCCTCAGAAACGGCCTAACCGATTTTGATGAAATTTTATAAGTACACTTGGCAGATCTGAGAATAGGTTGTTGTCTATTTTTCATACCCCTAAGTGATAAGGGTGGTCCACTCCAAAGCTATAACTTGAGAACGGCTTTACCGATTTCGCCTATTCTTTTTTAGTTGTGTTTGTTATTGTCAATTGACGGTTCTTATGAAAGAAAAAAAAATAAGTTGCGCGGTAAATAAAATGGGTATTGAAATCCCGAGTACGGGGCGTTACGAAGTGGGCCGGGTTAGTTATAAGTATTATAAATTAACACCTTAACAAAGATGTACTATAAATATACATTATTATGTGACAAATCGATACGTTCCAAGGCTGCAATCTAGTAAAAACATAAATATCGTATTATCTATGGTGATTCAGTGAAGGGTGAACAGTTTACCGGAACTTCCGGCATACATTGCTGGGTAAATTAAATACGCTTTTATTTATATTTAGCGGACTTGAGTTTACAAAAATGGAGGACATTTTGTGTTCAATAAATGTGCGGGGTAATGTTTACAAAAAGTAGCAATATGAAACAAAATACAATTGAAATTTTGAAAATCAATACATTTTGCCTTGTTGACAATAAAAACTTCCATTTACCTTATTGTTCGTGATTAATATCAAATCCGTATTGTACTCATATTAACAAGAATAATCTTTTATGACTCGATTGTCGCAATCAGGTGAAACCGTTAGACTATTAATGATAACTAAACGAACAAATAAGTACATTAATTGCTAAACAAGGTTGATACGGCGTCGTAGTACTTGATAAAATTGACATATTGACGCTGAAACAATGGTGAAAACAAATAACAAAGATAGATTAACGTGACCTTAAGATAGCAACTGTACTTATACGTACATTGTAATTATGAGAAATTAGGACATTCGCTGCCAGATTTGCTAGTTAATGCAACGAAACTCTGTGTTTTATTTCTATGCTAGCTGACCCGGTGCACTTCGTAACGCCCCGTTCTCGGATTTTCAATACCCATATTTTTTCAGTGCAACTTTTTTTTTTTTTTCTTTCATAAGAACCTGCACCTGATAACAACAAACATAACTAAAAACGAATTAGCGAAATCGGTTCAGCTGTTCTCGAGATTTGCGCTTAGCAACACATTCAGTGATATCGATAAAATCATTGATTCAACGCTCTTTATGCCTAATATTTTGATAATGTCTATCAGTATCAGCAGGAAAAAAGGCCATAGATTTATTCTGACTTTCATTTATAGCGCTTAACCAGACAAAAGGACTTAAAAGGTCGCCTTTGAGTGTTAGACGTCCCTTCGTTTAGATCTAGCGCCCTATAACATCTGGCGCCTTGGTGCCCTAGCCCCTACCCTAGCCAGCTCCGATCCGAATTTGCTGAATAGGGGATAATACTGGGTCAAAAAACTATTATTCTATTTACTCCGTCAGTTAGATTATATAAAAATACAGGACACATATATTTTGCTTTATAAAGATAATAAAAAATAACAAAGATAAAGAGCATCAAAGTCTTGCAGTGGAGGCATGCGACGTCACTTGTAAGTAAAATTTTACCTACGTGTGACGTCACGCGCAACCTGAATCCGCTGTACTTGTATCCAGTGTTTGTTTGAGAAATAAATAAAAAAATACGTGTTAAATATTTTTGTATAATCTAACTGACGGACTAAATATAATTTTTTAGTCCGCTTCCCTATTTATGAGCTTGTAGCATGTGGTTTAACGAGCTCATTGATCCATGGACTCCTTGCCAATGCCTTCGGGGATTACAGACGCGATGATATATGTATGTAGCGCATTGTAAGTTTCCCAAAAACAAACCTTCATCATCTTCCTAGCGTTAGGTATGTCCCGTGTTTAGACGGGGTCCGCTTAGACCATGATCCAGGATTTGGCGAGTCTGGTAATTACATTGAAGCGACTGCCGATCTGACCTTCGTAACCCTAAGATAGGGGAACCAGAAAATTTTTGGATCGTGGTTACAAATCCAAAGTTGTTTCAATTTGCAGGTTTCATCACGATGTTTTCCTTCACCGTCAAGTTAGTGGTATAAATACGTACATAGATTTGAAAAATACAGAGGTTCGTGCCCGGGTTTGAACCCGCACCCCTCGGTTAAGAGGCGCGTGTCCTTACCATTGAGCTACCACCGCTCCCAAAAACGAAGCTTGTATTGTTGTATATACCGTCGCAGTTAAATAGAATATTCAAAGCTCTATTTGTACTTGACCACGAATACAATGCATTGCACATTTGTGCAGGCTATGCACTTCGCTACGAAGGCCAGGTCCTTGTACGAGGTCACGGCAACTATTACCTTGAATAACTTATTGCAGTATCTTGTGGAGTAATTGCAGTTTGCTTTCTTTATTCTTTTTGTTTTGACTGTGGAAGGGAATTGATCTAAGTTAGAAATAGGTAATACTTAGGTATTTACCTTTATAGCTTAGTGGGTATTCAGGTAAGATGTGGTAAATAGGTAAAGGCATAGTTCAATTATGTCTTAATAAGTTTTTAGATTAAATATAAATATATAAATAAATATCAAATTACTTCACATACATTGATCTGACTCCGAGGTAAGTAGCTTAAGCACTTGTGTTACGGATATCATCAAAAGTGGTATTACAAATATATACTTTAATATTGGTATTAACACCCAGATACAGAACAAACACAAGTATTCATCATACGAAGGTTTGTCCTGGGTGGGGATCGAACCCACAACTCTTGGAGCGTGGGGCAGGGTCGCTACCGAATGCGCCATCGAGCTTGTCTATTGTTATAGATTAGAGTTAAGTTAGCTATAATAACTGGGTTTGTTAGAGGGAATATCGTGAAAAAATTCTGACGAGTACCTAGCTGGTCGCCTATACGTACACATTATGTGGTCTTTTCGAATCGATGTTTTTGTGTAGGCATGATTTACGAAACTGAGTACTTAAAATGAATCAGACTTAAGTTGCGTCAGGGGATTTTCACTATTTCTGCATCAATACCCCAAATACCGGCCAAAAATTATATGAGTAATTTAGCAAGAGTTGCCGTGTTAGCGCAAAGCTGACACTGTGACTCAGTATTACAATATTTTATGGTCCTCAGTAATACAATAGTTTTTAACCTCTCCGGTCATGTCGAATTGCCGTCTCACCG
This sequence comes from Glyphodes perspectalis, assembly GCA_951394215.1. NCBI lineage: Eukaryota > Metazoa > Arthropoda > Insecta > Lepidoptera > Crambidae > Glyphodes > Glyphodes perspectalis. The sequence continues at coordinate 7,685,418 of OX596225.1, read as the reverse complement.
GACTATGAGAGTGAAGAAACAGAGAGTGCACCTGTGTTAGCGCACACACTTGTGCACTATAATATCTCCTGCGCAGATGGCTAATCCTCGTTGAGATTGGCCGCCGTAACCGATATCGGTTAGGAGGACATTATTTTATTTTTTGGTCCAAGGATGGGCGATATAATATTATTGATAGTAAATAGAGCAGCAGGTCACACTTTAGCATGAGTTCCTCTGCCTCCCTTGCGTACGCACATGGAGTCGACGAACTTATTGCGACAATAGATATTAAATATTTCGTTAACTCAACATGGCTACTGTTACAAAATCGAATAAGTAACATTAGTTTTGAAAACTTTGTATTGATTGCTTTTTAAAGATAAGGTAATTTGTTATCGGCTTCGAGTGATATAATATATGCTTAACATTAATTACGATATTTATATAACAGGTTTAAATCAAAACACTAAAAGTTAGAGAGCCCTAACCTGAGTTAGAAAGTAAATATTTTTTTTAATTGGTTTGCTAAAACTGTTATTCTTCAAGAATCGGTGACTTAGAGGCTAAGGGGCGATGCTAGGCAAGGAACACAGTTGGCACATTATTTTTAAGTCCCAGACCAACATGGGACAATATTATTTATTATTTATTTATTACTAGCAGCGGTACGCGGTTTCATCCGCGTATTTCCCGTTCCCGTAGGAATACGGGGATAAAATATAACCTATGTTACTCGCTGGTAAAGTAGCTCTCAATTGGTGGATTTTTTTTAAAATCAGTCCAGTAGTTTCGGAGCCTATTCAATACAAACAAATTAACAATCAAATCTTTCCTCTTATAATATTAGTATAGATTTATATTAAAAAAAAAAATATAAACAAATAAATGAATGTAATTCAATTAAATAAAATTTTAAATATAAATGTTAGTAATAACAAACGCTTTTATTTTTACTAACACATTGACCAGGTCTGAAATAAATGAAATATTTTTTTTATTTATTTTTATATTTTATCAACATTATTTTTTTATCCTATGTGTTTATAGTTTATTTACCTAAATATACCTCCTGCTTTAATCCTCTTCGAATTGAAAAAGCATCTTTAAAAAAAAACCTGTTACAAAAAATCATGTCCCCTTGAAGTAATAACACCAGCATCATACTTTAAGTAAAACAAAATCATCATTGTCATACAAACTACTGTTTCCTATACCCGCTCATCTTCGTTGCCGCACCGATCGTTTCCGGGTTCAATTCCCGGCTGCTGAGCGTCTTCTGACGTCATCTGTCAGCCTTGATCGAAATCGGTGACACAAAGGCGAATGCGCATGCAGAGCGGCGCATAAAAACTCCCGAGAGGTTTCTCTCAATAGTGCTCATTTAAATGAAGTATGTAGTTGGATAATTATTGTTTAGTAGTTGCCGACGACTTCGTCTACATTTTTGTGTAATACTTTCATTATATTTTCCTAAAATAGTATGTTATCTGCCTGTGATAGTTTTGGAAAAAATACTTTTCAATGTACATTTGAGTGGTGAGCAAATAAGTTTTTTACCTTTTTAAAGAAGTAGTTTTTCCATAGTATATCACGTCTTGGATGTTCCATGCCTAGCATGTCGTAAAAGGCCACTAATGTTATATCGGGTTTTGGATATGTTATTGAGTAGGCGACGAGCTAGCTACATGTTTTATTTTTGGTTGAATATGATTAAAGAGGCTCGTTGTTTTGGGCCGCCGGATGGAAGGCGACGAGACACTCTCCGCGTGCCCTCTGATACAGCAGAGGGCACAGAGCACAAGTGGGCCCATGACGCCGCTCGCGACGAACGGCGTCTGATTCCTGGCTGGACGTGTCGAAACACGCTAGGTGTTCCTAGTACATCCTGGTGGGTGCAGCGGGTCAGAGCCGGGAGGATCTGATTCGCGCTTAACGGACCCACCACACTGGGGAGACGACCAGGGCCGGATCTACCATATGGCTTTTTGGGCTTCAGCCCAGGGCCCCATGGATTCAAGGGGCCCCCAGCTAAGTCAAGTCAAAGTCAAAAATAGACGATAATATGAAAAAATCCATAATTTTATTAAATTAAACAGATCGTACGGTTTGCAGCCCTGCGAATCCTGCGATTAATTAAACCTATTCAATTAATTTACCTAATTCAAGTCTACGTCTTATACATTGAGTAATTAGGTGGGCCCCTATGTAGTATTAGTCTAGGCCCCCCTAAACTCACGGTCCGGCCCTGGAGACGACTTTATGCATTCGGTCGTCTCCACCCTTGGCGCGGGCGCCCAATATTGGGCTGACGCTGAGGTCGAGCGGAGGATGCCTTAGAGGCACGAAGTCCTATAGGCGCGAAGCCTCAGTCCCCTGATGCAGAGGCCCCTGTGAGTCCCACATAACCATCTCGTCCCCCCGAGGAGAGGTGGTATGCCTAACGAATTTCTCTGCAAAAAAAGGACTTACTGTTTCTTTGCCTACGACGTGATGTTATGTATGTAAGTATGAAGGATTAATTAAATTTGTAACTTTGTGAAACACTACGCAGATAGATAAGATAGATAATCGTAATGATTATGCGCAAAACCATATTTTCTGACATTGGTAGATATAATTCTTCTCTTTGTCGAAAGGTACCGGCTGAAAAAGCACTGGCCAAGTGTGTGCCGGATTTATGAAATGAGGTTCCACATAGTGAAAAACATTGCTTAGATAATATCGTCTAGTCGGGGCTTTATCTAACAGACATTTCATAAAACATTCATACAATTGGGATGTTGACACCCACTTTTGATAGTTTATATATTTAATTTAATTAAGAAATATCAATTCTGAAAAATAAAGTATCGTAGTATGCTGTTAAGCCTTATTGATTTTGTATCATATTGAGTATAAGATTTTTAATTTTACAGAAACTGCTTAATATTAGTCAGTTGACTAAATACAAACTAGTGACGTCACACGTTGACAAGCCCATTCAAAATCTATGAAGTGATTTCGTTTTGACAGCTCTTAAAAAGTATCTCAATTGACTAGCCAGTTAACATCCCTATTACGGAAATATAACTATTATTACTCGTATATTAGGGTTAGGTTTAATTCTGGCGCTATTTTAATCAGGTCCGATAAATCCAGAGTTATTATGCTGGCAGGTCCCAAAAAGAACCGGTCATAACGCTAGAAAGATACAATTATATTATATGATAAAAGTAGACAACTCTACTTCTATGGGACTATTCCCATTGGATGAAAATGAGACCATAGAGCATAAAGTATGATGCTTGGAAGTTATGCGTAATCTTCTCAAAATAATAAAGTGATTGAGCATTGTGAGAGATCATTGTAATAGTCTAGTTACCAATTAATAGTCTAGTTAATAATAAATTCAATAGCTTACCTAAAACGGTTTTGGTTAAAACACTCCCTTATTAAGGGCACGAAGATGAAGGTTACTTACATACATAACATCACGCCCATAATCCCCGAAGGGGTAGGCAGAGTTAAAGAGGCAGCAGGCCCCTTCGACCACATTCAGCCAAAAATAAAGCCGGGCTGGGTTAAATGGAAAATTGTGAAAGAGCAGTGACAAGCGGCTAACCTGTCGCCTACACAATCACACACCCAAAACTCGATATACCATTAGTCGCCTTTTACGACATGCTAGGCAAGAACTACAGTTGGCATATTCTTTTTTTTTGTCCCAGATCAACATGGGACAGTGGGCTGGGTGAGATGGAAAGCTGTGAAAAAGGAGTGACAAGTGGCTAGCTCGTCGCCTACTCAGTCACCTACCCAAAAGCCCGTACACCATTAGTCGCCTTTTACGACATGCTAGGCAAGAACTACAGTTGGCACATTCTTTTTTTTTGTCCCAGATCAACATGAGCCAAGTCCCAGACCAACATGGGACTAAATAATGAAGGTTACTTAAATTTTTTTTTCTTGCTTATCTCTGAAATAGTGTTGCAAACATTATTCAACTGTTCGACAGCAACCTTGAATGCCAGCACATTTTATGGTTTTATTGTGTAGACATCTTTGTTATTCAATAAAAAAAATTCAACGCCGTATTTACTTTCTTTATGATGTGTCTGTTTGTTTGTGGGGAAAGAACCTGCGTTCAGTAGGAAGCGAGTAGAGGTCACATCTTTTGTTTGTCGGACACATCGTGTCTTTGTGGCGATCGTTAAAGAAACGTGCTGGGATTCGTTATTTCTGTCGTATTTATAACTGAGTGTTTAATAATAATAATGTCCTCCGAACCGACATCAGTGACGGCGGCCAATCTTAACGAGGATTAGCCAACTACGCAGGTGATATTATAGTGCACAAGTGTGTGCGCAAACACAGGTGCACTCTCTATTCCTTCACTCTCATAGTCCGGTGAGACGGCAATTCGACATGACCGGAGAGAGGTCAGGCGCAGGACCAACGGCTTAACGTGCTTTCCGAGGCACGGTGGTGATTAAACCGTCAACTTCCTGACTTCGAACTGTGACTGAGTAATTTCAATATTGAAATACTCAGCCACAAATTTACAAATCAAGTGTGCCTATGTGTGTGATTATTGGCCAAATATTAAATTGAGTTGTTTTAAACATTTAAAAAAAATATATGACAAGTGGCCGACCGACACCAAATAATTCTAACATAATGATAAAAGTAAAAGTTTTTGTGAATATAGGGATAATCTTTTACGCAATTTTGGGAACGGAATACCCAAATTACAATTTGGTGCAAATATACATTCGTATATAGATAATTACCTAAATTAACACATTGAATAACTTTTGTCCTATAAATGAGATTTCACGTGACAAAATTATATGAAATAAGATCTACGCTCATGGTGATTTATTGCTGAATTTTAAGCTAATTCTAAAGAGAATTAGCTTAAAATTCAGTCAGTCACCAGCCAATCACCAAGACATGAAAGAGTATTTTTATACTCTTTCAAGTCTTAATTAGTCCGATCTAATGATCTTGCATACTCATTGTCAGTAGTACAAAGATGGATATAATTTTCTACCGTTAACGTTAAGTCGTGGGAAATAGAAAGTCATATTATACCTAACGTCGGTATAAATAAGAATATGTCACTCTTTTTTTTCCACTATGTTTTTTATAGAAAGAAATGTTTTTTGTTTTTTCATGTGTTTATTTCAAAAAATTTCAAGGTTTTTTTTTATATTAGAAGCGCATTTCAACGAAAAAGCTGCACCTCTCGTACAAAGTTAATATTTGATATTTTAATAAAATAATTAATAATAAATAAATAATCCGACTACATCACATACATTGATCTGACTCCGAGATAAGTAGCTTAAGCACTTGTGTTGCGGATATCAGAATCAACAGTGGTAGTACAAATATATACTTAAATATTGGATATAACACCCAGACACAGAACAAACACAAGTATTTATCATACGAATGTTTGTCCTGTGGGGGGATCGAATCCACAACTCTTGGCGCATGGGGCAGGACCACTACCGAATGCGCCATCGAGCCAGTCAAACTTTTTCCTTCAAAATATGTACCTACTTGGAGTTACGAATCAAAATCGAAATCTACATATCTTGTTCCCTTGATTGTATACTTAATCTTCAATCTATCGAATCAAATACAATAAAAGTGATAAGTTAGAGCTATACTCAATGTGTGCTCCGCGGAACCCTGGGGTTCCGTGAAGCCTTTCTGGGGGTTCCATGAAAATTGGTACCGATCATAAATATCATAACTCCTGGGGGAAAATCCGTTAAAAGTCGATTATTACAACCCCCCCCCTACTGCCGCCCGCGCTGTTTTAGGGTCCCGTCAAATACTCCGCTTGCTAAAAGGGTTCCATAGCATAAAAAGTTTGAGAAGCACTGAGTTAGACCATCGATATGTTTCTCGGTGTTGATTAATCAAATGGATTTCCAAATCCGGCTTTATTTTGGGGACTAATCGTATATCGGGTTTTGGGGGTGTGATTGTGTAGTTAGCCACTTGTCACTACTTTTTAAATTTTCCATCTAACTTAGCCCAGTTTTATTTTTTTGGTTGAATGTTGTCAAAGGGGGAGGTAGCCCCTACCTCCCCCTTTGACTTTGCCAACCCCTCCGGATATGTCAATTGTTATCGTTATTATTTACACTAATGTTTTTTTTTATATTATGCTTGTACAGCCGTTGGGAAAGATGGTATTAATCTTGTACCATCTTATACCATAAGAAGAATTTATTATTTGTTATTATTATTTAAGTATATATTTGTAATACCACTATTGTTTCTGATATCCGTAACACAAGTGCTTAAGCTACTTACCTCGGAGTCAGATCAATGTATGTGATGTAGTCGCATATTTATTTATTATTTATCCTTTTTTATTTGTTTGTCAATGTAGTTAAATATATTAATTAATGAAAAAAGTGTTCTAGTGTGCGACTGGCTTCGGTACATTTTTTTAGGTTGAAATGAAATTATCTATGATAAAAAAATATTTATTCAGGGTATATAGGTAAGAGGTTCAATCCAGGTTATACAACGTGTTTTAAAATACCCCGTAAAAAATATCATTAGTTATCAAAGCCAAAAGTGTTGTCAACCCTAGTAAGCTGTCATGTCAGGGAACCAGATTATTTAACAGAAAGGCCTATCTACCTATTTTACTTAATAATTGTATACTTTAATAGAGTTATTCTATTTTTCATTCATAAACGTTTGCTACCCCAAATAAAGTAATCCTATGAAAGTATCTAGGACCTTCATGTCTTTCAATCGATCAAAATACAGAATGAATTATATGTTGATATTTATCACGATCACCCATCCGTCACTTGACCACGGTGACAGTAGCTTTACTTGGCAAACAAAACCTTCTCTACGCCACCATATTCTTTGTATTCATTATTGTATTGTATTCAAGATTTAATTTGAATTTAATGAGAAACCCTACCAGTCTGAAGTGCTTCCCTTTGGGTCGAAGGTTCTCAAACTATTGTATAAGAACCCTAGAGGCTTATTTTTATTTATGGTTAAACACTTAACAGAGATCAGATTTTTGATTACTGATTTTTATGTATATCTTTATAATGGAGAGCCTTGAATACTTAGATATTGTTGATTTTTTGGTCTCTGGATGAATTCGTTAAAAGGTATTTTATTCTGAAGATATGTTTGTCTATCGATTTATTTATGTACTTTTTATATTAATTACCTATTGTAACTTGACGATTAGGTTAATTGCCGTTATTTATATAATATATAGTTACAAAATTGCGTTAGCTACATTATATCATCACTTGGAGTTAACAATCAACTTAACAAAGCTCTTAAATTACATTTTCTCTGCCCCATTCATTCCAAAAACATTTTTTTATCACACTGACCCAGACTCCTATTGGCGGTCTTGGGGTCAACACCCAACTTTGGGAACCACCGCTGGCCCTTCCGCGTCGGCAGCACACGGAATCGGTAAAAAACCGTTCACACGCTCTGGTTGTTGTCCAAAACCGGTTTTATTTGAGCGCACCCCCTCGCAGTCTGGACGCGACGAATTTTTCAACACGGACAGTGGTCTCCTATGCATTATTAAGAGTAGTCTTTGGAACGAAAGTTTTGGGTCGTAGCTTACCGTATGCCGCGTAGGGTAAAACTATTTAAAGTTTGTTAATAGGTAACCCGACAACTATTGTTTAAAAAGGAAAAGAAAAAGAAAAAGATACAATTCTTTTCTCCTTTTTTGCAGTTTTCGAGGAAACTTCTTCCATTTAAGAAAAATAACTAGGTACCTAATAATTCGCCAAGAAATGACCCAGTGCAATTTTACTGTCCATCGGTATATTTACTGTACTAACTGTACAGATATAATAAACTTAATCTTCAATGTAAAAGTTCTCTACAAAATGAATTGATTTTATTATAAACTAGCGACCTGCCCCGGCTACGCACGGTGAGAACAAAACAATATTAAACCTACCTCTTTGGTGATCCCCGAAGGGATAGGCAGAGTCAAAGGGACAGCGAGGCCCTTCAACCACATTCAGCCAAAAATAAAACGGGATGTTGGATGGAATATTGTAAAAAAGTAGTGTCAAGTAGCTAGCTCGTCACCCACACAATCACCTATTCCATACATTTTGTGATAAAAAATCGTAATGTGCTCGAACCATGGATGTTTATAAAGATATTTGTATGTATATGACAGGCTCGTTGGTCGAGTGGAAGACCCTGGCCTCGAAACCAAGAGTCGCGGGTTCGAATCCCGCTAGGGGCAAATGTTTCGTGTGATGAACATGGACATTTGTACTCGTGTCATCGATTATAAACTTATTTAAGTATGTCTATCCGTTCACCTAGTATCCATAGTACAAGTAAAAGCTTAGTTTGGGACGAGGGAATTGGTGTCTCAGTCTGTCTAATATGATACTCGTACCTTGTGAATGTCCTCCTAACCGATATTAGTAATCGGTCATGGCGGTCAATCTCAACGAGGATTAGCCTATATACCTACCTAGTGCTTATAGTACAAGTATACAAGTATAGTTCGGAGATAGTGTGAGTCTATAGAACTTACAAAATTTACAAGCTCTGCCCGCTGTTTCACCCGCGTTTATGGTTGATGTGTCGTAGTATGATATTATATAAATACTAGATGAAAACCCGGCTTCGCTCGGGTAAAATGTGATAATACACATGTAGGTAGATATTTCTGTAGTTATCGGTTCTCAAGGAATATTATAGGCAAAGCAAGGCATTGTTATCGATACTATTGCTTATGCCCAACTATCGATAGTCTATCGATAGGACTATCGAGCGGCAACACTACTTATCATCCTTTGGTGCATCGATTCATCATTATTCATTTATTATTAAGGGCATCGTTCATTGTGTTTAATAAATATAGTAGATTAAAACTGCAAAAGTTCTTACGAAAATAATTTTAATTTTAAATCAACTTTCAAAATAAACTAACTAAATTAACAAAACAAATAGCTTTTATGGTTTATTTTCTGTAAACCTCTCTGTTTTAAGCACTCAGGCTTTTTCTTAACTTTGCTAGGTAGGTTTGGTTTATTACTTGGCTTACTATTATTTAAAAAAAAAGATCTTTTCTCTCTGTTATACAAACTGGCTAAATCAATAATGATGTTGAGAAACCAAGTAAAACCATTGCAATTTTTCAATGATTACTCATCCGAGAAGTTGGCAAAGGTACTTATTATGAAAATCATAAATATTCTCTATTTCCACAGGTTAATTATCATAAAATGTTTCTATATACAACATTTTTTCACATCCATTTTATGAAATACTTACGATTTTCGGCATGATATCCATTTAGTTATTATATCCATTTAGCTATTATGATATATATTTAGTGATTTACTTTGTATATCCATCATCTTCCTAGCGTTATGTCCCGTTCTTAGACGGGGTCCGCTTAGACCATGATCCAGGATTTAGCGAGTCTGGTAATTACATTGAAGCGACTGCCGATCTGACCTTCGTAACCCTAAGGTAGGGGAACCAGCCAATTTTTAGATCATGGTTACAAATCCAAAGTTGTTTGAATTTGCAGGTTTCATCACGATGTTTTGCCTCACCATCGAGCTAGTGGTATAAATACGTACATGGATTTGAAAAATCTAGAAGTACATGCCCGGGTTTGAACCCGCACTCCTCAGTCAAGAGGCGCATATCCTTAACGTTGAGCTACCACCGCTCCATATAATCCTAATAGTTTCTTCTTAATTCATGATAACACAAAAGAACAGCCATTTTCACCATGAACGCCAAAAACTAGCTGAGCTGTAGGTATTAACTAAGCTAGTTAAAGGCATTAACTAAGTTAGTCAATACCTCAACTCCCTAGACATGCTGACAACATATTGTAACAATGAATTTTGTCTGGCTACAACTTGATAACAACATTTATCGTTTCTTAGATAAATTACTTATTTCGATAACATCATAAATTATATTACAATAATATATTCATAAAATATGGTGCAATAATAAGTGCTATATCAAGGTTTCGGTATCTGATATAAAAAAAAATCTTTTTTAAATCTTTTAAAAAACAATATATATATATATACATATATTTATCCCATTTACTTTCAAATATGACATATGTAATACGCGCTATTAACCTAACCGCTAACACTGCCATAGAATAACTGAAAAAAAATATATCTAGATAGTTTTATCTTCTTAGTTAATGCAAAAACTTAGGTAGGTATATCGCTATCAAGCTCCAATAGCGAATATATAAATACGAGCTGGCCCAATGGGATTCCCTATACTGAAGCGAGACCTATAATATCTCCGATTGAGTTGTCCACCTGGTATAAGCACGGAGGTTACTTACCTATTCGCAGTCGCCTGTTGAACGCACGCGCGCACACTCGTACGCCGGTCCGACTCGATCGAACGCGAAAATGTAAATAAATCAACGCCACTCATCAAAACGGCGGGAATGTAAATTCAAAAAGAGAATCTAACTGACCAGTGTAAATATTTTCGTGTAAATATTAAAAAAAAAAAGTATATTTAAATAAATATTTTTTATACAGTGTAAAAAGTGAGTGTATATATAGATAGAGGAAATTTTTTTTTTTCTATAAACATATATAAATATTTTTTGAAATAAAATCCTGTGATATTAGAATTAAGAAAACCAGTGCGAGGACCGCAGCAAGTGAGTATTTTTTATTATTATTTGACTACGGCAAATCTACTAAATGGAGAGTTATATATATTTACGTATATCGTTTCATCGTAGCGCTTAAACTACTAATCCATTTTTGATAAATGAGGTATTAATCGATTAATTATCATAGTCAGAGTAACATGAACCATCTTTTAAACTTTTCAATGCGCGATTTGCCGTGGTCGAGTTATAGTTTTTAAACATTTGTTACAATTATTTTACTTACAGAACTGCAAGTACATATATTGTTTAGTCACAGTTAGTAATTACTTCAAATGCATGCTGGTAAGTGGTTAAATGCATGCTATTCTGTACATAAAAACAGATGTAGTTTAAATAAGTACACGACGATTTTATATGAATACACAAAAAAGTGTGAAAAAGACAACAGGAAATATTAGTATTTAAAAAAAAAAAATTTTTTTTTATTAAAAACTAAAATTTCCTTTGGTTATGAAAAATACATATATTAATAGACATTAACAAAGAGAGTTCATTTAATATATCAAGACCACGTGTAGTTACAGTGATACAGATATCGCGGTATACATTTTAACATATGAAATATAAACATTAGACGTTATCGATAATATTATTGAAATACTAAGTAAATATTTAAACCGAAGTAAAAAATAATGTGTTAAGTAGTTCCCATGTGTTTTTCATTAAAAATGTATTGAATTATCGTTGAAAAAAATATTAAAAATAGATGTAAAAATATTTTTTTTTTATTTATACTGATAAATATATGAAATTAACAGTAACAGCTCATTTTTACATGAAATAAGAGTATTAACATCATTATCTTAAAAGATTTTCATACTTTTTAACTTAAAGCTATATAAAGCTAGGTACTTTTGTTATGATTGTATATACGTATAATCGTTTATAGATTTATATATAGCAGAGCATATGTCATGTGTGTAAACACGTTATATATTTCTTCAGATAACCTTATAACCTATGAAATCTAGGTACTTGATAAATCAATGCCTTTATACTCGACTGCATAAGAAAGTGATCGTATCATATCTTATCTTATGATGACATCTCAATGCGTGTTTCTCATGACTTAGTCATTAAGTCAACATATGAAGATAGATTTCAGAAGGACAGAGCGTTTATTTACAGATTAAGGAATATTAGGCTTAAAATCGCATTAGATTAATCTTGCCCGTGAAATTTTATTATTACCTACCACAGTATTAATAAAATATGCATATATTTTTTTACTTAATCTTGCCCGTGAAATTTTATTATTACCTACCACAGTATTGATAAAAATATACATATATTTTTTTAACATTGTGATTTATATTTAACGAGTTTCAAAACATAGCCTATATGTTATTCGGATGTATAAGCTATATGTCAAGTTTTATTCGAAGCAATTCAGTAGTTTTTCCGTGAAAGAATAACAAACATCCTCACAAACTTTCGCGTTTATAATATTAGTAGGCTTGAGTTTTGTTCATGGCCTTGTTGCCCGCATGGTATTCGGTGGGATAAAGATACGTTATCGTGCGTGCATCCCGCGGGATATGTAAGTTTTCCCGGGATATAAAAAAATATTTTAAAAATCGGTTAATAATTCTGAGATATCAAGTAACATACATATAAAAAAAAAACAGTTGAATTGAGAACCTTCTCCTTTTTTGAAGTCGGTTAAAAAAGTAAGTTGTCTGTTCTTAGGACCCTAAATTTTGGTATAAAAATGTATGGTTTAAATGTTAAAACGCAATATACAGACAAGAGTTGCATTCGAATTTATAATATATGGTAAAGATTAGATAGAGTATTTATTGACTTATTTTTTAATCCTTATAAATAAGTAAGTACCTCAATAAATTACGAGATAAAAATATGTATTTCGAAAATATATAAATACGTGATTTGCAATGTTATCAGTAGTATTACCAAATAAAATGCCTAATATATAAAGTACATACAGCATTAAAATAAATCATGAACGGATTGAAAAAACAAATAAAAAATATTTAACTTTATTTATTCATATCTATACGAATATTTAAGTGTCTGTTATATTATAATAAGAGTTTGTTACTAAATATTTATGAATATAGTAGTAATTTAGGCTATTTTTTTATAAAAAAATAACAGAACGCGTAGATTTTAACAAAAAAACTTTGATATAATTCATTTCGACGAAGTCGCGACTAACGGCTACTACTTACTTAAATTTTAACCCTTTACAAAACTCGGTAACTTTGTTTTATTTTCAAATTCAACGATTTCGATATACGATACACGTCTTACAATTTTTTACACGCAATCTTTTTTTATTCGACGAATCGGCGGCACACGGTTATCATTTATCTTGTCTTTTACCATATTTAACCGGGTACAAGAGTATTTGTAATTCCTTTTTTTGTTTATATGAATTGTATGAAGACTTAAGATTAGATCGGTTAGCTCGATGGAAAGGTTACGCGACTCGTTTGCGAAAGGTTTCGGTTCAAACCCTGGCACGATAATTATACCTTTGTATTTTTCAATTTTAAGTATGGATTTATATCATGAATATGTATGTGCAATCATTACCTAATTAGTTTCATTCCCCTATGTAAGGGTAACAATGGATGGCAGATGGTAGTCGCTTCAATATAATAAACAGACGGGCTAAGTCCAGCACCACTATATAAGCAGACCCTGACTTAGAACCTAACGTTAAGAAGATTATTATTAAGTTTACGTAAGATCAGTGAACACAACAAAATTAAACTTACAAACAGTTTGTCAAACTTCCAATAAATAGTCCCGCGGTTTCACTCGCGTAGATTCCATTCCTGTAGGAATACTAGGATAATATATAGCTTAAGTTATGCGCTCATAGTGTGGCTTTGCATTAGTAAAAGATTGAAAAAAATCGGTTCAGTGGTTTAAGTGTGAAAATGTAACAAACAAACGCACATTCGCCTTTTTTATTATTAGTTACGGTACTATATATGTTTGCGAATTCCCAAGAATAAAAAAAATACTATTATGTATTACATTTGTTCTCTGAAATGTTAGGTTATTATTAGATACTGGTTCTATGGCCAAGTCTCTAATAAATTTTATATCTAAGTTTCATATTGCAGAAAGCGTCTTACTTTATATACATAGTTAGCTGACAAATTGATGATAGTCACGCACTACAATTTTTGTATTAATAAAACAGCGTGCAATTAAATTCATACTTATTGTTGAAGTAAATTGACATTGACCTTAAAAATAATACTGGGAAATCTTATATAATAATACTTTGTAAATTATTTTACTGTGGATATCGAGACAATTAATAATAAAATGTACCTAAAATGACCGACTGAAATTATCAGCGTAGTAATCAGCCTATAATGTAGTAGTAAAGTTTTTTTTACATTAACAACTTAAGCCTGTACTAAAATAAAAATAAAAAATACTTCACGATTCCACCGTCTGACAGGACTTAACTTTTTCTTTCATTCTAAATTCGAATTTAAAATAAAGAACTTTAAAGGCATACCTACATTATTTAAGTCGCTTCATTTGCATTAACTGTGTAGTGCCATTTCTACGAAACCCGCTTTCTAAGGAGCCCTTAAATCTGCATCAGGGGTGAACGACCTATGGGCAGGTCTGCACGGGACATCGATAGGTGGACAAAAAGAAACCTTGCAAAAGGGACGAGGGCGTGTATCGTAACTTCAAAAACTTTTATGCAATGATAATCTTTCTTATTTACGCTCTAGAACTATCGGTAGTTCTACAGCGTAACAAAGAAAAATATAAACCTCGGGGTGTATATGCCAAAAATAAAAACGAAAAACGATGGTCAAATGTCTGGCAAATATTCGTGGGTAATGGCTAAATGCTGCTGCTTCAATTCCGAACGCGTATATTTGTCTTTGGATTTTTAAAATAAGTGGTGAAAAGAGCAGTCTCCTAAAAGCAGTAAACTCTTTAGCCACTTTTATTCAAAAATAAAATTGAGTTGAGTTAGATGAAAAATTGTAAAAAAGTAGCGACATGTGACTGCTTGTCGCGTACACAACAAATCTACATACATAACATCACACCCATAATCCCCGAAGGGGTAGGCCGAGGCGAAGAGCGATATGCACTTCAAAACACATTCAGCAAAAAATTAAATCGAGTTCGGTTAGACGGGAAATTCTGAAAAAGCAGTGACAAGTGGCTAGCTTGTCGCCTACGTAATCACAAATTCAGAACTCCATAATCACAAATCTACTACACCATGAGTTACCTTTTACGACATGCTAGACAAGACAGTTGGCACATTACAGGACTGGCCCGTTGGTCGAGTGGTTAGAGACCCTGGCCACGAAACTAAGGGTCGCGGGTTCGAATCCCGCTAGGGGCAAATGTTTCGTGTGACGAACATGGACATTTGTACTCGAGTCATGGATGTTTATACACGTATTTAAGCATCTCTATCCGTTCACCTAGTATTCATAGCACAAGCATAAGCTTAGTTTGGAACTAGGGAATTGGTGTGTCAGTCTAGAGAATTTATTTATTTATTTATTTAATTTATTATTGTTGCGTCCCAGGTTCATTTACCTAAGTAGTAAATGTGTTATTTTAAATGACATATCCGTCAACGTCAATATTTTCGATGTTATACACTTGTGTACATTACATTCAAAACAATGACGTCCTGTTATTGAGAACCCGTAATAACGTATTGGTTAAATTGTTTGTTTAAAGCGCGGAATGTTCAGAGTTCTTGACAAAACAGAAGAAAGTTCTAGAATCTTTAGAGTCGGGGTGTGCTGAGAGGAAATTGTGAAAGGTATTATTTACTAAATA
The DNA here is from genome assembly GCA_951394215.1 of Glyphodes perspectalis. Taxonomy (NCBI): domain Eukaryota; kingdom Metazoa; phylum Arthropoda; class Insecta; order Lepidoptera; family Crambidae; genus Glyphodes; species Glyphodes perspectalis. Next base: position 7,669,919 of record OX596225.1, on the reverse strand, counting down.
GTAGGTACATCACATGTATCCTACTAATATTATAAATGCGAAAGTTTGTATGTATGGATGGATGTTTGTAACTCTTTCACAAAAAAACTACTGAATGGATTTTAATGAAACTTTAGAATAATGTAGCTTATACACCCGAATAACATATAAGCTATGATTTATCGACGTACCACGCGAGCGAAGCCACGGGCTAGTATTTACATAAAAACCTGTGTCCTGGCGATAAATAATTGCAAAGAATATTAATTAATATTAATTCTTCGTGCAATTTAATCGATTAATTAAAAACTTATTACTTAATACGTAGATTCCATTTTCATTTAACTATATATCTTAATGCAATGTGCAAAAGAATTGAATAAACAAGTGTCAATTAACCAAGATGGTAGGTACAAAGTATGTACGCATAAACACATCAAAAATTAAATGAATAAAATAATAAAAAAACAAGACAAAGCAGATACGTGGCTAGTTCGTCCCTTAAATTTCCTTCAACAAAAGATCCAGTAGTAGGTGTTAGTCTTTTATACGACTTGCTAGGCAAGGGGCACAGTTGGTACATATGAGTCCCAGATGAACATGGGACAAAGACGGTTCATGAAATATAGCTTACTAGCTTCTGCCCTGCCGTTGCTTGCGTGGTACATCGATGAAACATAGCTTATGCGTTATTCTAATGTATAAGCTATACTAACTAACTAATCTTCACGCCACTTCACTAGCTGGTAGGCAGTGAGATCCGAAAGCCATAACATTAAAAATGCAATGTGCAAATGTTTTTATGCCTTTTCAACCAAGATAATTTCAATAATCCTGAAATATGTAGTTTTCACAATGTTCCATTAAACTTAGCCCAGTAATTTTTGGCGGAAGTGGTTTAAAGGGCTTGCTGCCCTTTTGACTCATCCTAGTGCCTACCCCTGCGGGGATTACCTTGTAATGAGCGATCTTTTTATTTACTTTCTATACAAAAGTTGATCAGCTGATGGGTTACTTTATATGTATTGACAAGCTCGATGGCGCATTCGGTAGTGACCCTGCCCCATGCGTCAAGAGTTGTGGGTTCGATCCCCACCCAGGACAAACATTCGTGTGATGAATACTTGTGTTTGTTCTGTGTCCGGGTGTTAATATCCAATATTTAAGTATATATTTGTAATACCACTGTTGATTCTGATATCCGTAACACAAGTGCTTAAGCTACTTACTTCGGAATCAGATCAATGTATGTGATGTCGTTGAATATTTATTTATATATTTATTATTATTATGTAATGGATTTTTTTTTAAAATTCCTATATATTAGTTGCTTAGAATAATAAGTTAAATAAGGTTTGCCATATACAAAAAATAACCTTGTATATATGTTTCATGTGTTTTTCTTCTGTCTACTAGTCTCTCCCACAAAGTAATCTTGAAAAAGTGAATCACACACATATTAATGCGTTTATTTTTATTACAATTACTGCCAATAAACTGATATCTCATGTGGCATTATCAAATATATTGTATATTAATAAAATAAAACATAATTTGCCGTATTAAAAGCTTGTCGAATTGAGGTAATCGCAAATAGTAGCCTCGATTGTGGTCATTATCAAATTTAATGGCGGTTTACTGTAAGGGCTGATTTTTCAATCCTCGGATAAATTTATTATATGATATTCTTAAAAATATAACCAAATATATTTTTACGAGTAACAGATATAAGATATATGTATATAACCAGAACCAGACCAATCGGATATTAGTTACACTTTTATAGTTACTTACCAGTTTTTCGATATCTGAGGTTTGAACCAAAACTCCTCGCATGAAAGCCGGCTGTCCCTTATCTATTAGTAATTAACTAAACTTCACGCCACTTCCCTAGCGGGGTAGGCAGAGAGAATCGAACGCCATATGGCACGATCCTTACACACCTCACTCGCCTCTTCAACATTCATAATCCTTTTCATACAAGCTCTACGGTTTTTATGACTTCTAACATCACCTTATGTTAATACACGACCAATCTGGTCGTAATAGGTGAGCCTGGGCCTTCCGCAGCTCCTACATCCTTCCACTTTTGCATTGTATATCTGTTTAGTCAATCTTTCATCATCCATTCTTTCCACATGTCCGAACCACCGGAGCATGCCTCTTCTTACCTTGACTCTGACGCTGTCCTTCAGACTATCTATTAGTCTGCCATCGTTATTATGAGACTCATTTTTGTACTTCAATTTAACCAGAGGGCATAATTGCTATTTTTTGATAAGTAATTGATATCAACCATCGCTTATAATGAATGCTCATCAATCAAAGATTAACGTAAAAGCAGATGGTTTGTTTAACGACGCGATAATTATACAAACGAAAATAGCAAGCTCATGACATGATAACAGCTATTGACGTAAATAAGCTTTTGGTTAATAACGGTATGATGAGTATACTACACATGTATTTATTAGTTATAAAGTGGTTTTCACTATTGGATGATTTCACTATCCTTTTGGCAACACCCATTTTGCGTCTAAAAACTAGCTTCACGCTAGCTGGGTATGCATAGAACCGAACGTCATACGGCACGATCCTTACACAGATCACTGGCTTCTTTAACATTGTTTATTCTTTCATACAAGCTCTATGGTTATTATGGCTCCTGACATCACCTTGTAACACAACGACCAATCTGGTCGTGGTAGTTGAGTCGGGGCTTTTCGCGCTTCCTACATCCTTACACTTTCGCGTAAATTAAAATAACTATGTATAAAATATTGATCAATTTACTAATCCTAGCTTTAAAGTTTATGTATGCTAACACATGACCGAGTAGTAGTAGTAGCGTGGTAGCTCAATGGTAAGGACACGCGCCTCTTAACCGAGGTGTGCGGGTTCAAACCCGGGCACGTACCTCTGGATTTTTCAAATCTATGTACGTATTTATACCACTAGCTCGACGGTGAGGGAAAACATCTTGATGAAACCTGCAAATTCAAACAACTTTGGATTTGTAACCATGATCCAAAAATTGTCTGGTTCCCCTATCTTAGGGTTACGAAGGTCAGATCGGCAGTCGCTTCAATGTCATTACCAGACTCGCTAAATCCTGGATCATGATCTAAGCGGACCCCGTCTGAGCACGGGACATAACGCTAGGAAGATGATGAACACATGACCGAGTAGTCTGAATTAAAAGGATTTTAATTTGAATTAAAACCATAAAAAAAAATTAACAACAGCAAAAATGGATTGGATTGACAGAGGTGCAATTTATTGTAGTGACATGTGGCTATCTCATTTCCTATCCAACCATTAACACAATGACCAACACACAGTTGGTATTTCTTCAAGTTTTAAGACCAACTTGGGAATTGCGGTAGTAATTAAAAAAAGTCAAGAACTTTAATTTAATCAGAGGGTATATTTATTGGCAAACCTTCGCTTCAGTTTAATGATTTATCAATCAAAGATTAACGTGTTTCGTTTGACGATGCGATAGTTATATCGATTGGCAATAACCAGCTTATAAGATGATAAAGGCGGTTGACGTAATACACTTTCGTTAAAGAGTGGCAGATACATACATACATACATACATAAATATTATCACGACAGCAATTCCCGAAGGGTTGACTCTTCCTACTTAGAGTCTAAGAATCAGCAAGCTCTTTCCATCTCTTTTAGTCAAAAACAAAATAAATTGGATGAGATAGATACATTGTAAAATACATACATACATACATACATAACGTCACGCCCATAATCCCCGAAGGGGTAGGCAGAGTCAAAGGGGCAGCATGCCCCTTCAACCACATTCAGCCAAAAATAAAGCTGGGCTGGGTTAGATGGAAAATTGTGAAAAAGTAGTGACAAGCGGCTAATCTGTCGCCTACACAATCACACACCCAAAACCCGAAATACCATTAGTCGCTTTTACGACATGCTAGGTAAGTTAGAACCACAGTTGGCACATTCTTTTTAAGTCCCAGACCAACATGGGACAGTGGACTGGGTAGGATGGAAAGCTGTGAAAAAAGAGTGACAAGTGGCTAGCTCGTCGCCTACTCAGTCACATACCCAAAAGCCCGTAAACCATTAGTCGCCTTTTACGACATGCTAGGCAAGAACCACAGTTGGCACATTCTTTTTTTTTGTCCCAGATCAACATGGGCCAAGTCCCAGACCAACATGGGACTGTACATTGTAAAATGATAGTACTATTTTGTGGCTAGCTCATTAGCTAGCCTATATAATCATCATCAAATACATCGCATAGATCATTAGCCTTTTATGACATTGCAACTTGTTTTGTTTTTGGTTGAATGTGGTTAAAGGGGCCTGCCGCCCCTTTGACTCTGCCTTCCCCTTCGGGGATGATGGGCGTGATGCTATGTATGTATGTAGATACTACTTATATCTAGCCTGCAAATCTTTTGTTTTATTTCTGCTAGTAATAATAACACCATAGAGGTAGGTAATTAAAAGCCCGAAGTTTGCTAAAATTAATGTCATTAAAAACCGCGTCCTTTCTTCTATCCCATTACCGCCTGCATTCCGAATAAACATATATAAAAAATATAAAATAGAGACCCTTTTGGCGTTTGAACTCTTTACCCTCTTGGACTCACACCTCACTGGGTAACAATCAGTATCTAGACATAAATCGACCATCAGGGCCGGATTAACCATACTGGGGCCCCAGGGCAATGGGCTTCAAGGAGCCTCTTTGTATTTCTGTGGTAGAATCATAACTCTTCAACAGTTTTTGACGATTTATGAGTGTTTCTTTGAAACCTATATAAATAAATAATATTTTGACTTGACTTGACTCTCGTCTTACAAACCATCTCTTCCCCGGACGCGGGGCCCCTATCCGTTGCAGGGCCCCGCGCAATCGCCTACTGCCTAAACGATAATCCGGCCCTGTCGACTGTAAATCTATTAACCTCAGTCTCACGGTCTCGCAGTCTCCAATAACACGGTAAGTAACCCAAGTAATAGTGTTTTCCATAACCAAGATTTGCTTTGAAAACATCGCTCGTGCTCGCGTTGTGAGAAAATAACCTGGAAACAAACTTGACATTATGTTCCGCTTTGTTCTTGGTAGTCGGGGGCGATAAGTGGGGTTAGTGACCTGGCGCATTCAATATAGGACATGGAGCTTCCTGATATTTGTAAAGAAAGGGTGGGGGGGAGATTAGGTGGTTAAAAAGTTGACATAGGGTCCTCTTGTTTCTTTAGAGGATTTCTAACAACACAATAAAAAAATATTACCTATACATACCAAATCATCACGTCCGGGTTCCCCATATAGGTAGTCAGCCTCCTTAAGAAGGAGTAAGCCTCTTTGACGTACAATAAACTGGATTAGGATAGAATGGAGTATATGAAAAAATTGTAAGAAGTAGCCAGCTTGTTGCCTGTACAATGAAAAACCAAATACCTGATACACCATTAGTAGCCTTTTACGACATGGATTTTGTCATCTGTATTTTTTAGAATTTTCCTAATTCTATTTTTTATTTATATAAAAAACCTTATTAAAATTTCAAGTTACCACGAATTTTTTTTTTGTGTTTTTTTGTAAAATATATTTTTACGCGTCTGGCAATGTAGAAACCCCTACAATTTTATTTTTTATTCTTTCATCAAAGAAATATTTAAAAAATGCATATTGCCTCAAACATATATTTGAAAAAAAAAAATAAATAATAATATTTAGGGGTTGATTTAGCCCCGCTACTCACCAGCCAGGTCTGCAGTTCCGTGTAGGGGTATAATAGGAGAGGTATGGGACAAGTTTTCAGCTTGCCTCAAATACCTACTTTAAAAAAGGTGCTAGCTTGGACCATGTTATTTTATACTGCATATCTTCCGATCGATAAGATTCATCAGATGGACATTATCTTTATCAACTTTTAAACTGTATATATTGAACATACTTCGTCCAAAATTAACGCAAAGAGTGTAAAGAAACATGATAAACTAGTTTTTGCCCCGTTTTTTCTCTACCATCGGTCATGAGCCGGTCTACCATCTAATAGTTACATTTCTATCTCTCATTCCTTAGACATCATTTCATAGAATTTGTATTCCTAGCAATAATAGCTATATTACTAGACTATGTATTTATCGATCTCCAGCAAATATTTGTAATAAATAATGCCTTGAAAATTTAAATTATTACATCGTGAATTCATATCGGCAGAATCAAAAATTTATAAAACGACCATTGCCTGCGTTTAATCATTAGATAGCAATAATCTTTTAAGCAAAATTATTATATTAATCTTATATGTTTTGTTAGCTCGTGCTGTGTCACAGTGCATAGTCCATAAAACGATTTTGATAATTCCGAAATGACTTATTAAGTACGTAATATCCGATTAATATTGGATGGAGTATTTTGATTCGTTATTGTCTGTGATTTTTTGACTTTTATGTATCTCCTAGCTTCTGCCCGCAGCTTTGCTCGCGTGGTACATCGATGAAACATAGCGTATGTGTTATTCTAATGTATACTATTGTTAAGTATTATTAAAATCCATACAGAATTTTTTGCTTGAAAGATTAACAAACATCCATCCATCCATACAAACTTTCGCGTTTATAATATTAGTAAGATATGGCTATCGCTCTTTCAGCATCCTCTGTTACATCCTGTGCTTAGTCGGGGTCTGCGTACTATCCGCATATAGTCCGCATATTATTAATCCAGGATTTAGCGTATCAGGTAATTACATTGAAACGACTGCCGACCTAGCCTTCGTAAGATAACCAAAACTAACTGATTATAGTAAATATTTAAATACGTGCTACAGATGAATACTATCATCGAAGCAGTCGGAAGAATTTATGCTATACTTTTTAGTGTTTGGACATTTACATAGCTATGGCTAAGGCAGGTTCTTACTTGTGTTTTTTTCATAAACATTTTTGCGGGGTTTTTCGATGTCGGTTTTATTTTAGCGATAGATAATTTTATTTCATATGACTAAGACTGTGACTTAACATGTATTGTACATGAAAGAATGTCTTTATCGGCCACCGCTGACCACGTACCAGTCACGTTTTTGTCTTTACAACACATCTGAGTGGCGAGGAACATACGAGTACAATGGGCCAGTTATTGTTTTAGAAAGAGAAGTTTATTTACGTCATTGGTTAAACATTATCGGTCATTAATAACGTTTTCAATGGGCAGTGTAAAGTTTATTGCCGTGTTTCTATGGTTGGTTTGTCCGTCCGTATACCTACGCTAGATATTTTTAGTCATAATAGAATCACGTAAGTTATATTGCGCAAACATACGTGATACTATTATTTAGAGTTCCGTACTTAAAGGGTAAAACGGGACCCTATTACTAAGACTTCGCTGTCCGTCTGTCACCAGGCTGTATCTCATGAACTGTGATAGTAAGATAGTTGACATTTGCACAGATAATGTATTTCTTTTGCCGCGATAAAACAAATACTAAGAAACGGAATAAAATAAATTTTACAGGGGGCTCGCATATGACATGATTATTTGCCGTTTTTATATGTAGTTAATGGCACGGAACCCTTCGTGCGCGAGTCCGACTCGCACTTGGCCGGATTTTATTGTATTTTTTTGGAAATTGGTCTATTGCTGAGCGATTGGTCTGTTACGATGAAAACGTATCCTATATATTTTTTTATAAGTTTTGCTTTTGACTTACCAGAAACATAGATTTCTATGAGCAGTAAGATCATTTAACCACATTAAGCCAAAAATAACACTGAACTGGGCTGAAAAGTAGTGATAAGCAGCTAGCTCGTTGCCTACACAATCACAAGCCCAATACAATATTAGTCGCCTTTTACAACATGCTAGGCAAGGAACCGACCATTATTTTTAAGGTGAAATTAAAATTAGAAAGTTGCGTAAACTGCATTACTGACGTCAAACATGACGTTGTTAATTGACGTCTCTTATTATTGGTAAATCGTAATGGTTGCTTAAATAAATGAGGTAGTACTACAGGTACCGTTGACGAGCTTCGCAGCTGTATACATATTGACTTTGTATATATATTTATATGTTTATCAAAACTAGCAGCGCCCTACAGTTTCACCCGCTTAGCTCCCGTTCCTGTGGGAATATGGGGATAAAATATTGGGATGGGGATAAAAATAAATAATAATAATAATAAATAAATATCAGACTACATCACATACATTGATCTGACTCTGAGGTAAGTAGCTTAACCACTTGTGTTATGAATATCAGAAACAACAGTGGTATTACAAATATATACTTAAATATTGGGTATTAACACCCAGAAACAGAACAAACACAAGTAAGTATAATATAGTATCCATAGGACAAGCTAGCTTAGTTTGGAGCTAGGGAATTGGTGTGGTCAGTCTGAAGAATTTATTTATAAGTTATACACGTTACGTTATCAGTGTACTAGAATTAGACTTTGAAACACAAAATATAGATTTATCGATATCACGATATTTTTGTCATGAAATCGTTACTTACTATCAGTTGCCAAATTCAAATTTAGCGGTGATTTTTATAAGTGATATTGTCAAAAACTAACTCATCTATCATATTTGTCGATTGTTTTTTTATTTTATTTATGATTAAGCTTAGAAGTAATACCTAATCTGCGGTCTTCAATCTCTCTTCACATTAAGCCAAAAATAGAGTCAGATTAGATGTAAAATTGTGAAAAAGTAGCGACAAGTGGCTGGCTCGTCGCCTACACAATTACAAACCCACTATTCAATACGCCATTGGTCGCCTTTTGCGACATGCTAGGCAAGGAACACAGTTGGTCCATTATTTTTAAGTCCCATACCGATACAAGAAATAAATAATAATTAAATAAATAAATTTAATAAATGCTTTTGACTGACACACCAATTCCAACTAAGCATAAGCTTGTGCTGTGGATACTAGGCGAACAGATAGACATACTTAAATACTTTTATAAACATCCATGACTCGAGTACAAATGTCCATGTTCATCACACGAAACATTTGCCCCTAGCGGGATTCGAACCCGGGACCCTTGGTGTCGTGGCCAGGGTCTCTGACCACTGTCACAGTCAAATAAATTACAAATTTCTCAGAAATATTAAATTTCTATGTTTATCGATATTACGAGTACATACTTGTAACAGCATATGAAATACTTACATAACGTAACAACTCAGATATGTCATTACATATTACTAAAATATATATTGTATAATAAGTGATTAATATCAATCATTTCACCATAGCTTTAACAATGACCTATTGTATGTTTTGCAATGATTACATTATTTAGTAATAATAAGAATTTTAATGATAGTATTTATTTATTGAAGTTGAGGTATTTATTATGACATGAGTACCATTGAAGATATTAACTTCGTTAGATTTTTTTTTACATTTATTTTAACTTAGGTTCAAAGTGGTGGAAGGAGCATCTTCCTCCTTCAACTCTGCTTACCCCTTAGGGGATGGCAGATGGGCTGATATAAATATATTATCAAATATTTATACTAATTTTGAATGTGCAAAGTTCATGTACAAAGACGTTTTAAATATACCAATAGAAAGATGCTTACTGGTATTTTATCGCTACATCTATAGACATATAACAAGAATACTTCAAAGGATTGCAATGACTTATCTTAATGACAACGAGTGCATACAAATTACTTGTTTACCTTAATTAAGTTAATTTTATTCGTCACATATGTAAAACAGTCCTATTATAATTCGATAACAATTAATCAATTTAATTAATGATTTCAATTACACAATAATAGGATGGTTACCCAATCAGCAAATATTTCATGCCCTATTATGAGGTAAGATGGTACATGTAGAATGAAAGTCTGTTTGTTACATTTTCACGACTAGACCTGTATGATTTATATGAATAGACTCGATAGTATCGGTACAATCGATAGTTTTGTACTATCGATAGTGTCGATCCAATCGATAGTTCATTGGTTAGCAGCGACCGAATCTATCGATACTACCGATAGTATTGCTGTTCAACAATAGTTTTCAGTATCGATAGACTATCGATACTATCGATTGTCTTCAACTATCGATAGGCTATTGATAGACAGTCGATATTGGTCTATCGAGCGGTAACACTACCCCATATACTATTAGGGTACTGTGATTTAAAAGAAAGTGCCAACTGTGTTTCTTGCCTAGCATGTCGTAAAAGGCGACTAATGGTATTAAATATAATCCCGACACACCATTAGCCTCTTGTTCCGACATGCTAACTTAAGAACACAGTTGGCATATTCTTTTTAAGTCCAAGACCGTTAAGGGTCTCGATAGCTACAGGTTTTAATTAATTCTATTTATAGACCTTTGAATAAACACTAGCCATCTTGAACTGGAACTCGAACCTTAAACTAGACCATCGGGCAATCCCCTTAGAACAACTTAAGAGGAAAAAGACTCAAATGCGATGATTTTCAGATTCTAAAATAAGGAAAATGACGTTCAAACAGAAAAAAAATGCGTTTAAGCTTTGTACTGTTGACAGTTGAAATGCTTGGTCTAGTCGTTTTCCTGAATAGTGTATGCTACCAGGCCTTTTTATATCGTAACTTGTTTTAACGCCAATTTTGCCTCCAGCGGAATTTATAGTTTTTTCGGCGATGGAACATTGCCTATGTCTTTTCGTAGGGTTCCAACTTTTGGTCTACATATTTACTAAATTTTATTCTGAACGGGCGAGTAGTTTGGTCATCAAAAGGTAATCACCGTCTTCCTGGCGTTATGTCCCGTGCTTAGACGGGGTCCGCTTAGGCCATGATCCAAGGATTTAGCGAGTCTGGTAATTACATTGGAGCGACTGCCGGTCTGACCTTCGTAACCCTAAGATAGGAGAACCAGACAATTTTTGGATCATGGTTACAAATTCAAAGTTGTTTGAATATGCAGGTTTCATCACGATGTTTTCCCTCACCGTCGATCTAGTGGTATAAATACACTTATAGTTTAAAAAATCTAGAGGTACGTGACCGGGTTTGAACCCGCACTCATCGGTTAGGCGCGTGTCCTTACCATTGAGCTACCACCGCTAATATCAAAAGGTAATACAGATGTTTTTTTTTGCATTTTTAATATGACATGCTAACCCCACCATCGCGTCTGCAATCCGAGTAGGCCGAGTCTAAAGAAAGAGAAGAACGATAAAAAAAGTTGTCAACTCCAAGCTTACACAATCAGTGATTATGTAAGCTTTGTGATTATTAAATCACAAACTTTTTAAGTCGTCTTTTATGTCTTGGCAAGGAACACAGTCGGTACATTCGTTTTATGTCCCATACCAACATAACACCATGGGATTTTTAATATCAGCAATACATACATACATACATAACATCACGCCCATAATCCCCGAAGGGGTAGGCAGAGTCAATGGGGCAGCAGGCCCCTTTAACCACATTCAACCAAAAACAAAACTGGGCTGGGTTAAATGGAAAATTGTGAAAAGGTAGTGACAAGTGGCTAGCTCGTCGCCTACACAATCACATACCCAAAACCCCAAATACCATTAGTCGCCTTTTACGACATGCTAGGCAAGAGACACAGTTGGCACGTTCATTTTTAGTCCCCGACCAACATGGGACAATATCTGTATATTGTAATATCAGCAAGGATTATAATATACAGATATTTTGGTGTAAATTCGTCTAAACTACTCATGCATGCCGGCTCGAATTCTAATGAAACTTTTAGGCCATTCTCGGATGTTACAAAAACATCGTCAGTTCATAGAACCGATTGTATTTGAGGCAAAAAATGTCTATAAAACTCATGAATGGTTTGTTATCTTAATCGATTATGTTTTTTACTAGCATAAGTTAACGGGAAACGGTATTTTTGGTAGTATTATTTAACCGCTAGTTTCTGTACGTGAGTTCATCTGTGTTTATTTCAGAAGTGACGAAAAACATTAACTTGGAATGTTAAAACTTCAACATGAGTTCAAGAAGTTAGATTGACATAAGTGTGTGTTACATACATTGATCATGATCCAAATAAATCGCTTCATGTCACCTTTAATTGATTTGTCTGATTCCTTTTTTATAAAGGTCAAAGGACAATGGTTTCTAAATAATAACCTGGCAGGGTAAATCCAAGGTTATGGTGTAAGCAGATATACCTCTAGGACAGTGGTGCCCAAAGTTGTCTAGGCTACGACCCATGTAAAACCAGTTTACAAACTCGGGAGCCACCTTTAGGAAATTTAATACCAATATGAATAAAGGTAAGAAGGTTGGATCCGTCGATTAATGTATCGTTCGTAGGACCCGTTCAGTATTCGCTCGCGAAATACTAGTGGAGTCGCGACCCACAGTTTGGAAAATCCTGATCTTGGAAAATGGTGTCCCGTTAAAGAGTTTCAAAATTCAACAAATCTGGTATACCCAATACTTTCTATATCTCTACTTAGGTACAAGGTTATTATATGTGCAGGTGACTCTATCTGTATGTCATCTTCTCGCGCTAAAACCACACAACCATCATCTTAATAGCGTTATGTCCCGTGCTTGAACTGGGTCCGCTTGGACCATGATCCAGGATTTAGCGAGTCCGGTAACATTACATTGAAGCGACTGCCGACTTGACCTTCGCAACCCTAAGTAAATTAGATTTGAAAAATCCAGAGATATGTGCTCGGGTTTGAACCCGCTCCCATCGGTTATGAGGCGCTTGCCCTTACCATTGAGCTACCACCGCTCTTACACCAACCGATTGCTATAAAATAACAAAAATAGTTTGAGTATAGCTGTGCTAGAATATTTCGATTAAATAATTAACCTAGTTATTAGAAGTAGAGAATTAGGGCATTTTTGTCAACTCTTAAAAGTAGAGTGTCAAATTCTTGCTTATGGAGTTGCTGACATTGTGTTTCGTGTGACGTTTGACTTTACTTAGATAGGGTTGCAACCTATAATTTTTAATTAAAATAATTCAGATTTATAATATTAAACTACAAGTGGCCTGCGACTACGCCCGCGTGAAATTTAATACATAATACAGACGGGAGATGGGGATTCCGTGCAAAAAAAAACAAAAAAGGCGCAATATTGGGAATAGGAAAGATTCGATAAAACCGATGCAACAGTTTTAAAAGAAATTATTAGACAGACAGACAAATTTTTATTTTTTATTTTAAAATATTACACAAAACTTGATAGAGTAACAAACATCAAACTAAACAAACTGGTCTTACTCATAAGATTAACATAACAAGCGTGTTTACAATACTAACTACAATAATTCTGCGTAAACAAAAAATGCAACAGTTTTGATTATACACGAGAAAATATTTTTACGGTCACACATAATTTGTTATAAAAGCAAGTGAGAGTTTTTACAAATACAACAATGTAAACAAATAAACAACGCTTTTGTTTACGTTAACAAATACGAAACAATAACTTTTGCCTATAAAGTCCGGTATAAGAAATATAAACCCTCATCAGTAATTAATTTAATAGTGATAGTACCTCCTGTTCCCATGGGAATATTAGGATTAAATATAGCCTATATATGCTGATAAGGTAGCTTACTTATTATTTTTATTTAATTAGTTAAAGTTTCAAGAGCCAACCCTGGATACATCACATATTTTTTCGCTGAATAGCATATTGTAGACTGTCTGACGACCAAGCCAGCTGTATCATATGGTCCGTATCTAAGTTGTTGCTAAGGCCTTATATCTAAGTGAGGAGTAAGTTAAGTCTAAGTTGCATCTAAGCAAGGACTACCGTTACCAGGTCTAGTATGCAAAATAACAGTGAAGGTTCAATGTCTTCACTCGTTTATAGGAAACTAATGTTTTTCCGGGGTTTCACTTGCGTTATAGTGTTTGTAATGTTGCGTAGTGACCCTGCCCCATGAGGCAAGAGTTGTGGGTTCGTTACCCACCCAGGATTAACATTCGTGTGACAAATACTTGTGTTTGTTCTGTGTCTGGGTGTTAATATCCAATATTATATCTAATTTAAGTATATATTTGTAATACCACTGTTATTCCTGATATCCGTAACACAACTGCTTAAGCTACTTACGTCGGTGTCAGATTAATGTATGTAATGTAGTCTGATATTTATTTATTTATTACACCGAATTTTTTTCTGGGTAATGTGTATCGTTTTTGCATCACATATAAATATATGAATAGTAAATATATGAAAAAGAGAAGAGTTTGCCAGGTCGGGCTTAGTAGTTAGAGACGTGGCGAAAACAGAAGCCGCAATTTCGATTCTGCTAAAGGAATGCGATGAACATGGTCATTTGTAATCGAGTTATGGAGGTTCATAAAGGATATCTTAGTTTTTCTATATAAAAACTAATATCCGTTATCTAGTATTAATACATGCATGCATTAATTAATACATTTGGAGCTAGGGAATCGATATATGATTTAAGTATTAATGATTCGATGGGGTTAGGGAATCATCCTATTATTACATACATACATAACATCACGCCCATAATCGCCGAAGGGGTAGGCAGAGTCAAAGGGGCAGCCCTTTAACCACATTCAGTCAAAAATAAAACTGGGTTTCTAATATTTGGGAGTAATAATCTTACTATATCGAAGCTGGCCATTTCATAAATATAAAAATGTAAACACTAGTTTACGCCATATCGACGCTTAAGAACCAAGACCATCTATCTACAAAAAGTCGACTTCACAGGAGACGAAAAAAACGTTTTATTTCCTTAAATTTATTACGTCACGTAACAGGTGGTATTGGTATTTTTTCATAACTTCTTATTTAATGCGAATTTGAGGTTACTGATCAAAGGAAACGATGCGTAAATTAATCATAAAAATAACTGCATTAAAAAGTAAAAAGCGCCAAAAGTGTAGATAGATGGTCTTGGTTCTTAAGCGTCGATATTCTAAACTAGCATTTTGGTAACCTACAGAGATGCAGAAGACCTATCCAGCTAGAAATCAGTTATATAATACGATTGATGTAATACCTAGCGTATTTATTTATTTATTTATTGTAATCGAATGTTATCATTTATTCGTATTGTACTTGCTTCTACCTCTTGAAGTAGATAACATGGATTGTGTTAACTGAAAGAATGTAGTATCTAGAAGTTTATCAAACATTCGGCACTCCTTAATAATGTCAAAGTTGGTCAAGAACATGGTTAATCTTTGACCTAAATTTTTCGTTCCTGAGTTTAACTAGACCAGACTTTGAAGGGACTGACATAGATTTCATATGTTGTATTTGTACTTCTTTCTTTCATTTTTAGGGAAACCAGACAATTTATTATATTTATAGTTAGATTAATGTTTAGGTTTTAGCTCGATATTTTTCACCATCGCCTAGAAAGTGGACCATATGTTTTAAGCCTAAATTCGACAAGTTCGATGGCGCATTCGGTAGTGACCCTGCTCCATGCGCCAAGAGTTGTGGGTTCGATCCCCACCCAGGACAAATATTCGTAATAAATACTTGGGTTTGTTCTGTCTCTGGGTGTTAATAGTGTATTTAAGTATATATTTGTAATTCCACTGTTGTTTCTGATATCCGTAACATAAGTGCTTAAGTTACTTATCTCGGAGTCAGAGCAATGTATGTGATGTAATGTGATATTTATTTATTATTATTATTTATTTATTATCTTCCCAGCGTTCCATTCAGTTTTTAATAAATAAAAAAATATATATTAAACCCGTATATCCAGGATTACTTGGAACGTAGATATTAATCCAGGTTTGAACTAATAACCTTCGTGCAATTCGTTCCGTCAAAGAGAAACTATCCTATGTTATCATACATCTATAAATTTTCTCAGAGCAATAAGTATTATTTTTGTTATTCCAGACTATAATTAAACTATGTGCCAAATTTTATCCATACATACATACAATATCACACCCGTAATCCCCGAAAGGGTAGGCAGAGTCAAAGGGGCAGCTGGCCCCTTTAACTACATTCAGCCAAAAATAAAGCTGGGCTGGGCTAGATGGAAAATTGTGAAAAAGTAGTGACAAGTGGCTAGCTTGTCGCCTACACAATCACAGGCAAGAACCACAGTCGACAAATTCCTTTTTTTTTAGTCCCAGACCAACATGGGATATATAAATATATAATCTTCCATTTTATTATTATTTATATAATGTAAGATGTTGAAACCATGAAAAATTCTTAGATTTTATCCAAATACGATTATCAGCCAATTACTAACTTTTTATGCTAAAGTAGATAAGGTTTAATGTCTATTTATACTTATACTTATCTATACTAATATTATAAAGCTGAATAGTTTGTTTGTTTGCTTGAGCGCGCTAATCTCAGAAACTCCTGGTCCGATTAGAAAAATTCTTTCAGCGTTAGATTATAGAGAATAGAGAATAGAAACAGAGACCCGTTTATAAAGAAAGCCTACAGAATATATTACATTAACCATAAACGCGAGCGAAACTGCACAGCTAGTCTATTAATAAATAATCTCTCGACGAGTTGGTCAACTGATCCCTGTCGTCTAGCCAATTGTTTAAGGTAACGTAATCGTTCGTCAAGCACTTGGTTGCAGTAGGCCGATATGTTTATCAATATATGACTTCGGTTATTACTAATGATTATTTATTCGTGTGTGGGTCGTAAAACTCACGTGGAGTGTCGCACGTGCTCCGTGTCAATGTACCTTATTGTTTTTACCACTAACATACTATATATCTTTACATCTGAAATCTCCGAAGGATAAGAGAAGATAAGAGGTTTAAAAAACACTTTAACCACTTTTAGCCATAAACTAGCTGTGTCTGCGGTTTCACACGCGTTTATAGTTAATGTTATATAGCCTATAGCAGGGTTTCTCAAACTTATGGCTCCAAGTACCCCTTTTAAAGTCTAGGGGGCGGCAAACCCCTAAACTCAACCCCCCACCTTAGAATAGGTTCAGATCAGACAGTACGTTCAATAGCGTGTCGCACGGGGTAGTCGTTCATCATCCTCCATTACGTAAATCTTCCCGCGAACCCCCTATGATCGAATGGCGAACCCCTAGGGGTTCGCGGACCCCCCTTTGAGAAACGCTAGCCTTTATCATTCCTCGACAAATGAGGTGTCTAACACTGAAATAATTTTTCAAATCGGACCAGTAGTTTCTGAGATAAGCGCGTTCAAGCAAACAAACAAAATTGGTTAAATGGAAAATTGAGAAAAGGTAGCGACAAGATGCTGTCACCTCGCTTAAATAATCACAAGCCCACTATGCCATTAGTCGATTTTACGACATGTAAGGCAAGGAACACAGTTGGCACATTTTAAAGTGCCAGACCAAAATGGGACATTTATAATAATAGGAGGATAAAATCGAACATTTACGAAACAGCTGCACGATAATCTGACATTGCACATTAATTTCCTACTTAAATTGTACAAATATTGTGTAATTTCAATCAATAAATTCAATTACTAATATTGTAAATACGAAACTATTTATGTCTGTTACGTTCATGCTTAAATATATTGTATTTAAATTTGTTAGGACAAAATTTTAAGCCCTTTAAAAGGTCCGATGTTCGTCTGGAAAAGAATGTGTCAGTTAAACTAGTATGTCGTTAAAGGCGACTAATGGTATATCGGGTACTAGAGATGTGATTGTGTTGGCGATGATAAAGCCACTTGTCACATTTCTTTTGCAATTATCCGTCTAACACAGCTTAGTTTAAAAAAAATAAGCCAAAAGTAATTAAAGTACCCGCTGTCTTTGAATCTGCTTGAAACTTCGGGGATTCAAATTCAAATTATTTATTTCAGTAGTCATAGTACAATAAATCATTCACACAATTTCTTAATCTACCGTTCGTTATTAAATTATAGTTAGTGCTTAACAATCTGAAGTATGTCAATTATATACTAAACATACGCCCATAATCCCCGAAGGGGGTAAGCAGAGTCAAAAGGGCAGCATGCCCCTTCAACCACATACAGCCAAAAATAAAACTGGGCTGGGTTAGAATGAAAATTGTGAAAAAGTAGTGACCAAGGGCTAACCTGTCGCCTACAAATATATACTAAATTACATATATGTTTATTTAGGCTTATATGTAGGTATTTAATTATATTACATAGTTTGAGCCTGAACTAGGTAGTCCTGTGTTTCAGGGATTGAGGGCGTGATGATGTGCGGTTCATTTTCTAGAACAATAGGGATGTTGACACCATTTATATTTAATTTCGTAACATCAATTCCGTAAAAGATAGTATCGTAGTATGTTATAAAACCTTATTGATTTTGAATAATATTGCGTCTACGATTTTACAAAGACTGCTTAATATTTAGTCAGTTTAATATACGAAATTATGACGTCATAAACTGATAAGCCCATACGAAACCTATAGAGTGGTGGTGTTTTGACAGCTTTTAAAAAGAATCTCAATTGACTAGCCAGTCAACATCCCTATATAAATGTCTCGCGGAACGCACGAAAATGTGCAACAGACCGAAAATCACACGAGTGGAGCCGCGTACTTAAACTAGTGTTCCATAACTTCAACTTAATGTAGCATAATACTTAACAGTGATAATGTTCACAGCTGATAGGGCTACAATTGGCTACAAGCGATTGCGCCAGAATTGTCGCAACGCGGCCGACCGTGGCGTTTGCGACACGAAACGAAATCACGACTTTTTATCTGAAACGAATAAATGCTGTTAGTTTTGTGCTAAGACTCAAAATTGCAATACCAAGGACGTTCAGCGTTAGGATTTACATACATCCAAGAGTGTTATTGCATCAATTTGGGGCCTCAATCTGTGTAAGATTGTAACGTGTGTAAGCGACAATTTGTGCAAGTTATCCACATCAATACAACAGTGCAGGATGGTTATGTTATAGTAGGTGATTGCCCTGTGCTTTTGGGGGGACCCCCCCCCCCTCCCCTCTCCCCCAAAAGAGGCAAAAGATACAAACAATGGAAGTTATTTAATGCCAGTCATTCAAGAGCGTTTTTGTAATCGTTTTCTTAGGGCTTGCTTGTTCAAACATTTTTTTTTTCTATTTATTCGGAACAAAAAATATCATTCAATGATGCTTATTTAAAAGTACTTTTTTACTAACATTGCAGCATTTTTAGGGCGAGTCTGATAACATTAAAGCTTCGTAGTTTTTAGACAGGGTAACCAGACAGAAATTTGATTGCGTTTTGATATGACTGGTCGTTCTCAGTCTAAATTTAATCATCTCTATGGTCCTCAAAGTTTAAAGAAACATTGAACACGACGTTGTCCATTATCTGCCGCATATTTTATAATCTCCATATTGAGCGGTCAACGCTAATTGGGTTAACGACATCGTCAATTTGCTATCGCAATTGTGTCTAACAGTCCATCAATGATCTCGTAATTGTCAATTTTGACAGTACCCTAATAGCGAAACTATCAAAACTGACAATAAAGAGAACGGTTTAAATTTATAGAGTATGTTTCAAAAAGTTTGAGAAGCACGATTACTATGAGATTACATAACATCAGTATGTTGCATGTTAAATTAATTAGTTAACATATAACGTCTATAGATTACAACTAACGCATTAATTTACGTACATAACATCACGTCCGTTATCCTCGGAGTGAGCAGAGTCAAATGTGGTTAAATAACCTCTTTCAGCAAAAAATACAACTGGGCTGGGTTAGGTAGAAAATTGTGAAAAAGTAGTGACAAGTAGCTAACTCGTCGCCTATACAATCACTCACCCAAAACCCTATACACCATTAGTCGCTATTTACGGCATGCTAGGCAATGAACACAGTTGGCGCATTCTTTTAAAGACCCAGACCAACATGGGAAAAAGTAATGTATAGTTTTATTGTCTATTAAATAGATTATTGACGCTACAAACGACAGTTTAATTTTTATTTACCTACTGTTTTGATTCTAAAAGGCAGTCGTAAAGTTACACACCAAAGCCGCCGGCCCGGCGGGTTACGCCGCAAGGTCGGCGGCCTCGTTGTGTTTCAAAATAAGGAGATTATGGAACAAAATCAATATGGTGTGTAGACCATATTGTTTTATTGTCTGTTAACAGATTTTTTTCGGGTGTGTAGACACCTTTACATATGGTTTCTATGTGCCTCGTGTAGGAAATATCGAAGTGAGATTAATATATTATATAACAGAGGAAAAATTACATAAGACGAAGTATTTATTACTAAAGGATTTAATTTAATTCGTTACCACAGTCGTAAATTACACTATTAAACGTCTTGTCTGTAGCGCATCTTATATTGTATCTACGTGATTGGTATAATCTTGGTTTTACCACTCCATCATCCTCCTAAGCATTCAAAGTCAAAGTCAAAGTCAAAATACTCTTTATTTATATAGGTTTAAAACAAACACTTATAAATCGTCAATATCATTACTTTCTGTGTTTTATCGGGGTCCGTTTAGACCTTATATTAAATCAATTTTGATTTAATCTAAGGTTTAGACCATCATCCAGGATTTTGCAAGTCTGGTAATTACATTGAAGCGGCTGCCGATCTGACCTCCCTTGGATAAGAGGAACCTGACGATTGGAATCATAGTTACACACCATAGTAGTTAGAATGTGTAGACTTCATCACGATGTTTCCTTCATCGCTGTGTTAGTGGTATAAATGCGTATCTATACATAGAAAAATCTGGAAACATCCAGAGTCGGGTTTGACCCCGCTCCCCTCGGTAAACAGGCGTGTGTCTTTACCATCGCTCCTCGCGTGAGTTTTACCACCTGTGTATTATAAAATACTGTTATAGGGGTCCCGGTCCCGGATAGCAAACGATCATCATCATCCTCTTGCCCTTCTCCCAGTTCATCGGGGTCGGCGCAGCATGTCTTCCTTTTCCATACGTTCCGGTCAGCTGTCATCAAGCTACAAACAGGGGTTGATCGCTTGATGTTATCCAGGGGGATAGCAAACGATAATACCAATTAGTTGTCTTTCTATTGGACTGAGCATTTTTTTCAGGAAGGTCTACGAACTATTGAAGTAGTAAAAATCTAGTTAATTGGCTAAGTGGATGTGTTTATTTGAAACTAGCGAATTCGCCCGCGTGGTACATCGATGAAACATAGCCTATATGTTATTCGGGTGTATGAGCTATATTATTCTAAAGTTTCGTTAAAATACATTGTGAAAAGAGTAACAATATTAGTAGGAAGTAGGATATTTGTCGCAATGAAATAAAGAGTTTTTACTTAAACAGAAAAGTTTACGACTATTCCTTTTAGAAAAGGATGTTTTTTTAATATAGGTATGTACCTAATGTACCTAGCTAGATAAACACATAGCTATATACGATTTTATATCATTAAATATAAATTTCAGTCTATAAGCTAATTAGGATATTTTTCATAAAAGGTTCGGAAATGTTCTTTTATAGCGTTAAAATTGGTTTTAAATTTCCTGTAAAGTTAGTATTTTCTTTTATGTATAAGTACACCAATAACTTGTTATTACTAAGAGGTAACTTCCTACATTATAATATACATTATATAAAGCTTTTTCCTCATAGAGTAACTATAAATAAAATTTAAGTTAATATATTTCTAATTCCACACGAATCCGCGAGCGAATGCTTGTTCATAATAAGCCGTAATTTATCATAATTCATAACATCACGCCCGTAATCCCCGAAGGGGTAGGCAGAGTCAAAGGGGCAGCAGTCCCCTTTAAACACATTCAGCCAAAAATAAAACTGGGCTGGGTTAGATGAAACATTGTGAAAAAGTAGTGACAAGTCGCTAGCTTGTCGCCTACACAATCACATACCCAAAACCCGATATACCATTAGTCGCCTTTTACGAAATGCTAGGCAAGAAACACAGTTGATACATTATTTTTAAGTCCCAGACCAACACGGGACAATGGGCTGGATTAGATGGAAAATTGTGAAAAAGTAGTGACAATTGACTACCTCGTCGCCTACACAATCACATTCACATACTTACCCAAATCCCGTAATTTAGCCGTAATTTGCTTTTTATAATATTTTTATTTACATCTTCGTCAAATTCACACTTAAAGCAATTTTCATTCCAAAACCGTACTCTTCTGACCTCTAAGTAAATTGCTTCAAAGGACAAGTGACCTTGCACTTTTGACGAATCGACTTTATTTTCTACACATAAGGTGCAAATTGGGATGACGCAGCGCGTTTCCAACTGTAAGGCGATACAAAGTATCCTGCTTGTAAATTAGATTAGAACCAGACACGGACTAGTAAAAAAGAAGGACTCCCCGCTATCATATTATAGCGTGAAGTCACGTTTATGCATGTGTGAGTGAGATACTTAAGGATACCAGATATCGGATATCTGTCATTTGGAGCACCTATTATGTCAATGTGTGACGTATGTTGCGTGTCAAGGTGGAGCACTTGAGCTTCAATGTCTAGTTAGTGGCGCGGAGTCCTTCTTTTTTTACTAGTCCGTGGGACCAGAGAACAGTATGCGACAATTGAGAAATACGGATGAAATGAATGGCGGGCTATAGATTTGATATGCACTCATGGTGTGTCGCGTCGTGTATAACAATTAGGGTTGGCAACTCATTCATTTTCCTAGCGTTATGTCCCGTGCTTAGACGGGGTCCGCTTAGACCATGATCCAGGATTTAGCGAGTCCAGTAATTACATTGAAGCGACTACCGATCTGACCTTCGTAATCCTAAGATAGGGGAACCAGACAATTTTTAGATCATGGTTGCAAATTCAAAGTTATTTGAATTTGCAGGTTTCATCACGAGGTTTCCCCTAACCGCCAAGCTAGTGGTATAAATATGTATGTACATAAATTAGATAAATCTAGAGGTACATGCCCGGGCTTGAACCCGCACTCCTTGGTTAAAAGGCGCGTGTCCTTACCATTGAGCTACTGCCGCTCAGCTTAGGGTTGGCAACTGTACTTTATTCTAAAGTATTGTACGTTATTTTGGATAATTGTACTCTATATTTTATATAAAGAACGCGAAAATACTTTATTTCGCACGATTTGATTTATCTGGGATTCATTATACGTATACCCAATATACAAACGAAAGTTTTTGCATAAAATGTTATGTAGAATAAAACGGCAGTTACTGGGGTTGATAAGAAGTGATGATTACTTGTTAAAAGTTGCTTAACGCAATGCAAAATACTTTTTTATGCATAATAACAAAGTAAAATGAACCGTAAATAAAGTATTTAAATAGAATGTACTTTTTTTCCTGCCTATAATATTGCAGATATTTCTACAAAAAAAGGTGGCAACCCTAAAACAGTAGCCTTGGTTATTAGTGTTGCCAGATTCAGTACTACATTCAGGTTATATTTTGATGGCAAAAGTAGTCAGGAATGGATTTCGGGATAGCAACTATGACTTAAAGTAGAAACCAGATTTGGGACTCAAAATATTTGGTTCCAATTGTGTTCCTCCACAAGTACCTAGGTCGTTAAAGGTCGCCAAAAACTAATGGTGTAATTGGTATTGGGTTTGTGATAACCATTGATTGTCACTACTTTTTCGCAATAAACCATCTGACACCAATTCTCTAGTTTCAAACTAAGCTTATGCTTGTACTATGGATACTAGGTGAACGGATAGACATACTTAAATACGTTATTTTATAAACATCTATGACTCGAGTACACATGTTTATATTCAGGGTCAGACTAATCGTGGTTAAAAGAGCCTGTACCTTCTTGTACTCCACCTACCCCTTCGGGGATTGCGGGCGTGTGATTGAATGTAATTTAATTTCACTGTGACATTACTAACTAACTAACTAAACTTCACGCCACTTCCCTTGCGGGGTAGGCAACTAGAGAGAACCGAACGCCATATGGCACGATCCTTACACACCTCACTCGCCTCTTCAACATTTATGATCCTTTTCATACAAGCTTTACGGTTTTTATGACTCCTAACATTACTATCAATCAATTGAAGATGCTTATCAGAGTAATACTATCTAATTCGCTTCAAGAACAAAAAATCTAAACCGTCGTATAATCGGAAGAAAGAAAATTGTGACGTCACAAGTTAAACTTTTTGACAATAATTCACAGATGACGTCAATGACTAATCAGTCCCGCCCTGCTATAATCGTTGTGTACATGGTAAACAATATAAAAATCACCCGTGAAATCGTTCTAAATACTCATATTTGCGATTAGTCGGTAATAACACGAAGTTCATTCATGGCTTATCAAGTTGACCATAAAATGTGTAGAAATGACGTCAACACTATTGTTTCAAAGATCGATTTGTCACAAGTTAAAATAATGTTGTCCTCTCCGTTTAATTCTTATCAGTTAGTAATTTTAATTTTGTACATACATACTTAACAACACACCCGTAATCCCCGAAGGGGTAGGCAGAATCAAAGGGGCCCCTTTAACCACATTCAGCCAAAAATAAAACTGGGCTGGGTTAGTTGGAAAATTGTGAAAAAGTAGTGACAAGTGGCTAGCTCGTCGCCTGCACAATCACATACCCAAAACCCGATGTACGCGCATTAGTCGCCGACATGCTAGGCAAGAACCACAGTGGGCACATTATTTTAAAGTCCCAGACCAACATGGGACTATTTACCTTTGTATTTGCAACTTATTGTCAAGTATTAATGATGTACAGTCGGTAAGGTATAATTGTACAATGTTCGTCCGATGAAATGTTACGTACATTTATCACAGCCGAAATTCACAGAGATGCCAGAATCCATGGGTCAGTTAGCTTTTTTAACCTCTTACCATTTTTAACCTAAAAATAAAATTTATATTTTGGTTTTGGGGGTTAGGCGGCAAAATGTGACAAGGGTCTAACTCGTTTAATAAAGAGGTAAAGGAATTTAAGCATCATTCAAAACTTGTCTATTGTTTTATTAAATTCAAGGGATTGCTCAGTCTCGGCTCAAATCCTAGACAAAGGAATCAGACGAATCGGATGAACAGGGCGGACAAAATGCCACACCTCAGTTTTGGGGCCTCCGGCCTTAGACCCCTTCTAAGGCCGGAGGCCCCTACTCATAGAAGAAACATAAAGCCTGAGTAGACCCCCAGTCCGAATAGGGGTCTCTATACTAAGAAGGGCCCCTCATTTCAATAGGGGGCCCCATCTCCAAACAGCATAGTTACGCCACTGCGTACACCTTTACAGAAGCAATCACGTCTCACATTACCGCGCCGAATCGATTACCACTCCATCAGCGTCGTCGCTGTTGCTTGCGCCCGCGCAGCCGTGTTGCTCAACTGGGCCCTTCGCGTGGGTTAGAGGCCCGGCTTTCAGATTTCAACATTTCGATCAATTTCTGTGATCTAGTTTGTGGTTATGAGTGGTGTCAAGAGTAATTAATGATCCCGATGTTTTGGCTTCAGACTTGATAATGAAGGGATTTGAAAATACAAATCTTGTTACAGCTGAAATCTGTCATTGATGGAGTCTGTAAATAGTCTGGGGATTACATATAAGAAAGTATTGAGCAAAAGTAAATAAGAAACATACTTATCAATAGAAAGATGAAGATCTGGTAAATAAGTTAATACGTGTGCCTAATATAGTGTTCTGACTTAGTATTTCCTTACCATTGTTATTGAAAAAAAAAAAATTACTCTACCTACTTTTCATCAATCATTTTAAAAGTTTCTCTCTGCCTACCCTGATAGGGAATTGGCGTAAAGTTCTATGCAACCCTAGTAATAGGATATTATAACGATACGAAGCGGCTTCAATGACTCACCTCATTCTGAACGAACCTGCAATCAACATTTCGGCTAGATAGCTGTCTGCACACCTTATCATTGAGTCACAGCGTGTTTTGAAATCCTATAATTATTTAGCTTGACCGTTTTTGTGTTACACAAACATCTGTATCGATTAACAATCGATACATTGGGGTCGTTGTCTGTCTTGCCGGTGAAATTTAGGGCAGCGAATGGGACCACCTACTTGTATGGCTTGGTGAGTTCATTTGCTTACAGCAGAGATGCCAAACCTTTTTGTGAACGAAGACATGTCATTTCGTTGTAAACAGGAAAATAATTAACTGTGGCAAATAAAAAAACTAACTAACTAAACTATCAACATCTTCCTAGCGTTATGTCCCGTGCTTAGACGGGGTCTGGTTAGACCACGATCCAGGATTTAGCGAGTCTGGTAATTACATTGAAGCGACTGCCGATCTGACCTACGAACCCTAAGATACGGGAATCAGATAATTTTTGCATCATGGTCCAAAGTTGTTTTGAATTTGCAGGTTTCATCACGTTTTCCCTAACCGTCGAGCTAGTGGTATTATTACGTACATAGATTTAAAAAATCCAGAAGTACGTGCCGGGGTTTAAGCCCGCACTCTTCGCTACCACCGCTCTAAATAACTTAACAAGTTAGTATAAAAAACTACCTTTTGTAATTTAAGTCGAATAACAGTTTCAAGTATCTTGTGAACCATATGTTATGCCTCGCGGACCACAGGTTGGGAACCACTGGTTTACATTATACCTTTGGTAATAAGAGCTATGTTATTGGTGTTTGGACAAATGGTCGCTTAAAGGTACAAATATTTACGTAGTATTAAAACAAAGACGGTTCTGTCTTTTCACTTACTTAGATCTTTCAAACTACGCAAAAGATTGATCTAGAGTCTCGCTCTTGAGTGATTAAGAGAAGCGTGTATATAATTGTGGTTTCATATGAAATAGATCATTAACTGATTGGTCGTGTATTAAAAGAAGGTGATGTTAGGAGTGATGTAGAGCTTTTATGAAAAGGATTATGAATGTTGAAGAGGCGAGTGAGGTGTGTAAGGATCGTGCCATATGGCGTTCGGTTCTCTCTGCCTACCCCGCTAGGGAAGTGGCGCGAAGTTTAGTTAGTTAGTTAGTTAGATCATTAATGTTGAAGTAGCAAGTGTGTAAGGATCGTGCCATATGGCGTTCGACTCTCTCTGCTTACGCCGCTAGGTAATTGGCATGAAGTATAGTTAGTTAGTTAATGTCATATTGTTTTGTGCTCACGATCGCGGTTCGGAAATACTGCCGCTGGAAGACAATCTCTTTGAGTCTTACTATAGATTAGGTCACATGGCAAGGAGAAGGACTTCAAAGGTTCTTAACACTTTAGGTGTTAGACACACATATGATAGGAATGATGACGTCAGACAATTCATAAATAACACATTATTTAAGACCCTACATCATTCATCTATCATTTGTTTATACATTTTGTTTTAACATTGATTTAAAAAAAAGTCGTTTGAGTATGCAGAATCGTATCATCTTAGTATTTATATACAAAACCTACGCAAGCGCACTTTGAAAGCTAATCAAATATATTTCAAATGGTTGGGGGTGTTATCTACTACCCTATCGACCTCATTAAGATATTGCCGATTAACTATGAAACACGTATACTAGACAATTTCAACAAATGATCAACACACACTCACAAAATGTCAACGAATTGCGAACCTCTTGTTTGAAGTCAGTTAATAAATTACAATAATTACTAGACTATATGACACAATATTTACATAAATTGTTTCACTATGGCATTGTCAGTACATCGAACTGAATTACTTTCTTTCAAATACACTGAAACAGCTGTGACATACTATTTGTAGACATGTTGTCGGAAATAATGTAGGTTATAGTTAAAAACAAACACACTTGCTATAGTGCGTGAATGGCTTACATTTTAACTTATATATTTATATTTTAATGTTGATCTTTCGATCTAAGACGAAATCTGATTCCGATCTAAGACGAAAAAATTCTACTAATAAAACGCGAAAGTTTGTAAGTATGGATGGATGTTTGTTACTCTTTCACGCAAAAACTACTGAATGGATTTAAATTAAACTTTACAATTACATAGCTTATACACCCGAATAACATATAGGCTATGATTTGTCGATGTACCACGCGAGCAAAGCCGCGGGCAGAAGCTAGTAATAAATAAATAAATTCCCCAGACTGACACACCAATTCCCTAATTCCAAACTAAGCTTATAAACTTGTTCTATGGATACTAGGCGAACGGATAGACTTCGTGTTCATGTCCTAACCTAGTGCTTCTATCATTACATTCTATATTCATGATTCATGTCCTTTATCTTATCGAATCGGATACACCTTAAAATGAAATAATTCCGTTAATATTTATGACAAACATACCGCAGGGGTATTTCATTAATAGATCATTCAACTGTCATTTTTGATCGATGAGAAATAAATTATCAGATACTATTCACTTCTATCTGATTCTTTTTCCTTTTTTCTAGAAGCTTTGTGATTTTTCAGATCATAGCTTTTTTATAATTACAATTCCGGTATACTTAAGTGGATCATTTTAAAAAACACAACGGACCTGACTCAGGTCACACTGAAAAATTAGTAATTGGTTTAAACCCAAAGGATAGCCGAACAATTGAAATGGGTCACTGGAAATCCGACTAAACATACGTTATTGGAAGTGCCGAAACATTAATCACTAATTGACTCTGATACAATAAACAATAGGTTGAAGTTGTACCCAATGTGATGTTTCATGCCAGGTCTCATAACTAACTAACTTGCCGTGTATAAAGGCCCTTTTATCAGTGGCGTAGCGTGCCTCTGCGGGGCCCCGCATAAATTTGTTTTGGGGGCCCTTATGAAGGGTAAAGATTTTTCACAAAAGAAAAAAATGTTTGCATAAAATTAATAGAAATATTTATTCTTCATAATCTGTCACTTTTTTCGAAATATTTAACAAACATATACCTACACTCTTCTTGCGTTTTTTTTTCGGCTAACTGATTAATTTTGAAATTTTTCTTAATTTTTGCTTACGCGTTTGGGGGGCCCCCGTGGTCCGGGGGCCTCGTATAATTGATACGGCAGTAACGGTGGTAGCTACGCCTTTGCCTTTTATCTAAGTAGATGATTAAAGTCGTATCGCGTTGTAATACATTACAGCTGTGTTCGTGGTTGTGTAGTCCAATGCGAGATCGGACTTTTCGTCCGCATAAAGTGCACACAAATGGGTCATGCCAGAATAACAGCGCTCCTGCGCTAACCTGACGCCGCAGGAGCATAATGCTGAGGTAGTGACCCAATTGGCGCCAATTTTGTTGATTTCCTTATATTTAATTTTGTTGTACCAATTTTGGCCAAATGTTGTTATATTTTTATAATATACTTATTATTACCTTTAATAAGCATCCTATTATCTTTGAAATAGCTGAACCCATTTTGACGAAACTTTGACTGACAAAGTTCCGAGGTCGTAAGGAGTACCTTTTTTTTATTGATCGCGTACGAACTAGCTAGTTTTTAAATTAAGTGTTGATTACACGATGAATACAACGCAATTTATTCTTGTTTCAGGCATGGTTGGTGCACCTGATGTGGTTAAGCCCGCGGAGAAGGTTGAAGACCATTCCCCCCACGTCAACAACAGCCCAGTCTTCACGATCAGCAGTGAGTAGCTTGGTTCTTGTCTTGATGAACAAATGTAATACTAATGTTAATGTTGACTGGCCCGTTGGTCGAGTGGTCAGAGACCCTGGCCACGAAACCAAGGGTCGCGGGTTAGAATCCCGCTAGGGGCAAATGTTTCGTGTGATGAACATGGACATTTGTACTCGAGTCATGGATGTTTATAAACGTATTTAAGTATGTCTATCCGTTCACCTAGTATCCATAGTACAAGCATCAGTTTAGTTTGGAACTAGGGAATTGGTGTGTCAGTCTGAAAGATTTATTATTTATTATTATTATTATAATACAGAATGAGTTTGACTGGCGCATTCGGTAGTGACCCTGCCCCATGCGCTTAGAGTTATGGATTCGATCCCCACCCAGGACAAACGAAACGGACAAATGAAAACATACACAGGAAAACAAATATTCGACAACCGACAATATAGTATAGGAAAATCAAATAACATACAAAGAGCTACAGATTGGCGCCAATTGGGTACTTACCTCAGCATTATGCTACTGCGGCTTCAGGCTAACGGCGCAGTCTAAGGACCAATAGGTCCCGGGTTCAAATCCCGTGTCGGGCCATAAATCATGGATGTGTATTTCAATATTCAAAGTACTCAGTAACAGTCCGGAGTTAGGAAGTTGGCGATTTATCACCCCCATGCCTCGTTAAGCCGTTGGTCCTGCGCCTGTCCTCTCCGATCATGTCGAATTGCGGTCTCACCTGTGTTTGCGCACACACTTGTGCACTATAACACATCCTGCGCAGTTGGCTAATGATTAGGGGGTGACCGCTATTGGTTAGGGGGACAGTATTACAAACTAGAATAAAGAACGAAGAAAAACTCCCCGAACCAAATTGTTCCTTAATTATGTAGCAATGTGGATCTTGTCTCATTTTTTGTAATTATGTATATGTAATTTAGGATTCTTGAATTTGTTTTATTAAAACAAACCACTCCGCCTCTCATTTAATTTTCTTGAATCTCCTGTAAAAACAAAGTTTAATATAGACATGCCCGAATGTTTTAAGTTACCGACACATGTTTATTATTAATTAAATAATTAATACAGTATATTTAATACTTGCGTCACCGTATACAGTTGTATGGCGGATATTTCATGGTACTATTACGAGGTTTGAACATCGGTGTTTGAATGTATCTCAAGTTGAACTAACAATCTACAAGAGCGAACAGTGATAGGTATATTATTTCTTCACAAAAACACGTTTACTTGGTAACAAATTGCTTATATAAGTATATTTTGACATCATAATACGATATTACAAAGAGTAAAGAATTCATTGTTTGTTTGCATTGAATAGGCTCTGAAATAACTGGACGGATTTGAAAAATACTTTTACCAATGGAAAGCTATTTAATCAGCGAGTAACATAGGCTATATTTTATTCTGGTATTCTCACTGGAACGGAAAATACGCGGGTGGAATCGCGGGGCGCTGCTATTTATTATAAAGTGGTCACTTTGCCGTCAGAAACAAACTATTCGATTTTATTTATTTGTATAAATACCACAAAAATATTATTAAACGGTTAAGAAAATTCATTGGTTTGAATATGATTAAAATATTACTGTACTAGCTACTGCCCGCAGCTTTGCACATCGATGAAACATAGCCTATATGTTATTCGGGTGTATGAGCTATATTATTTTTAAGTTTCATTGAAATCCATTCAGTATTAGTTATTGCGTAAAAGAGTAACAAACATCCATCCACCCATACGAATTTTCGCGTTTATAATATTAGTAATCTCGTTATTGAATTTTACAAATTTATATGGTGGATCTATAATATATATTATGGCGAAACATATAATCTTTATAAGTAGCCGTCCATTTCAAGGTATGGGCAACTTTAATACTGATGCAACTGGGCCATAACCTTAGATGTTTTACAAATGTCTGCAACTGATGAAAATCTACTTCCGAATAGGACTGCCTGATTTCGGAACTCGATACCTGCTATAATGCTAGTAGGAATCGACTGGGACCCTATGAATACAGCATAAGGGCACCACAACGTCATAAAAATGCCAATAAGGTCCTTAGATACAAGATCTAAGGGCCTTAGTGGCATTCAAAGCCGATATTCCATAGCCTACCAGTATGAAGCTGACCAAACAGGCCCGTTGGTCGAGTGGTCAGAAACCCTAGCCACGATACCAGGATTGCGGGTTCGAATCCCGCTAGAGGCAAATGTTTAATGTGATGAACATGGACGTTTGTACTAGGGTCATGGATGTTTATAAACGTATTAAGTATGTGAGGTGTGTAAGGGTCGTGCCAGGGAACTCCGCTAGGGAAGTGGCGTTAAGTTCAGTTAGTTAGTTAAGTATGTCTATCAGTTCACCTCGTATCCATGTGACAAGCTTTATAGCTTAGTTTGCAACTATGGAACTAGTGTGCCAGTCCAGAGAATTCATTGATTTTTTATTTAAAACTCAATCTAAACTAATAGTTCCTGAAAAAACTATTAGGCAAAGAAACTCCAATACTACCCAAATCTAATCAGAACACCAAATGTTTATTGAGGAAACCCACTGATGTTATATGACATGACACTACGCATTCAACACACAAGTCCGCCACAGACACAATAAACAGTATTGTTATTTGTTATTGTGCGGAAAAAGGAAAACTGGAACGTGTAAGACGGAACGTGACGGGACATACGCGAATGGAATGAGCTGTTTTAAGAATTCGCATTGCATTTAGACAGGCCCGTTGGTCGAGTGGTCAGAAACCCTGGCCCCGAAACGAAGGGTCGCGGGTTCGAATCCCGTTAGGGGCAAATGTTTCGTGTGATTAACATCGATATTTGAACTCGAGTCGTGGATGTTTATACACGTATTTAAGTATCTCTATCTGTTCACCTAGTATCCAGAGCACAAGCACAAATTCCGTTTGGAACTAGGGAATTATTAGTATGTACTTACAAACGTACCATCAGGCCATCCCCAAAGGGGAAGGTAGAGTCCAAGAAGGAATATACTCTTTAAACCACATTTAGCCAATAGCAATCATGTTTTCACAGTTATTAAAAAGTATCTCAACTAATAATAATTTGTCATACGCGCGCGATGAATACTCTAAAACGTTCCAATTGGGACATTTTGTGACATTTGTTTGACGCATTATGCGATAGACGCTAGTTGTCTTGTTTTGCATATGTTCAAATCACGATATCCTTTTTTCATTGTTTGTCAATGTTGTTTGAAACAATCAAATCGAGAAGTAAACTTCACTTGGGACTTCGAAATACATAATAAAAAATACATAGGTATGACAACGCTTGTCACTATTATTATAGGATTTTGACTGCCTCGTTGGTCTAGTGGTAGCATGCGCCACCTAAGGACCAAGAGGTCCCGGATTTAAATCCCGGGTCGGGCCAAAAATTTGTGGCTGGGTATTTCAATATCCAAATTACTCAGTAACAGCCCGGACTCAGGAAGTTACCGGTTTAATCACCCCCGTGCCTCGGAAAGCACGTTAAGCCGTTGGTCCTGCGCCTGACCTCTCTCCGGTCATGTCGAATTGCCGTCTCACCGGACTATGAGAGTGAATGAAAAGAGAGTGCACCTGTGTTAGCGCACACACTTGTGCACTATAATATCTCCTGCGCAGTTGGCTAATCCTCGTTGAGATTGGCCGCCGTAACCGATATCGGTTAGGAGGACATTATTATAGGATTTAGAGTGACAGCACTTGATATATTTTTAGATGAGATTTAAGTGCACTTGACTTAAATCCTACAGACTTTCTTGTAATAGATTCGACGATAAGGCTAAATCTGATTGCACAATATATATGGGTTTAGCAGTAAGAACTAAACATTTTTTTTTTGATTATCTATACTTATAATAAATCTGTAGAGAGGTCAATTCTGTACATGAAATATATTTTCAAAATAACTATCAGGGGGTGATTAGTGGTAGACACTGATGCCAAAAATGCAATCAGTAAAATTTTTGTCTTTCTGTCTGTCTGTCTGTCTGTCTGTATGAATTCCTTATAGAAACAAAAACTACTCGACGGATTTTAACGACACTTGGTACAATTATTCTTCATACTCCTGGGCAGGTTATAGTATACTTTTCATCACGATTCAATCAATAGAAGCAGAGTAGTGAAGGGAAATGTTAAGAAAACGGGAGAAGTTACTCCATTTTATAAGCTTCCGTCGCGTGTGCAGCCTTAATGGTTAAAGTTACATAGAAATCATGTATGACGGAAATAGTCTTTATAATATTAACCATAAACGCGGGTGACACCGCTGGCACAGCTAGTATTTAATATACACATTTAAAATTTACAGAATATATTCATATTTATACCAATATATTGCGTTGATAACTCCGAATGGGCTTATGTTGAATGTTTATCTAATAAAAGTGATTACTAATGATTTGTTAGTGATGCATGATACACGCTGTCTGAAGATAACGGCTTGTTGCAATCGTTTTATTTCAGGCGACAGTTCCGTGATAGTCGAAACGAAAAGATTATTTCTTCAAGTGCAAGTTCAATATGCTGTCGATAAAATATCGATATTATAGAGACGATAAGTATAAAACCAATAACATGTAGAAACCTAATTGTGGTTCGGACATGTGGAAAGAATGGATGACGAAAGATTGCCTAAACAGATATACAATGCGAAAGTGGAAGGATGTAGGAGTCACGGAAGGCCCAGGCTCACCTCCACGACCAGATTGGTCTTGTATTAACAGAAGGTGATGTTAGGAGTCATAAAAACCGTAGATCTTGTATGAAATGATCATGGAGGATCAAGGATGATGAATGTTGAAGAGGCGAGTGAGGTGTGTAAGGATCGTGCCATATGGCGTTCGGTTCTCACTGCCTACCCCGCAAGGGAAGTGAAGTTTAGTTAGCTTGTTAGTAAGTTAGTATTTGTTCCATTTATGGATATGTTAAAACTACAGTAAAAGAATAAGCAAATATATATAATTTGAGTTTCCAATACGTTTCAATTTATTTAATAGTAATAATGTTTCAAAGTTTAGTTATATTAATGCTTTTATATATTTTTATACATATTTGCGCATTAATTTGATTTTTATAAAAAACCTCACTGTGATGGTATAATACATAGGTAAGTATTGTACTCTAACATCGCATTCACGTTAAACAATGATCCGCATTGATTGTGTTTGTGAAAGCACAATATTTACACACATGCGCATGAGCATTCTTGTCAAATATGGAATAAAATAACAAAACTATATCCTCATTGTGATTGCGAAGGCTTTATTACTAGGTAACTTCTCCCGTTGTGCAAACGACGAGCTAGCTACTTGTCACAACTTTTTCACAATTTTCCATCTAACCCAACCCAGTTTTATTTTCAGCTGAATGTGGTTAAAGAGGATTTCTACATTTTTGTCTCTGCCTACCCCTTTGGGGATAGCGAGCGTATTATGTATGTACTTCTCCCGTGTACACTTCAAAATATAGCCAAAGTGGAATATTCCCAAAGGAAAAAAATATATATATTGTGAAAGTTTTAACAATATATATTGTATATGTCATAATATAACTAATTCCTTTTTTTATTTTAAGGCGTTAAAGTGTTATTATATAACAAACGTACAAACGTTAATATTTATAATATTAGTTTGATAAAATCCTACATGTTGAAGCCCCACGTGGCTTGTAAACGGAAAATAACGTTTCTCAAACCTTAAAGAAACAATAATAGGGCAATAATGGTGCAAACAAATCAATTCATCTAGATATGCTAATTTATTGCCTTAAAGTATTTTTGTGTCTTTGTTTACCATATTGTGAGGAAAACCTTCGGTAAACCATTGTTTTAGTTTTGAGTTCTACTTCCTTGATCGTTGCTGTAGTATAAATGTGACAAATGTTTGTGTTTGTTCGTAAACACAATCATCAATGTGTTTGCAAAGTCGGGCTATATGAATTATTGAAAAATTTCTGTCGGTCCAGTCTGTTATGATTCTTGTTTTTGTTGCTATTATAACGAATAAATAAATTAGAATTATACATATATATCATCACACCTACAATCCCCGAACTGGGAGTCAAAGGGGCAGCCCTCAACCACATTCAGCCAAAAAATTTAACTAGGCCGAATTAGATGGAAAATTGTAAAAAAATATTATTTAAATTAAACCACATAAAATAAATTATTCACATCATAAAATAAATAGCACTCGCATTACGGCAATTCAGTACTTGGATACGAATTTAACACAAATAAATCAGCGATTATTAAAAAAAAAATTAAATACATACTACGTACATCGATGTCAAAGCAACGAACGCATAAAATCGATGTGTATTTTGTGCGTTCGTTGCGTTGAAAAAAAGACTTTCCTTTACAAATACAGAGGCAAAGCCGCAAGAAAAAGTAATTGTTATAAAAATGGATAAATTACTACTAATGGTTTTTATGCTAGTTTGAACGATGATCTTGTAGAATAAATTGAATCATTATAATTAATAAGCCGATTACTTTCAATGGATGAAATATCGACTGTTGT
Organism: Glyphodes perspectalis; assembly: GCA_951394215.1. Classification (NCBI taxonomy): domain Eukaryota; kingdom Metazoa; phylum Arthropoda; class Insecta; order Lepidoptera; family Crambidae; genus Glyphodes; species Glyphodes perspectalis. The sequence continues at coordinate 7,633,898 of OX596225.1, read as the reverse complement.
ATGATTTCCTTGACTACGGCCAATGCAAAAGAGAGAGATTATGATTTTAGCAAGCTATGTATGTAATATAAGTAATGTGGCACTTATCTACATATGATTTGATTTATCAGGGGGCCAACTAACAAAAGTTTGAGAATGACTGGTTTGATATGAAAACATTCATTATCATCTCTTATCACTGAATCGAAGTAATTAAACTATACTAGGTAGCGCCTGCGGTTTCTCATGTGTAAATTTTTCCGAATGTCTTATAGAACAGATCACTATACTGGAATATCAGTTTAGGTATATCATACCCGGAATGCCCGAGGGATGTTGAGTCTAAGGGGCAGTAACACCCTATAACCACCCTGACACTTATGGACCCTGTAACCAATTTTGCTAAATAAATATTGGGTTAGATGGAAAATTGTAAAATTAAATAATACATCAATCCTGATCTATGCGGACCCCGACAGGACTAACCACGGCACATAACGCAGTAGGATGATGATATGGAAAACTGCGAAAAAGCAGAGACAAGTGGCTAGCACGTCGCCTACACAATTGGGATGTTGACACCATTTATATTTAATTTTGAAATATCAATTTTGAAAAAGAAAGTATCGTATGCTGTTAAGGCTTATTGATTTTGTATATAATGAGTCTAAGATTTTTAATTTTACAAAAACTGCTTAATATTAAGACAGTTGACTATACAAACTAGTGACGTCACACGTTGACAAGCCTATACAAAATCTATGAAGTGATTTCGTTTTGACAGCTCTTAAAAAGTATCCTCATTAACTAGACAGTCAACATCCCTATTAAATCCATATCCAGTACACCATTAGTCGCCTTTTACGACATGCTAGCCAAGGAAAAAAATTAATACATTATTTTAAATTCCCAGACCAACATCTCACTAATATTATAAAGAAGTAAATATTTGATTGTTTATTTGTTTAAATTCAATAAGCTCCGAAACTATTGGGCCGATTTGAAAAATTATTTTACCAATGGAATGCTACTTTATCAGCGCGTAATATGGGGTATATTTTATCCCCGTACTCCCACAGGAACAGAAACTATGCGGGTGAAACCACGGAGCTCTGCTAGTGATTAACGTTACCATTGATGAAGCTTCATGCATACCTATCATCTTCCTAGCGTTATGTCCCGTGCTTAGACGAGGTCCGCTTAGACCATGTTACAGGATTTAGCGAGTCTGGTAATTACATTGAAGCGACTGCTGATCTGACCTTCGTAACCCTAAGATAGGGGAACCAGACAATTTTTGGATTATGTTTACAAATTCAAAGTTGTTTGAATTTGCAGGTTTCATCACGATGTTTTCCTTCACCGTCGAGCTAGTGGTATAAATACGTTCATAGATTTGAAAAATCCAGAGGTACGTGCCCGGGATTGAACCCGCACTCCTCGGTTAAGAGTCGCGTATCCTTACCATTGAGCTACCACCGCTCTTCATGCATAATTAGCCACAATTCTGGTAAACCTAAGAGGACCTAAGAAACAAGAGTTTCAGTTCTACGAGCTCAGTACCCTATCGCTGTAACCAAACAGAATTGATTTTTACAGATTGATTGGTACAGTTTTTATCGGTCACTAATAACTTCGCAAATGTGTTCACGTCTTAATCAACAATCAACGTAATTAACTATAAAAGCAAATAGCACTAAAATGAGTCACAGAAATGTGATAGGACCTGGGTTACTCAATGACACGATTAGTTATGCTTAAAAAGAGACGAAAGACCTAGAATTTAGAAAACTGTATCAATGTAACAAACAAAGTCATTTATTTATTTTTTATTATAGTCCCTCCACTCCTTTTTCACAGCTTACCATCCAACCCAGCCCACTGTCCCATGTTGATCTGGGACTTAAAAATAATGTGCCAACTGTGTTCCTTGCCTAGCATGTCGTAAAAGGCTACTAATGGTCCCTATATCGGGTTTTGGGTATGTGATTATGTACGCGACAAGTTAGTCACTGTCACTACTTTTACAATTTTCCATCTAACCCAGCCCGGTTTTATTGTTGGCTGAATGTGGTTAAAGGGGCCTACTGCCCCTTTGACTCGACTCTGCCCACCCCTTCGGGGATTATGGGCGTGATGTTATGTTAAGTGTGTGATTGTGTAGGCGACGAGCTAGCCGCTTGTCACTACTTTTTCTTAATTTTCCTTATAGCTTGACGCACCTGATCCCTTCGGGAATATTAGGGGTGATGATGATGTGTGTGATCATAAAACCAAAATATACCTACTGGATGCTTATCACATCACTATAGCAAAATCACATCAAACATATAATCCCGATCATTAATTAATTATGAACACACGGTGCAATAATGAATACTAGTGATCGCCCACTGGACGAAATACGACTTTTATTAGTTTGTTTTTTTTATTATTTATTGAAATAGCTATATAGCTAGCTTTCTGCACTCCTTCTCCATATAAACTTTAACTGTGCCAAATCTCATACTCATCTGTTGACTCAAAAAAAAAAATTAGTCCATTATAGAGATTACAAAAAAATATTGCTCACGTATTTTTTCTTTTGTTCAGCAAACCAAAAATTACGAAGATACAGCGCGTTAAAGGTGCGCGTGACGTCACTTGTTCTGTAGAATTTTAGGAACAAGTGATGTAAAAGCGCCCCACTCCAGATCTTTGAAGCGCTGTATCTTTGTTATTTTCCGAGTATTTGATAAAGCAAAAAATACAAACTCAATATTTTTTGATAATCTGACTAGCGGACTAAAAAAAATATTTTAGTCAACTAGCCTATTCTCATAAAAAGAGATACAACGTTTTTGCTTCACGTATTAATATATAAATAAGAAAGTGCACGTGGAATTATAATTATGTAATTATTGAATATAATTATAGTATAATGTGTACACTATTATACGTACATACATACTTACACGACCACAAACCTAGTGGTTAGTTAGTTGCCTACTTATATACCCAAAATATTATATTCAATAAACAGGTGTTTTCCTCATTTATTACCAAGCAACTCATTTAAATTAATATTTAGATTTTGAACCATCCAATACGTGATCGGATTTAAACGAGAACCCTTTGCATATGAGACACGTATTCTTACAGCTATGCAGCTACACCTTATTCTTGAAAACAATATTATGCAACACGATTACATTATGTAATCATTATACTAACACTGTTATCTGCGACAGTTGTACATATATTTACTTAATTATACAGCATCGTTTCAATCAAAAACCTACATATGTTAATATTTCAAACAAATATATGTTTTGCTAGCTTCTGCCCGCGGTTTTGCTCGCGTGGTACATCTATAAAACATAGCCTATATGTTATTCGGATGTATAAGCTATATTATTGTAAAGTTTCATCAAAATCCATTTACTACTTTTTGCGTGAAAGAGTAACAAACATCCATCCATACATACAAACTTTCGCATTTATAATATTAGTAGGATTTTTATTAAGTACTTACTTTGAGCAGCATCCCCCTAATAACTGAAAATATTTACGTTTAAATCACTGTGAATAAAGGTTAGCTAGTTTTCATAATTGATTTTCCCAGACATTCACTATTCGCTACCAAATATTCCATGATAGACACCAATTAATAACAGTAATTTAGTTAATTGACGTCTGCCTGCCAACAGAAAAATAATAACTGTAGAATTAAGGCCATTATCAGTTAATAAAAGGAATAGTTATTAATGAATGTGGGTATACTAGTACTTTATCAGTGCAAAGACCATAATAGTTAGACACTTATAATAGTATACGAACTTGTCAGTCGCGGCTCTTGGTAAAATGGTCACTAAAAACTTAAGATACTTATAATGCATACCAACTATTAGTACGTGAAGATCTGCTTATAATGGCCAGTTAGTGAAGGCAACAGTTATTATAAATATACATTTAACTAATGTGGATTGTGGCTCCCAACATTTAGTATTATGATTGCAAGTCGTATGGACGTCCGAAATGTTTTTATTATTAATTTTATTACGAAACTCACCATAAATAGACTGCGAAATGAATAACTGTGGATCGAAAATATGACGTAATGCAATAACAATAAAGTTGTGTTCACTTGTGAAGTTGCGTTCGGGCGATGTGCTGGGAATTGTTCCGAATTTGAAATCTATATTTTTTTTATTTGTAAATGTTTTGTGCCAGTTAGGTGGGAAATTGATAGTGTTAAAATTTGCGTCGTTTCTTTTTTATAATGTGACTTAATTGTTGAATCTGAGATTTGAGAGTATTAGATGTTATTTATTATGCTCATAATTTTATCAGAAGATTCGTCGATTTGTGATAACAAAAAATACCTATCACTTTTTATCACTCATTACGCCGCTACTTCTGAATGTTTCGTTGACCTAGAATGCTTTTTAATGTATTTTTTAACGAGGAAACTGTCATTTCCTGAAATTCTTGTACAGTTTAGCTAAGTAGTGTTCAACCGGCGTTAGAAGGGGTCGTCAGTCTAGAAGTTCTAAGTGTTTAGTGCAGTTTTTAAAGTGATGACGGTTTTGAGCGTTCGTGCTAGAATCGAGATGACTCTCGACAAGTTTTTGAAGAAAATGCAGGGATATACTGTCTTGGGTAAAGTATAAAACCTATTTTCTTTATAAAAAGTAAAATAAAACCAAAATGTCATTCGTAATTAAACCTATTGGTTTTGTTTTTTGCTATTTTTCTAAGAGTAATCTAATTATGTAATCACAGTGAAGTTATTAGAGTGCTATCGGCGGTGACAGTAACGGTTCATTAGCTGTATAGTTAAGCGATTCGCGCTACGGTAATTTTTTGGATGGGTCACCACCCTAACGTGGTGGAGAACACTTTTTAAAACTTCTTCTTTATTTTCATGGGATTAGATGCGACACCATCAATCATGATTGTAATTTAATTTAGTATAGAAAACTTCACTACTATGTTCATGCAAAATCTATGGATATTTTGTGTTTTGATCGGTAAACTATCATTTGAAATGATTGGAAAGGCTTTACAAGGTCTTGTGCAAGTCATTCGTACAAACCACCACGCTCGCAATCGCCGAAGGCAACAAACGCCAAATCACATTTGGTCTTAAATAAAATGGAGGTGGGTTAGATAGGAAATTGTTAAAAGGTAGCTAACTCATCTACATATACCTCTATTAGCTAATTTATTTAGTTAGTCAATATTACACTAATTGTGTAACTTTCAAGACGTGCTAGGCAAGGAACACCGTTGGTAACTTATTGTTCAGTTCCAGAACGGGATTGCAATCCAGCGACATTTCTTGCTGGAACCAGTACATAACGAATTGAGCAGAGCTAAAATTGTGCTGGAATCAGCTGGATTGAAAGAAAGAAAGAAGAAATTGATTGACTTGATTCAACATTGCAATCTCTAGGAGTTGAAATCCAGCGGCATCGGCAGTGGCGTAGCGTGGTAGGTCAAGGGGAGGATTTAAGTAAATCAGTCCTGGGTTACAATATCGGCGAAGTATTTGTACAGGGCTCTGAAAACTAATGGAGATGGCATAACTACATAAAAGTGAAGCCCAATTTGAGTGAGAAACAAATATGGCGCCTTTGAGTAGTGTCAATCCACTTTACTTATTTACATACTTTATGTCTCTGAACAATTTATTTATGACGATGTTTCTGAATGTTACAAGTTAGATTAAGTTATAATCACAAATTTTATCAATATTGGCACAATACAATGCAAATTCCACTGACATTGACAACTTAAAGTAAGAAACTAAAATAGTAAGCCGGCTTCACATAGGTATTTCTATGACGTCATATGATGATGTTACCGTAAATAGTTAAGTCAAATATATTGCTGTCTCTTTTTACGTGCAGTATTGTAGACTTGTTAAAAAGAGATAGATAGAGGTGTATGAATACAATATCGATATTAACCATATTTGTATAGCAGATTGTTCGTATAGATTATGAGGTCGTCTTCATTAGTTTCAGTACTCAGAGGTAAAGGGCGACGGGCGACAGGAACTCTCGCTACGCCACTGGTCATTGAACCAACACATGTCGCTGAATCCAGCATTGCAATCCTTTGGTCCAGACCAACATGTGACCAAGATGATACAAGAAACAGATTGTAACAATAAATATACATCGCACGTGACCTGCGTTTACATTAGATTGACGTTTAAGATTCTTAATTAGTATACGATAATTAATCGTCCGCGGTAAACCCTTACACAGCTCTTTCGTCTGTTCTTATGTAAATGTATCAAGGTTAATAAGTCAAAGTTGGTTTATAAGCTGATTAGTGACGTCTTGATCAATATACTTTCGGCGGGAGATAGTAGAATACTTTGCGATGAATACTAGCCCGCGATATCGTCTGTGTAAATACATAGCTTAAAGCGTTGAGGTGAGTGAGGTGTGTTAGGATCGTGCCATATGGCGTTCGGTTCTCTCTGCCTACCCCGCTAGGGAAGTGGCGTGAAGTTCAGTTAGTTAGTTAGTTTGAAGCGTTCTCCGCAAACAGTCTATCTAAGACTTATTTTAATTACTAGGTACTGTACTTGCCAATTTGGGAAGGGAGCTAGCATTGGTCCTAGTATTCTACCCCTTCAGGGTTGCGGGCGTGATGATGAACGTATGTAGTTACTCAAAGTAGCGCGTTCGAACAAACTCTAAGTCAACGCCAAGTCTACAAAAGTGGTGTCCGCTTATAAATAATAATAAATAAACAATAAATTCTTCAGACTGTCACTAATTCTCTAGTCCCGAACTAAGCTTATCCTTGTGCTATGGATATTAAGTGAACAGAAAGATAATTATACTTAAATACTTTTATAAACATGACTCGAGTTGGTTTCGTGGCCAGGGTCTCTGACTACTCGGCTAACGGGCCAGTCCTACAATAATATAATGATATAAGTCTTTATTCAGACACAGTCGTTTTACATAATTTTGAATCTTAACCTAGCGACTGACGAGTCGGTGACACTGGCAACCCGGTTTGTTTGCCCAACCTTGGCAAAGGGCTCCTCCACCTCCCTCCTTTCTGTTCTAGTGCTTTCCTAGTCAATGTTTTCCCGGCAATGGTCTTCATTTCGTCTTCCCATCTTCGGAACTGTCTTCCTCGGTTTCTTGTTCATTTCTTGGGTACCAAAATGCTACGGTTTTCCTACTGATAATATTTTAAGGCGAAATCTCCAAATACATCTTCCTAGCGTTATATCCCGTGCTTAGACGGAGTCCGCTTAGACCATGATCCAGGATTTAGCGAATCTGATAATTACATTAAAGCGACTGCCGATTTGACCTTCGTAACCCTAAGATAGGGGAACCAGACAATTTTTGGATCATCAAACCATGATCCATGTATGTTGTTGTAAATTTTTATGGCCTTCCAATGTTAATCTTCAACTACTCCTTAAAACATGCTTGTGTTGCAAGCGCTTATAACAGGGATAGCGAACCTTTAAAAAAAACGTGCTAAAGTTTCTAAAATGTCAATATAATTGGTTCTTTGAGTACTAGGGGAGTGATTGATGTGGTATAGTCAATCATTGTTGGCACATTTGAGATATCAAAAAGATTCGCTATCCCTGGCCTATAGGTAACAGAGACCTCATGACAAAGCCACTGAAAAAAACCTCACTGACATAAGATACGCCCATTCAGGACCCGCCCATACAACACGCCCAATGCCAATCTGATGTATCAATCGATTAATTAGCCGATTAACGATAAACGAATGCAATACTGCCTTATCATCAATCAGATACAGTTTACATAAAACAAATACTTTATCGGCAAAGGTACAATCGCAATCAGTCGTGATAAGATTTTCGGGTTTTGAGTATATAAGAAACATTGTTTTTCGTGATGGCCATGTCCTGTGGTGGTGGGCTTGTTGAGTGTACATGGTTGTTCGTTCAGCCGAAGAGTTCGCAAGTTCGCAAGTGAAGTGTTGTTAGATGGATACCAAAGGTATTGGAAATAAAATTGGATACAAACATATATGTCCGAAATTCCTGAAGGTGTAGGAAGTCTTAGGAACAATACGCTCATTAAAACACATTAAGACAAAAAAATAAAATGTATTTATATATGGTTAATTAACCGGTTACTTTTTCATATATTTTTTAAATCAAATATTTTTTTTCTATCAACAGTTCAAACTTTTATTACAACGAAAATGGCAATTTTTAATACAACGATTCGAAAAATAATAATTAAGGAACAAATTCATTTTATTTTATTGGTTACTACGGTGATAGAATATTACAATGTTCGTGTATTACTTCAAATAATCTTTTAATTATCAAACTTTATTTAATAAACACCAACACTTTGTAAATGAACGGAATGTGTTTATTTGAATTTGTTTAGAAGGTCGATTATTAAATTGATAATTTAATTAAAATAACAATAGGAAAATAAGCAGTTTTTGAAATTTTGTATAGCCTTATTTTTTACATGAAATATATATAATTATATGTTTGACATAAAAGGAAAATATGAAAATTTATTATATAAAACTTTCATATTTTTTTTGGATACGACATTGGTCTGACTCCAAGGTAAGTAGTTTAAGCAGTTGTGTAATGGATATCAATTCAAAAATTCAACAAATACATTCTTCAACATTAGATATTAAAACCCAGACTCAAATATTCGTCACACGAATGTTGTCCTGGATGGGGATCGAACCCACAACTCTTAGCGCATAGGGCAGGGTCACTAGCGAAGGCGCCATCGAGCCAGTCAAGTGTGCGCCCCCTCAATATATCTTCAAAGTACCCTCAATGTCTTGCTATGTGCAATCACACAAAATAATAAACAAAATTATACTCTAACAGTATTTAGTTAACATTCAAATTGCGTTGCTATCACGTTCTGCGCTTGCGCAACAGGCCTGAATAAAAAAATGCAATAGCAACCTTGAGTTTGACACAATTGACTTTCGCGAGGTACGCTGGGCTATGCAATTTTGTGAGCGCACAAATTACCTACTAGGTCGTAGGTACACAAAGAAATTTGGCGTTTCAGAATATGTCCAGTGAATTCCTAATATAATATATAAAAACACTATATTTGCCAAAAACACAGTTGGTACATTATTTTAAAAACCCAGACCAACATGGGACAATAGGCTGGGTTAGATGGAAAATTGTGAAAAAGTAGTTACAAGTGGCTAGCTCGTCGCCTACACGAACACACACCCAGAACCCTATATACCATTAGTCGCCTTTTACGACATGCTGGGCAAGAAACACAGTTGGCACATTCTTTTTAAAATCAATGTGTCCATATTTCTACATTATACATACATTTATTTTATTGTACACAAGTGTTTAAGCTACCTCGAAATAAGATCAATGTATCTAATCTAGGCTGATATTTATTTATTTATTGTGTAATATTCATATGCTTACACATAGTACACTATTTAATACTGACCGGATTAATAAATTGATGGGGAACCTTTATAATATGTTATGAACCATTATAAGATAATATACAAAAGGTTAGTGGCTGCAAGTATAGTATGTGACAGTCCTCATAGCTAATTAGTATTTGACTTTAGACATATCATTATGTATTTTACAGTATATAAACAGACAGTAAAATTGGCCATTCATTTTAATTCACCTTCACTATTTCCCCCTATATTCTCAGTACAATCCATACCACATTCTTACTTGATTTCAATACCCAATACCTATTTTATAACTAGGCAATTCAATTTAAGTCTGACTGTTACTTAATACAGTGACATTCACTTTGAACTTAGTAGCTTAGCGACCTTAGTTTCTAACGCACTTAATCGAACAATACAATTATATCTAACGTAACTTAAGTGAGAACTTGACAACAGTTGCCAATAAGGTTTCATTTTAATTTAAACGGTCAATGTGTATAAGTTTATGTTATTAACTTGATGTACTTGTTGTTGGAAGTGATGTTAAGTCTCTCTTTTACATTTCAAAGGCCTTTGAGTACCATAATTGTTTATTTTGAAAATTAAAAGTCAGTAAAACCACATGCAACTTAAGTACACTGTAAATATACTTTGTCTGAAACTTGTATGACATTATAATACACTAGCTGACCCCGCGCTCTTCGTTGCTCCCCGTTTTCGGAATATCTTTTATTATTTTCCTCGAAATGTTTCCATGTTTTCTTACCATACAAACCTTCCCTGGAAGATCACAAATATTTTAAAACTAAAATCAGCACCATCGGCCCAGCTGTTCTCGAGTTTTAGCGAGACTAACGAACAGAAATTCATTTTTAAATGTAAAAAGAAGAGGATATAATAATGGCCATGTTCGTTTAGAAAAATTGTAAAAAAGTTGTGACAAGTGGCTAGCTCGTCGCCTACTCAATACACTCAATCACCTTTTACATGCTAGGCATGGAACACAGCTGGCACATTATTTTTAAGGCCAAGACTAGCCCGGGATTCCATAATTTAAAAAATCCTTGTACAGAACATTTTCTTTTACATACAAGGAGTCCCATGTTGATCTGGTACTCGAAAAGAATGTGCCGACTGAGTTCCTTGCTTGGCATGTCGTAAATGGCGACTAATGATATATAGGCGACGAGCTAGCCACTTGTTCATAGATTAGATGGCAAACCCAGCCCAGTTTTAATTCTTAGCTAAATGTGTTTGGGGGGGGGGAGGGATGATATGTATGTATGTATGTATATATGTATATATGTATCCTTTACATTTAAAAAAATATGTTCACCTGAACAGATTCAATATCTGTAGATAATGAAACAATTAGCAGGTAGTCAATAACAAATTGTTTATAAATAGTACTATTTATCTTTACAATTTTACGATTAGGTGGGCATTAAATAATACTTAATTTTTAAAGTGTTGAATTTTATTATTATTATGACATACTAGCCACGCCCCGATTTACTCATACATAACATAATAATAATAACACATACATAACATCACGCCCATAATCCCCGAAGGGGTAGGCAAAGTAACCACATTCAGCCAAAAATAAAACAGGGCTGGGTCAGATGTTAAATTAGCAAGTAGCTAGGTCGTCGCCTACACAATCACATACCCAAAACTCGACATGCTAGGGAAGAAACATAGTTGGCACATTCTTTTGAAGTCCCAGACCAACATATTTATTTATTTCGCGTTCTGGTTAGTTATATTGTCCATGGAGGCAATGGCTCTGAAGGCAACGAGATAACAATGCTAAGGCCCAAGAGTCAATAACTGTTATATAACGAAGCGACTCGCGTACATAAAACAATCACTCCATTTACCTAGTTTACTTATATACTCGAACACTTATTTATATACAGGGTTGTCAAATTGTACGTTAGAATATATTTCCTTCCTAGTAAAGGTATGCATAACATAACATAACATCACGCCCGTAATCCCTGAAAGGGTAGGCAGAGTCAAAAAGAAAGTCCCCTTTAACCACATTTAGCCAAAAATAAATTAAAACTGGGCTAGATGGAAAATTGTGAAAAAGGAGCTTATCGCCTACACAATCACCTGATATACCGTTAGTCGCCTTTTACGATATGCTAGGCAAGAAACACAATTGGCACATTATTTGTAAGTCTCAGACCAACACGGGACAATGGGCTGGGTTAGATGGAAAAATGTGAAAAAGTAGTGACAAGTGGCTAGCTCGTCGCCTACACAATCACATACCCAAAACCCCATATACCATTAGTCGCCTTTTACGACATGCTAGGCAAGAAACACAGTTGGCACATTATTTTTAAGTCCCAGACCAACACGGGACAGTAAAGGTATGCCTTGACCTAAATTTAGTGAGTCTGATTATTTATTACCTATATTGTAGCAAATAGAATTAAATAGATAATAAATAAATTTGAAATTTGACTGACTCGATGGCTCATTCGGTAGTGACTCTGCTCCATGCGCCAAAGAGTTGTAGGCTCGATCCCCACCTAAGACAAACATTCGTATGATGAATACTTATGTTTGTTCTGTGTCTGGGTGTTATATTGAATTAAGTATATTTTTGTAATACCACTGTTGATTCTGATATCCGTAACACAAGTGCTTAAGCTCGGAGTCAGATCAATGTATATGATATATTCTGATATTTATTATTTTTAAGCTAAATAAATTTGAATTGGGCGTTCATTTTAATTTAATCTTTTTGTGTCACTTTTGAGCAAATAGTTATTACACATCATCATCCTCTTGCCCTTCTCTCAGTTCATCTGGGGTCGGCGCAGCATGTCTTCCTTTTCCATACGTCCCGGTCAGCCGTCATCAAGCTATCCACTCCCATTTCTCTCATATCATCTTTCACACAATCCATCCATCTCTTATTTGGCCTTCCTCTTCCTCTCCATCCACTAACATTCATACTCATCACTCTCTTTGTCACATGTTCTTCCTCTCTTCTCATCACATGCCCATACCAAGATAAACGGTTTCCTCTCATCTTATCTACCACTGGTGCCACTTTCATACTTCCTCTTATATATGTATTTCTTATCTTGTTCATTCGCGTTACTCCACACATCCACCTTAACACCACCATCCACCAAATAGTTATTACACAGATTAACATATTTTTGTCACAGAATGAACTTATAGTTTTTTTAAGAAATAAATAAATAAATTCTCCAGACTGACACACCAATTCCCTAGATCCAAACTAAACTTATGCTTGTGCTATGGATACTAGGTGAACGGATAGACATACTTAAATACGTTTATAAATATCCATGACTCGAGTACAAATGTCTATGTTCATCACACGAAACATTTGTCCCTAGCGGGATTTGAACCTGCGACCCTGGGTTTCGCGGCCAGGGACTCTGACCACTCAATCAACGGGCCAGTCAAAGTCACGGGCCTAATTATACAGGATGAAGGGGTAGGTAGTTGAAGGGGCCTGCTGTCTCTTTGACCATGCCTGCCTATCCCTTCAGAGATTGCGGACGTGATGATGTTGATGATGTGTTATGTTAGTAACAACTGAATATAATTCAGTCATCAAAATTTAACATTTATATATTTTTTGAAATAGTAATAGTTGAACTATTTTACGACAGCCCTACCACCTGCGTGTGCGCATCGCAACTGTTTACACGAACATCGAACGGTCACGTTCCCTTATCCGACAATTATTGACAATTTCTCAGTACAAAGATTGTCGAGAATCGCTCTTTTGTCTATGCTCACCTATTTCTGTCTATGACTTCATTTCCCAGTAAATTACTGCATTTTCTAACTACCTAAGTTGCGGTGTTTCTTATTGTTGTGCAAGCTAGGTCTTTAGTCTATGGTTTATAGGTACAGGCTAAGACTACAGACCAAAAGTCGGCCTCAAAATTTGGATGGCAATATTTATTATTAGCTAATAATATTTTTTTACCTGTCACATATGTACTTTTTTAGTAGTATTATCTTTGATACTTAATTTTCTTTTTTTCTTATCACTTGCTTACCACTGGCCCTCTGTATAAATAGAATATCTAGGTTATTAGACGATTATGTAAAACTAATTAGGACTTTGGTCGTTAATGAGAATAAAAGGTTTGAAGGTCAATGGTATCAATACAATTATGCGCCTAATTATATCTATTACTCGTTGCAAAGTCTAATTAATAAACAATTTTAAACCGGAGCTTGGCCATTGTAATTTTATTATTGTGCTTTGAACAATTTAGGGCATTTTTCTTTGCAATTGAATGATACTGTTTAACCATTAAAATAATTTTACTGAGTTCTATTTTTAAAACCTGTCATATTCAAAATATGAACTTTATGGAATCATTCTATTTTTTAATGACAAGAGTCAACTTAGATATTTTTAATTTTTGGAATCACATTAAGTCAAATAGGCTATCGTGGGCACTCAACATGAAATATTATATATGTATAATATTTTTTATTATATATTATATTATATTCCTATAGATCCTTATAAAGTCAGATAAAACGATGTTTACTTATTACTGACTAAGTAAACACAATGCTCTAAATAGTTAGTAGAAGGGACATAAGATTTTAATCAATACACAGTCAATGCTTAAGTCTAACAAGAACCTTGATAAGTTAGCCATGCAACTTATCATTATCATATTTAGTCGGTGCGTTTAATAAAATTGCAATTTTCCAGGAAAAACAGTCTTTTCCCGTAAGCCAGTTATCGACATAAATAATAAATATTGACTGGCCCGATGGTCGAGTGGTCAGAGACCCTGGCCACGAAACCACGAATCGCGAGTTCAAATCCCGCTAGGGGCAAATGTTTCGTGTGATGAACATGGGCATTTGTACTCGAGTCATGGATGCTTATAAACGTATTTAAGTATGTCTATCCGTTTACCTAGTATTCATAGCACAAGCATAAGCTTAGTTTGGGACTAGGGAATTGGTGTGTCAGTCTTGACAATTTATGATTATTATGATTATGAATTTATGAATATATCATAGGTTACAGTAAAAAAAGCCACAGTAAGACTTCCGTTTCCATAAAACAACACATTACACAACAATTAAATAATATTATATGCAACTTATGTACTTAGGTACAAAGTTCAAACGCGATATCATGTATATGTACCTACTTATAAATTTTAGTTTTTTTTTGGTATTTTTTAACACAATGTCAAGTAAATACATTTTTAATGTCTGTTGCCAATTCACATAAACGTATAACTATTTGGTAAATTCAGTAAGCCTAATTACTATGGTAATCGAGAGTTGATGGCCCTCATTACATGAGGAGAGTATTTTTTAACCCACTACACGTGACAAAAAACTTCGGCCTACCTGATGATAAGCGATCACCATTTGGACATTTGCAAAACCCAGGGTTACCGCACGAGCTTTAGCAGGGTCTTGGAGGATGCATCTACTCTGACAAAGGCAAAATACAAACTTCAACTTTCAAACATACATACATACATATCATCACGCCCGTAATCCCCGAAGGGGTAGGCAGAGCTAAAGTGATAGCCAGCCCCCTTAACCACATTCAGCCATAAAAAATAAACTGGGCTGGATTAGATAGAAAATTTAGAAAAAGTAGTGACAAGTGTCTAGTCACCTTCACAATCTCACACCCAAGCAAGTAACCCAATTTTTAAGTCCGAGACCATCATGAAAACCATTTAATTTTTATTCGCTTTGAACTAATGCAACCTACTTACAAATCCCTACACTGTGCCCTTTCATACCTTCAGAAATGTCAAGCGGAAATATTTTAAATTCTCAATTAAAACAAAAACAAAATACCATAACAAATGGTGCATACGTAAGCACGAATGTAATTAATGGCGACATTTCATTAAATACCATGTAATTTCCTTATGCATCTGTTGGTAATAGTTTCAACACAAGGAAATCCTTATTATTAGGATATGGCGTTTTATTTACGGATTAGTTATAATCATGGTTTCGATAGACTTATGGAATTAAAGTATTGACAATTCCACGGTTATATTATCAAGTATACTAAAAAGTTGGTTTCTTTAATAAAAAAATAATTCCAGAAAAAGATAACAAAAATGCCCAAAAAAGTTTGTTTCTTGAGGATTATATTCATTACTAGCTGTCTTTTCGAACTTCGTACCGCCCCATTCACGGCATAAAATCAAGGGGGGGAGGTGGGTAGGAGGGAGAAAGATACTATACCATCTATTCTCACACCTACCACAAACACCATAACATTAGATTTTATATAAATAAATAAATAAAATAAATAAATATTAGAGTACATTACATATATTGATCTGACTCCTTAGCACTTATGTTACGGATATCAGAAACAACAGTGGTATTACAAATATATACATAAATATTGAATATTAACACCCAGACACAGAACAAACACTAGTATTCATCATACGAATATTTCACTACCGAATGGGCCATCGAGCTTGTCAAATATTAGATATTTTAGATGTATGTAAAATACCCCACGGATATTTATGTTTATATACATATACATATATAATAAGACGTAACAGGATGTTTGTGCAATATTATATAACATACATTGTGCGTGTATATGGCGCATTCCTATTACCTCACCCTATATAATAAATAACGATAAAATGTATCTTATAATGATTATACAGGATGAGTCAAGTAAGTACCTTAGAGGAAAAATACCATGAATATTTGCTTCACTTAAGAAAATTATATTCATTCCATCAATAAATGTGTAATGTGGTTTTACCATCTGATCTTCATTTTCCCCTATACAACGACTGAGGTGGCTCTCAGAACACCTAGACTCAAATCGGTATAGGAAAGTTCGTTACTCGAATTAACTTGTTTTGTGCCATGCGCATAGGCCGCACACTCTTTAGGAACTGACTAGTAACAATATATTTAGTTTAGTAATATTGGACCTATTCGCAAAATGGTTTCCGCCAAAAAAAGCGACTTATTCTCGAAATGACCTATTCTTAAATAGACCTTTTCGCATAATATTCTGCAAAGGACTCATTCATACAATGCCTTATTCTCGAAATGACCTATTCATAAAAGGACTGACTTTTTAAAATTCCTATTAGCTTTAAGTTTAACAGCAAATAATTGATAACCTATAAGGTAATAAATGATTTATAAGCATTTTTTTATATTTTAGGCATAAAGCCAATAATTAGTATTTGTTGAATAGTTTTGAATTCATTGACTTTTCATATCATGTTAAGACGATAAATTAATTTATCAATAGTCGAGTTCATTTGACTTTGCCGGTTGTTTTTTTATTGGTTTGTTGTTTATATTTTTTTCTTTTTTTCTGCAAAAACCCTTATAGCATCATATATACATGAATCATTTTACGTTACTGGTTACTCAAAATTTCCTTGTTTATGATCAAAAAACAAAAATACATATTTTTACCATAAGCGAACACTTACATAAATATAGGCCATTTCAAGAATATTTCCTTTTAAGTATAAGTCTTTCAGCGAATTAGTCCAAAGTATAATAAGGTATTTTTCGAATAGGGCGTTTTAAGAATGAGGGATGTCAAGAAAAAGTCCAAAAACGACTGCAGGTCATTTTGCGAATAGGTCCAATATCTACTAAACCTTAACGTTAAAGAGAAAAATAATCGTAAAGCCATTTAAATCTACAATCAATATTCTTACGGAAAATTAATTCATGAAACATATTCAAACTCGCTAACAAATTTGATAAAAAAACGAAATTGCAGGAAAATTTGTTAACACAAAGGGGAGGCTTCTTATTCATAAACAGAGTGAAAATATATTGGTAGTAATATCTGACCCGGCGCACTTCGTAACGCCCCGTTCTCTGATTTTCAATACCCATTTTTTTTATTTACCACGCAAATTTTTTTTTTTAATAAAATATTATTTTTATAAAAGAATGAGCGAAATCGGTAAAGCCGTTCTCAAGTTATAGCTTTGGCGTGGACCAACATTTAGGGATAGGAAAAATAGATGTTGGCCGATTCTTAGACCTACCCGATAAGCACACAAAATTTTATCAAAATCGGTTCAGCCGTTTCGGGGGAGTTTGGGAATGTTTTCCAACGCGACACGAGAAATTTATATATTAGAAGAAGATATAATCCCCAGGGTATTGACACCAGGCTATTAAACCCTGATTATAAGGTAGAAATAATGTCAAGTGTGTATTAACGCTAGCAAACTTACTTATTAACAAGTTGTTTGTAGATCCCGTTAAGTGCTATCTATGTTATTTGTAACTCGTGTGTTTGTTTGTTGCAGATGACATTGGCGGCGACTCGACATACAACATGTCGTCGATAAACTCCAGCGGAGACCTCAAGAGTCCCGGTGACCCCCCGGACAAGAAGATCACCGACGCTGATGCTGAGAAGCAACCTCTATCAGGGGTATGTTTAACACATCTGTAATTCAGTGAAATTCTTTGCGTTAACTTAATTAGAGCGGTGTTAGCTCAATGATAAGGACACGCGTCTCATAACCGAGGTGTAACAATTATACCCAAAACCCGATATACCATTAGTCACCTTTTACGACATGCTAGGCAAGGAACACAGTTGGCACATTCTTTTACAGTCCCAGACCAACATGGGACAATGGAGCTATTGCTGTACAGATAAATATTAATAATTTACTAGACGAGCTGCTGCAAACAAATTTCTGCGTAACCTTTTTTTTAAAACAGTTTTTAAATTACTGGGTTGTATCGCTCGCGAATTATATCGTGTTGAAGTGAAAACACTCTTAAAACCTTATGTCTGACCATTTAGGGTCATAAATCCGTTAAAACAAACACACTTTTACTTTTATAAAATTAGTTAAACTTCGTACGATAAGTCAATGACCGATAATGTGTATTGACATTTCAATTAAACAATGTAACACTTCACTTCGTAGTCCATTTTACAATTATGTATATCAACTAGTTATATATCATTTTCTACGATGTATAAGTAAAAGGAAATACTATAGATATTAACTACATAATCTGCTTATAACAGACATTTATATAATAGAATTGTATAATACTGCCGTATAATATATGTTTGTATAATTCACATAATTTACTAGCATACGCTTTTAGCGTTCCCGTGCCGTCAGAGAAAATAATATATCAATATGATAATAAATAATACATTCTAATTTCAAGTCGCTTTATAAGAACAGGAGATATAACACTTAATTCTTGATATCCGTTGATTATTTTGCATTTATTTTAATGAAATGACACTTTCACCTGCCATAAAACCCCAGTTATCCGAATAATCGGATGCCCCTATATTCGGATATTCGTATATCTAATGTGGCTCTGGATACAAAGGACTCTACTTTTTGTTAAAAGTGGTTTAATTATTTATTTAGGTTTAACAAACACACATACCATCATGCCCGGCAGAATCGGTGGTAGTATTATTTGAGCTTTTTTTGTATATTGACTATTTATAAGTGCTTTCTTGAAGCCTATATAAATAAAGATATTTTGAATTTGAATTTGAATCAAAGGGGCAGCTAGACTTTAACCACATGCAGCCAAAAATAAAACTCAGCTGGGGTAGATATGAAATTGTGAAAACGTAGTGACAAGCTAGCTCGTCGCCTACACAATCACACACCTAAAACCTGATATACCATTAGTCGCCTTTTACGACATGCTAGGCGAGGAACACAGTTGGCACATTCTTTTTAAGTCCCAGACCAACATGAGCCTCTGGCTCTTTAATCAAACGTCTAATTAGCGTACTATCTGCGTAACACGACACTCATTGATTGATGCTAACACTCACTTAATTAGTACATAGGTAGCATTAGCCACTTAGTCCTTACCATTGTCTCACGAGTGTTTTCCTTTGAATGACTGTTACACGCGTCAATTAAATTTATTACGCCGTATTTCTAAGAACGTAAAACCCGGTCGTATTTTTACCTAACCATGTCTAGGGGAAGTTTTTAAGGTAAAATGGATAAGATCTTAATTGAGAGTCAATTATAAGAATCATTTTTCATGATAGGTATGTTGACACCATGTATGTGTAATTCTAAGTAAATACCTTTCTGTTTTAGAAATAAATTCCTCGCCCTGGCTTTGAATTTGTTCGGGCTAATCTCCGATATACTTTTGTACGGACAGATTGCATTAAAAATATATAATTTTGTTCCATGTTGTTCTGGGACTTAAAAATAATGTGCTAGCTGTGTTTCTTGTCTAGCATGTCGTGAAAGGCGACTAATGGTATATAGGGTTTTGGGTGTGTGATTGGGTTGGCGACGAGCTAGCCACTTGTCACTACATTTCACAACTTTACATCTACCCCAGCTGAGTTTTATTTTTGGGCTAAATGTGGTGAAGGGGCCTTGCTGCCCCTTTGACTGCCTACCCTTTCGAGGAACATGTATGTTAAATCTACAATGAGGCCGCATTGGTTTCGACATGACTGATTAAATAGGAAGTTGACAGTTTTTGAGATGCTGCATTTTCAATGATTAAAAGTACCTATAGGGGCTTGAATTTTGATAATTCCATCAGGATCCCCATTGTAGTATGTACTTCTGTTCCTTATACACCGTGAATCCTTAAAAGAAGCTTCAACAAGGTATCAGACCCATTAAATAGCAAGCGCCTATAGGCTGCATTGACCGCCTACCATCATGCTTTATTAACGAACTAGCTTCTGACCGCGGCTTTGCTTGCGTGGTACGTCGATAAAACAGCCCATATGTTATTGCTACATTATCCTAAGTTTCATTAAATTCCACTCAGTAGTTTTTGCGTAACAAACATACAAACAATCTTTCGCATTTATAATATTAGTAGGATTCCATGAAACAAAAAAAAATATTTATTCTTTCATCATTTATAAAACAATAATACCTCCTTCTTTAACATAAACAAAAAAAATACAAATAATAACCAATAAGTAATTCTAATGTAAAAACTAACTAACTAACTAACTAAACTTCACGCCAGTTCCCTAGCGGGGTAGGCATTCTAATGTACATCTAAATATAAGCGATTCTTACTAAAGTAATTATTTAAAAGATTTAATATTGCGGATTATAAAAATACTCCTTACAGCGGTATAACATATTGACATTGCGTGATTTTGTTGCATGAAATTGTCGTGTGTTCAAGTAATCTGCGATCTATCAAAATAAAACTCTATAACAGACATTTTAATGCGTATTATGTTATTATGCGTATTATCTTCCAAGCTTATTTGATTAGAAACATTCAGCTTCATGGACACACTTAAGTCAGCGTGATGAAGTATGCAAATCACTAGGAGGTGATATTTAAAAGATAATTTCACTTTCCGCCGATAATTACCAGGCACAATATTTTTTTACAAATCAACTCATTGCTTTTTTAGATAAATCATTAACATCTGATTAAGATTTAGTCATCCACATTTTTACATTATGTCACGTTTTTGTGGTACATTTAAGAAAACTAGCTTTAAGGTCTAACTTCAGTATTGATAAATCAATTCGTAAATTAAAAAAAAAGTCATGTCTATCATCTTTTTTAGAAAGTAATAATCTCAAATAAATCACTGTCTGGTCCAGGTCTACCTGGACTTTAAACTAGGATTTTACAAACCTTATTGTCACATGAAAAATCTGTCATCAGACTGTTCCAACACTTGCCAAAGAAACTCGCATGAATCACATAATCTTACTAATATTATAACGCGAAAGTTTGTATGGATGGATGGATGTGTGGATGTTTGTTACTCTTTCACGCATAAAGTACTACATAGATTTTAATGAAACTTTACAGTAATATAGCTTATACATTAGAATAACATATAAGCTATGTTTCATCGAGGTACCACGCGAGCAACGCCGCAGGCAAAAGCTGGTATTCTTAAAAAACTATGATAAGGCGAGGAGTGTTGTTAGAGCACGCACCTTTGGATTTTTTAAGTCTAGTACGTATTTTGTATTGAAAATCGCTCGCTTAACGTAGTGTGGGGAGAATAATAAAATCTTATGGAAATGAATGTTTGATTTACATCTAGCTATACTACTGCTAGCTCACTGTAGATGCATTACCATTATCCAATTTATATGGATGCCCTGTCTATGTATTACAGAGTTCTTGATGAATGGCTGTCACTTCAGAGTGTTATAAGTTGACTCGCAAAAGCCTTTAGCTTTGATATTGGTGTTGTTTTGGCCAGGTGCTCAAGTTGCCTGGTCTGTGGAATCATGCTCAATTTCTCTAACGCCATGCTTTTGTTTCCAGAAGAAGGAAGAAAGATGGTGGACCACGTTGATGCAGGTAGCTGTCCCGTTCTTCATCGCGGGATGCGGGACTATTGGAGCCGGTCTAGTACTTGGCACCGTCAGGGTGAGTTCTGGTTACTCTATCTGGTCGTATACCAACTATTTTTAAAGACTTTACGGTTGGAGTGCTGAGGAGCTCAATGATAAGGATACTTGCCTCATAACGGAGGGGTGCGGGTTCAAACTCGGGCATGTACCTTTGGAATTTTCAGATCTCTGTATTAGCTCGGTGGTGCGGACGAAAATCGTAATGAAACCTGTAACATCCAAATGACTATATAGTTGTGTAACTATGATCTAAAATTTGCCTGGTTCCCCTATAAGGGTTACGAAGGTCAGATCGGCAGCTGGTTCAATGTAATCATCAGATACGCTAAATCCTGGATCATGATCTAACGTTGCCATAGGAAGCTCAGTGTGCCCGTGGAAAAGAGCGGCCTGCTCTTAATACTCACTGAGCTATACCTAATACATTTGTATTTGTTACAGTACTGGGAGGTATTCCTGAACGTGTCAGCCATATTTGTATTAGTGCCATCTCTCTCTGGACTTAAAGGTAAGGATTAGTACATTATTTACACTAAATATAGAACTTACACGGCGTCAATATTTGTGTTATAAAATTTTTAACTTTATCGTGTAGGCGACGAGCTAGCCACTTGTCACTTTTTTACATTTTCCACCCAGCTTAGTTTTATTTAATTGAAAACTTTTCTTGTTCGAAAAGTTTGCAAACAGCAAATAATGTTTTCTGAGGCATCTAGTAAAATTGTATTTAAATAGTTGACTATAGACTATGTAGAAAAGTGACTATGATTTGACAACTCATGTTTAAATAAATCTTGCTTGTTATTGTTATCGTGACGCCTAAGTAGACAATTTTAAATTTATTTTTGCTTACCTTTATCGAGTTAGTAACTCGATAAAGATAAACAAAGGAGAATTGAGATGGTACATAGAATGACACTGTTGCATATGTTGGATATTTATACAATAATTATAAATATCCAACGACATCACATACATTGATCTGACTCCGAGGAAAGTAGCTTAAGCATTTGTGTTACGGATATCAGAATCAATAATGGTATTACAAATATATATTTAAATATTGGATATTAACACCCAGACACAGAAAAAACATAAGTATTCATCATACCATGGATTAGATGGAAAATTGTGATAAAGTAGTGACAAGTGGCTAGCGCCTACACAATCACACGTCCAAAACCCGATATAGTATTAGTCGCCTTTTACGACATGCGAGGCAAGAAACACAGTTGGCACATTTTTTTCAAGTCCCAAACCAACATGGGACACCTGAAATGAGGCTTTAATGATGAACTTTTGAGATACTGTACTTTTTAACCGCTTCACATACATATCACATATTTGAGGATAGTCTCAGGAGGGAACTCAATAATTTTGCCGCTCCAGAAATTGCCCCGGGCGATACAGTATCTTGTCTCAATTCAATTTACCATGCTACAATATTCAATCAAGACTTTGCTCGCAGTTTCAACATCCCTCAATAGAAGCTTAAAAAAAACATTTCAAGACGATTTATGTCAGAAATCAAAAATTCGCAGATTCGATAACGTTCAGGCAGGTTTAAAGATATCCTAGATAATATTCAAATTCTGATTTGATTTCAAGGCTTCAAAGTTATCGTTCGCTAAATAATATCTGTATTTTATCTGCGAATCTTTTTTTATAAAAACGGCCGAGTTGACGGCAGATAAGCATCTGTCATTTACTCAAAGCACCAGTCATCGTGGGCAACGTAATTGACATGACAATGACAGGGAGGGAGATGTGTGCACTTGGAAAACTAGGGTTGTAACGAATGAGGGAATTACATAACACAGTTTGTAAGACATAACATAACATACATATATTATCCTCTAATAATACTCGGCTGAATCTTCCATGAACATTAACTGTATGACTTGGTATAAATATTAATTTAATCTGTAAATTTTTATTTTTATATTCAATCTGGCATTGAAAAGAGTAACTGCCGATTTTCTTGCCGGTTTCTTCTCGGTAGATGCGACATTCCGAACCGGTGGTAGATTCAAATTGTTCTATATTATTACTTGATGATTTACAAGTGCTTTTTTGAGGCTTACGTAAATAAAGATATTTTGACTTTGCGTTTGAGTTTAGCATTATGTCCCGTGCTTAGACGGAGTTCGTTTAGAACATAATCCAGGACTTAGCAAGTCAGAGGGTCGAGCCCATTTTATGTGAATCTACCTACTTTATTTGGTATATTTGTGGTTGCTGTTATTAGTCTGCGATAGTTTGTAAGTCGTGTAATTTGTGCTGTATTTTGTTAAATTTCTCATGTAAGTAAGTAAGTAAGTGAATGTTATTCTTTTTGAGAAAATAAACGTCTTCAACCATATATGACCAATCTTCGAAGGATAGACAGAGTCTAAAGGGCTGCTCCTTTCACCACTATTAGTGTAGAATAAAATTGAGTTGGGCTAGATGGAAAATTGAGAATAGTGGTCAACAGGTTGGCTCGTCACCTACACAATCTTGAACGCAATACCCTATAAGTACAATATTATTAACACAGTTGGCACTTACGTTATTTTAACATAGGAGAAAAATTGTTAAGAAAAACGTTTCTCATCGTTTCCCGTGGAAGTAGGTATCACACTATCTTTTTTCGACCATGGATCACTCCTTTTTAACCGACTTCAAAAAAAGGAGGTTCTCAATTCGCCTGTTTTTTTTTTTGTATGTATGGTTTTCGATATCAGAGAATTGTAAACCAATGTTCAAAATTCTTTTTTTATCGATAAAAAATAAGACGAATAAGAAGAAGAAAAATATAAATGTTTTTTTTTATATATATATGTTATATATATATATTATACACCCACTTTGTATTATCATACTTTAAAAAATATACCATTATTTATTTGCTCTTCAATAGGGTGGTTAAATTATAGATGTGAATCACCCAATTGGAAACAGGTGGTTGACATAACTAATCAATTGAATACGTACATATCAAAATGTAATCAAAGCATTCTAAGTGGTCAGTTAAGATATAAAGTGACATTCCATACTCATTACTAAATACTTCATAAAATAATAGATAAACGTCTGCAAAAATTGCTTAACTTAAGTAACAAACTAACTTATGCATGTGGAAACCCTATGCAAAACCTTCTTTGTGTTTCCCAAGCGAGGTCGAGTTAGTTCAGCCTTCTGTCCATTCAGTAGCAACGATACATGTTTCGCTTTAACGTTTAAAACTATGTTATCAGTAAATTACTGTTTTAATTACAAATTAGCACCGGTTAAGTAATTATTAACAATAACAAACAGTATGTCGTACAGTGAACTTTTAAGAAATATTTTATCTCTAAATCAGTAGATAATATTGATGTCTCACCATTTAACATTTATTGCTTAAATGTTTATATTATTCAATCGGATACAGCGACGTAGTTTGATGTAAAATATAACTGAACATCACTTTACGATTAGAAAAATTGTAAACGGCCTAGGTAAAAAAGATGGACCCCGCTCTGTCAGACTACAGAGCGAAGCCACGTTTATGCATGCATGAGTTTTATAAGGATACCAGATACCAGAATAGGGATGTTGATAACATTTATATTTACGTTTGTAACATTAATTCCGTAAAAGATAGTATCCTAGTATGTTGTAAAACCTTATTGATTTTTAGTTATATTGAGTGTACGATTTAAAATTTTGTAAAACTGCTTATTGTTTAGTCAGTTGACTATACGAACTAGTGCCGTCATATGTTGACAGCCCCCTTCAAAATCTATAAAGTGAATGCGTTTTGACAGCTTTTAAAAAGTATCTCAATTGACTTGCTAGCCAACATCCATATAATTAATACATATAACTAACGTACCTGTGAAGCGTGAAATGTGATTAGTCCGTGATTGT
Organism: Glyphodes perspectalis; assembly: GCA_951394215.1. Lineage (NCBI taxonomy): Eukaryota > Metazoa > Arthropoda > Insecta > Lepidoptera > Crambidae > Glyphodes > Glyphodes perspectalis. Next base: position 7,608,180 of record OX596225.1, on the reverse strand, counting down.
GAAGTGTATAATGTACAATATTATTTCTAATACATATCAGTTATACAATTATAGTTACACAGGTCACACAATAAACTGTTTTCATATAATAATTTACCTCTACAGCCTTTACAAGATAGATAGATTTCAGATACAAAGCAAACATTATTTTTTACCATAAAACCGTGTCCACAACATAGGAATTTATTTCTCTTAGCCGTTGGCTTGCAAGAAGCGCTATTTCACAATTATCGCGTTGATCCATCCTCAGTAGACTATACACCTTACAATGTAAAATTTCCTTTAAAAAATATAATGCGTACCAGCTATTTTAATGATACCTTGATTGTGGCTAAACACATACATTTGAATCCAACGCGAAAACATTCAAAATATGTCAATTTTCAATCATTACGCAGAAAAATATAAAGCAAAAAATTATTTCAATGAACCATTGTTTTATTTTCATCTTTTTTGCATCGAGACATTCATCTGGGAACCAAACTTTGCTTTGAATTTGCCATCCGGTGGTTACAGATATTAACTATTGGGCAAGTGCGAATCGTATACCATTCAAGAAGGTTTTTTATAACCTAAGAATATAATTGACTGTTCTATTCGCACTCATTTAAGTATCTATTTATTTCAAATCACATTGAAAGAAGTATAAATTACAGACTTAATGCCTATAGCAGCGCCCTGCGGTTTTACCTGCCTAGATCCTGTTACCTCAGGAATACGGAAATAAAATATAGCCTATGTTACTCGCTGATAAAGTAACTTTCCATCGGTGAAAGAATTTTTCAAATCGGTCCAGTAGTTTCGGAGCTCTTTTGGTGTAATAATCGACTTTTAACGAATTTTCCCCCAAGAGTTATGATATTTATGATCAGTACCAATTTTCGTGGAACCCCCAGAAAGGCTTCACGGAACCCCAGGGTTCCGCGGAACACACATTGAGTATAGCTGCCCTAGGTCAACAAAAAGAAGTTCTTCAAATTGATACAACCAAGATTCGTATCCAGAACCTCCAATTGCCGCCCGAACCCCTATACTATTAGTTTAGTATCATTTGTTGTTTTCTTTGCAGATGGTCTAGTGGAAATTTTGGAGCAATAAGGTTTCCTAATGGAAATTATTAGCCGCTATATAGATAAGAGACACAAAATATTCCGTTTCCAACTCAGTGCCAGCTCAGACTAGTTGGCACATAACACGACATATATTCATTTTATGAGCAATTTTTTATAACTAGTCAACATAGAATTCCTAGTAAAATGAATCACACATCATTTGGCAAAACAAATATGTACAATAATTTGATAAAATTTATATCCGTACAAAGATAAAAAACATAATCTGAGAAGTCTTGCAAATTTCCCACTTCCTGCTACAAGTTTTGAAATTATGATGGCAGGCATATTAAAAGTCGGTTATTTTTTAAAGTCATGTAAGACCACGGTAATACACTACAGAGTTTGTCTATTTACTATATCATCATCTTCAACTTCCTAGCGTTATGTCCCGTGCTTAGACGGGGTCCGCTTAGACCATGATCCAGGATGTAGCGAGTTTAGTAATTACATTGAAGCGACAGCACACTCCAATATTTGACAAAAAAAATGTTTTAAATGTAAACGATCTGACCTTCGTAACCCTAAGACGATAAAAAATAATAAATAAATATCCCACAAGATCACATTCATTGATCTGACTCCGAGCTAAGTAGCTTAAGCACTTGTGTTACGGATATCAGATTCAAGTTTCAACAGTGTATTACAAATATATACTTAAATATTAGATATTAACACCCAGCCATAGAACAAACACAAGTATTCAGCACACGAATGTTTGTCCTGGGTGGGGATCGAACCCACAACTCTTGGCGCATAGGGCAGGGTCACAACCAAATGCGACGATCGAGCCAGTCAATATGGAAACCTGAAAATTTTTGGACCATTGTTACAAATGGTACAAGTCTATTTATTTTTATTTTATTTTATTTGGAATAACAAACAGTTTACATAATCAACGTTAATTTATGATTACATATATAACAATTTTGGTTAGTTTATTGTAAAACCTACACCGCTATCCACAGGTTAAGAAAAGGTAACTTCCTTTCATTGATATTATCAGATATTATATAGCACCTCATCTTCGCCATAAAAACATAACATGTTTCATCATATTCCTGACATTTATATATTATTGAACATAAAATCAAATTTTATCACTGCAATTATCAGCCAATGACTTAAGGTTATGAGACAAAGTAAACTCAATGTTACATAATATTACTGTACACAAAGTTGTCGTTACATAACAGGATGTGTACAATGAACCCGACTCCCATTTGTGGGGGGTTTACTTGAAATGGCTACAACGCTATAGTTTCTGAGAATCTGTAGAAAAAAATGAATAATTTCTGTGTTTCATTGTTGATAGATAAATGACTGATAAATTTAGTTGTGCAATCATCATTGTTACAATATATCATAACAAACATTCATTTGCATTAGAAAATATATGTCACTCATATAAAAAGTTTATTAATATATCATTACCTACATATGATTTGAAAATTAATACGTGTTGGATGATTAGTTTGTCACTGTGTTTCTATAATATCATATGTACCTAACCCAGCTTAATTTAAATTTTCTTTGTAGCTAAAAATTATCAAAGTAGGATTGCGTGTGCCATAATATGTGTGTCTCAACATATTGAGATATCTGTATCTCAATAAGTATATATGGACAAATAAATCTTTTGTTCTTTTTCTCAATTACGAAATACTATAACGATAACATTGATAGTGTAAGCGACGAGCTATCCCCTTGACTCATTTTTGGCCTAAAATGGCTTAAAAGTTGCTGCCCATTTTAGTCTGCTTACCCCTTCAGGGATTAGCGGACATTTGCCAAAAATAAAATGGGCTGAGTTAGATGGAAAATTGTGAAAAATTAGTGACAAACTAGCTCGCCTCCCACACAATGACATACCCAGAGATTCTATATAACATTAGTCGCCTTTTACGACATGCTAGACAAGAAAGACAGTTAGCACATTCTTTTTACTTCTCAGACCGACAAAGGACGATATGAATGTGTGTTTATAAAATATATTAGTTAATAGGAATGCCCTCATTCAAGTCCAGAGGGCGTTCATGTTTGTCTGTCATCTACATCACAAGTCGTCTCGTTTCAAAGATAACACTAATACCATTATTGTACACTCATAAACTTTCATAGACACAGTTTATTATACCAGCGTGGTAGGTCGCTTGTTATGAAACCAGATTAATACAATTAAGTGTTAGATTGCAAGTTAGAGTCTTGTGTTAATAAAAAAGTGATGGTGTCCTCTTTGTATAGGTATTAATTAACTTTTGATGAGCCGCGCGGTTGTTGGAACGATTTGGAGACAAAAGATTATAGACGATAGGATCGCATGTTTGTGTGAAGATTATGGTCGATTGCACTTAAGACATGTAGAAGTACATATCTGATTACGTCTATCTTTTGTAACCATGGCGTATACGCTTGTACTATCGATATTAAAGTAGCCAGGTATACAGTAAGGTTGGCTAGATAAATGGTAGGGAAAAAAAAATTACGTGCAAAATAATTTGTTATGAATCCAAATGCAGAAATAAATCATTTTATTTCATTTTAATTGAGCTAAAGAATTGGTGTGCTAGTGTGATCAATTTATTGTTTTTTTATTATGTTATTTGGTATCTAGACATTACCACCGACGACGAATCTGTATATATTTTTTTTAATTTTTCTTGTTGTCCCTGTATTAGATACAATTACAATACAACGTTCAACATTTAATACGACGTTCTGTTATAAAATACAATCTGCCGGCGGCGTTTCTCGCGTGGTAGATACATGAAATAAAACATAGCTTATGAAACGTAGCTTATGTGTTAATATAATGTATATTTATTATATATTAAATTTTCCATTTTTCTCTGACCAACCCGAGTAGTCATGCTCACTAAAATGTCGCTGGGGTGGTGGCGCTATGTGGCGGGTCGTTACATTCCCTAAAATATGGTTGAGTGAAGCGATGGCTGACACATACGTCATGCTTGGGAACAGGTGCCGCCTTTGGGGACTGGTCTGCTCTGGTCGGGTCATATTTTTATTTTTTCTTAGTAATTATAAATTTTTATTATCTTATTTCACACCAGCCCACTTTGAAACATGGTTCAAAGTTAAATATGATTCTTATAACTTTGTTAATACTGTTGTTGAAAAAAGTAACTACCGAGTTTCTTGCCGGATTCTTCTCGGTAGATGCAACATTCCGAACCGGTGGTAGAATCATATCTCTTTCAACTGTTTTTGACGATTTATAAGTGTTTCTTTGAAACCTATATAAATAAAGAATATTTTGACTTTGACTTTGACTTTGACTTATAAGCTATACTACTATAAAGTTTTATTAAAATCCATGCAGTACTTTTTACGTGAAAGAGTAACAAACATCTGCACAACCATCCATCCACCCATACAAACTTTCGCGTTTATAAAAATAGTAAGAAGTGATTTCTGCTAGGATAGATACTCAAAATTAATATACCTCTAATATCTAATGGTTAACAAGGCAACTGGCCTATATTGACATTTGACCCGAGTATTTTTATCAGACAAGTACATGGCAAATCAATATCCCCCATAATAAGGTATTTTGCTCAAACAATCCTTATAGTCCGTGAGTTAGATAATTAATTAATAATTCCAATCTATTGATATATATTGTTTGTTTTATCTAATACTCAAAAAATTACAAAGATACATACATAGCTTCAAAGATCTGAAGTAGGGTGCTTTACGTCACTTGGACGGTAAAATTTTACTCACCTAGTGACGTCACGCGATAGGTACTTTAACGCACTTTATCTTCATAATTTTTACTTTGCTAAACAAAAGAAAAAATACGTAAGCAACATATATTTTTTTTATAATCTCCGTAATAGACTATAAAAATACTACTATAAAAATTTTGTAAAATAGCCCATTAGTAGAATTGTTGACCCCATTACTCCTCAGGTCTTCAGGCGTTCCCTGATCTCCAAAACTCACAAGTGTTCTTCTATCCGCATTTAATTTAATTTGTTATATTTTTTGTTCCCAGGTAATTTGGACATGTGCCTCGCGTCCCGACTGTCCACGCAAGCGAACTTGGGCAACATGGAGTCGTCCAGGGAAGTCATCTCGATGGTCGTTGGAAACATATCACTTGTCCAGGTCAGTACCTTGGCCCTTAACATAAAATGACATGGTATCAGAAGATCACGTTGTCATTAATCGTATTAAAAGATTAGATAATGATAATATCGAAAGATGAAGGTAAGCAAAAAGTTAGTTTATTAAAAAGATTTCTTGCTTACGTAGTGATTAAAGAATCTTCCATGTAATTCTTTAATATGAAAGATCTGTGACGTCATAGCTTGCCAAATGTTGTGATTTGATTTTTTAAGACTTAAGTACTAGGTTTGCAATAGATAGTAGGTTTCATTACGATGTTTTTCTTCACCTTCGGACAAATGGTATGTCTGTTCTTAGATTAGAAAATCCAGAGGTGCCGGGGTTTTACTGACATTCCTCACATGAGACTCTTTACTATCATTAAGCAACCATCGTTTATATGTCGCCAATAAAATTATGTTGAATGTTACAGACGATTTTCTACAGAACAACAATATGTTTTTAAAGATAGATGCTTCATTTTTGTTTATAACTTCTACATACCTTGCGCATTTTGAGTCATTCCATTGATTTTGATGAAATTTTTATCTGTGAAATATATATCCATACTTAGAGCGGTAATAGCTCAATGGTAAGGACATGCGCCTTAACCGAGGGGCGCGTGTTCAAACCCGAGCACGTACTTTTGGATTTTTCAAATCTTAGTTCGTATTTATACCACTAGCTCGGCAGTGAGGGAAAACATTGGGATGAAACCTGCAAATTCAAACTTTGGTTTTGTATCCATAATCCAAAAATTGTCTGGTTCCCCTATCTTAGAGTTACGAAGGTCAGACCGACAGTCGCTGCAATGTAATTACCAGCTTAATCCTGAATCTCATGGTCTAAGCGGACCCCGTCTAAGCGCCGGACTTATCGCTAGGAACATGATGAAATGTATATATCATACTCAGTAACATGCTCGTTGGTGCAGGTGCAAGCCATAGTGGCTTCAACAGTGGTGTCCATGTTTGCCATCGTGGTGAACTCCATCACGGAGCGCGCGGTGCACGGGCCCCACATCCTGCTCATCACTGCGTCAGCCGTCTTCACTGCGACCACCACATGCTTCGTGTTAGGTATGTAGGAGAGATTTCAAGTTGCATGGTTGACTGTCTTCAGCCAAGATTTTGTCTGAGTAGACCTTAGGACAAAGCCTACGATGAATATAATCCTGGATTTTATTAAACGAAGACATACATATGGGATAAAAAACTGTATGAGTGGTGGAGTTAATGGGTGAAGATAATTTATGCGCTAAACTTCGTCTATTTCATTTCGTTTATTTCGACAAAAGACATAGCTATTTAAAATAATACATACATACATGCAATATCGCCTGCCATCCCCGAAGAGGTAAGTTGAATGTGCAAGGAGCAATAAACTTCTTAAACCATATTTAGTCAAAACTGAGTTTGGCTAATTTTATTAGTTGTTTACTTATTTTTAATTACGATTTTTGGCTAAGTGTGGTCTATACTATAAAAATCGTGATTAAAGGGCTCGCTGCTTTTTGGACTCTGCCTATCCCTTCGGATAGGTACTACAGGCGTGATGACTTACTCAATAGGGATGAATACTAGATAAAAAAAAACAATCATTCTATTTAGTTCGTCAGTTAGATTATACAAAAATACAAGACACCTATTTTTTGCTTTATCACGTTAACAAAAAATTACAAAGATAAAGAGCATCAACGTTTTGGAGTAGGCTTGTGACGTCACATTGAAGTAAAAATTGTACCTAGTTGTGACGTCACGTGCAACTTTAAGCCACTGTATCTTCGTCAAGTGTTTGTTTGATAAATAAATGAAAAAATACGTGTTCAATATTCTTTTTAACCGTCTTCAAAAAAAAGGAGGAGGTTCTCAATTCGACTTTTTTTTTTATAATCTAACTGACGGACTAAACAGAATATAGTCACCTTGGTTATTATCCTAGTTAAAATAATCCAAACTATGAGATATTTTGTTTATTTAGACCGGACACATATAGCAAGTTTAATTGACTACACGTCGCCTTTCCAGACTTCGTGATGGTGATGGTGATCTACGGCTCGCACAAGTTCAAGGTGAACCCTGACAATGTGGCGACGCCGCTCGCCGCGTCCATCGGGGACATTGTCAGCAACTCTGTGCTGGCCGTCACTGCGCAGTACATGTACGATCAGATACGTGAGTACATGCCTTTATTACCGCGCCGGTCTCATGGTGGTAGCTGAAAATCAGTGTTCGCTCTCTGAGCAAGGAAACCACTGAGCTACTACCAATTTGCAACACTGCGGCACACATTATGCTTTACAGTTTGTGCAAATTAAATTAAAGAATATTTTTTATGTTATTTTTATATTTTATTGTTTAGATTTATGTTTGCTCAATTTGTTTCTTTTTTTTTTGTATCTTTGTGTGCCTGTTAGTTGCAAATAATTTTTTTACTTACTTACTTACTATTACCAAGAAACATAATGTACTTGTCTTTGAAAGCGTTTTTTTTTTATTTATAAGTAGGTACTAGCTGTGCCCGCAATTTTACCCGCGTTTATGGTTAATGTTATATGGTCTATGGCCTGCCTCGATAAATAAATCCTTCAGAATGACACACCAATTCCCTAGCCCCAAACTAAGCTTATAAGCTTGTGATATGGATACTAGGTGAACGGATAGACATACTTAAATACGTTTATAAACATCCATGACTCGAGTACAAATATCCATGTTCATCACACGAAATATTTGCCCCTAGCGGGATTCGAACCCGCGACCCTTGGTTTCGTGGCCAGGGTCTCTTTTCACTCGATCAACGGGCCTGTCAAATGGGCTATCTAACACTAAAATCATTTTTTAAATCGGACCATCGAATAGGTCTGGGGGGGGGGGGGCAAGAAAGGTACATATTGTTCTCCAATTAAATACTTCGTGAGCATAAATAACATATAATTATTATGTTCCAATCGACATAAGGCCAATTAGAAACTTATCACTTCGCATAATCGCATTCTATAGAATTAAGCATATGCAATAGATTATTAGAGCGAACATTTTCCTTCCTCTTGACAATAACTGACGTCATATTTCAAGTTATTCTCAAGAGCCCGATAGCGGAGGCAAATCTGGTAAGTGTCCGATTTTAAGTCCAGGAGGACGTGGTAAATTTTAATAATAATCTTAAAAATTACAAAACGCTCAATACGGAACGATCCTCCAAAAAAATAATTATATTTATTGTTTATTTAAGGGGTTTAGCGAAGCCACATGAAATTATAACGTGTTTATCTAGATAAATACCTAGGTGTCTTATTCGTTACAGATAGGCGTAGATTAAGGCATAAACAAATTATATCTTGACTGCGTCCTTGACTTGAAGTAGTGTAAGCACTCCACTTAACGTGATTTTCGTGTTAAAGTTATTGATTCATTTTATCATTGGAAAATCAGATATACCCATTATCGAAAGGAAAGCAGACATGCGTTACTCAAGATTGGTATTCTGGGAATACACATACATACATACATACATACATAACATCACGCCCATAATCCCCGAAGGGGTAGGCAGAGTCAAAGGGGCAGCATGCCCATTCAACCACATTCAGCCAAAAATAAAGTCGGGTCGGGTTAGATGGAAAATTGTGAAAATGCAGTGACAAGCGGCTAACCTGTCGCCTACACAATCACACACCCAAAATTCCATATACCATTAGTCGCCTTTTACGACATGCTAGACAAGAACCACAGTTGGCACATTCTTTTTTTTTGTCCCAGATCAACATCGGCCAAGTCCCAGGCCAACATGGCACACATAGTATTCTGGGAATGTTAATAGAATAATTATTTTAATCATATTGAGGGATACCTTTAACCTTATTTATAGTATGCGAAACCTAAAAAGCCGTCGTACAGTATCGTTAATAGAATCGATTGTAATAGTTTTTTTACCATGTCAATATTTTTAACCAAAAATATTTTCCAAACCTTCAATAATGTTAGACGCTGCTAAAAACTGTATGGCGCGTGCGCATCCCTAGTCGCAATATCACAAGGTACTTTAGTACCGTTAGTATTATTTCTAATAAGCCCACGACAATGGCTGTCATTTGGAGCGCTTATGTCAATGTGTGATGTAAGTTGCGTGTAAAGTTGGAGCTCCGCAAATGCCTATACGTGTAGTTAGTGGTGCGGAGTCCATCTTTTTTTACTAGTCCGTGATTAAGGGTAGGTATTTCCAATGAGTTAGCAGAGCTACGGGCTTCCTTTAAGCTTACACAATATAGTTACGTTAGTGACAGAGTGAGTCAAATGACGAATTTGTCCATATTTAGTATTAGTAATCTTGTCTTCCTAGCGTTATGTCCCGTGCTTAGACGAGGTCCTCTTAGACTATGATCCAGGATTTAGCAAGTCTGGTAATTACATTGAAGCGACTGCCCATCTGACCTTCGTAACCCTAAGATAGGGGAACCAGACAATTTTTGGATCATGGTTACAAATCCAAAGTTTTTTGAATTTGCAGGTTTCATCACGATGTTATCCCTCACCGTCGAGCTAGTTGTATAAATACGTACATAGATTTGAAAAATCCAGAGGTTTGAACTCGCACTCCTCGGTTTAGAGGCGCGTGTCCTTACCATACACAGCACACAGCTACCACAGCTCCTCCATCTATCACTATTGTGTTTCAAAATACCACAATACGAGTGTGTCAAATAAATGTCAAAAAGATAACCATCTAAGGACTTCAATCAATCTGACGTATATTATCAAATTTGATAAGACTCATTTATTTAAGATTTGTTTTGTTCGCCGAAAATGTATTTTTTCACTATCCTAGGCGATAACTTCATTCAGCAATTTATCAATTGCGATATTCCATTCTTTTATCACGATCCATCGTCATAGAAACACGTGTAGATTTCGGCTTTATCGTGAAAATATTTCGCATACTTATGTTCAGGAATTTTAATTGTAATTTGTAATCGCATTATTTTATTGATATCACGGACTAGTAAAAAAAGAAAGACTCCACGCTCCACGCATCATACTATAGCGTGAAGCCATTATGCATGTGTGAGCGAGATACTTATGACCAGATATCGGATATCTGTCAGTGGGAGCACTTATTATCTCAATGTGTGACGTAAGTTGCGTGTCAAGGTGGAGCACCTGAAGAGCTTCAATGTCTAGTTCGTGGCGCGGAGTCCTTTTTTTACTTTTCCGTGATTGATACTGACTTTTGAGAGTATTATAAGCATCATCACGTGTAGGCGGAGAGTGGTGGTAGCTTAATGGTTAGGACACGTGCCTAATATGCGAGAGGTTCAAATTAGTTGCAATCCTACTTTTTTTTTTAATTGACGGTGACGGAAGACATCGTGTTGAAAACTGCTCAAATTTTAGGTTCCCCCATCTAAAGGTTACGATGGACAGATTACTAAGCTCTTCAATGTATTTAATGCCATTAAGAACGGCATATAACGTTAGGAAAAAGAACCTAGTATATATAGGTCATACATAAAAATAGGTACTTGATATGTCTACACTGCGCTGCGCTCCACTCCGCTTGCTCAGTCACTCACTGCAAAATATATTAGCGCAAGACGCCCAACCCTTTTTTTTTTTTTTTTACGTGAGGAATGCATTTACGCACCGTCCAAGTAAACCTAGGTTCGGCCTACGAGGGATGTGTCGGGCTCAGAGGCCGGGAAAGCACTCTACTACCGACTAAACCTCACGGTGGTCATTCTTCGGGCGTTGGCGCAGATTCCGGGCTCCCCACTCGGGACTCTACGCGAAATCTACGTCTACGCCGCTGCCGATCCATGCGGCCCATCTCGAGGGAGAGGCAACCTCGCCCCCAGAACACCTCGCGGTGCTTATGACGGCACAGACCACAGTGTCACCCCATCCTATTTAACGGACGAGGATCCACGTGTCGTCATCTTCTCTGGGGCTGCTTAACGAAGTGAATGCAGGCCCCCCCCCCAAACACTCCACAGCCCCAAAGGCCCTTTTAGTCGCCTCCTACGACAGGCAGGGATACCACAGGAGTATTCGGAGCCCCCCCAAGACGCCCAACCCTGGCTTATCTGTAATGTTTCTTTGGATGTATCTGTAAGCTACAAGTATATTGTCAAATAAATAAATAAATAAACCCTGAGAATTAAAAAATTGCTCCCATTACCTTAGGGTTCAAACCTTCAAACCTAAACCCGACCTGTGAGCTGCCTGAGTTTTTGAGTTCCGTTCTCTGCTACTATGCTAACTAAAAGATAGATAATATTATTACTTCAAATTGATTCGCTATATTTCTTATACGAATTAATGTCAAGATTTCGATCAATTTATTAAAATTTATCATAATTTATTAACGTTTATTTAATAATCTTTTTAATCGTATTGCCGTGGTAAGCCACTTATAGATATTTATCGCAATTTAATTAAGTGTCTATTGTAGGTACATACGTAGTATCTGCGAAGATGGTACATAGGTACACACATGCCATCAACCTACCCCCGAAGGGGTAGAGCCCACATTAGCCCCTTAAACCACATAATCTTCCTAACGTTATGTCCCGTGCTTAGACGGGGTCCGCTTAGACCATGATCCAGAATTTAGCGTTACTGGTAATTACATTAAGCGACTGCCGACCTGACCTTCGTAACCCTAAGATAGGGAAACAAACAATTTTTGGATCATGGTTACAAATCCAAAGTTGTTTGAATTTACAGGTTTCATCACGATGTTTTTCCTCACCGTCAAGCTAGTGATATAAATACGTACATAGATTTGATAAATCCAGAGGTACGTGCCCGGGTTTGTCCGCATTCCTCGGTTAAGAGGCGCGTGTCCTTACCATTGAGCTACCACCGCACTTAGCTCCTTAAAACACATCTAGCCTAAAATTGAATTGGGTTAGAGTAAAATTGTAAAAAGTAGTGACAAGTGACAACATAAGCACAAAGAGTACATACATACTTATCATTACGCCCGCAATCCCCGAAGGGGTAGGCAGAGTCAAGGGGCAACTAGCCTTCAGCCAAAAAAAAAATTGGGCTGGGATAGACAAAAAAATTTTAAAAAGGAGTGACAAGTGGCTAGCTCGTCGCCTACATAATCACACACCAAAAACCCGATATATATTAGTCGCTTTTTACGATATGCTTGGCAAGGAACACAGTTGGCACATTTTTTTATGTCGCAGACCAACTTGGGACCACAAAGAATAAAAATGGCTTTACGCTATGCTTTTAAGTCGCTACCTAGGAAGCTATATATTTAGACACCTAAGCTCCTTAGAAATATCCTTAAATTCTCAATTTATTCTACTTTTAAGACATGCATAACTTAATTAAAATTAAATCTGTACACGTAATTTTCAATCAAATATAACATCGCAAAGATATTACTTGTACATTGTATCTATCAATTACTTTCCTTTCTTCTTGTAAATATCGTCAATGTATGTACAAACACAATCCTTACAGTTTTAAAACAATGAATGTGTATGTTGCTGTTTCCGGACCGCACTAATGAAAGAACATAAATATTCAGATTACGACAGACGATGCACTGCTCACATCAATTGTCTTGTCTCAGTAGGGTGTATTCTCCCTATTTTAGTAGTAAATGACGCCTCATAAGAGGGGCGTCTGACATTGTCTATCAGATTGACTGACTAGAAATGTAACAACGTTTTCATTGTTATTTCTGTTATTGACTAAGTACTTTATTGTAGTTAACTTATGAGGTTTTTTTTGTGGAAGGGACTTGTCGGTTGAAAAACATATTGTTTAAAACTATTAATAATACTGGTAAAGAGTATAAGGCGCTTTAATCTTAAAGGCGATAAGGCGCCTTACATAAATTAGCCTCAATTCATAGACGAAATTCGTAAAAAAAATTTACAAAGGGACGCTTTTACGTTACTTCGACCAGGGCCATTCGATAAATGTACTAAGTGTAATGTTGATTAATGTTATTTCCATTACGTTTAGATTGCATTACCTGTTCTATTGCATTACCTACTTTATGACGTCTCAAATATTATGACCAAGATTTATCCCAATGTATGTGTCGCAGTCATCTGGTTGAATCAGTTATTTAATTGAATGTCTAGTGCGTTCATTAAATGACGGCATTTAATTAAATGACTAGGCCGAACGTTGAATGAACAAGCGTCACTCAACGTCCAACTATGTAGTTAGCGGATTGTAACATAGCCCCTTGAACAGAGCGGACCAACAGAACCAGATGACTGCGACATATATATTGCGCCTTCCCTGAAAATCAAATTGCTACCAGAAACGAGATGCTACCAGACAAGTAGGTTAGGTTAGATTAGAACTGTGATCCTAACAACACCCTTTCATTAAATGAATTCAATTCAATTAAATGTCGACATTCAATGAACGCGCTAGTCATTCAATCAAATAGCAGATTCATCCAGATGACTGCGATATGACGTTCAGTCAAGAAGTTGAACGTTATATTAAACAATTTGACGAGTTGTCCTTTAGTCATTCAATTAAACGTCGTCATTCAATGAACGCGCTAGTGATCCAATCAAATAGCTGATTAAACCAGACGACTGCGACATATGCATCATGTGTCACGTCACAGGCCACGCGGGAAACTGAGAATGAATCAGATGTCGGATCACTCAGTATAATATGACAAATATTGTTTTCGTATTTTACGTTTCGTCTTCGTAATTGTTTTTTCGTCACAAATGAATGCAAACAATTAACGTACTGATAACGATACGGATCTGAAATTAATCATAATTAGTTTTATAAACATAATATTAGTTACGTCACAAATACCTACATATTTTTTTCGATGCATGGGGTGTCATTTGATGATTGGAGAATTTCTAGTTTTTAATCCCAATCCTCATCTTTGAAGTGGCATATCATGTCTAGAAATTTAAATTAATGTTTCAATGTTCTGCTTAGAATGATTTAAGACTCTTTGGTCTAGTGATATGCGCCGCCTAGGGACCAAGAGGTCCCGGGTTCAAATCGGGTCGGTCCTAAGATTTGTGGCTGGTTAAATTACTCAGTAACAGTCCGGAGCCCGGAAGTTATCCCCGTGCTTCGAAAATCCCGCTAAGCCATTGGTCCTGCGCCTGGCCTCTCTCCGGTCATGTCTAATTGCCGTCTCACCGGACCATGAGAGTGAAGGAACAGAGAGTGCACCTGTGTTAGCGCACACACTTGTGCACTATAATATCTCCTGCGCTGATGGCTAATCCTCGTTGAGATTGGGCGCCGTGACCGATATCGGTTAGGAGGACATTATTAATACTCAAGAATAATGCAAGTGACTTCAGGAAGCTTATCACTCTAATTTCTACTTTGTAGACCCTATATTTTCTCCTCTTTTAGGTAAAAAATAATTTATTAATAGCGTCTTGTAGAAATATTATTATATGCCTATATTTCTAGTAGGTACTTGCCTGTGGCATGTGTAATATATCATCCAGTAGTGAAGCAATTTATTATTATCTGTGTAATGTGTAGATAATTTTTAAATTACCTATCACGGGCTGCGAACCTCTAATCCCCTATTAAGTATTTATAGCTTTGTACCACTCATCAATTAGAAAACGTATTAATTAATTATTTCCGTAGGTGATATAGCTATTGGTGATTAGACGATTTGGTTACTAACAAATATGCTTAATATCACGCCATTATCCCCGAAGGGTAGACAGAGTAAAAGGGACAGGTAGCACCCTTAACCACATTTAGCCAAAAAATAAAACTGGGCTGGGTTAGATCGCCTACACAATCACACCCAAAACCCGATATACCCTTAGTCGTCTATTACGACATACTGGACAAAGAACACTGTTGGCACATTACTTTTAAGTCCCAGATCATCTTGGGACATACATGAAGTATGGTAGTTATTACAATGTCATGTAAATCATGACAGAGCCATGACTTTCATGACATTGCGTTTGTTCCGCCTGTACAACGATCCATCCAAAACACATCCAGAACTGGATATACATTTCCAAAGTTTACCCAAGTTGTTGTCTATTGTTAAAAGCAGTGATGGCTTCTTGAGTCCGTTGTAATTGGTCCACATCATAATGCAATCAAACACTAAAAAAAAAAAAAATTCAGTCGAATTGAGAAGCTCCTCCTTTTTTTTGAATTCGGTTAATTATAAAGTGTTTTTTATTTCTAAAATATACTATTAGTTTTGAAAATTGTTTTTCTTACTATAAGGTTAGGTCTGTGAATATTTATATTGTAAATTGCTATGATTACCTATAATTGTAAGGACAATGAGATTAAGAATATAATTTTTTGTTCATTTTATTTAAATTTGTGCTGTACTTTATGTTTGTAATCCTATAAATAAATAAATATCTAACCATTGTCTTTATTTCCTCTACAGAGACTTCTCTATGGCAACCCATCGCTCTGATGTGCGTTTACTATAGTCTTCTACCCTTATGGGTCTTCGTGGTGTGGAAGAATAAGTACACGAAGAAAGTACTCACCACTGGCTGGACTCCGGTCATATCTGCGCTCTTCATCAGCGGGTAAGCATCTTCTAACATCATCTAGGCGCCGATAGGTAAAGGGCGCCAAAATGCCTAACTCGAAACATAAAAGATTTTGAAGCGGCTTTTGACAGACGTTTCGAAATACATTCGGACAATCTATCTAAGACACATTTTTAAAAAGTAATTTTGTAAGGATTAACAATGGCAATAGGGATGATGTCTGCATTAAAAAACTATCATTATATTATGTCCGTCAGTTAGATTATACGAAAAAAATACTTGACACCTTTTTTTGGCTTTATAAAATTAACAAAAATTCACAAAGAGTATTAAAGTGTTGGAGTGGGGGCTTGCGACGTCACAATTTAGTAAAAATTTTAAGAATCGTCGCGCGCAACTTGAATGCATTGTATCGTCGTCAATGTTTGTTTGACAAATAAATAAAAAAACACGTGTTCAATATGTTTTTATAATCTAACTGACGGACTAAACAGAATTCTTCAGTCACCTTGCCTAATTAAAATTTTTCGGCAAGCTTTTAGACTTTCAAATTTAAGTTAGAACTTCTAACTAAACTATTCTCTTAATAATACTAATTTAATCTTCTAATGATCTGTCCCGTTTGTAGCGAGCTTGAACTGCATTCCTAGAATTAGCGAGTCAAGTTACAAAGTTGCAGTAATTGCCTTAAACAAGAAACTAATTAAAGGCGAAATTTATTAACTTGCTACTTGACCCAACGAACGTAATTTTGTGCGTATTTCCTATTCGCTATATAATTTATAATTTTCGTTGTAGTACGTATATTAACGGAAGGGTTGACTATGCATAGTGTAGAATCCTGTCCCTTACTTTAAATAAAATAAATAAATAAATACCAGTCTACATACATCACATACATTGATCTGACTCCGAGGTAAGTAGCACTAGTAGTAAGCACTTGTGTTATATACAAATATATAGGTATATAAATATTAAATATTATCAACCAGACACAAAACAAACACAAGTATTCATCATTTGAATATTTGTCCTGGGTGGGGATCGAACCCACAACGCTTTGGCGCATGGGGCAGGACACTACCGAATGAGCAAATTAATTATTTTCACACAATAAATCATCTCTTTATTTACCAAGATATTGCGCAAAAAATCAGTACAACTGCTCTCAAGTATTTTTTTCATATAGCAACGAACAATATTACTATTTATTCACATTAGTCACGTTACGCCATTCTGTACGCCGATGAAGAACCTAATAATACAAACTAATATTTACATTTCAATAATAAATAAGTGCGGTAGAGCGGTGGTAGCTCAATGGTAAGGACAGCGCCTCTTAACCGAGGAGTGCGGGTTCAAACCCGGCACGTACCTCTGGATTTTTCAAATCTATGTACGTATTTATACCACTAGCTCAGCGGTGAGGGAAAACATCGTGATGAAACCTGCAAATTCAAACAACTTTGGATTTGTATCCATGATCCAAAAGATGTCTGGTTCCCCTATCTTAGGGTTACGAAGGTCAGATCGGCAGTCGCTTCAATGTAATTACCAGACTCGCTAAATCCTGGATCATGATATGAGCGGACCCCGTCTAAACACGGGACATAACGCTAGGAAGATGAATAATAATATGTACGTATGACATATTTATAATGTGATTGAAATCAACATATTCTGAAAAATAATTTAATAAAACCTTACATAGCCCCAAAGGCGATGAATGGTGACGTAGGTACATACAAAAGTTATACCAAGACTTCTAGGACAAACTATTTAAGACACTAAATCATTCATCAATCGATCAAATTATTCCTACTTTTTAATTGCTTTCCATTTAGTATTTTCCCATTCATTTCAAAATCATGAAAGTATTTCATTCTGCAAAAAGTATAAAAACCAGGCCAAATTATTGGCAGTGTCATTCTTCTCTAATAAAGCTAAAAAAATATCTATTTTTGACTAAATCACAAAAGTCGCATTATACTTTTCATTGTCAACATCGTTAAGGAAGAGATTATAAAAAAACGTGCTTACAAAAGTAATGGCGGGTGTTTTTTACTCTAAATCCGCCACTTCCGTCGAAAACACGTGACGATGACACAATCAAGACAAATCGCCTCTGTAACTTTGAGATTGTGATATTTTCCGAGAGCATTTATCTCTTTATCTCGAACCATCTCAATCTGAGTCGTAACACCTGAAGTGGTCTTGGCTGTGAAATGATTGTGATAAGATCTTTTGACTGGCTCGATGGCGCATTCGGTAGTGACCCTGCCCTATGCGCCAAGAGTTGTGGGTTCGATCCCCACTCATGACAAACATTCGTGTGATGAATACTTGTGTTTGTTCTGTGTCTGGGTGGTAATATTGAATATTTAAGTATACATTTGTAATACCACTGTTGATTCTGGTATCCGTAATACAAGTGCTTAAGCTACTTACCTCAGATCAATGTTATATTTATTTATTATTTATAGCTCAAGGAGCGATAAGTTCCGAAAATTGTGATAGATGGAAAACTGCGAAAAATGTGTGACAGGTGCCTAGTTCATCGCCTACATAATCGTAAACCTAATATTCAGTACACCCTTAATAAACCATTACGACATGCTAGCTATGAAGCATGGTGATTTAACTTCACGTGTCAGGCTACGCCTATTACGAGAGTCACTTACCATTGTAATAGTGCTAAGTATTTTAGGTAAATACATGTTTAAAATTTTTCTCAGATATTTTTTCATTTGTTTTTTTCTCCTCAGTATCGGAGGTATCGTCCTCGACCAGGCAGTAGACCGGTACCGAGGGTACGAGGTCTTCCAGCCCATCGTCAACGGGATCGGTGGGAACCTGGTGTGCGTGCAGTCGTCCCGGCTAGCCACCCACCTCCACCAGACTGCTATACCCGGACAGCTGCCTGAGGGCACCAGGATCGTGGAGTGGCCGTGGAAGACGCTGTTCTTTGGAAGTAAGTTAAACCCCCATATACAGAATTCAGCCTCGAGAATTGGCAGGTTGACATCATTTATATTTAATTTTGAAATATCAATTCTGAAAAAGAAAGTATCGTAGTATGCTGTTAAGCCTTATTGATTTTGTATCATATTGAGTCTAAGATTTTTAATTTTACAAAAACTGCTTAATATTAAGTCAGTTGACTAAACAAACTAGTGACGTCACACGTTGACAAACTCATACAAAATCTATGAAGTGATTTCGTTTTGACAGCTCTTAAAAAATATCTCAATTGACTAGCCAGTTAACATCCCAATTCCGAAAAACCTTTTTAGTACTTTTGCTACCAACAACTCCTCGTTCTCTAATTTTCATGCCATCCCGAACACAATCTCCAAAGTCGTGAATTACTTTCGAGTGCAGTTAGCTACTTTAATTACTTTTAATAATGGTATCATTTCACTTAGCTGAAAAAATGTGACAAATTAGCGACAAGTGGCTAGCTAGCTCGTCGCCTGCATATTCACAAACCCTAATATACCATTAGTCGCTTATTCCACAGTTGATACATTATTTACGTAACAACATATTTTAATAAAAAATAAATGCCTAACAATTGTATCCAGGGGCAATACATTCATACTACGAATGATATTGTAAATGTCAATATCGATCACGCTGTGATTAAGGTATTAAAATTTAAAAATAGTCGGAATATCGCGCCTGTCGACAAAAGAAGACGTATCGCTCCGATTTCGATTTAAGTAGCGATCAAATTGGTATTTGTTCTCAAAACTAGCTTTCTGTCGCGACTTCGTCCGTGTGGCGATTTACAAAAAAGTTTCTTTGGCGATGGACTTTAAATATTTTTCTAAAATAAAAGTAACCTGCCGCACTCTTTGTAACATCAGCTATCCAGCCAGTGAAATTTCCATCAAAATCGGTTCCAAAATTAACGTACATACGGACAGACAAACAAAATCTCTTTTCTGTTTTTAAACTACCGTATCATATGCATTTATTTATAAGCTGTTATTTTGACAATACTAACAGACACTTCAATTTTATTCATCCATGTATAGATAGGATTATCCGTAAACGGATACGATAAGATTAGAACCGGCTATATTTAATCTAAAGGCCGTAATACATACATACATACTTAACATCACGCCCATAATCTCCGAAGGGGTAGGCAGCGTCAAAGAGGGCAGCAAGCCCCTTCAACCACATTCAGCCGAAAATAAATCCGGACTGGGTTAGATGGTAAATTGTGAAAAATCAGTGACAAGCGGCTAACCTGTCGCTTACACAATCACACCCAAAACCCGATATACCATTAGTCGCCTTTTACGACATGCTAGGCAAGAACCACAGTTGGCATATTCTTTTTAAGTCCCAGACCAATATGGGTCAGTGGGCTGGGTTGGATGGATTAATCTAAAGACCGTAATGTCCCATACATACATAACATCACGTCCCGAAGGGGTAGGCAGTGTCAAAGGGAAAGCATGCCACTATAACCACATTCAGCCAAGCCACATTCGGCTGGGTTAGATGAAAATGTCCCGTAATATCCCGTTAGGGGCAAATGTTTGAACATGGTCATTTGTACTCGAGTCATGAATGTTTATAATTACATTGAAGCATACAATCCGTTACGTAATAACTATAATATTTAATAACCAATTAACATGCGCTGTGTAAAATCTACGTGTATCGCTCACAGACAGCGTTCGAAATGACGATCTACCTAAATCCGTCTGAAAATCAGTGTCGGAGTCAAGGTAAGAAGAGGCATGCTCCGGTGGATCAGACATGGAGAAAGAATGGATGACGAAAAATTTACTAAACAGATATACAATGCGAAAGTGAAAGGATGTAGGGGCCACGGAAGGCCCAGGGCTCACCTACCACGACAGATTGGTCATGTGTTAACAGAAGGTTATGTTAGAAGCCATAAAAACCGTAGAGCTTGTATGACATGGATCACAAATGTTGAAGAAGCAAGTGAGGTGTGTAAGGATCGTGCCATATGGCGTTCGGTTCTCTGCCTAGCGGGGTAGGCAAAGAACCGAACGCCATATGGCATGATCCTTACACACCTCACTTGCTTTTTTAACTATAAATATATAATACATTATTCTGTCGAGTGAATCTCATGAGAAATCTGATGGTAAAGGATAGTGGTAGTGTTCACTGCTACTAAGTATTTCTAATCGAAATGAAAATGAACCTCTCAGATTTTCTTACATCAGAAGGCGATTATGTGAAGCTAATTAAAACTTGTTAAAAACTTTATCAATAAAACTAATTATGGACAATATGTATAAATAAAAAACAAGAGAACTGATTGTTAATTACATTAATTATCCCGATTTATATCGCGATTCTTATTGATTACTTTGAAAATGTTTATTAAGCATACCGAAATCTTTGATAAGACATAAAAAAGTGACGTTTAAAGTCATGTCACGTCACACGTAATTAGTCCGATGACAGATAGACGGACAGGAATTATCTATTAATTGTGGCATGTGTGTACTTGATCGTGTATCGATATGATGACGACGAGGATAATTGCAAAAAATAATTATTTTAAAGTACATAGTATGTTATTCATAGTCTATGACTATTCATAGTCTAGTCTATGACTTGGGACTCGAAAAGGAATGTGCCGACTGTGTTCTTTGTCTAGTTCGTAAAATTGTACTTAATTAATCAGGCTTACTAAATCTAGGACTATCAACGGACCCTGACTACGAAAGACACGTAACCATAGGAAGATGATGTCATTATTATATGATTTTGTAACCGTCCAGGTCCCCGATTTCAAAAGGGCTTCAACGACTATTTCAATAAACTGTACTGTTAAATGTTACCGAGTGCCGCTAATACCCGGGCCGGTCCGGGAGGCGGCACCAAGCGGGCCGCGTGGGAGGCAATAATTCAATAGGGATGTTGACTGGCAAGTCCATTGAGATACTTTTTAAGAGCTGTCCAAACGCAATCACTTCGTAGATGTTGTATGGGCTTGTCAAAATGTGACGTCACTAGTTCGTATAGTCAACTGACTTAATATTAAGCAGTTTTTGTAAAATAAAAAATTTAAGACTCAATATCATTCAAAATCAATAAGGTTTAACAAGATACTACGACACTTTCATTTTCAGAATTGATATTTCAAAATTTAATATAAATTGTGTCAACATCTCAATTGCGACCAGCAATTATTATATATAATTACATAAGCAATAAATACTACTGTAAATACAATAAGATAGGAAAATACATTAGGATAGTTAAGATAATACATACCTTCGAAGGGGTAGACTTTGTACAAACACAGTCTACCCCTTCGAAGGTTGCGGATAGGATATTTCGTAAAAATTTAATGTATCACTTTAGTCCGTGCGTCAAAGGATGATGCTAATCATCAAATGACAATAGATGAACCGTCCCTTTTCACTTATGTACTTAATGTACATATGTATTAAATTACATGTATTATATCTTTGTTTGCAGTTGTTGATTATCATTTAATGACTAAAGTATAATTATTATTAGTGATTGTTATGAATCAGATAAATTTAATCCGCTACAATATTATTACCATCAAATATATTGAAAATGCAATGAAAGTGAATAAGTGTAATATGCGTTATATGTTACATCAGCGACCAGTTTAATGATGTAAATATGTTGCTATGATAGATTATCGAAACTTAAAATAAAGTAGTTAAGTGTTTCATTAATTCAATTGCTTAGCGGTTAGTTTTAAATAAAACTATGAACATTTTCAAACTTATTTGTTTTTTGATCGAGGGCGATTATAAAACTCTCTTGCCTGACTTCCATAACTGTATTTTTCTTTTTTCTTTTTCTTGTTTTTCTTTTTCTTGTTTTTCTTTTTTATTAATATTTTTTTTCACTTTTTCAGCGACCGCAGCTAAGGTGGCCCGCATGCTCCTCATCTTGGCGGTATTCGGTCAGATCATCTTCATGACGGTGGCCGACTTCGTGTACCAGGGCATGGTCACCATCCAAGCAGCTTTTGGGATCACCTACATCACATGCGCAATGCTACAGGTATAACCAATTTCAAATATAAAAAAACTAGTAACAGACTATTTTAACTAGCTAATTAAAAGAAAGAAATAAAAATATATTTATAGTCTAGTTAACAAACATTCTCTCTGCATACTCCACTAGGGAAATAGTGTGAAGCCAGTTAGTTAGTTAACGAATGTACATATAGATAAGATAATGACAGTACAAGAAGACAGAAAAAAAAACTTGAGTACAATGCTTAGGAAACTCCAGCGCATGCGTTTCACTTCAATTGTCTATATCTGCGACTGGAGGAGAGTTCGGATGATGTGATGAGGCGGGAGAGGACAAGTGTGCGCACTTCTGTTCGCGCGTACATTTCTGCACATTAATATGTTCCTGCGCATCGGACTGCTTCCATTATTGTCGCGTGCCATACGGCTCATTAACTTAATTTCTATAAATATAGATATTTATAACTGTAGCCTGTCGAAATTCACAGAAATCGCCTATAAAATTTAATTTATATAATTATATATACACATAGAATAAGGTAATGTACAATTGCTTACAATTTCATTTTGGGATTCCTGTAAAGATTTTGTAAATGTTGGTAATAAATAAATCAATAAATCAAAATATTTGCATTCTGCCCTTTTGCAATCAATGCTTTATGTATTGTATTAACAATATATACAAAAATAGTGATAGTTTAATTAATGACGATTGATTGATTGAATCGACAAAAACCCTTAAACGGGTTTTTTTCGACGTATCGATTTCCTTATCCTTTTTAACATTTCAAACTACAAATTCCAAAGTTTGGGGTTCGAGCAATAAAGAGTTGGTGATAATTTGTCTCAATGTATACCACATATTACTATTCTATGGCTCGATGGCGCATTCGGTTGTGACCCTGCCCTATGCGCCAGGAGTTGTGGGTTCGACCCCAACCCAGGACAAACATTCGTGTGGTGAATACTTGTGTTTCTTCTGTGTCTGGATGTTATTATCCAATATTTAAGTATATATTTGTATTAACACAAGTGCTTGAGCTACTTACCTCGGAGTCAAATCAATGTATGTGATGTAGACGGATATTAATTTAATTTATTTATTCTATTACAGGTAATGGTGCTGCTATACTTGTCATACATGCTGGTACACTTCATGTGGAAGAAGAAGAAGGACCCCGACAATGCGGCCATCCCCTACCTGACCGCGACCGGAGACCTCCTCGGCTCAGTCTTCTTAGGGCTGGCCTTCGTAATCTTGTCCATCTTCGGCTTAGAATACG
This sequence comes from Glyphodes perspectalis, assembly GCA_951394215.1. NCBI lineage: Eukaryota > Metazoa > Arthropoda > Insecta > Lepidoptera > Crambidae > Glyphodes > Glyphodes perspectalis. The sequence continues at coordinate 7,584,113 of OX596225.1, read as the reverse complement.
GTAACAACGTCCAGTGAAATAAAACCACCGAGTCTATGCCTGAAGTTGAGTTTTTTTACGTTGTGATTCTTTTCTCGTCAATTGTCTATGGAATTATCGGTCGAGATTGTTGTAGGCTGATAAATTCCTGACAGTTCGCATGGAGCAATCGCCTTTTAATATCAGATTATTGATCTAGGACAACGAACTTATGTATTGTCGACGCTTAGAGATGCGGTCTTTGTGTAGTTAACGAAATACATAACCATATCAACGATGACATTTTTACAACACTTCACGGAATGTGTAGCCGGAATGATGTTTGTAGACCATCTTACTGTTGCCTTGTTTAGTATGCATGTGGCGTATTTCACCAAAAATAGCTTTATTATTTTTTTGTAGTCGTCTTGTGACTTTTTATTGGGATGAGTGTACAAATTCGATTGAAAATACGTATTAAATTGAATTTTACAATTTCAACAGTATTGAACGTTTAATAGAAAGTATTAGCTGATGTGGTGCCAATTATTGTGTTATTACGAAGTTTTTCTAATACTACACGATTTGAATGATCTTTATTTAAAGCTCTTGTAAGCTGCGCATGAGTTTTGAAAGATCTGGTGTAGTATAGCGCTCTCTCACTCTGTATTTTTCAAGTACTTATTTGTACTGAAGATGAGAGTAGCATAGACTGTGATAATTTGTTCCAAAAAAGAAATGTGATTTCCTGCAATTTCTTGACACCATGTTTTAATGAGAATGTTAATTTCCGCTGTTTGGGTTAATAGGGATGTTGACACTACTCATATTTAATTTTGAAATATCAATTTCGTAAAATAAAGTAAGTATCATAGTATGTTGTGAAACCTTACTGATTTTGAATTATATTGAGTCTGCGATTTTTTATTTTACAAAAACTGTTTAATATTTAGTCATTTGACTGGACAAACTAGTGACGTCATAAACCGGTAAGCCCATACAAAATGAATTTTTTGACAGTTATCAAAAAGTATCTCAGTTGACTTGCCAGTCAACATCCCTATTAGACGTTGTTCACGTTCATCGATCGTGCTAACTATTTATTGACTATCGATCAATTTTCTTTTTATTTTCCAGCTAATTTTACTAACTTACTTTTTTACTTATGATTGTAGATTTACTTATCTATTGCCACTTTGATTTCCTAATTCTTAACGCATGTTTTTTTTTATTTCATAGCATTAGTAACTTTTTAAATGTTAGAAGTAATTTTAAAGGATAACCAACGGCAATCGATCCTCATATTTTTCGGTAGATTTTGTTTATGAGTAGCTAGCATATCGAGGTGTTAATCGCAATTATTCTAGTTAATTATAGAATATTGTTGTAATGTATATAGATTGTGTAATTAGATATAGTGTTTAACTTTCTATTACGACACGCTAATGTGATACTGCAGTTATATTTTGGCCATTTCATCGACTTTATGAATATTTTTATTCTCCGCTTTTTTTCTATGAATTGACTTGCGACATCGCTCAAATTGTGAGATTTTAAATTCATCTTTGGCTTCTGTTTAAACTTTTATGTTAATTTGAGACACGATAAAAGTTACCTATAGCAGTAGATGTAGTTAAAAAAAATGAGTACAATAAAGCAATTACGTAGCTAAGTTCTGAGGCCTAAATTATTGTGTAATTTATTCTTATATTAATAAATAATCTACTAGTAGTAAATAAGGGAGTTGTTTATGAATGGACGTTTATTTTTAAGAATTATATTGTGAGTGAGCGGGTGCTAAGATCTCAGGAAATTTAAATACGAAAACAAATAAAATTTAATAATTAACCGTTTCGACCTATTATTTGCATCTACCTATGGAGACTAGGTAAGGAGTACAAACTGTATCTGACAAAATGTCTATAACAAAGCATATACTTTGGGGGCGCCACTGTGACTGGAGGGTATACATTAAAGATAGCGCCAAAAGTTATTAGATTGAGACAACAAATTAAACAAGGAAAAGTAACTTTCCAGTTCTGCATGTTATTAATTGCTCACGACTTTTATTTAAATTTCAACGTCATCCTCTTGACGTCTCGTACATTGTTTTTGTTTCGTTGTAGTTAATTATCCGAAATTATTAGAGCTTTTTGTATCGTGAATACTACCTGTAGTCGCTAAAAATATTAACTGTACCAATTGATTTATATCAGCTGTACTCCATCTTCAATTACTTTAATATAATAGTTTGCATGGCGCAAGCCTATGTACTCCTGGTACAATGTTGAATGCCTAAAAACCCTTTTACTGTTATATCCGCATATAAGTTTGCACTCCTTACCTCTCCACTCCATATATCTACCTCCAAAGATTTAATATATAATACTATATATTATTTTTGCATTTGAGTTAAGGATAGATACAACAAAGAATAAATGCATCACAAACTTAAGCGTTTGCACATTGATCTAATAATGAGGCATCCTTTCGATATACCAGGTAACCTGCCTGGTAACTATGGTTAGTCAGAATTTTGTCGTAGCTGATTCGTTTTCATTCAAAAATTGACATTCTTTTCTTCACTTTTAATATCAGGAAAGTAGAGAAAAGCTGTCTGAAGCTAAAGTTTAAATAAAGGAACTCTACAGCTATTGGCCTATACCTATAGCTTTAGAAGGATCACTTTTGCATAAAAACGAACCAACTGAAAGACGATTGATTTCAATAATGCTATCTAGTACTTTATATGTTACAAAACCTGTGCATTAGGGAGTGCATAGACATACAATTTTGTAGCCGATGAGCTAGCCACTTGTCACTACTTTTGCACAATTTTCTATCTAACCCAACTCGATATATTTTGCTAAAAGTGGTTAAAGAAACACTCCTTATAAACTACAGTTTCTTGAACATTACATACTTCTTCGAGATTGCGGTATGTATGTTTGTAATATTAATCTCATACGGTGTGCGATCCTTTATTCCCTACATACAAGTACGAAGCAATAATGAAGTTTCATTTCATTTCAAAAAGCTCCTCGTCTATGCGCTCCCTACATATAATGACGCCGAAATGTACAGTCAAGAGCATAAAAATGTATGCATTTTAAATCTTATTGCAATGTCATATATTGTTTAATGGAGTTATATAATTATTAATATATATTATTAAAGGGAAAAGAGAACAGGAAAAAAAATACTAAGCTTTTTTAATACAAGTTTTGGACCATTCCACCAAACATACAAAACTACGTTAAAAGCCAAATGAGACCAAGAGGTAGTTAAATTAAGATATATTTTTGAATGAATGATGTGATATAAGAAGATTTTATGTGTATATAGAGAATTGTTATGTAGTACGTAAATCAAAGCTGTTGATAGTTTTGTAGAGCTTACCTATGTTCAATAACATAACTGTATACAGATTTCCTAGTATATAAATATCTAATACTGATTTTCACCTTTTTATTTATCGAGCACTTAATATATATAAAATTCTCGAACCCTCTGAAACATTTTCTAAATGTCGATCAAACTCGTAATGTGAAAATCTTAAATCTAAATATTTCAGTAGGAACCATTTTAAATAACTTGATTAGGAAATAAACTTTATCTTATTAAGATCGAAAAGTCTTAAATACTAGGTATTCGATATTAGGTCTTCAAGGTACTAAACCAATACGGTCAGCCGAGAAAATAGCTCGTTGATTTTATTAAGACGGAAATGATTAGACGTTCGGAGCCCAGAGATATGTATGTCGATAGATTGATAGTGGATGGGGTACTATTAAAACGTTTAAAAGCACAATCGTATTAATTTTGAGGGCATCATCATATCAAAATCGATCTAACTTTAAACCGCTGAACCCTATTGATCGGTAAAGTATTCAAGCAGTACATTAACAATATTCAGTTTTTTAACTACCCCTGTCCCACCAAATAAACCAAAAAGGTTTTAGTTATCAAAACTCTCAAAATTACCAATTTTACATGTGACACAATGCACAAAAAATGGTCCCTCGTTATATACTTAAGTGAATTGACCTCATGTGGCGTGCCTTAAGGCAATGAGCTTATTTCTGGGCTGACAGTACTCCAAAGTAGTTAGAAGAATGTTGAACCATTGTTGACACTATTTCAAACTTAAATCGGAGTAGGCAGCTATTTTTAGGTATTCTATAAGATAATTGTGTTTAGAAACGTTTTCAACTGTTGTACTAGATCTATTTCCTACTTAGGTATATCTATTTAAAATATACTTCACACCATGTCATAACCTGAAAACAATGGAAATAGAAAATGGACTCGATCATCCCTATTCAGCCGTGTAGTAAAAAATAGTTTAAATATAATAATAAATATGAAATAAATAGGTAAGGGCAGAAAAATGTTAAAAAGAAAGAATGTCCATTCATTTAATTTGTTGTTATTATCTAACATTTTGGTTGGTCTTCAAAAGTCTGTAGACAATTGTATAATATAGAATCTATCCCTTTTTATTCTGAAACCCCTCATTAAAGGATCGTAAAAAGAAATTACAGATTTGAAGATCTAATTCAAATTCAAATTCAAAATCTCTTTATATAAAAATAGGCTTCAAAAAAGCACTTGTAAATAGTCGATATGTTAAAAAAATGAAATGCATTATTTAAACGCAAAGATGGGGATGATTCCACGGACCCTGTAGGTTCCTCGGAACCAGGGTCTGTTTTGCCATATTATAATTGAAAAAAAAAACGTAAAAATGTTTCAAATATATTTTCTTAAAGTTACGATCGCTTAGTCCATTGTCTGTCTATGGTTGTACTTAAAATAAGTAATATTTAAGTGATATATGAAATAGGTAACAATTTGCCGTTATTATAAAGACAACTAGAAAGGAAATACCCATGACATTAACATTATTAGCTAAGTAGGTACTTATGTTCCAATATAGATAATATCATACAAACGCGTAATTTAAAACAAAGCTTAAACCTCGTAAGGATTTTTTGAGACTTACGATCGCATATTTGTATTAATATTACCTACATTTATTTAGACATATTAGTCATTAAAATTGCAGAATCCATTCATTTTGATAAAACATTTACTTGTTATATTATTATAATGTATGTATTGGGTCTAATATTATTAACTGTTAAGATATATTGCTTGTAAAGGTATTATTTAAATAGGTGCAAAACTATCTATCTATTGCTTTTAATAACAAAATCATTTTCCCCTCAATTTACTGTTTGGCAAAAATATTCTACATGAATGATAAAAATATTCGATATAACTAAAAATCTAAATCAAAGTCTGTCGTACTATAACAAATTCCAATTTTTTATACCTAACTATAAACGTCTAAAAAACAACTTATAAATCATCAAATTATACAAAGTAGCAATGTAAATAGCAATGTGAAAGCAATGTTTAATCAACTATTGGTCTTCCCAACCAAGACCAATAGTTGTTGATGAAATGGCATACGTATTTGCCATTGCATTTACGTATGACGCTGTCAAAACTGCTGATGTATTATCTATATAAATAAAACAAAGTCGTGTTTGTTACACCACTTATAAGTCGAGAACGGTTGAACCGATTTACGTTGTTTTTGATTTGTTAGATTTGTCTCCGTCTAGAATAACAGAATAACTATTCAAAACATTGAAAAATTGACGATAAAACAAAATAAAAGCAAAAGTATTTTCTCATATAAAACGGTGGGATTCGTATCTGTCATTGTTAAATGTCAATTACTGGGCGATACGAAGTTCGCCGGGACAGCTAGTATTAATTTAAAAATATAACGAGACAACACACTCTCAGTGGCGTTACTACCACGTTTGAAGCCCTTTGCAATTTTCACCGGTTGGGGCCTTTGCTGTCAGTATTCTACTTCAATGCTGAAGCATAGGGGTCCCCCGTGGGGACCCCCGTACTCACGGCACTGCAGGGGCCATTTCAGCCAGGGGGCTGTGGCTTTTTTCCACCTAATGCACACCTTATACAAATATTAATAAATCCCACATTACATAATTTTGCCTCATCGCTAAAATTTAAAATGAAATGTAATTATTACGCATTATTTTATTCAAAAACAGAAACGATGACATTATATACAATAATTTCGCTAACTACATATTTACCTATACCTTTATGCAAAACTGTACCTATTTTCACATTGATGACACTTTCATTATTTCAAGAAGAAAATATTAAAATTCATAATTCGAAAATATTTGTGAATAATCAATTACTTATCAAATATTTATGAATCAGAAATCTCCATTCATTAATCAGAGAATTATAGAGACATGTTTATATTATCTTTATTATTTTATATGATTTATATTATACAAAATATTTATCTACATTGTGACCATTATTTTAGTACGTTTACCCGGTAACTTTTTAGATAAATTGCTCTTTTATGTTCCATTCATTAAGTCTACGATCAATGATCTAATAAGGTTTAAATAAACAAATCACGAATAATTTTAAGGGTTAATTTTGAAGTTATAATTATTGTAAGCATATTCCTGTCCTTGTGACGTCCAACAAAATTAGTTATAATTGTACATTTTTATTTGAAATAAATAAAGCGATTACAAAATCTTGACTTTTATTTAAACCCAAGAAAATATTTAAATCCTACTAATACACAATCTATATACAACAGGCAATTCATATTCAAAATACAAATTTTTATTTTGGCTAAAGTTGAAAAATTAATGCCATGAACTTATACGATTACATACAAATAAATAGTACCTACTACGTTCTAGTTAACTAAAATTAGTTTTGTTTTAGTATTAAAGTTTAACATGTTTTTGGACGTTCCCAATTTCATACTCTTTGTCCTTATATTCATACTAGTATATCACATACATAGTAAAAATATAGATATTAATATCCATAACAGTTCATTATTATATTATTCAAATATAAATTGTTCTGTTTAGGATTTAACTTTGTGAGTTTCAAAATAATTTACAACAAAACAGCTACAATCGTATTTCAAAAGCAGCGCCATCTATCGAAATCATCACAAACTAATTCTTTTACGGAAAATATCACCAGATGTCGCACCGTACATCCGCTTTTCCTCACTGAGCTTCTGAAGACAATTACATAGTTACTAAAAATGACACTAGATGGCGGTACAAGAGAATTGTCTGAATTTGATTGAAGTATTCAATTTTAGTGTTGCCCAGTTACAAGAAAAGCTTAGAATGAATACTTGGTAAGTTATTTTACTATTAGATATCTATTTCGATCAAAAAATTAAATTTTTATGTTAGTGCGTATTTTAATATCTAATCGTTTTCCTGAATTGTCAACTCTTGTCTACGGCCAGATCGAAACGGAATCTCAATATGGCGGCGAGCTTTCCACTCTAGTACCATTTTCCACCAGCAGAGGCGCTCGCGTCCGGGATTACGATGATTAATTGCCCATACCTGGTACATCTCATTATGATTTCATTACACCATCAGGTGATTTCCAGCATCCGTTGCTAGGGTGGATGGAGTTCGTGTTGGATGGTCGGGAAGGGCTGGGGTTTGGGATCTGGGGCTTGGCAGGTCCACCTGTTCTGGGCGGATCGTTACGGCGCGGCCAGGGCGCACGCGCGGCCCCGCGGTGCCACCAGTCGCCCGCCGGCCGCGATCTCGGCCGAACACCTCAGTTCCGGCTGCCGCGCCGTCACCTAGCGCGCATGCGAATATTGATCGCACCACGAAATGGTCCCCGTAACTAGGTTATTCGGCTATAATTAAAGGTGTGTACCGATTTCAAGGTTGCCACAGTCGCTGTAGCAAAAATAGCTAGCATACACGGAAAACGGTGTATACTTAACACGTATGAGTAAGGGCGAGAATCGCGTGCGCACACGCGAATGGCCGCTGCCAATTATGTAAGATCCGTACGTTATTGTTTCGTACGAAAAATTCGATATTTGTGTGTGTTAGGTTTATGTTAAGTTCGTTAAAAGTTACGCGGGTGCCGGCATCAGTTTTATCTTAGGGTGTTGCCCTTCGGATCTCGGTCAGTAAGTAGACGGAGGAATGTTGCAATAAGATAATTATAAACGCAGCCAAAGTGAGACCTGGTATGTGTAGTTTTCGGCCACAACCCCGTTCGGCACTTCGGTTCTAAGCCAGAACCGTGCTGAGTCGTTCATTCGATTTCTAACCTAAAATTTTTCAGAAAGCTTACATTTTCCAACGCTAAAACGACAAAAATATAATATCTTGCCAACAGTGCACTCTTTTTGATTAAAACATAACTGTGTTTCTTAAATCAATTGGTTTTAAACCGATACTGATATCATAACCTCACTTCCTAAGTTTATTGATTGATTTCCCGTCTTAGTTTTTCAGAGCAATAAAGATATCATATTAATTTCAATACACATTTATCTTCAAATAGCTCTAAGTTCATTTCAAAATGTTTTCTAAAATATTTACCCAAAATACCGGATTAGATATAATTAGTTTCACCGTCTACATCATTACTCGGTTTCCATTTTTGATGTTTCATTAAATAATACTAGGCTATGGTAAATTAATTTTAGCCGTAAGCTAGAAGTAAGGCGAAAGCTCTAGTATGGTTCACGTAATCGCCGCTAGATGGCTCTGGGCGCCTCTATCGACTATTCTATTGATACTGGAAAAACAGTGCTTATAAATTGTATAATAATGTGGGTTACCGCGGTTTGCCTCAAACGAAATCACTTGAATTCCGTTGCTTACTTCCGAGATAGATTTTAGACAAGTTCTTGTAAGAGAATGGCCTTATTTGTTTTTTCTTCGTTCTGTAACAGAAAGAAACTGACTACGGCTAGATTTTACTTTTTATTAAAACCTGTCGTAGTTCGCTGTAGATGTTTGTATTATTTTTTCTTTTATTAATGCTCACCTAACACATTTGTTTTATTTTTATTAAAATTGACGTAACGATAGTTAGCTGTAAACTGCGATCGACAAAAAATATAAATAGGTACGTGGAAACATTTCCATGTATGTACATATAAAGAACTTTATGTATATATAACAACCCTGCTAAACTTTATTCAATCAGGCCAAATTGACTATCCAAAATCTGGCGGATCTCTGATAGCTCTTATTATTGTTATTATTAATAAATCAAAGAGTTTAGATCTTATTCTCCAAAAAACAATATCCTGTACAATTGGAAGAACTCACGCGGGCCAATCAATGCGATCGCGGGCCGCAGCATGTATTGCGGGCCGAGAGTTAGGCAGCTATGGTATATAATATTAATTTAATAAATGTTTTTTCGAGTCACAGTCGTACAGTAACCAAATTGAAATCATATTTTAATTATAAATTATTTTAATCGATTTTTATAAAAAGATAAATGTCCCATGTGTATCGCTGGAATTGAGTCTTTATTGAAAGGAATCACCTTCAAGGAATTTGAAAAACAATTTGTAGTTGCAACTTTTCTAATATAGTCATTACGTGAACTGACGTAGACTATACTGTAGTCATTGTTACCTAATTATTATAATATAGGCTGTACATTTCAAATTAAAATAATTGCCATTAACGAGCCTCTCTAAACTTTTAGTTTTTATATAAGTAATTTTATTAGTCAATATTTATCAGACTTTGGGAGAAGGGCAAGATGATGATTATGATGATTTATCAGCCTTTGATTTTTACAAAGGCTTTTTTATATATCTGGATTCTCGTTTAAAAGGCACAGAAAGTAGTATAAATGTTAATCAGGTCTATCACGTTTCTATGTATTACATAACATAACCGACTCAAATCTAAATATTGTACCTAATATTAATTAATGATTTTTATAAAATTTTATTCTGATCATTTGATCAAAGAGTTTTAACGTCGGGGGATGGCTAACTATTCCTATATATATTATATTCTTATATACATAATATCCCTGTGCATATACTCCCGGTTAGCCTATTTTTTATAGTATCACTATCCCGCAACCTATGCATTTTTGTGGTACACTTTACTATAAAACACGCCTATAAATTGGGACCTAACATAGTAATTTAACTTTAAGTAGTTTAGTAATTTCTTAATCTTAACACAGTAATTTAAATTAATGTAACTAATTAATAATAAAAAAAGTAAATGTTGAAGCAAGTGAGGTGTGTAAATATCGTGCCATAAGGCGTTCAGTTCAGTAATCTGTGGTTCAGTCCTCTCTGCCTACCCCGCTAGGAAAGTGGCGTGAAGTTTAGTTAATTAATTAATGTAAAACCACCATTTTTTAACCATATCAAAATATAACGACCCTCTCCTTCACAAAGCTTCACTTTTTGCTATTAAATGTATAATTCGGTTTTAGAATCTCATATTGCTCTGTGACAAGAAATAAATGTGCCAACTGTGTTCCTCGCATGCTAGATGACGTACCCAACCCAATACAACATTAGTCGCATCTAGCCCGTTGGTCAAGTGGTCAAAGACCCTGGCCACGAAACCAAGGGTCGCAGGTTCGAATCCAGCTAAAAGGCAAATATTTCGTGTGAGGAACATGGACATTTGTACTCGAGTCATAGATGTTTATAAACGTATTTAAGTATGTCTATCAGTTCGCCTGGTATCATAATACAAGGATAAGTTTAGTTTGGAACTGAGGAATTGGTTTGTCAGTCTGGACATTTTATTAGATATTAGTTTTGCACAGTTGTTTATTTACTGACTAAAAATATCAAGCCAAAATAATTCAAATCAAAGTAAATTAACACCCAAACCGTATTAAGCCGCATTCTGAATCGATTCACAAGCATAATATCTAAGTGAGCTAAGGTTTCGGGCAAGTCACTTCCAACCTTATTACTGCAGAAATAAGGATTAATTTGACTCGTTATTTTTTGTAATCAGCTGATTATAAACATTTTCAAACGAAATGGCCATCATTCTTATCATAAACATTAATAATTCAAATTCAAATTCAAATTCAAAACTTCTTTATTCATGTAGGCCTTAAAAAAAAGCACTTATAAATCGTCAATTTTACAAAATCCTTAGAGCAATGTGAATCTACCACCGGTTCGGAATGCTGATTCTACCGAGAAGAAACCGGCAAGAAACTCGGTAGTTACTCTTTTCAGCGTCAGAATATACATGAGTAATATATCTACACTTTTCTTTTAAATGTTTTAAACCAAATCATACAATCAATGACTGCGGGAGATGACATAATATGATTATTTACAATAAAAGTGTAAGATTAACCAGAGCAGACCAGTAATGTCCGATTTTAAAAACAAAATCTTTCGGAACAAAACTTAAAATTTTTTCTGTCACACAATAGACAAAACCGCAAGCAAAACTTGTGTGTTTCCACATCCAACACTTCCCCTAGTACCGAACCCCTCTTCCCTCCCAAAGCTAATAAGGTTGTCAAGTCGTTATTTAGGATTACTGGGGCATTAAAGGGATTGTAAACCTTTTTAAGGGCATCAAATTAAAACGGGACAGAACTAATTCAGAGATGTACTTACTCACTACCCCTGGCTGAGCCGACCTCGTTAAAGGTCAGAGGTCGATCCAGGAATCGATTCTTGGGTCTGTAATGTGTTCACACAATTGGACACACCCTTATATAGGTACCAAGCTGAAGAGTAGCGCTAGTTCTTATTGCTAAAAAGATGTAGCGTGTGAGATGTTACTGACTAAAATAGAGGATAGGTTTGCTTTTTTTAATAAAGGGGTGCTTTTTTGCCCAGCAAATATTAATGCACATTCAAATGACAGTGGATGTGTAAATGATTCTCAGCTTTCTGTCTAATGGTTTCGAAGGTCAAGAAGATATAAGATAGGACTTTTAACTCGGAAAGAGACACCATGCTAAAAAGTGATATTGATAAAATTCGATGTGTTTTATCTATAACTGTATAAGAAAGCGACCCACGTGACATTCGGTCCGCAACAATAACATTATCAAACTTCCCGTGGAATTTATACATTTCGCTGGGATAAAATGTATCCTATGTTACTCCTAGATAATGTAACTTTATAATGGCGAGAGAATTTTCATAATCGGTCTAGTAGTTTTTTATCTTATTCGTTACAAACATATTGTCTTTATAATGTTAGTGTAGATGTATACAATATAGGTTATACTGTCCTTAAATAACCTGGACCTAGACCTGGACCACCAATAGGCTAAAAACGACCCTGTTTAGACATGGTCATAAAACTTAACTGTCAAATTAAACTTTAACTTAACGCAGAACTAATTGTGAAGCGTAGTGCAAAACTTTAACCTGAGATAGTTTTAAACTTAGTTAATGTCAGAGGTCGGTAACTCATACGGCCGTACTCACTTTGACTGGAGAATGTGGAGGATTTTCTATCTCTTTCTAGTTCTTTTTCAGGCATGTTAGTAGATAATTTTCGCGACTCTATTAATACTTTAAATCTGTATAGATATATGTATAAGAAAACGTCACGAGGAGTGGCTTCTGCCCGAAACCTTATCCTTTTAAGCTCCAGAACTATGGCAAAGCCGAGTATTATAAAGCTAGGCTAACTATTATCCTATGGGAACACAAAAATGTTATAAATCGCCATAATGATATAGTTCGCAATCGCGATACAAAATATATAAAAGTATCTCCAAAAAAGTAAATCAACCAGATTTTTAACACCATACATTATATAACAACTAAGTTTAGTGTGTTTACTTAATTAAGTAACAGTCTGTCCATATATATACTCCATATTTCATATGTATTTATCGCACATGTATTTTTATTTCATTTTCAACTGTTATTAGGCAGTGTCAAAACAAAACGACGTTACATTCATATGTTAATATGGAAGTAAAATAAATAAATAAATTCTCCAGACTGACACACTTCCCTAGTTCTAAACTTATGCTTGTACTATGAATACTAGATGAACCGATAGACATATCTAAATACATTTATAAACATCCATGACTCGAGTACAAATGTCCATGTTCATCACATGAAACATTTACCCTAGCGGGATTCGAACCCGCGACTCTTAGTTTCGTGGCCAGGGTATCTGTCCACACGACCAACGGGCCGGTCAAACATAATTAAGTAAAATAGGTTGACAAACCCTAAAAATAGAGTTAGTTGACTGAACTGCCAAGCTGTATTGATTAATTGTGTCAAAACCCAATTACGAAACTAAGCGAGTCGCATCTTCAAAAAAATCTTAGGCAATTTCCCTGACATACTTCATCCGACTTAAGACTCAGCCATTGAGATAAGTAAATCACCATGCTTGCCAAATGTGCTTGTGATGAAGAACTAGATCTTTGTCCCGCCATGAACTGTGACCCCTTTAAATACCAGGGGTCGGGCGGTACCCTAGATAATGCTAGCTACATATCATTTATTTCCGGTCTGGAAATTATAGCATATTGGTCTAGGACTTAAAAATAATGTGCCAATAGATAGAGTATTGGGTTTGTATAGTATAAGCGACAGTTGTCACAACATTTTACAATTTTTCAGATGGGCTACCAAACTCGAATTTAATTTTGGCTGAAGGGCTTATTCTTACATGATTACGGGAAAAGTAAATGTATTTATGGAATTTTATTTTCGCGGTGTTATTACAAAAAATGGAAACATGGTTTACATCTAGTTTAAATAGTTTAAAACTTTAAACAACCAACAACCCGATCATATATATATTTATTTATTTTAATAGTCACGTATACTCCAGTACACAACTATACGTAACTCGTATGTATATTTATGTTTATTAAAAAAAAACTTATAAATTCTAAAAAAAATGTTTACAACCCCTTCAAACTATTGGACATATTCACATAAAAAGGGACAGCAGTGCGTTACACTGGGGCGCAGCATCGCGTCCGCGAACAAACTCCATCCTGCGAGCCCTGACCCCGTTAAATGTCAGGGGTCGACAACTCGTAACCCGCTTTGGCTGGGAATGCGTTGCTATGCTACGCGCACCAATAGTTCAGTCCTGCCTTTTTGGCTATGCGATTTTAAGCAAATGTGATAATAGTCTTGGGAAAGTCATTTTCTTTGATTTTGTCAGCTTCTTTGATTTTTGACACGATCGATCTGGATGTTTGTTATGTTCAGTGATTTTGATTTGCATCTACATGCTTATATAAGTACCTAAGTAAGGTAAGTATATTAAATATGTCGAAAAATTTCGCATTTGCTTTTGTGTCGTAGTTTTTATCAATACAATTAGCTGTACCGTCCAAATATTTTTTTTTTATAAGAACAACTAAGTTCAGTTACTTTTGTTACTGACCGTTTCTACTGAATCATATTTAAACTTATTTTTTACAAAACAAAAAACAGACTGCCATAATTTTAGTAGTCATTAAAATATTTAAATTAGTACCTAAATACAATTTACTACATTTATGTATCTGCTTAATATAAAGCAAAAATATTAAATTAAATTTATTTATTATCTGATACACTAGCTAAATCTTAATAATCTTTTTATAGTTTTATTTAAAAGTACAAGCTCCTAGCGAACGCCCTGACCTCTTAAATGTCAGGGGTCGACAACTCGTAACCTACTTTGACCGGGAAATGTAGGGCTTTACCGGGTGCAATTTATTTTTACAATATTTTCATCCGGAAATTAGCATATATTCCTATATATGCGTATTTATAATATATAATGAGCAGGAGCAGTAGCAATCTCATTGCGTACGGAAGAGGAAGAGTGACATATGCGAGGAGTACTCTTTTTTTTTATATTGGTTCAGTATAGATATTGGTTCAAATTAGTTGGGATTCAGTCTGTTACAAAGAAGTACGCATGTTGAATGCGTTACGTCGTGGGACTATTTCGCAAATATATTACAGTTCTTTTTTTGGTGTGCTAAATGGTAGTTTTTATCACTAGCGATCAAGTGATTTAAGCGTAAAAACGTTAGAGACCGAGTTATATTCTCATTTATACCTATAGATTTGTCTATCGCTTTATCGGGGTTAAAATTGCCTGGGCCTTTCTATAGGTTCAAAATTTAGGTTACCAAATTTGAATTCATCGCAATTCGTTAAGGCATTTATAATATTAGTATGTAATGAGGGTTGGATTCATTGCAAAATATATCTTCCTAGTATTATGTCCCGTCCATAGTCTGGATCGATTTGATAATGAGTACTACAGAGTCTAGTAATTACATTGAAGCCTATTTGACCCTGAGAACCCTATAGTAGCATCACTCAAATTATTTCATGGGTAAGGTACACACACATCCATAGTTATTTGAATGAGCAGGGTTCCTCTGGGTGTCTTTCCCTCACCATCAACCTAGTATAATAAATATTTCAAATCTAAGTTCGCACTAATATACTTAATCCAGAGGTGATAAGTATCCCACATTCTCAAAAAAAGTAGCTAGATCTTTAATGAACAACTTTAACCCCAAACCACAAACTTTATTCCCCCAAACAAACCACGCGGTCGCAACATTAAAGTTTTTCATCATTCACTATACCTCGCAACCCATAGCTAAACCGCCTCCATAAAGCCAGCACATTCCACCATAAAACCTTTTCCGAACCTAGACAAATCTAATTGATGTAACTGAGTAATAAAATCCGTTAGATACCTATTTCTGCCAACAGATGGCGGCGCGAGAAACAATATGGCGGACTATTTATTTGTCCAGACGGAATTAACGGTTTTATGTCTTTCACTTGCATTGTTTTAACGCCATCGGTTTTAGAGTTCCTTAGCGCAGAAACCAATTGAGTTATTCGTCTTTCTGTGCTGGCTCTACGAGATAAATAAATGGTGATATCGAGTCGAATAAATTATAAAGTACCTAATACCACCTATTATCATCTTCCTAATGTCATTTTTTGAGCGTAGACGGGGTCCGCTTAAATTAGCGATTCTAGTATTTACATTAAAGCACCTGACTTAAATTTTGAAAAACCCGGACCTACATGCCCGGTTTTGAATCCATGCCCATCAGATATGAGGCGAGTATTCTTACCATTGAACTGCAACCGCTCATAACCACTATAACTTGAAGTTGTAAAATAAGCTTCTTATTAAAATTCTAAAATAGAAAATAAAAAAAGTATATACAGCGCATTATACATTCACAAAAAAATTAGGGGTATAAGGTACCTTCCGTTTGGTTTATACAGTGGTTCCCAACTAGTGGTCCGCGGACAAACGGTTGGCCGCAAGACTTCTCATTAGGTCCGCGGAAGACCTAAAACTTTATTAGATTTAAATTAACAATGGTTATTTGAAATTTAATACAAGTAATTTTCCACCAGCGGTCCCTGATAACGATAAATAAATCAAAGTGGTCCTCGGTCACTAAAAGGTTGGGCACCCCTGGTCTATACCGTGAAATGTTCTTAAAAAGCGAGGGAGATGTGTCAGAACTGCTTCATAGTGGCTCCAGTTCTATCTTCCTACCATAGTAATGGCTTCAATTTAGTATGCATACATACATAACATCACACCCGTATTCCCCGAAGGGGTGGGCAGAGTCAAAGGGAAAGCATGCCCTTTTAACCACATTGAGCCAAAAATTAACCTGCGCTGGGTTAGACAAAAAATTGTGAAAAAGTAGTGACAAAGTGGCTAGCTTGTCGCCTACACAATCACATACCCAGAACCGGATATACCATTAGTCGCCTTGACGACGTGCTATGCAAGGAACACAGTTGGCACATTCTTTTAAAGTCTCAGACCAACACAAATGGCTCAAAAAACTTAAATAACTTAAATTATATGTACGGACCCTTTAAACCACGGTCTGTTTCGCACTTGTCTTGTTTTTATTTGAAGTAGGTATGTAGTTACACACGAATGAGTAATGTACTTTCTAGCAATAGGCGCTTGCGTCGATAGATCGATAGGTAAATATTCTTAAAATGTTTACACAAGCTTGAGGTATGTTTTTTCATAGCAAAACTACGAAACGGCTTATTTACGTTAAAGTTCCTCGTCCTAATGAGATAAATACAATCTTTTTTGGACTTTCGTCCTAGGTTTTACGAATAAACCGCAGTTTTTAGACACGTCCGATACATTAAAAATAATTTAAAGACGATTTAGAACATAAGTCAATTCATATCGATTTTTCAAACTTAACCAAACCAAATCAAATTCGTACCCGACCAGGGAGTAAATCCAAATAATTAAATAAAATAGTTAAAACGATTAGTGCACATTTAGGAGTTATTTCGTCCTAACTAATAAACAACAACTTTTAAATTAATTTTGAAATCTAAATCGGACAAAAACATAATTATGTATTGCCTGGGAATTTAAAAAGAATGCACCAACTGTATTCTTTGCGACACATGTCGTAAAAGACGACTAATGGTGTATTGGGTATTCGTCTCCTATATTATAAATGACATAAATTAATTATCCAGACTGACACACCAATTCCCTAGTCCCAAACTAAGTGAACTAGGTGAACGGAAAGACATACTTATATACGTTTATAAACATCCATGACTCGAGTACAAATGTCCATGTTCATCACACGAAATATTTGCCCCTAGCGGGATTCGAACCCGCGACCTTCGGTTCCGGGGCCAGGGTCTCTGACCACTTTGATGTTTGGCTAAACGTGGCTTAAGGAGATTTTGCTCTTTGAATTCTGCCAACCCCTTCTTGAATTACGGGCGTGATATCGTTTATGTATGTATGTGTTTAGATTTGTCCATATCAAGAAGTTCGTATCTGGATTTAAACCAATATTCCTGGCACGTGAAGCGCGCCTTTTCCACTAAGCTATTCGCGTACCCAATCAGACCTCTGCCATCAATCCAGGGTCGAATGGGCACGGTTAAACTAGGTGTTAACGGCGGGCGACGCATAAAATTAGTCCAATAATTCCACCATTGTGTTGCGTGACGCAACCAGCCATAACGCTTCCGATAATACCGCACTTAGCGCCAGCAGTTCGGCCGATATTTTGTAAATCAAACTGTACGGCAGCTTTCTATTTTGGTCTATCGCGTTTAAGGAGCCGTGGTAATTGGCTCTATTTCCTGCGCGTATGAATTTTCTGTTAACTTAATCATTATCTGTTTTCTTTTCTCTCCCGATTATAGTTGGAATCCACTAGATCTACGAGTATGATCCTAGATTTAGCGTATCTAGTAATATATTGTATATATTATATTTTGGAGCGTGTATAGTATATATTGGAGCAATCGCTATCTGATCCTAAGATCAGATAGCGATTAGCGATTAGCGGGGAAGCGGGTAACTCTACCCCTAAACTAATTAGGGGTAGAGTTTCCCGCTTCCCCGCCAGCCCGGTAGGTAGTAAAGGCCGTCTTCGGCAAACTACCGTTGCCCTCTCAAAAAAAAGATGATCTTAGTAATCCTTCCACAGAAAAACCAGAGTCAAACATCATAAAATTACCAGTTAAATCCATAATCATCGAATTGTGCGGATTATTCACGATGTCACAAACTTTTCACAATTCCATACAACATAGCCCAGCTTAAGTTTTTGTCTGAATGTGATTAAAGGCTAGCTACCCCTTTGACTCTGCCTACCCCCTCGGGGATTACGGGCGTGATGTTATGTGTGTGTTTCTCACAGTGTCTCTCTCTCCAAAACTGTATATCAATTGTTTTTAACAGTTATATTTTAGAAAATTCAGAATATCAGGTTTCGACCCAGTCCCACATATATTAAACTATCACCGCTCTTATGGAAATCACTATGCATTACAACTCTCGCTTATTACACCGTTATCTCACCGTCACCACCTTTCACATTCACCCTGCAAGCTGGCATCGGCTGTCAATGCTTCCAGCTGTCACTTCCAGTCCACCAACAAAGACCCCTGAAGCTTATCAGCTCGGAAAAGATCGTGGGCCATTTTACACCGGTCGAGACACAATGGATGGCGCACAATAGTCTTATCGGTGCAACTGCTTCTGTTGCGGCGGGGAGTGGATCATTAATTATGTTTCGGAGTTAAATTAGCTGGGTTTTATTGGAAAAACTGGTGGTACCGTGGACGAGCATGACTTGCTAGTGTCCTTGGGAAAACTTGGTAAATTTCAAATTCAAATTCAAAATCTCTTTATTTATATAGGCTTCAAAAAAGCACTTATAAATAGTCAATTTAAACAGAAAAAAGGATTACCACCGGTTCGGAAGGTAGAATCTATCGAGAAGAAACCGGCAAGAAACTCGATAGTTACTCTTTTAAATGCAAAGATTTACAATTTCGTGCTTAATATTCTATAGGTACTTATTAGGTAACAACACTGCAGGTGAACACTTCATTATGAAGTTAAACATAAATGCTTATCATTTAGGAAGTCTTCAAACTTATAATAGCCCTTTTTCATTAAGAACGCTTTAATGCACAATTTGAACTTATGTGAAGGTAATGCTAATAGACTTTCTGGAAGTTTATTAAATATTTTAATACTAAGACCAATAAATGAATTACCACTCTTCTGGAGTCTATGGTTTGGAACAGCAAGTTTGTGTTTATTTCTAGTATTAAAACTATGAGTGTTTGACTTCTTAGGAAATTGGTCAATGTTTTTATATATATACATAATACAATCTAAAATAAATTGTGATGCAATTGTTAAAATGTTAATTTCTTTAAAAATATCTCTAAGAGAGTCACGTGGTCTAAGGCCGTATATGGCTCTAACGGCCCTTTTCTGCAATACAAAAATAGTTTGTATATTAGCCGCAGATCCCCACAGCAGCAGACCATATGACATTACGCTATGAAAATAACTGAAATACACCAATCTTGCTGTTTCAACATCTGTTAATTGTCGTATTTTCCTGACTGCATATGCAGCCGAACTAAGTCTTCCTGCCAAGGCCGCAATATGGGAACCCCATTGCAATTTAGCGTCTAAGGTGATTCCAAGAAATACAGTTGAGTTAACTACATCAATTGCTTCATTGTTCATAGTGATTTGTGTATTAACTTGCCTTGTGTTTGGCATTGAAAACTTAACACATTTTGTTTTTTTTGCATTAAGTAGTAGGTTGTTGGTAGAAAACCAATATAGTACTCGTGAGAGAGCGTTATTTACATCGTCAACAAATTCCTTTTGTCTATCAATTTTAAAAATCAGGGAAGTATCATCAGCAAATAAAACTATCTCACATAAATCCTTTGCAAAATAAGGGAGATCATTAATGTATAAAAGAAAAAGCAGAGGTCCCAATATTGAGCCCTGGGGTACTCCCATCGATAATGGGGCACCAGAAGAGTTTGTACCATTTACACTCACTATTTGAAGCCTATCAGATAAATAAGACTTCAGCAGACTAAGTGAGTTCCCATATACACCATAATGACGTAGCTTCATTAGTAAAGTTTGGTGGTCAACGCAATCGAATGCCTTCGACAAATCACAGAATATTCCAACAGCATCCTGTTTTCTTTCCCAAGCTTCGATAATGTGTTTTGTAAGTGCCACTCCTGCGTCAGTAGTGGATTTCCCTTTGGTAAATCCATACTGATTGCTATGTAATAAATTGTTGACTCTAAGGTGACATATTAATTGACTAAATATAATTTTTTCAAAGATTTTACTCAGTGCTGGCAGGATAGAAATTGGTCTATAATTAGATGGGTCACTTTTGTCACCTGATTTAAATAAAGGAATAACTTTACTATGTTTCATTAAGTTAGGAAATTGACCCATGTCAACACATTTATTAAAAATATTTGACAAGATAGGGGCAATACATTGTATTATATGTAGCGTTTGTAGGTAGCTTTGTAGCGTTAGCGTTAGCGTTTAACAAATAGCGTTGTAGTGAAAGGATTGGAGCATATCGGGATGTCGGATTTTGGGTTCTTTTTGATAATCATTCAGCAGTAAAATGTTTTGATGTTGAAAACAAGGCATGAGACCCGTGTTATGAATAATGCATTTAATGCGAAGTGTTTCCGAAATCATGATCGTTTTATTTTTTTATCTTTTTTCTACTATTTAAAGGGATTTAGTGTACACGTTTTGTTATTTTCTCTATTTTATGTTAGTCTTTGAATATATGAAATAATTTAACATGAAAGTTGTATCAATAAATTCAGAGCAGCGATACCTAACCCTTGGAGAAGTTTGGTTGCATTAGATTAACGAAGCGCTTCGAAGCCAAATATTAAATGTGAAAGTAACTTTTTCTATTTATCATGTTTTTTTAGCTTGACCAGGGAACTAATTTACGTAAAATTTGGCACAGAGGAAGCTTTAACTCCGAAAAATAACATAAATTATTTTTTAACCCAGAAAAATCCTCTGCTTCTCAATAGCAGCCATGTTTTTTCTGAAACTTGGCTCGCGCACTACCTTCTTCGGCAGCGTTCTTTATAAGGGTATTTACCCTTAGAATATTCGTTTTCGGATGACAAGTGTGAAAAGGCACTTTATAATCCAGAGTACGAAAAGTCACATACCAGTAAGTATAAAGTCATCAATTTGTAGAAATTTAGTAATGAAAAATATCGATCATGTTTACGAAGTCTTAGCGATGACGACAAACCTAGAACCCAAACAGAATTTCTTAGATTTATTAAGCAGATTACGATGAAAATGAGTAATGATGGCGTTTTATGTTAAAAGCTTAGTAAGCGAAGCTTGAATCCACCTTATGCGTCAGGGGAGGCCGTTCTCCTACGACCTTCAGGTCTAAGGCACTTTGAAGAGCACTCCAATATCGTGACCTTTAGGTTTAACTGGGACTGCCCATTGTTCATGTTATCAAGTTTATATTATTGTTAGGTCCGCGCAGAAGACATTTTGCTTAGCGCCTGTAACTTAACAAATCACTATACTCGTATCCCAGAAAGGGTAGCTAGTCTCCAAAGAGCAATGAACTCCCTTTTCCATGATCTTGACTGTCCCGTTGGTTGAGTCGTCAGGGACCTTGGCCACGAAACCAAGGATCGCGAGTTCGAGTCCCGCTAGGGGCAAATATTTCGTGTGATGAACATGGATATTTGTACTCGAGTCATGGATGTTTATAAAACGTATTTAGGTATGTCTATTCGTTCAACTAGTATCCATAGCACAAGCTTATAAGCTTAGTTTGGGACTAGGGAATTGGTGTGTCAGTCTAGAAATTTATTATTATTAATTTATTATCTGTTTTTAGGACTAAAGATGGCCGCATACTTCTTTAGCAGATTCTTTGTCCAGCGCTAGATACAATAGAAAAAAAAAATTGTTATGTATCATAAACGATCCATAGGGCAGGAAAAGGATAAGTCATCAAAGCCTATAGACATTGGTAACGCCAGAGAGATATCTTAAGTTACTGATCATTCCACAACTTGTGAATATGTGAGAGGAAAACCCTCCAAAAATATTCAAAGTGCGATGGCTCGTTGCTAGGCAGAGTCCCATTGTACCATAATCCTGGACTAAGCAACACTGGTGTGCTGAAAGGCCAGCTACTGAAAATCAATACAAGTTCTTATCGATCAAACTTCGGTTAACACTAGGTTTAGGATGAATAGTATTGTAAATCAAATTGAGAATTTAGAAATGAATTAATAGGGAATATGCATGCTTTTTATTTGTTTAAATCTATAGAGCACAGGTAAAAAATCAGGTTCAGTTTTCGGTTAAAAAGAGAGATCCAATGTGGCATGTGACGTCAAATGCCACAAGCGCCATACAACGGGCATAGAAAAGTCCGTTATCGTGAGAGAGATGGATATATATGTATTTGTTCAAAACTGTTATATCTCGTTAGTATTTCAATAAATCTTGGTTCTTTTTTTACCCTTTGTATTTTATTTTTATTTATAATTCAATGAATACATTTTTATTCTTATCTCTTATGATCCTCGTCTACTTGTATATCTTGAGCCCGCGGTGTCGTTCGTGTTGAATGAAGACTGAAAATAATCATTGACTTGACGTGTCCTTCCAGAATATTACAGGCGAAACATTATATCAGGCGGAACTTATTTATTTACGCATTTTTTTTTGTCTTAAGCGAGACTTACTTATATGTTACCTCTTTTTTGTAATATAGGTACAGATATTATATGTATAATACGCGACGTCATACGATAAAGTGTACAAGATATAAGTAATTTTTAACCGACTTCAAAAAAAAGAAGGAGGTTCTCAATTCGACTGATTTTTTTTTTTTGTGTTATTCGAATGTTCGTTTGTCTGTGTAGAACTAATTTACATTTTCCTTTTTCAGGTAAGCTATTGCATACTTTTTACGCGAGTGTGGTGACTCAGTGATGTGGCGGTAGCATCTTGGTAAGTTTTCAATATTTATTGTGAAATACAAAATGTATTTTCTAACAATTCTACCCTACATCAATTCGCCGATAACATGGGCATGGTTATTATTTTCCTACTACACCAGACACAAATGATTCCCATAACACCTTATACTTACGTCGTCCAAAAATATGCCAAGTGCGACTATCACTCACACCGACAGGTTCCGTACCACCATATAATATTTAAGATTATGCTTACTCAAAACTAACAATAATTTGTTTCATTTATTTTAAGTAATTTGTTGGTATAGCTGCAATAGAAATACGGTCTCTAAAAATGTTCACCTGCCTACCTATTTAGAATCATAAGACAGATGTTATGGGTGACAACAAAGCCTTGACATCCACGACACCTCCAGCACTCTGCCTACCCCACTGGGGATTGCAGACGTGATGTTATATATGTACTACTTAATTAAAAAACAAACTAGGTGATACCTACTCGTAGATGGTCGAAAAATTAAGGTTTAATAACTAGGTTCCATAGACAGTCTTAGGATACGGTCAAAAGCATTAAGAGTTAATTAATCTTTATTTATATGGGCTTCAAGAAAGCACTTATAAATAGTCAATATACAAAAAAAAAAAAAGAAATAATACTAATACACATGTGATGAAGGGTCTTTGCCGTCACTAACATACTATTGTGGAACACTTTACCCAACTTTTGTTGAAAATTTTTAGGGTCCCTATAGATCGAGGTCCCATATCGTTCATATTGATGATACGCTGGTCTATCCGCCCCCGGATCCTGAATTCGGCGGCAACATGTCAAAATGACGTCTACCACAGACTCCGCTAACTAACTCCTAGTTATATGAAGTGTGCCAAGATTTTTTTCTCATCGGTCAGCAAAGATTGGCACAATTCGTATTGCCAGAGAGATTCCCATGCTATAATAAAGCTATGAAAATAAATTAGTCCCCGAAATCACATGCATGTAACGGGGCGTCGTAAAGACGAAGCCATGCCAAGTGACGTCACTGGCCGCCATTATGGCGTTAAGATGACGCTACGCGTCTGCTGTTATGATTTAATGCTGTATGTGACGGGGATAGGGGAAACAAATATTAATTAATACTTTTTTTTTTATTTGATAATTTAAGTTTTTAAACTGTAAAATTTACCCTAGAGAAAGAATATTTAGGTATTTTATAATTAACACGCTTTACCTTGAAATGGAAGACCAGTACGCGACCGTGATTATAATATGTTATGTATATTATACGATAACACAGTTGACAATTTAAAAACAATGGTATAGTGTGATTTATGTCATAATGACATTATAATTGCCTGTAAATTGTCAGTCTTACGCCAATGTCTCACTTAAACTTACATAAAACGTAACTATTAATTCTTGTTAAATATCTTTCATTTTCCTTTTTTTCACTTGATATGGACATACTTATTTACTACTACGTAATTATTATATTTTGTTATTACTGTGGTTTAATTTCTTTGCAGGAAGTAGCATTAGTATTATATTAATTGATTTTTGACAGTGCCGTACCATCAGTATTTTGCAATTAAAATTTGGCGGTAACGGTTCCAGTAATGGTTTACAA
The DNA here is from genome assembly GCA_951394215.1 of Glyphodes perspectalis. NCBI lineage: Eukaryota > Metazoa > Arthropoda > Insecta > Lepidoptera > Crambidae > Glyphodes > Glyphodes perspectalis. The sequence continues at coordinate 7,559,312 of OX596225.1, read as the reverse complement.
TTACAATGTAAAGATGTAATTTACTGTAACCGCAATAATTTACCTTAAATTCCTTATGTAGTAGTTTACATAACCTACCTTCGTCTCCAGATACGAAGTTCAGAAATTAGAAATCGTACAAAATTGTATACACAATTAGATCTAAATTTAGATCAAAACATCCACTACTTATAGATAATATTAATAGAAAATATCTCACAATATGAGAAAATAGGTTGATGCCATATGCAAGTGCTGCCATCTACACTCTTTGGCTCCCAGTTACCGACTCTAGTGCCAAGTGACGTCACACGAGCATCATTCAACGTCATCGCGTCATTTATCTGACATTTCATGATGTTAATTTAAGCCTGATGATGAGATAGTCGTGATGATGAAATTACCATAATTAGATTTGTAGTAACACGTAGGAGCTTAGATTGTAAATTTAAATATCATATGTTCTCTTGAAATTATTTTGGGATGTCTGGCAATTATTGCCATTGTGTTGCTAAAGAGGGTAATGATAAAAATAGTGACACTAAGTTCTTCGACTAGACATTTAAATATATCTTCGCCTTGAGGTATTAATTAACATCAACTAAAAAGTACGTAAGTAGAACACATTAGATAATAGAAAAGAAATATCTTTTTGGTCAAAATTACTTGACGTCTACCGAAAAGGTTTCAAAATTAAAGTTCGACGTTTTTGATTTTTATTTAAATGTATAAAAATTATATCGCTTAGGAGCGAGCGTCGTGTAGTAGGCTACACGACTACCTTAAAACGTTTGGACCCTCTGGTTCAGGTCATAGACGATTAGTACCTATGTCAGCCTATGTCAGTATAATTGGCCCTAAAGCCAATTAAAAAACGTTTATTGCCTTTCAAATCTCTTTGCCAGAAATTAAAAAAAAAAATGTTTACTCTTTAGAATAGACATACTACTACCAGTTTTCATACTACTTAAACAAAGCAATTTTTTGTTTTTTTTGCGAAAACACCTCCTTATTTAGCTCATTATTCTAAGGAACTGATTTTAAGAATTTCAGGAAGAAAGCAAAATTTTTTTTTTACCTTCTATACAAAAGTTGATCAGCTATTATGTAATGAAAAGTGAAAACTATTTTTGCTCAATTTCTAAAATCCTTTAAATGGGTTCCTTAGAATAATGTGTTAAATAAGACTAAAAATATTATGAATACGCTTACTTAGTACCAAATCTAATCCCTAAAATCTAACTAAGAAACGAACTCATTATTCCCAATAACGACCTCCTTCTACCTCACAACTGTCTTATCGCTCCACATGTGCAGTCCCTCACAACTGAGGCTGACGCTGAACTTTTATTGACTAGTTCCATTGTTCCAACTTCGTGCATCCCTGACGCTGACGCCTATGCACTGGACTCATTGTTGGAATAGATGTGACTTGCTGAGTGTGGATGCGCTCATTCAGGGGAATGAAAGTAGTTTTGATGAAAAAAGCTTCAATTTAAATGTATCTACATACATATATAAAAATTTTAGCTTACTTACAGGCTAAACTACTGGATTAAAGACCTTTATTTATTTATTTGTTTATAATGTCTCACTAACAAATACATTAAGCATTTACAGTAGTACATTACATATATGTTGTTCTGATGTACATGTCAATTATAAGCGAGCACAACATAGGTAACATACAATAAAATCATTGCACAGAGCCATAATGTGAGTGAGCACAAGTTTTTAGAAATTTATCCTTTAAGGGTGTAATATAGGGGTTGAAAGAGGTACACGCGGGCACAGACGCATGCCAGGGCCACTTGGTAAGCTGCTAAGTCTGCTTTCGTAACCCGTAAATAGATGAACTAAAAAATTGGATCATGGTTACACAGCCGTTACTGTTGAAGTTTGCCTAGTACGTTTATTATGATGAATCGAATCGAGAAAATGCTCGATTTTTGTAATCTGGTAACACTACTCGTAACTTTTTTAAGCTGTATGTTTTAATAGAAAATTTTAGAAACGCCAGTACATTACAAGTGAAATAAAAATATTTAACGAAATAACTTCAGCACTTAAGTATTGATACAAAACCATACATTACTTACATAGATTTACATACATACATATCATACAAAGAGGTAAGCAGAGTCAAGTGCAGCTAGCGCCCTTCACCACATTCAACAAAAAAATTAAACTGGGCTGAGATAAATGGAAAATTGTGAAAAAATAGTGACAAAGAACTAACTCGTCGCCTACACAATCACTCACCCAAAACCCTATATACCATTAGTCGCCTTTTACGGCATGCTAGACAAGAAACACAATTGGCACATTATCTTTAAGTCCCAAACCAACATGGGACAACATTGTATAGATATACATAAATATATAAAAAAACACATAGATATGTGCGTTTTTAAACCAACACCTCGCACGAACACTTATCCACCATTGAGCTACCACAGAAAAATGACGTATTATTACGTCACAGCCCAAAAAGCCGAGTGCATTAGCTCCAGAGCTCCGTCGCGTGAACATTTCCTTGGCACTTCCAGCGAGCCTAATCACACATCATTTATACATCCTGAAACAGTTTGCTACGCTATTTGGCACCTTAATTCCTGTGCCATAAGGAAGTGCTGGTGCTTATTTGCTGGCATACGGAGGCTGGTGTTACGTAAAATATTTGTACGCTATTTTTGGCGTACGCGTTGATTATAAGCTATATATAAGTAGTCACACCGTCATGTGGGGGGTTTCAGTCTATATTAGGCTGTTATAAAAATTAAGTTATTTTCAAAGACATCGTTTTTAGGTAGTACCCATGAATGGGTTGGAAATAAGCTAGAAGAGACAAACAATAAATAAGTAAAAAATCATCATCATCTTCCTAGCGTTATGTCCCGTGCTTAGACGGGGTCCGCTTAGACCATGATCCAGGATTTAGCGAGTCTGGTAATTACATTGAAGCGACTGCCGATCTGACCTTCGTAACCTGACAGGGGAACCAAACAACTACAATGTGATCTTCCATAACTCCACAGATATTTAAACGTGCAGTGCATTATTCTCAGGAAGCTTTTCCCCACTACTAATGTCGTTGGAACCTATATTCCTCTCATATGAATCGCGTGTCATAACTATTCTAATATAATTATGGCATAGTAAACGTGGTTTTCAATTGTCTCTGCTCCTTAAATCTTATGTATTTACTCATTACTATCCGCCTGTAAACAAACTCGATATATCTTCCAACCACAAACATCTAGAAACGAACCATAAACCCGCCCTTTTTCCTCATCGGCAAAGATTAAATTTAACGTTATAGTCGGCCGCTATCGATCAACATAAGTATAAAACAAATCGATATAATGCAGAAACGGCCTTTGTTAAGAATAGATCACGTTACGAGCGAACTTTTACACCTTTGCCTCGGGGGATTAGCCTACGAGTAACTTTACATTGTGGAGCCCATTTAACGATAATAAATAGTGCTCTGTAGATAACATAGAACGATGGTAGCTAGGGATTGCAATGCTGTATCAAGTATTCCAGCTAGGTCTAACACAATTTAAGCTTTGCTGAGCAAGATCCTGCAAAAAATGCCGCTGGACTGCGATCCCTAATGGCAGCTGAATGGTAATTATTGCGTTTGACAGCTATTAGTACAAACCTGGGCTCTTACTTCTGGATTTTTAAATCCACTTGCTTGGTGATGAGGGTAAACTATGGATTTATAGCAATGATCTAATTTGTCTTTTTCACCAGTCTAAGAGTAGAATACCAGTTGGCTCGAATGTCTTAACCAGAATGAATAGATCTAACCACACGCTGGCAATGTCCTACCCTCTCATTCGATAAAGTAGCAGTATTTTACCGCATTGAAATTCAGTTAAGTGTACTCGCAGCTATGTTTCACAAACAACTATGTTTTTACCTAGAACAATATTTTCTATGCTGTACTTACTAATATTAGAAAGCTGAAGAGTTTGTTTGTTTGAACGCGCTGAGCTCAGGAACTACTGGTCCGATTTGAAAAATTATTTCAGTGTTAGAATGCCCATTTATCGAGGAAGGCTATAGGCTATATAACATAAACTATAAATGCGGGTAAAACAGATAGTTTACCAATATTTTGAGTACCGCAAAATAATGATGTGTCGATTTTATTTTTACCATATTTTGCAACTATGATTTTGTTTTATAATAGGACTACCTATTTCCAATTTCACTACTTTCATTAAGTATGTATCGGTGATGATCTTAAGGGCTGAATCATTAGAAGATACCTACATCTAATCTTTTAGACTGTGTCTAATGATTTTTTCGTTTCCACCCGCATGTATATTTTTTATATGCAAACCATTAAACCAATCAATTGTATTTGAGGCACTGTCTTCCATTTATCATTTAGTCTAGCCAGGCTTAGCCTAATCTATACCTAATCTATTTGAAGAATATCAACCCTTATTTAAAGGACATCGAATTGACAAGTCCCTTTGAGTGATCAGAATGCAGTACCCCCATTTCGTTTCCTGAGTGAAGTTGTGTTACTTGTGATCTGAACTGTACCTCTCATTCTGTACACCGATGAAGGCGACAGAGACACAGTGAAATAAATGATAGTGAGGCATGTCCTTATCATTTTAGTAGGCAATGGTTTTAAGTTGTAATTTCTGTAAATGTATCAAGCAATGAAATTGTACTGAAGTGCAATGAAAATAAAGCTATGATTTTAATGATCTTATGCTTACACTTTTCATGACTGATCCGTATAGTATTACAGAATAAAAAATATTAATGAATATAGATTTGGTCAGATTTATTACACAGCTTTGCCCGCGGCTTATACAGGGTGTAAAAAAAACCTTAACGAAGCTTAAAACCATTTAGGAGACGGTTAGCATCTTTAGAATTACCGCGTTCCTTAAACTACCGAGTTAAGTCAACGTTGCCTCACTGCTTTCACATAGACTGCGCACGCGCCGCGGAGTGCCCCGCTGGCGTCGCTCCAGCTCCGCCGGGAATAGAACCAGCGCGACTGTGACGGAGTCTATGCATTAATTGCCTTACCAGCGACGAAACTATTTTTATAGATAATTGTGCTTTTCGGTCGACGGTCTCCGGTCGTCTCGCCCGATGACATTGGAAATCAGACATCAAAAAATGTTGTTGTAGTTTTTAATAACCGTGGAGCTCGGCGTGGGGCTGTGCAGCTGATATTTGTGAGGTTAAGCGGCGCTCGATCTGCCGCCGGATAGATGGGTGACCCTATTTTAATTTCGGTGGTAAATCACGCGCATTTAATACGAGGATACTTGACAATACATTGAAACAATTGTATTTTGTTACAGACGTTATTGATTATATTATTTTATTAGTTAAACGATACTTGTCCTTTTAGAACAATAAAATAACTTTAATGGTTTGACTAATAAAATGTAGTTTTAATGAATAAGTATAGGTATTCCATACATATGCAATTATCTGTGCCCCCGTCTTAACTCGCCTTTATGGTTATTGTTACATAGCCTTCCTCAAAAAATTTACTATACAACACAAAAATAATTTTTCAAATCAGACCAGTACTTTATGAGATTAGCGCGTTTAAGCAAATAAACAAACCAACAAACTCTTTAGCCTTATACATTAGTACGTATAAGATTGTTGGCGTAGCTTTTATTATAAAGTATGTCTTTAAAGTCAAACGCATATCTATCAAGTATCTTTATTGTTATTTTAATCATCAATCCACAATAAACAAGCTATTATACGTATGTTTGGTGTAGGTGAGTTTAACCTTTAAAAAAATTCCTACACCGACCGCTGAGAAATCAGTGTTTAAATTTGAAAAACTAGTGAGTAGTTGTTATCCTGGGTTGGAATTAGCACCCCTCACAAATAGGATCCATGTACTCACCATTAAGCCATGACTCTTACTAATCAATGTAAATAAATAAATAACAAATATCAGACTACATCACATACATTGATCTGACTCCGAGGTGAGTAGCTTAAGCACTTATGTTACGGATATCAGAATCAAAAGTGGTATTACAAATATATACTTAAATATTAGATATTGACACCCAGACACAGAACAAACACTAGTTTTCATCATACGAATGTTTGTCCTGGTTAGGGATCAAACCCACAACTCTTAGAGCATGGGGCAGGATCACTACCGAATGCGCCATCGAGCCAGTCAAATGTATAAATAGCTTATTTAAAAGTTAACCCGTGTTCCTATAATGGGTTATTTAAACCGTGTTGGCCTGCCACTCGCACTCTCGAGTCAGCCTCCCCAGGGAACGAAGCGTCGCGACGTCTCGACGCCGCGCGCTGGAAAAATAACTAACTGTCATAAATAATGTTGCACATATAACGAGGAGCGAAAGAAAGCGAAGGAGTGAGATAGAAATAGAAGCTCGCGCGTTTTAGTCTGACCTACCGCAATGATGGGTATTCGAAAAATCTAATAGTCTTAAGCGTTGTAAGGTTTACATTGACCATGGCTATTTGTCTATTTATACGATGACCTACCATAATGACAGGAATGCAAAAAATTGCCTAGTAGCTTTTTCCTATGTTTTATCGGGGTCGTCGGTCCATGTTGGTCTGGGACCTTAAAATAATGTACCTATCAACTGTGTTCCTTGCCTAGCATGTCGTAAAAGGCGATTAATGGTACATCGGGTTTTGAGTGGGTGATTGTGTAGGCGACGAGCTAGCCACTTGTCACTGCTTCTTCACAATTTTCCATCTAACCCAGCTCAGTTTTGTTTTCGATTGAATAAGGTTTAGGGGGCGTACTGCCACTTTGACATTGCCTACCCGTTCGGGGATTGCGGGCGTCATGTTACGCATGCATGTATTTATCTATGGGTTTTTTAGGAGTGAGGGAAAAGATCTTTAGGAAATCTGCGCATAGAGGTAACTTTGGTTGATTGATGAGGTTCCATTTAACTGGCTCGATGGCTCATTCGATAGTGACCCTGCCCCAAGTGCCAAGATTTGTGAGTTCGATCCATGTACTCGATCCCAGTAAAAACATTCGTATGATGAATACTTGTGTTTGTTCTGTGTCTGGGTGTTAATATCCAATATTTAAGTATATATTTGTAGGTAATACCACTGTCGTTTCTGATATCCGTAACACAAGTACTCAAACTACTTACCTCAGAGTCAGATTAATGTATCTGATGTAGTCTGATATTTACATTTTATTTATTTGTCTGGGACTCTTGCCTATGCGTAACCAAGATCAAATAGTAAATTTTACGATGTTATAGCTAAATTCATGTTTAATACATAGTATTATATTATAAGTGAAATAATAAGAAAGAATCTACATAAAGTATTGAATAATTCAATAGAACCTTAAGTAGTGAAATTTCTGGCTACCAATATTTTTTTCCAAAAGAAAAGCAACGACCAAATTCTATTAGCTTAAAGATTGTACTCATGTACAGTAGGAAGTGCTTTTCACATGTCATGTAGATACAATGAAATAAACATTCGTGTGGCGCGAGCGCGTGTCCGACACATACTCGGACGCGGCCGCGTTAATTGTGTTACGGCGGCCTCAGTGCGGGCCCGTCTACGCATAAATTAAATGTGTTTAAAGTAAAAGCCTGTCCATAATTAAATGAGTGTTGGGATTCCAATCTGTCAAACTGGATGACATAATGAGTCAGGTAAGCGAGGAACTTGGGAGGGGTTGAATGTAACAGTACAATAACCCACCTTCTGACCCACCCTCCTGAAATGTGACATTGTAAAATGTCCAGGTTATGAGCGGTGCAAGCTTCCTGCTCCCGATAGTCCTGTAGTTAATTATCTTTCACAAAATACGAGGTCTTATGTTAGCATAATTTTAGAGACATGAAAATCTAATTTTATGGACAATTAAAGTAAAAATGGTTATTATTTATTATCGATTTCTTAAACATGGTGATAACTTTGAAGAAAAGTAATTCACCGATGTGAATTATTTGTGTATGTTATGGATATTTCCAGTCCATTTAAATGTATGTTGCTATATTACCGACAAAAAAGAGGGCAGACCCTATATAATAAAAAAGAATATTCATAAAAGCGTTCCAGACACATCGACGCGCGAACCGGTTGGAATAAGCTCGCTTAATAGCTTTTCAAATGCTATTAAGCTCATTATCCCGTGTGAGTGTCACGTGTCACATTAAGCGGCAACATGGCGGCCGGAAGTGACGACACCTGCGCCACCACCGCTTCCGGTGCGGATCTCGCTGTTAGGTATTTCTTTTTCATTTCAATTTAAGCGGTATGTTTTTACGAATTAGAATGTTAGGATTAGGTTGTTGATTTATTGCGGAGACTAGCGTCTAAGGCGTTACCATATTCATAATTTATTTGTTTTGAAATTGGGTTTACCGTAAAAGAATTACTATATAATAAAACACATTACACGATAACGTAATAGTAATACTAAGTATGTGCCTATATAAATATAAGTAAATTAGTTAATAACATTATTAAGAATATAGGTTTTTTTTAACAATACTTACCTATGCACATTGCTACACCCTATCAGGGTCCCTGTAACTGCATTTTAAAATGTATTTTTATGTGTTCAATTATAAATAAATAAATAATATAATACAACCATCACACACATTTATCTGATTCTAAGGAAAGCAGCTTGCTTGCTTTGGAATTTGATTCTGACTACATAATAATGCTTTCTAGTGGTAACACAATTAGAATCGGAAACTAATTTATCAAAAACCACCACCCAACACAAAAATCTGTTTCATCAATAACTAACTAATACATAAATTGGTCCTAATACGGGAATAGAACCCGATTGCTGTAAATTCAACCCGAAGTCTGACCTTTGGCCCCAAGAGCTTAAACAAACAAATATCATTTTTGTACCTGTAAAACGCGTGGCGTAACTATAGGGTAGCAGGACTGGCAAAATGCGGTACGGGTCCCGCTCGGCGGGGGACCCCAGAGCCGCGAGCAAGGAGGGTCCTCCTCCCTACGCTCTAACATTGATATAGAATACTATCATTGAGCGAGAACCCCCATACGTATGAAATTGCCACGGGCTACAAATAGTGTAATTACGAAACTGTGCACAAAGTCAAAGACAAAGTCATAGTCAAAGTCAAAATATTCTTTATTTATATAGGTTTCAAGGAAACCCTTATAAATCGTCAAATAGAGATAAAGCCAATGATTCTACCACCGGTTCGGAATGTTGTATCTACTGAGAAGAATCCGGCAAGAAACTCGGTAGTTACTTTTACAACCTAGTATACTAATTTTATCTGCGATTAAACTAAAAGCAACCGAAGATTACCAACTTTCATACACAATGAAATAAGATGTACACTATATATTTATTTCATGGATGACTAACTATATTATATTCAGCAGTGTGTATTTAGCAGTAGCAATTAAGTGAGATTGATAATTATTGCACGGATACACACGCAAGGCGCAGTTGAATGTTAATTGGTTTGAGAGTCTTCTGAGTCTTTTACAGTCGAAAGAAAAATAAGATTATTTTACCAATACATTTAATTAATCATCATTATTATCAGCCTGTATTCGTCCACTGTTGAGCATAGGCCAAATTCAATTCAATTGTGGTCAAAGAATATTAACTGATCAGTACGCAATGATATGCGTAAGTATACCGGCATATTCTTAATTAATCTATACTTATAATAAATCTGTAGAGAGGTCAATTCTGTACATAAAATATATTTTCAAAATAACTATCAGGGGGTGATTAGTGATCCATACTGATGCCAAAAATGCAATCAGTAAAATTTTTGTCTGTCTGTCTGTCTGCCTGTATGTTCCTTATAGAAACAAAAACTACTTGACGGATTTTAACGAAACTTGGTACAATTATTCTTCATACTCCTAGGCAGGTTATAATATACTTTTCATCACGCTACAATCAATAGGAGCAGAGGAGTGAAGTGAAACGTTGGGAAAAACGGGAGAAGTTACTCCATTTTTTAAGCTTCCGTCGCGTGTGCAGCCTTAATGGTTAAAGTTACATAGAAATCATGTATGACGGAAATAGTCTTTATAATATTAACCATGAACGCGGGTGACACCGCTGGCACAGCTAGTTATTAAATAATTTTAAAAATAAATGTAATGAACTTAACCGCATTATTTTTCAATAAACAGTATAGGTAGTTATAAACGTCATACTAATTTCGCAATATTTACCATTATAGTACTTACTTGGCCTAAGGAATAGCGAAACAATTTGATACCTGTTGTACTCTAATAAAAATAGTGAAGGGTGTATGGTATCACATTTTAAAATTATTTGGCTAAGTTTAAACTTTGTATCTTGGTATGTAAAGGCTCATATATTACTATTACTTCCATAAGAACCCAAAAAAATATATACCTATACACATCAGTGGCGTAGCGTGGTGGGGGCAAGGGGGGCGGTCCCCCCGAGCGGCACTTGTTGGGGGCGGCAAATTTGAAATAACTTTTAAACATTTATTTAGTAAGTCGGTCCTGGGTTGCAATGTCTGTTGGGCGGCGGAAAACCGAGGACGAACTTACTCCCTCTCTGGGCGGAAAAATTGAGACCCGCCCCGGCGACAGGAACCCACGCTACGCCACTGATACACATACCATCACGCCTGGAATCCCCGAAGGGGTAGTAAAGTCCAGTATAAGAACAATAAGATCCCTAAAGTGATTAAACCAAAAATAAAATTGATTTTCCATCTAACCCAACTCAGGTTAGATGGAAAATTGAGCAACGAATAAAAAAAATTAAAAATAAAAACATTAAAAAGGTAGTCGCAGTTTCTACATCAGTGGTGTTGAGAACTTCTCTAAACGGTCAAGTGCCAGGATTTTTTTTTTTTTACATTTTTGGGTGGTTTTTTTCGAACACATTCAGAAAGACATAGTGTTAAAGAGACACATTAGGCGTCGAGGAATTCGGCCAGCTCCTCGATGGACTGGTTTACTGAGTAGAAAGTGACCACCCGAAGTACTGACTGGGGGTGATCAATTTGTATTCGTGCGGAACAAAAACTTCGTTAGCGCGATGCAGGATTGGTGACGCGAGCGCGTGCGCTCACGTAGCGTAACTTTCGAGTATGTTAGTCATCGTAAGATCGAATCTGGGTGATCGCGTTTCGACAAAAAAAAAATCTAGCTTTTCATTGCAAATTTCTTTTTTTTTATGTACTCAATTAACAAGGGTAAAATACGTAACTGCCTCTGTAAAATACGTTTGCAAAGTTAAGTAATTTTATTATATATATAAAGTACCTATTTAGGCTTACAAAAATTAAAATCTGTTTACATTTATCTCAGATTAGAGAACAAAAGGCAGATGGACCGCTCGGAACAAAGATGTGAGGCAAGAATTAAGCTATGAGTGCGTGACACACTGTAGGAACATTGTATCCCAGTGTGCGTGTAAGTTTGCCAGGTTAATGAAAAAAGTCTCACTGTTTTTGTATTTAATGCTCGAGTAGTATAATATCGGTTGGTATTGTAACATGTATTTAATTATTTATATTTTACATTAAAATGAAAATCTAAAATTTAATTTTTGAAATAGAAAACTTTGTAATTATAATCGACATACAAAATATGCAATCTTAGCAGCTTTTATTTTGCACCAATTTCTTGAAATATTGCCTTTTGTCATCTATACATGAGACTCATACTAGCACACCCTGCGTTTTCACCCGTGTAGTTCCCGTTCGTGGGAATAAGGGAATAAAATATATACCTAGTAGTTTATACGTTACATACATACAAATAATCTTTCATTTTTATAATAATGGTCTAGTTTACGAGTATTTGCACATTACCTTACTTCAAGGAAAATATTTCAATGTAACCTATCAACACTACCCAAATTTCATTGAAGTTTTGTGTTCCAAGTAATGAGAAACAAATAACACAGAAATATAATATCAAAATATTTAGATAATTATTATTTAACTATGAAACGGTACTCAGATTTCTCGTTTTAGTTTTTGGAAGCAATTTTTACAATGTTTAAACACACAAGACGGCATTTTTAAGACTTAATTTAAAACACAGATGTGACATATGTCAACGCAACGCTTTGTTTCGAACTGTTGGTTTAGTAGACATTGGACCTATTCGCAAAATAGCTCACGCAAAAAAAAGCACCTATTCTCTAAATGACCTACTCTTGAAATGATTTATTCGCATTGTTTTGAGTTTGTATTTGCTTTCGATTATCTATTTGCTTTGCCGGCCGCACTCTCTTGCCTGTGACGGGTCTATCTGCCTTTTGTTCTGTAATCTAAGACATATATACAAAAATAAGTGTATTTTGTATATAAATACTACAGTGATATTTAAAATATGTAGAATATCGACCCATTCCAAATTACATTGCTTAGTTACATAAGGCTTTTAATTATAACCATATTTTACGGTAGGTACTTATATATTTTTCTCATTAGTAAAAGTAAAAAGTATTTTTAGAAATTATAGAAGGCGCACGCGTCGCCTTACTAACAGTAATTAACTAATTATTTTATTTTTAGTCTAATTGTTTAGTGCAAAAAAATACAGTCTATTCATAACATGCTAATAATGTTCTTAATTAAGTAATTAACGGTAACGAAATAAATGAAAAGCACTATTAGCTAACCATGATTACGTTTTGCACGAAGCAAACGTTACGATCATTCATGTTTTTAGTAATTAATTACATAGATACATGTTTTAACTCATAAATGGGAATTTAGTTACTTGGTTTATCTATACTAAATTAAAAAGAGGAAAGATTTGTATTTTTGTGTGTGTGTAGGTATGTTTGTAATGAATAAACTCAAAAACTACTGGACCGATTTCAAAAATTCTTTCACCAAATGAAAGCTACTTTATCAAGGAGAATATAGGCTATATTTTATCCTCATATTCCCACGGGAACGGGAACTACGCGGGTGAAACCGCAGGGTGCTGCTACATTATATAAAATGGTTACAATATGTACTTTCTGTAATATTTTTGCGAATTTCAAATACTGAAATTTTAATTTAAGCATGATATTAAAATATAATATGAACTAGCTATTTATAATGTTACAATATCTTTAGTTACTAATATTATAAAGCTGAAGAGTTTATATGTGTGTTTATTTGCACGCGTTAATTTAAGAAGCTACTGGTCCGCTTGAAAAAAATATTTCAGTGTTCAATAGCCCATTTATCTTGGAAGGCTATATACTTACCAATAACCAAATAACCAAATTGACTGGACCGTTGGCCGAGTGTTCAGAGACCCTGGCCACGAAACCAAGGTTCGCGGGTTCGAATCCCGCTAGGGGCAAATATTTCGTGTGATGAACATGGATATTTGTACTCGAGTCATGGATGTTTATAAACGTATTTAAGTATGTCTATCCGTTCACCTAGTATCCATAGCACAAGCTTATAAGCTTAGTTTGGGACTAGGGAATTGGTGTGCCAGTCTGAAGAATTTATTTATTTATTTATAACCATAAACGCCGACACAGCTACAATACTTTATTAGTACAACTTGATTTCTAAAGAACTTACTTTCATAACAAACAAAAGTCGTACCAAATTTCCTTTTGCTCTTGAAACTCTGATTAGCCAAAAATAAAATAGAGTTAGGTTAGATGGAAAATTGTGGAGAAGTAGTGTTAAGTGATCAGCTCTTCGTCTTCATAATACACCTTTTATGACATTTTAGATAAAATTTAAAAGACTGTGTAGACGACGAGCTAGCCGCTTGTCACTACTACTTCACAATTTTCCATCCACCCCACCCCATTGTCCCATGTTGGTTTGGGACTTAAAAATGTCGTAAAAGGCGCCTACCCGCCTACCTGCTGACCCTTTAACTTTGCCTACCCCTTCGGGGATTATGGGCGTGATGTTATGTAGGTATTGTATTGTGTATGTATTACCATATAATTTACCATACTCAACTTGAAAGAAAGAAAGAAAAAACATTTATTGACCACAAAACAACAAGACATAAAGTTACAAAGTAATCATAAAAAAAAATACTAACAATGAAAACCTACATGAAAAAATAATACTAATAAAAAACTTGTTCGGAATAGTCATTTCATCTTCCTAGCGTTATGTCCCGTGCTTAGACGGGGTCCGCTTAGACCATGATCCAGGATGTAGCGAGTCTGGTAATTACATTGAAGCGACTGCCGATCTGACCTTCATAACCCTAAGATAGGGGAACCAGACAATTTTTGGATCATGGTTACAAATCCAAAGTTATTTGAATTTGCAGGTTTCATCACGATGCTTACCCTCACCGTCGAGCTAGTGGTATAAATACGTACATAGATTAAAAAAATCCAGAGGTACGTGCCCGGATTTGAACCAGCACTCCTCGGTTAAGAGGCGCGTGTCCTTACCATTGAGCTACCACCGCTCGCTTGTTCGGAATAGTACACGGCATCTTTAATTTAGAAAAAATGCTCTTGTTGTATGTTAGGAAAATCCTCATTAACTCGAGTAAAATACCGGGAAAAGTTAGTAAAGTCCAAATTAACTTCTAATTTATAGTCATTCGTTCGGAGTGTCTTTTTCTAAGCGCTGTAAGTACTTGCAAATACATTACCGCGGAGTATGTCGTAAAGACTCGGAGGAATTAAGTCAAGGATGAGATGTGCCATCATGGAAATCTTAGGTCATCCCTTAAGTCGCGGGAGGGGGGGTGGTAGGGCTGCAAAGTGGGTGGAAATTTGTGAATAATGGAATGGATTCGCGAAAATTATGTCTCTGAATGCAATGGGATAGATAGAGGAGAAAATGTGGGCATTCATATAAAACTAAAGTTACTTAACTAGAAATTTTAATGTGTGCCGTTTGAAATACTGTTTGATTAGCGTCTGTTACTTTTACTTTTAAAAAATGATTATATTTTATTTTTGAACGAAGAGAGAGATATTACTAGATTACAGTGGCGGACTAACCGAGAGGCGGAAGGGGTGGTCCGCCCAGGGCCTCTGATCCTGGGGGGCCTCATATTATCTCCAAGCTCCTGTAATCGTCCTATATCAAACAGTGGGACCCCCCCTCCCCCATTTCGGTCAAGCAACACTTCTCGTATCCCTACTAGGCGTACAGCTCTTTGCCGCCCTGGGCCTAAAACAGGCTTAGTCCGCCACTCGATACTTATCTAATATATGTCGACAGAAATACAGCTACTTTTAATCCTCAATCTTCCTAGCGGTATGTCCCCTGATTAGTCGGGCTTCGTTAAACGTTGATCCAGTATTTTGAGAGTATAACGATCACGATCTAAAACCAAAGTAAAACTATCTAAAATACATGCAATGTCATCTATACGTTTATGTCATTGTGTCACAAAATTATTTTCTCCACAAACTTAAGAGCAACAACATCCCCGAGCTACCCCTAGTTGGCAACCCTACCCAGTGGGTAGCGAGGGAGGAGGGTCAAGGACTCCTCGTCGCCAGGCGGCCGGCTGCGGCCGTCCGCCAATAGCGACACTAACGGACGCCTTGTCTGATATTTTATATATATAATATTGTTCAGTTTGTCCCGTTGGTCTGTGATTTAAAAATGTGCCAACAGTGTTCCTTGTGTTGGATGTGTGATTGTATATATTACAAGTGCTTTTTGAGGCCTACGTAAATAAAGATATTTTGAGTTTGAGTTTTAGTTTATAGACGATGAGTCATGACTTTTTCAGAATCTTCCGTCTAACCTAACTCAGTTTTCTTTTGGCTAAAAGTTTTTAAAATAAAATTTTCTGTTAAAATGTCTAATTGGCGAAAACTATAAGTATGTAGGTATGTAATATATATGCAATTTATCATATGTGAGATGATTTGTCAAAAATAGATTTTTCATGTACAATGTGTTAAATATCATAATTTTTATATTTAAATCAACTTCAGTTATAAACTTTCATATTTACTGTTTAGTTAGATTGAAATTATATAAATGATGTGTTTAACTGTATTATTGTGTTATGTTATGTTAAAACATATTCAATTATGTAAAATAGCATTCACTTATACACTCACAATACTAACGTTCAAACATACCAAAGTTTGAGACTAAGAATTGTGTGTGTGTGTGTGTGTATTAAGTGTAATTGAATTCATTATTTATAAATTAATTAACACCGAATGCTACACAAGCACTAGTAAAATAAAAGTGCGAGCCTTCAGAGACGCTTGACCCGCAGCCCGAGGTTATTCACCCCCTCCATATGATAATAACGTTCCACTCATTTCACCCATTAATCACTCCAGTTAGTCCCATTCCCTGGGCAGTAAAACGACCATTCCTTACAAGTCTTACAGGCGCAATCGCACACAAAGTGCCTTAATGTGCCGAATGACGTCACACTTGCAGGGAACAAAGCTCTCTCAAACATGCAAGTTAGAGTGATTACAAGCACTAAATGTAGCTGCCTAAGTTAGCGATAGCGATATGATGTCTAAACTGCATATAAAGGCGTTGAAAGGCTGAATTAGTGAACATTTTGCAACGCCTTATCAATGTCAGTTAGTACAGTACCTAGTTAATATAAATCTTTATTCATGTAGGCTTTACAAAAGCAGTTAGAGATTCTACCGCCAGGTTCGGAACATTGATTCTACTGAGTAGAACCGACAAGAACTCGATAAGTTAGGCAACTTAACACAGGATCGTCTTTGACCTGCGCCCTGCAGGGGGGGCTCCGAATACTCCTGAGGTATCCCTGCCTGTCGTAGGAGGTGACTAAAAGGGCCTTTGGGGTCGTGGGGGTCAGAGGGGGGAGCCCCATGGCCCTCTATCGTCCCCAGAGAAGGCGATTGCATGTGTTACACCCGGTCCGTTAGGATAGGGTACACAGCTGTCTATGTGGTCGCACACACCACTCTAGGTGTTCTGGGGGAGAATATCACTCCCCCGAGATGGGCCGCAAGGCGGCAGCGCGCGCTGCGTAGACTTTTCGAGATGAATCCCGACAGCGGGGATCCCGTTGGTTTTGCGTTAGCGAAGAACGGCAGCCTTAAGGTTTAGTCGGTAGGAAAAAAAAAAGGATCGTCTTTGACCTATTGGAAGCACACTAGGAATTTGATATGGTTTTCAGTGAAAAAATATCGGTTATCTATTAGTAACCTGGGACTTGAGGGCTCTCCCGATCGCGGGGTCCTAGCCACGTGCCCAGAATGCCCAGTGGGAAAAGGGCCAAAAGGGGCCTATACAGGCTACAATACCCTAATGGATTAGGACTCGCATCACATACAAACAATTTTCTTCAAACTTAAGCATGTCTTAAATGCAAAAACATACTATTACTTAGGTTTTAAACATCGTCGTGACACATGCTTATCCAGATTACTAGGGATGTGTTATCAAAACTGAATTTATCTATTTCACATGTCAAACGGGTAAGAATTTCAAATACGCCATCTATTTGACCTAAGCTAGGTCTGATCCTAGATTTACTAAGTTATCATGGAGACCCCGAGTAGGAAAGGCTTAGATTAGATTTTAATTATGACAACGGGTTAAATTAAAATATTCAGAGTGTATTTTGCGGTGGTAGCTCAATGCTAAGGACTCGTGCCTCTTAATCGAGGGGTATGGGTTCAAACCCGGACACGTTACTCTGGATTTTTCAAATCTATGTACGTATTTACACCACTAGCTCGACGGTGAGGGAAAACATCGTGATGAAACCTACACATTCCAAAGATTGTGAATGTGTAACCATAATGTGAACCAAAATATGTCTTGTTCCCCTATATAAAGGTTACAAAGGTCAGGTCGGGAATAACTTCAATATAATTACCGAACTCGCTTAATCCTGGATCATGGTCTAAGCGGACCCCGTCTAAGCACGGGACATAACGCTAGGAAGATGATGATTTTACTTACGGAACCCTTCGTACGCAAGTACGACTCGCTCTTGGCTGAATTTTTTCATACATATACCTACATTTAATAATACAAGAATTCAATCATAGCCGATGTATTTTATCGCCGGTCATTTGGGCTGAGGCTTTACGGCGCGGAAGCGAGGGCGACCTACTGGCGACTCGTAAACTCATTATAATCACCGACAATTAAGAGGATCCCCAGGGATGCGTCATAAATAGGTCATGGGGCTATTTGGTAGACTTACTAAATACATACATACATAACATCACGCCCATTTTCCCCGAAGGAGTAGGCAGAGTCAAAGGGGCAGCATGCCCCTTCAACCACATTCAGCCGAAAATAAACAAATGCTGGCTGGGTTAGATGAAAAATTGTGAAAAAGCCGTGACAAGCGTCTAACCTGTCGCCTACACAATCACACACCCAAAACCCGATATATCTACCATAAGTCGCCTTTTACGACATGCTAAGCAAGAACCACAATTGGCATATTCTTTTTAAGTCCAAGACCAACATGGGACAGTGGGTTGGGTTGGATGGAAAGCTGTGAAAAAGACTTACTAAATGTGTCAGTAAATAGGCAACCCTTAGTTCTGGACTTAAATGAACGTGCCAGCTGTGTTCGTTTCCTCCATGCCGTAAAAGGCGACTAATGATGAACTGGATATTTGGTGTGTTATCACTTATCATATAGGCGAGGAGTTGGCCACTTGTCACTACTTTTTCACAATTTTCTCTTCACCTAGCCCAGTCTGATAATGGAAAAGACTATAGGCTACAGTGACCGGCCGTATTGTTTATATTGTTTATTGTTTGTCGCCTTTGTGGTACAAAACGCTCTCCGCTTTGTCACACTTATCCTTATAAGGCAAATGCCAGTTGGCTCGCTTAGCTCATCTCCCTATCAGAGCACTCATCATGTTGACTGGCGTCACACACATGTTGACTCGCGTCGGAGTGTAATTCTGTCCGTCCGTAATCGTCTACTAAGATACAGTATTAAAGATTCAGTCTGTGCGCCTCTCGGCTCGGGCCGTGCATAATTGAGCGGCTTGTGTAGGGTAGCCAGGTAGCTGGTTTGTAGATATTCCCATTTCTAAGCAGAACGGGCAAAACATTTTATACTGTTGAACTATACAATGAAATCATATAGTACTTATGAAATCTTAATAAAGTGCAGTGCATCGGCTTTCAAAATAAAATAAAAATGGAAACTAATTTAGAATAACTCATTAGATATATACCTATGTCTGTCTATCTAAACGATTTATCTCAAGAATTAATATGTAAGAGTTGTTTGTTTTTATTAATATCCATCTACATCACATTACGTCTTGCGCAAGTCAAACTCCCTGTCTTATCAATTCATCCAATTTAATCACAAAATTGAAATTATCCCCCGAAACTCATATGTTCCTGGTCACCCTAGCATCGTCTGTTCCGTTTCGGGGCCGCGAAGAGGCTTACCTTTCTGCATTTGACTGCCGCGTTTATTATTTAAAAACTGGATTCGCTGATTGGATTTCGGAGAAAACATTAATTTCGCTCTCCCAAAGAGTTGGGGGTAACTTTGCTATTACAAGACGTCGAGATCGTCTCCGGGGTACTGGGGGGTGATTGTTTAATGTAAAAGTTGATATAGTCCGCGCTGGGGTATATTGGGAAGATTAGAACTTTTCCTAGTGGGCTCCGAGCTTTTTATAAGAGAGAACCGAAGCCATATAGCACGATCGGCGGTAGAATCATATCTCTTTGAACTGTTTTTGACGATTTATAAGTGTTTCTTTGAAACCTATATAAATAAAGAATATTTTGACTTTGACTTTGACTTTGATCCTTACACACACTTCCAAATTAGGGTCGTGCTCGTGGCCCTCTGGTAGATAGAAAAAGAGCTGATGACCAACAGTTGTCGACTAAGCCCTTCCGTGACTTGGGGGAGGAAAACTGAATGGGAGGCCCTATTCAGTTAGTGGGGATAAAATATCAATCAAACCAAATGTTAACATTTACAATATACATTTAGTGAGCAAATAAATGTTTGATCCGATTTTGATATGATATCTGCAGTGAATCCCGAATTTTATAATTATCCAAGGAACTACTTTTAGTCAAAAATGAAATTATTTAGGTAAGATGGAACTTAAAAAAAACCGTGGCAAGTGGCTAGATCGCCGCCTAAATAACCACAAACCCAAAAATCCCAGACTAACATGAGTATCAATCTTAAGGAAAGTCTGCAGTAATATACTTACATAGTTACCATAACATATATTAAATGTAGAATTTACATACATAACATCACGCCCATAATCCCCGAAGGGGTAGGCAGAGTCAAAGGGGCAGCATGCCCCTTCAACCACTTTCAGCCAAAAATAAAGCCGGGCTGGGTTAGATGGAAAATTGTGAAAAAGCAGTGACAAGCGGCTAACCTGTCGCCTACACAATCACACACCCAAAACCCGATATACTTACCATTAGTTGCCTTTTACGACATGCTAGTCAAGAATCACAGTTGGCATATTCTTTTTAAGTCCCAGACCAACATGAGACAGTGGGCTGGGTTGGATGGAAAGCTGTGGAAAAAGGAGTGTCAAATGGCTAGCTCGTCGCCTACTCAGTCATATACCCAAAAGCCCGTAAACCATTAGTCGCCTTTTACGACATGCTAGGCAAGAACCACAGTTGGCACATTCTTTTTTTGTGTCCCAGATCAACATGGGCCAAGTCCCAGACCAACATGGGGCATTATATTAAATGTAGAATTTAAACCAGACAATTACAACCCATTCGCTAACCCTATATGATTATCTAGTATTTAACTTAGGCTTAGCTTCATACTTGTGAAGGCAAAAGCAGTATGGCGGTTCCCACGCGTCGTTATAATTTGAACTATAAATAGCCACATTGAATAATTAAACACCTAATGTATACTAGTATTTCTTTCTGACTTGTTTCAGAAGAGGAAATTTGTTATATATGTACTTGTTGGTGACTTTGAATAGATGCAATAGACAAATTAACTAAAATGAACGAACGATTTTGTGTCTTTATTAAATCAAATAACGTCTTGGTTACTTGCTTATGGTATTGTGTATTTGGGTAATGGGAATGATCCCATTACCCAAATACACAATTCAACAATATACATTCCAAGCATATCGTCCCTAACAAATGAAGTCCTTGAGCCACGAATATAATACAACAGCTTCGTTTATTAACTAAAAAAATAATAAAAATAAAGTCTGATGATAAAAAAAAATATTCAAACCGTGCTACGGTGTGTGTGCTACGACAACGCGGCTACGACCCTCGATTGCAGCTGTAACCTTGATTACTTGCTACGATGGTAGCCCAAAGCTACGACATAGCTTATTCTTATACATGACCCATAGCCCCCAGGCTGTTATTAGAATGAATTTACAGCCATACGTTATATCTTGGAAGAAATTCATACCTAAACACAAAATTTAACATATTTATATAAAAGTAAGATGAAATTAAAGGATAGCTTGCTTATTTTAATAGCCAAAGCTATCCTTTATTATCAGGTACTTGTGACCATTTTAATTTTGATCATCCATCAGCGTATAAACAACATCACTAGATACTAAGAATCTAACTCCAACCACTACTTTATCAAAATTAAGAATCTAACTCCATTAGGAACTAGGAACTCCATAGGACTCCATTAGGAACTCCATTAGGAACATTAGGAACTAAGAATCTAACTCCAACCACTACTTTATCAAAATTCTTCTTGCCCAGTAATGCCGTTAACGCTAAGACACTCTTAAATAGAGTCATAAGAATAAAAGTTGTGCTTTCAGCACTGGTCACTCATCTCTTATGTAAATAGCAGGAAAACATAACGGCGGCGTCCGCACTATGCCTCAAAGGCACTCACACGCACAAAGCGCTGACTAATCACACCTTCTTGTTCCAGGTCGCGCGCCCCGAGCCGAGCGACAGAGACAGACGATCGCGACACGCTTTAAAACGCCTTATATGGAGCGGGACGGACGTACGACGCGAGCTCTGTCTCGTAGTGGCACACAGAAACACCTCGAATGTAGGTAATACCGCGGGTGTCAGACGCTCGGAGCGTGCCTGATAGACATTCGAGACTTTCCTAGTGTACACAGGTGCTTATTATGGACTTGCCTTAGTTTTTACAATGGGGCCGACCGTGTAGAACCGTCTAGTGTAGTCTGGATTGAGCGTGGGACGTGTAGTTTCGAAGTGAGGGGGCGAACTGTGATGCGGCGGCGGCCGCGGCGGCGATTTGTAGGGCCACTGGTGAAGCCTGTCTCGCTGGTCTGACGAAACCGTTAAGGTAAGGATCTTACTCAGTATTACTTCACAGAAGATATATTCCAGCACTTTTTTTACCTAATACCCTAGGTAACCATTACTTACCGGCTAATTCTTTCAGAGGGTATCAGATAGGTCACCAAGAAAATCTGCAGCTTTTGCAGAAGAGATGAGAAAAAGCATATCCTGAGATAAATGGATAAGTATGAATACGCACATGGGCGTACGCAAGGGGGTGCCCCCCCCCCTCCCCCCCCCCCTGGAACTCGGGTGCCAAGGTACCTGCTGGTATATTTATTATCAATAATATTATATGTGATCAGTAGTTTGATCATTAATTCACGTTTTTTATTAAGTCTTTTTGAGACGTCCTACACTTAAACTTGTTTAGAATGACGAACATAACATGTGATTTGAAGGTAAACATTTGTATTGATCTAATATTCTACGTAAAACTATGTAACTAAATCTACGTATTTGTTGTGGAACTCACTAGATCCAGCACAAGTCACCCGGAATGATGTGCAGTGAAAGGAATTTCTCGAGCAGACACATTGATTGACCCATCTGTCAATCAAAACGTGTGTTCGAGGCAACAATTTTCCCTTTTCCACGAACCATGTTTACAAACATAACAGTTGGCTACTGTTCTAAACTAAAGCGATGATAGTATTGAGCTTCCACCAATTTACACAGGTTAGCATAAGGTCGGGGGTTAGCATAAAATTTCGTATAGAATCCTATGATCCTGAGAAGGGCGAAAAAATTGTTTTTTTTTTTGACTCGAAGTATGATATTCCGTGTGCAAATCGGAAACCCCTACAAGCTATGATGGAACTAAACCCTGCGGCTCCACCTCGCCTGAGTGATGGCCAACACGAATATCCAGCGAAGCTTGGACTGCCGCAGAACCATCGCCAAGGCCCGCCCTATATGGCTGGCCCCACTCGCCCCCTTCTTTCGGGAGGGCTCACTGGAATGGTAAGGAGTCCTGGACTATTCCTCCCCAGAGGGGAGCCCGAAACCTGTGCAGCGCCCGAAGAAGGACCATTGTCATTTTAGTCGGTAGAGGCGCTGAGGCTTCCATCTTCCGAGCCGGACAGACCCTCTTAAGCTATACCTAGGTGAAAAAAGGTTTTAAGAACGTGAAAAGGTAAATAAAATACACAGACCCTTCGCTTCTTGAAAATTAAATCTTATTCTTAAAAACTAAGTAAATTCGTTAATACATAAATTAACTATTATATTATGTATAAAAGGTGTAGATAACTAATTAACTTATTATATCGCACTATAAAAGTTATACCGAAAAAATAGACACAATTTATTGGTATTTTTTAAAAGTAACTTTTTACCGGTCTTCTTAAAATATCTGTCACCACAGATTAAACGCACAGCAGGCACACAACAAAAATTCCCGTATTTGCGCGGCTACTTGTTCAGCGCGGGATTAAGTGGTTTGCTAAATTGCAAGAACAACGGGCGCCGCCATCCATCTCTGTCGCCCCAGTTCCCGGGTCGCGTGCGAGAGAGTGACAGACATACCCGCTAGTGACGTGATCGACTTGCGAGTAAGACGTTGATTCGGTGAGGGTAGTTTAACAAACGACTTGGTCAAACTGTTTTGATATTTTTATCCTTTATTAATTTTTCGTTGGTATACTAAAAGGAACCCAGGAAATAAAAATCGAACATTATAATTTTAATAATAAAGAATAAAACGCGGGGTTTTTTTTCACTAAACTGACAACATATCTAGCAGAAATAAGTCTGGCAAAGAGATTTGGTTTATTTATTTGTTTAGAATCTCCAACACAGAATACACACACGGATAACTATTTTTATGTATTTATCACTAGAATATTTTCTTGTGACAGAGTTTAATCTGCAGTCATTAGTCTATTATAGTGGTAATATGCAAGGCACAGGTCTTCTATTAACGTTCTATCGATAAATATATCGATGTAGCCACATCACTACAGCACCTACGCTTCGTTACACCTCAAGCAGAGCGGTCGGCCTTCATCAATCGTATCTTGTCAATTCTGAGATAATTTCTCACCAATCTTTAGCCACTGTTATTGGAAGCTTTCTTCGACAGTTCATATATCTACTTAGTGAGATGTACATTTGTGGCAATCTTTATCGAATATCAATCTTAATTATCTTATAGGTACTCATTGTATTTGGACAAGGCAAGCGTCATAAGTTTGATTCTCGGGATGGGTAATGTGCAATCCAATCGTCTTCAATGGTTTTCGCCGCCGCTACTCACACTCACACACTGGATTTTGAAAATCAGAGAGAAAGTTAGAGAAAGAAGAAAATCAGATATTAATCTCGTTTGATATGGTGCGCTATGCATTAAGATGACATCAATAGCGTAGCGTATTTTTATCGCCCAGGGCGGAAGCCAAACACTTATGAGCCCCTCATACAAGTCTCGTCAACCCTTATTTCCACATAAATCTCCACCGTGATTATTCTTGAATAACTTATCAACAGTTTAAGCTTTTGCCGCCCTATAAAAGGTGCCGCCTAGGGCCGTCCGCCCCCGTCACGTTACATCACTAGCTACCGCGTCTATAAATTACCCAAATACATCATTTCTCCATACAACATCGTTTGAACTCAAAAGAAATATTGCGCTTAAGAAAGATCCGGATACTTCCGTATTTCCAACATTAGAGTTCCTGTTTCATAAACGATGTTTATCACATTTGCGCGTGCACACGACACAAACAAATTGACGTTCCATTGTAAGCAGTTTATGATTTCCGAACGGAAACTTATAAAACGGAAAGTTCAGTAAAACCTACGATTTTTTATGAGAAGGATCGCCTTTTGTCGGATATTTTTTAGCCTTTAATTAATTTCTTCTTAAATATTTTGAGATCAAGACGGTTCCGTTTTAATTTACATACAACAACAATACAACAGTATTTGAATAAAACAATGACGAATTTACTCTTTAAAATAGGAAGAAAAATTACACAAACATTATATTACACAATAAAAAACCGCTTTCTGTTTACTATTGGAATAAAGAAAATATTCTAAAACGTCAGATTGCACTACACAAAAAAAAAACGAATGTAGAAATTTAAAAGGCGACTAATGGTATATGGAGCTTTGGGTATGTGATTGTGTAGGCGACGAGCTAGCCACTTGTCAACTCTTTTTCACAATTTTTCATCTAACTCAACCTATTGTCTCATGTTGGTCTAGGACTTATAAATAATCATGGGTCTTGCCTAGCATGTCGTAAAGAGCGGCTAATGGCATATCGGGTTTTAGATATGTGATTATGTAGGCGACGGGCTGGCCACTTGTCACTACTTTTTCACAATTTTTATCTAACCCAGCCCAGTTTTGTTTTTGGCTGAATGTGGTTGAAGGGGCCTGCTGTCCCTGTGACTCTGCCTGCCGCTTCGGGGATTGTGGGCTTGATGTAATGTATATGTATGTATGTAAATTCAGACCAGCTTAATATGTCTATCGTAGCATTGGACAAAAGTTGGTCACCCATTATAATTACGACGCAAACAAAGGTTGCTTAACTTTCGCGTTCGAATAGTATCTGTACAAACAAACAACTACTATCGGGCTGTTCATTGTCTACCTCCTGTAAAAACATTCAGTTTTTCTATCAGAAAAGCGAATAAGCAAGTCCCCCGGTGTCCCCACAATAGCTGGCGAGCTAACGAACTCGTATCCTCGAATAGGGTGACCACTACAACCCGGAGCTGAGAGGAAAAAATGGGAATATTGTGTAGAAACGTCACTCTCTCCATAAGGGTGACCGTTAGAGCAGTCAGAAAAGAACAGTCTAGATATTTTTGGATTATATCATTATTATCTTGATCTCGTAGGAAACCAACACAATAACAATCATTGTTGAATCAATATTCCTGCAGATATTATATTTAAGTTCTAGATGAAAGGCAGCGTCCTTCATTTTATACCAAAAAATGGTTTAAGCTTCGTTTTATATAGGGCCTGCTTTGACTCTGCCTACCCCTTGTGGGATTATAGGCGTGATGTTATGTTATGTTTTTTTGTATATAAAATTGTAGTATTCTTTAAACGACACTTAACCTTACCATCCAACACATCTTATGTCCTAAAATAGCTACGGTTTTTAGTGTTAAGTTATTAAACAAAGGACAAAATACGCTATGTACTTTACATGATTAATTATAAACCATCAACTGCTACGTAGATATCACGACTATAGCATAAGAATAAAGTCTATTACATTATTTAATTTAATATGCATATATTGATGTTGTCTTATGTTATGTTATATTGCAGTTGAATAAGCAAAGCATACTAATTATAAATATTATTGACAATTAACAGCCTTTTTATTTTAATACATTTGTGTAATCAAGGACTTGTGTTTTTATTGTATTCTCTGCTGGCTTTGTTTGTCTTTAAAAATCTACGTAAGCAGTTACAATACTCAACATGTAAAGTAGTTTAGTAGACAACAACTTATATCATATTCTAAGCAATAAAACTCATTAGGATACAGACTAGGGTGCAAGCAGAACAATGGTTTTCGATCACACATAAACAATAATATTAGCATCTGAAGATAACTGTCAATATATGACATTTGATCTTTATCAAACGCTAATTTTAAACATAAAAACTGCCTGCATTAAAATACATAAACATTGCTAACTACATGGATTCTTATAAAAAAATCAGTGGGTCCACTTATTTCTATTAGTCAACTTGGCGACCCTAGCCTGAAGCCATATTGGATTTACGGAGCGCGCGAAATTATTACTAAGGGGGATTATGGCGGAAAAATTAAGCAAGATAATCCGGTTAGGGTCGTTGAAAAATGCAACGATTTTTGTTATTATTCTTTTCAGATAAGGAGTGCTTTGCATATACATCGTTGTTATCAAGGACATCTTCAAAGAGAGACGCGGGCTTATTTTAGGAGGGAAGTTGCTACAAATTGAATTCGGATTAGAGAGATAATGTCACCTTGACGTTTGTCACTTGTTCGAACATTGAAACTTTTTTCTTGTTTTGCAAGGGCGTTCAAACATATTTGGGTGCCAGCTTTTGTTAGTTACTACGTCTGCATATATGTACATTTACAACACAGACATATAAATACACTTCATTTTTTAGCCAAACAGGGATACATACATACACAAAGAATTAAGAGCAAAAAATGATCTCACGACGAGGACAACTTTACCTTTCAGCGGTTAGCCTGTTTGAATGTAAATAAATATTCACATTAATATTACATACAAACATACATGTCATCACGCCCGTAATCCCGGAAGGAGTTAGGCAAGGGGCAACGACAATAATGATAAAGATAAGTTAACCTATTTACAATTTCGCGATTTTGGTCCCGCCCGGCCATCTTCTCTTGGAACCGTTTAGAAAACAACAGGGAACACAAATGACATGTCCCATGGTGTCATATAGGTACATCATGAGCTTAGGTCATAACTTGACGTTGATGGATGCCCATCGTATTTAGTTTATTTTTAGATATACTTTACTTTAATGACTCAACTCAATAGCGTTAATTACACTTGTGTAATTAATCTAAGTGCCATTTCTCACGATAACATTCGACCGGTAGCTGTATCATAATGGCAGGACTTAAAACGATAATGATAGCAATGAATAAACGCTGGGTATAGTGAATCTATTAGTTAAAAATATATCTATTAAATGTAGATAATAAATACAATTAAAGTATCTGTATATAATGTTAAAATAACAGTATATGAAAGTACATAATATATAGGCGTAGTACCTACTCAAGAAAAGCAAATAATTTTAAAGGTTTTGTAGGTTCTGATCGTTTTGAGTACGTAATGGCCGTAACGACTGATCTGATTGTGACGATTCGTGGATGCAACTAATAAAACAGTAAAAGCTGTAGAATCGCTAATAGGCATCAATTTCTGGACAAAGTCATATTAGGACAGTTACATCAAAGCTAAAACAGAAACAGCCCTGCCCCACTATACCAGAAACCTTTTCGATTCAGCTCATAAAGGCACCACAGTTAAGTAGTTCAAAATAAAGACGTTAATTATTCAAGTGGCCGTGCAAAATGTTCAACTCTGAACTCTAATGAGGCCGCTGAAATAGCTCATTTGAGGTCCAAGTTAAAACTATTTTTACGGTGGACGCTGGTGATGCGAATCACTTTATTTTTCGACGAACTATTCTAACTAGTGGCTTGAGGGGAGTTTTTAGTGCTTTGCAAATCATCCGTAACATTATGCTTGTGAACTATGGCTCTCTGGTCTGGTCACGCTAACCAACTTTACATTTAAACTTCGCTAGTGATCGCCCACTGGTCAAAATTCGACCATTATTAGTTTGATATTTTTTTTTTGAATCAGGTATTTATTCAAATATTAGCTTTCTGCACTCCTTCTCCATATAAACTTTAACTGTGCCAAATCTCATACTCGTCTGTCCGCGTAATTCTCATAAAAAAGAGGTAGGTACAACGTTTTTGCTTCACGTATTAATATATAGATATTTTTGATTACAGTTCGGTAGGATTTTATATTTATAACATACATAGGTATATACATACATGTATAACATATATACATAGCATCACGCCCGGAATTCCCTAAGGGGTAGGCAGAGTCAAAGGGGCAGCTAGCGCTCTCAACAACATTCTGCCAAAAAATAGAACTAGGCTGGGTGGTTAGGTTAGATGGAAAATAGTGAATAAGTAGTGTCAAGTGACTAGCTCGCCACCTACACAACCACATACCCAAAACCCCATATACCTACCATTAGTCGCGTTTTACGACATGCTAGGCAAGGAACAGGTAGCTCATTATTTTTAAGTCCTCAAGGGTCAATCTTCCTGGATGTCAGCTGTGACACCCGGAGAAACCCGTATTATATACAAATAAAAATAAAATAGAATATTTCTGTTCGTGTCAACTTACCATTATAAATATA
This sequence comes from Glyphodes perspectalis, assembly GCA_951394215.1. Taxonomy (NCBI): domain Eukaryota; kingdom Metazoa; phylum Arthropoda; class Insecta; order Lepidoptera; family Crambidae; genus Glyphodes; species Glyphodes perspectalis. The sequence continues at coordinate 7,530,120 of OX596225.1, read as the reverse complement.
AATAAATAAATATCAGACTACATCACATACATTGATCTGACTCCGTGGTAAGTAGCTTAAGCACTTGTGTTACGGATATCAGAATCAATACATAGTGGTATCACAAATATATACTTAAATATTGGATATTAATACTCAGACACGGAACAAACACAAGTATTCATCACACGAATGTTTGTCCTAGGTGGAGATCGAACCCACACTCTCATCATTGTACGCAATTAACAGAAAATATTATAACTAACTAACTAACTAAACTTCACGCCACTTCCCTAGCGGGGTAGGCAGAGAGAACCGAACGCCATATGGCACGATCCTTACACACCTCACTCGCCTCTTCAACATTAATAAGAAAATATTATGCTATAATTAAATACTGATACTTAGGTATCATGTTGTATGTTGTAAATATAATAATTGCCATTATTCACATCTAACAAAAGGTTCGTTTCATCAATTTCAATTACAGTTTCCCTAAGTTGGTGCGGACTAATTTTAAGTAAAGTACACGACAACATTTCAAGCTGTAACACGAAAATGAACTTAGGCTTACTGCTCCGAATCTCAACATTCATAACACTGGTAATTCTTTAACAGAAACGTACGTAGATAAGACAGCTTTATTTAACAAGTTCCCGTTGCGATGGTTAGCTTCGCATACATTGTAATTGCACATTAAAGCTTACCGAATGAAGCAGGGTGAACTCTTTTGAGGCCCATTTCCAAATAAGGCTCCGAGAAAGGGCCTTAAAGTTGTTGTAAAACCCGTTGAAAACATTGCGTACCTATATTTATATTTGAAACCAAGCAAGCATGGTATTTATGTATGAATGTTATATTGATTGCTATTTTTGGATAGACGTAGAATGCAAATCGTCGGGCATAGCATAGGTAGTCGTAGGCTCTTTCCGTAGGGTCTCAATTAATTTGGTTATTCATATTTATCATAAGTAGATATCTATGGTAAATCCAAACTGCTTGTGAACTCAATAACCAGTTTTCCAATTCTCTTTAACCAGAAAATATCAATGTAAACCTTAACGAATCAGAAATATATATTTTAAGTTACCGAGATAGTATTACGGCCGTACGATGAAGAATATTAAATCAAAAGAAAACCAGAGACGAACTCCGAGCGAAACACGTTATAAAAATTGCACGAAATTGGACATAGCCAACTCGCTACGGGAAGTGGTTTGAATAAATAACTTCATTTTGTCTGGAGTCGATTTTGAGACAGCCAGCGAGAAAACTGGATTTTAAGAACTTTGTGTCTTACTAGTCCTGGATGTTGGGAAATGTGTAAATCCAGTCAAGGCAAAATTAGATTGAGTAGGATTTTGAATTCATAGCACAGTTTTTTTCATGATTAGATAACAATGGTGGCGTTGGCTACATACTCGAAATCCCCATAAGTTCAAATGTTAAGCACACGTCTTTATTTCCTGGTCAAAATCGTTGCAAGTACACTCTCTCTGGAATACCTGGGTGAGACATGAGGTGGGTACCACATGAGATTTCTTGCCAGACCAAATAACGGAGGTACCGTTCAATTAATGCGCCATAACTTTGCTGCAACTTCTATTTCTCATGTGCTAGGTATTAAAGAGGCCTGCGTTATGTCATAGGCCATACTACCACGTAAGCCCACAGATCATTAGGATCAACATCAGCGTTTTTCGGATCGACGTAACCATGCAATCTTTTCTGTAAGATACCTATGCAAAATCAATCATAGTGATTCATAGAATTTTAATGTGAAAGTGTACCACACAAACAAATAAACTCACTTTCGCATTCATAAGATTAGTTAGGATAACGTCCGACTATTAGTGACTTAAGAGATTTTCAAGACTGGAATACAGTCTAATTCCAGCGTTTTCGAGTCTTAGCAAAAATCTCCTCTTTCCATTTCGCTAAATGCTTATTACATCTCCCTTTCTGGAAGTATTACGGCATACGAGCGGACGCCCGGGAATGTAATCACCATCATTTATAAAGATCCTGGTAACCCGCCCTTCTAACTGGTGTACATCGGGATAGCTTAACTAGACTTTTATTTGTCGGGGCAATTTGTTGTTCACATCATGAGGAGTTTATCTTTTTAACAACTCTTTTTTACTTCCCTAACCTTAGTCGCTCCTTCGGTAGCAATCGCCATTGCTAATGGCCAATTTAAAAATAATTGATGTTAGTTTAGTGTAAATAATAATTAATTCTTACTAATATTATAAGTGCGCCAGGACTTTGTCTGCCTATCAGACGATCAAATGCATGCTTAACCTTATGAAAGGTCCACTAAAATTTTGAACCATCATGGAAGGCCTATTTTCCCGCAATAATTCTAAATCCACGACTGGATGCCAAACTACTAATAAATAAATTGTTCGAATTAGCAGCCACTTAACCCCAAACTTTTTGTTGTACGTTACAGTATGTGATATATGTATATGCTTTTTCTATAATCTGTTTTTTTTTGTTTCTATATTTTATAATAATAAAAACAAAAAAAACAGATTGCGATTACAAAAAATCCGCATCTATCCAATCTAGGTAAACGTAAGCGTAAACACACCGTAAAGAGATTACGGGAAGAAAAGTTCCTCATATCCAATAGCAGGAGAATACTGTACAAATATTATGTGAGCTCTCGACAAAAACTTTGTACCTCCGAGGCGTATACCTCACACAATGCTAGGTCGCACAATGCACTAGGTTCCTTTGATTCGTTTTGAGCCGCGGTGGGGGAAAATGGCCCACGTCATTGTTTTGAGGCCTGCCACTTAAATGGCGCTTAGATAGTCATACTTAGGAGACATTATTGTTTACTATGGCTTCGGTGTTGAGTGTAATTTAACTGATCATATACCACAAATTCGAATAATTATATTTTATTATAAATATATAGAATATTTATATATTAATAATTTAACTGAAAACATTCTCGTTTTCTGTTTATTCTATGAGTAACAGCTGTTTCACCCGCGTAGTTCCCGTTACCGTGGCCGCCTACGTTACTCGCTGATAATTTAACTTTCCATCGGTAAAAAAAAAAAAAATTGTTTAGTGGTATAGGCGAGAAAACGTAACAAATAAAATCGCAGTAGCATTTATGATATTATCTATAATTAGGATGTTCTATACAAAATTGGTGAACTTTTGTATTTTTAAAGTGGATGTAAAATTATTGAAATATTACTTAATTATCTAGACTTAAGACCGGCTTCGCTTCCCAATAAAGAAATGAATGAAGCTGTTTCACTAAAGGAATAGTACCTAGTCACCCCCCAGAAACAACATTACTGCATTGAGCGATCTGCATTTAGGTAGCAATTATTTATTATAGGTAGGTACTTACTAAGTACAGGTTGAAAAAATATAATTCACAAAAATTTGTATTGTATTAACAAAAAAAAAACCTATGATACATGTTTAGTCTGACGGTGGGGGGAAAACACATTTGTATTGTTGACAAAGTGACAAACCTGGAAAATTTAATAACGCCATTGTTTGCTACGATCGATATCATTAATTTAGAGACTAACTTGTAAAAAATAGCCTATGTCATTGTTTTGAGGCTCGCAAAATGTTTTTGACCTGTTTACGTAGCATCTTTAATACAATAATAGCTAAATAATAAGCCTAAATATTAAAAGTACCTAGAATATTAAGTATACATGATGAAAACATTAATTCACTTTTACTAATTGAATGTAGGTAGTATAAAATGATAAATACATTTAATATTTACACATAAATCACAATTAAAATAAAATTAGAATGCTGTAATCTAGTTCGTCCTACACCAATGCTTTTAGATAACATTGAAAACTCCTTATAGAAGGTAAGTATATCTGCAAATTTCGATAACAATATTTTATTAAATATAACGGAATGTTACCTTAATGTCGAAACATCTTGCGCTAAGACCCTTGTATTGGAGTTTATAATCCAAACGTTCTTTTACAATCAGAACCAGCCATCAGATATGAACAAACGATTGTACGGAACGCGAGCCTTTTATGTAAATTGAAATCCAATGATCGAAATCGCGTAATAGTGTCATATAAACACTTCCTGAAAACAATAAATCAAACTAATGACTGTTATTTTGTAACCTACATGCAACACGCCCGCTGAAATTACTGCTTCGAACTTGAACTTATTTCATATTCTGATATATTGTACTGCAATCCATCTAATAATAATTAATTAGATGCAACACCCCAATTATCGTCCCTACACCCACCCAAAAACAGTTTTTCACAAGAAAATCGTCGTCAAAGCCATTACGGAAACGAATAAATATCTTCGAAATCTCCCGCCATAACTAAACCGCCATGTTTAATCGGAATGTGAACTCAAATGGCTGGCTACAGCGTCGGTATTCCGTCCCGCGCTCGGTTCCTTGTGACCTTTTGTCGTGGTCTAATTTCGTTTTAAAAAGTTTTTGTTAAGCGCTTTACCCGCTTTACGGCGGCGGTGTGAGTGGCGCGTCTAACGGGCGGCAGTGCTTCAGCGCTGAGAGAGCGCAGCGCGGATCGATGTGCAGAGTGCGCGCGCTGCCCGTGACGTCACCGACGCCGGGCGGGCCATCCGTCCGCGCGCTTTCAAATGCGATCACTTGATATGAAGAATAAAGGAATTATTTTATACTTAAGTAGGTGTAATCTTTTTGATCAATTATAGAAGTGATGTTAAAATTGTGTTAAAAGTTAATTAATCGCTTGATGCTTGTCAGCTGCGGCAGTTAACTTTGTAAACTGACAATTCGTGTTGACCCAGAAATTGTCATGATAAACATTTTCGCTGCTATTCTGTTTAAAAAAATGGGATAATGCTAATAATTTAATTTAATCATTTCAAATCTGTAATTTCCTTTATATTATCTTCTGACAGTTTTTATTAATAGTGTAGGGGAAATAACATTATTATCAATACATGGAAAAAAAGTAGTAGATAAATCAATAACAATTAATAATATGTAAGTTATCATTTAAATAAATAAAAATAAATGACATTACGTTATTCTCAATAATAAAACCAGTAAGTGTATCGTAAAATATACCGTAGGTAATGCAATATATTTTAATTAATATTTTTCAAAAGTGTATAAATAGGTACAAGTAACTCCAAGACATATCTATACTAATATTACAAAGAGGAAAGATTTATATTTTTGTATTTTTGTGTGTGTGTATGTTTGTAATGAATAAACTCAAAAACTATGTTCCGATTTCAAAAATTCTTTCACCATTGGAAAGCTAAATTATCCGGAAGTAACATAGGCTATATTTTACCCCCATATTCCTACAGGCACGGGACCCAAGTAACACAGATAGCAGTATAAGGTCTTAGTAACAGCAAACCCGGGAGCGATAAGCTTAAAAAGCTGTTGATTAAGGTCTGAGTAAACGTGTACTCAGCTCTTATTCAAGCAAATTGGGCACACTTTTAAATGCTTTAATTTGAATAATAGCAATATAAAATCTGAGTAGTAGCAATGTAATTGTCCACATAGCTTAATAACGTCTGAAAAACGGCAGTCGTTACTTATACACAGATGTTTTATCATGTTTATTCAGATAAATATTTGTGGCTGTGATATTCAAAAACTACTCAGCTATAAGCACATTTGTACCACACTATTTCAAACAAAATGTGTGTTTCCTTCAAGAAATTGTTGACATCATTAATATTTATTAAGATATTAATGTGGACGGAATGAATACTTGGAATTGTTAAGTAATTTTTAAAAATACGAGTTTTAGCTATTACACAAGTGAAATAATATTGCGCAAGTAATTTTGCCGTCAATAACGTATGTCCTGTAACTATTGGTTTTACGCGCCGCTTCAATATCGAAGTTTAATGATAGAAATAAGTTAATGTACAAGACAGAAATAAGGCAAAAAAAAAACTTTTAGCGTAATTCCTTATTTTAGTGTTTTAAAAGTGATAATTAGTTTATGTATAATACTCGAATTTGTATCTGAATTAATAAAACACAGCATTTGATAGCAAAAACAATTCCAAAAACATTTTTTTTTGAGGTTATAATGGCGATTCCTATAAATCTGATTATTAGCTGCTCACGGAGCTGTTTTACCGAGCTGCTGCTGAATAATAGTTTTGACTCGTCACATATTAAGCCTTTATTTGGCAAAGCGCGGTATGGCGGAATAATTTCTGAATAACAGTTGAGTATTTGTTGACATGTTTTATTAAACAGCTTATTAGGGTTCAAAACAGAACAATCAAAAACTAGAATTTCGTGGAATAAAGATTAGGTGATCGATCGAACTTTATTATTTAACTATTATATAATGCAATCATTTCACTTAAATAAAAAAAAAAATTAAGCAAATGAATTAAAGCTATTTAGGTATACCAATCTAACGTAAAAAGGATGTAAAATATTTTTTTTTATTTTGTTTTATTTAGAAAAAAAGCTGTGGTAATCATGTTTTTTTTTTTCCACTTACGTACCTATGTCTAGTTTGAGTTAACTACTCGTATGTACTGCATACCTTATTTAAATGCTAAAAAGGGAAAAGAAACGAGGTCTCTTTTGGTTCCCCATCTATTCTAATGATAATGTAGCAATTTTTCATTGTCTGAAAACAAACGGATATTATACCTACACTAGCTGTGCCAGCGGTGTCACCCGGGTTTATGGTTAATATTATATATACTATTTCCGTCATACATGATTTCTATGTAACTTTAACCATTAAGGCTGCACACGCGACGGAAGCTTAAAAATGGAGTAACTTCTCCCGTTTTCCCAACATTTCCCGTCACTACTCTGCTCCTATTGATAGTAGCGTGATGAAAAGTATACTATAATCTGCCCAGGAGTATGAAGAATAATTGTACCAAGTTTCGTTAAAATTCGTCCAGTAGTCTTTGTTTCTAAAAGGAACATACAGACATACAGACAGACAGACAGACAGACAGACAGACAGACAGACAAAAATTTTACTGATTGCATTTTTGGCATCAGTATCGATCACTAATCACCCCCTGATAGTTATTTTGAAAATATATTTCATGTACAGAATTGACCTCTCTACAGATTTATTATAAGTATAGATAAACGGAAACCTTAAACAAAATTAAACCTAGCTAGATAGATTAATTGCCCCCGAAACCCCCTACATACTAAATTTTATGAAAATTCTTGGAGCCGTTTTCGACATTCAGATTACAATATAGATAGGTATAGATAAATTAGTTTTTTTATTTTAAGATACTTATTAATAATATCATAATGACACATAATTTGAGTATACTATACAAATTCAAAACCTCGGACACAACAAAAGGTAGATTTATACTACCGCATTGAATGTACTACAAATACAAAACGCTAGAATAAAATGATTCGGACCGCGCGTATTATTGAATTCGTTAATATTCTCATCTGATTCATCTCCACTAGATGTGTAATCATCGTCACCCACACAGTCTGTATATGAAATTGCGGGTACGGAACACTCTTCTACGTACGATCGCACTTGACTGTTAAGGTTAGCTTGACCGCTTTCTTCCACAGCTAGTTTACTAAACACTATGCTGCCTACGCCCAACATACAACAACTAACGTTTAATAAATATCTACAAATAAAGCAATATTCAGCATTCTTCTGTGTAAATACTGTTTAACTAACTTTAAAACTGCCAGTTTCGGTATAAGAATAGAAGTATGTGTAAGAGAGTTATAAACTATGTCTACATTTCTTTTATACCAATATAAGCTTAATTAGAACCCAGAAAATACTTTTTATCAGCAGCTGAATAATTCGCAAAATAAAGAACCTTATAAGATTTCAAAATAATATTAAAGCTGTTATTCAGATACAAGCATTTTAAAACCGAATTTTAACACTATTATTCAGCATCTAGTTGCTGAGGGTACTTTATACAGAATATAGCATTTTTAACAGCAATAAGCTTAATAATGTTTGTATAATAGGATTGTACATTACGCTTATTCAGCTTGTTATCTTTTAGCTTACTGTTATGCAAATTAAAGCTATGTGAAACTCTGTAAGCTTAGAAACATTTGTGTAATATTGAGAATAAAAGTTATTACTAAGCCTTAAGAAAGAACCCGAAATTATACAAATTTTACTAAGCTTAAAAAATTATAATAGCCGTAATACAACGTTAGTCAGAATTTAGCTATTTCCTTAACTGTAACACAAATGTTACGTAACTATTAACTGTGTTATGAGTCGCATTAGTACTGTTATCATGCTTGTGTGTTACTTGGGGAACTATGCGGGTGAAATTATTAATAAAGAGGTAAAGTTTGTGTGTTTGTGAGGTTTGTAGAATCTCTGGATCACATTATTTGTGGGTGTCAAAGGCTATATATTAACAGGCTATATTTTATCCCCATATTCCCACGAGAACGGGAGCTATGCGGGAGAAACCGCGGTATGCTGCTATTTTCAACCGACTTAAAAAAAGGAGGAGGTTCTCAATTCGACCGTATATATTTTTATTTTTTTTTATAATTTAGTGGCACCTTTTACATAAGCTCTTAAATGAATCAATCATTTTCTACTTTGTTAGTGCTGATTTTTAATCGCCTAGAAATTAAATTATAATCAAAAGTTATTATAGGATAAAAACGATGATGCAATAGGCTATTTGACAGTATGAAAAATAATGAGTTATTTTTTGTCATCCGCGTTCTTTACGAATTTTAACAGCAATTTCCATTAATAAATATAAAAATTATTGTATATTTTTACCAAAAAAGCCAAAATAAAATTAATTTATTTTAAGTACGAGCCACGTGACCGTAAACGGTTGTGATTGGCTAAATGCATTGTGACGTCGCACGTCTGTGAACAACCAGTTCTGCCATTGCTTTACGCTCGAGTTCCTTGTTTTCTTACGATTTTTGAGTCTATAATTGTATACATTATTTGTATGGTCAGTAATAGATTACTGACCACTTCACTTGTATAATCATGGTAAATGATTTTGTAAAAGCAGACAGCGGAAACTTTCGATCGGAATTTTCGTTAAACCACTATAATCCCTACTTCTATACTCTGGCACTGCGCACCATTTATAGCTATTTTTTTTTTCTAGTAAATTTTAGGTAAAACCTCAGATAAACCAACGAATGAGAACGATTCTACCTTCTTTCAATGTTTTCGTACTAACGTGTGACGTCACTCGACGCCATTTTGTCGAAGTAGGCGTTTTGACAGCTCAAATAATCAGTGTGTTTTTAAATATAAAAATTTATATGAAATACTTATCAAAAATTTAAACAAATGTTATTTCTAGAGTCCTCATACATCATTAAATTGACCACTATCGCCATGCCTATAAGTGACTGTGACAAGATTACATTTTGACAAGACTTTAACAAGACTTGGCAAGTCTTGACCGGTAGTGTTTAAAACGGCCAAGTTCGAGTAAAAACTTGTCTGTAATGGGAAAGTAAGTTCCGAACATTCAGTACCTACCGATCTGTTCTTAACCAACTTTATGTGAGCTCTTATATTAAAGTCATTTTACATGAGCGCGGTTCAAGAATAATTAGTGGGAGTATCGATATTTTAACAGAAACTATAGGTATTTTTCCTAACAGTAACAAATGTACGGATTTCGGATTTTGACCCGACTTTCACTGACAGATACCTGGATATAAGAAGTAACTTAGACTAGGTACTCTTATTTTTAAATTAGGGTTCCATGTAAAAACAAACTGTTAAATTCCGCTCGGACTCAATCACAGGCAACAGCTGCAAAAGTAAAATAAAATCGGAATAGTGCAACAGCCACCACAGCAACAACAACTTATCACAATTCAGGATTAGGAGCAGCAATTCGAAATACCTCAAGATAACACTAAAGCAACATCTGACGCAAATACATACATAACTGTGTTTGACGCACGCTTTAAGGAATTGATAGTGTGATAAGATTACCTGCCGCATTGCACTCGCTTGTTTGTTGGTGATTTGGTGATAACAGAGAATAGGTATGCGTATTTTGTAGTGAGATTGTTTATCTTATTTAGCCTTCATGCTGAGATGGGCACGAGTATACTGAGTTATACAGCCTTAGTTAACTTTTTTTGTCACATTTTTCAACGACCAGTTTCCGCCTTAAAGATAATTACTCATTAGCATGTAGGTACTTATTATATTTTGTTGCCGCTGTCCTTACAATAAAATAAACATATTCTACATAATGAATGTATTTTTGACATTTAGGCCGTTTATTAAATCATAAAAACGGTTAAGCGTCTATCCAAGAGTCAAAATTCGAAATATCTTTATTAATATATAGGCTTCAAGAAAGCACACAGATCATTGCGGGGTTAATTTATATATATCATCAAACCCGTAATCCCCGAAGGGGTAGGCAGAGTCCAACCAAAGAGTAACAAACTCATTGAACCAAAAATAAAGTCGAGTTGAGTTAGACGGAAAATTCTTCAATTTATACTAAATTGTAATCTATTCTGCAGATAAGAATTTATTAGCCTTCACATAATCAAATCTGTTCCGTTTCTTGCTATCGTTATAATGTTTTACGATAATCTTGTAATTATATTCCACACTAACTTTTTCCGCTAATGTACCTAGATTTCTGTCTGATCTGAAAAAATATAGATATACATATATATCTTTATTTCTCAAATTTTATATACTAGTATTTTCTATATTAATGGTTGATTAATAAAGATTAAATAAAAGTCGAATACAATTAAAGCACTAAATCACTCCCTTCAATTCAACAACATTTTCCATGATAAAAAGTAGCCGATGTTCTTTAGGGTTAACATTTTAATTAGAATAATAATTGTCAAGGTATCAAATAGGGGTCAGGGGGAGCTAGCGCCCCTTTGCAAAGTCAAAGGGGCAGCTGCCTACCCCTTCGAGGATTACGGGCGTGATGATATGTATTGTAACAATTATGAAGTTTAGCAGTAACTTTCTTCTTTCTTTCAGTATAAAGGTACAAAACAGACAGCCAGAGTTACATTTTCTATACTAATATTATAAAGAGGAATGATTTTGTATTTTTGTGTGTGTGTATGTTTGTAATTAATAAACACAAAAACTACTGGACCGATTTGAAAAATTCTTTCACAAATAGAAAGCTACTTTATCAAGGAGTAACAAGGCTATATTTTATCCTCATATTCCCACGGGAACGGGGACTACGCGGGTGAAACCGAGGGGCGCTGCTAGTTGTTTATAATTTGTAGGTACATATTCGAAAAGTTACTCATGTATAAATTTCATATCGTAGATTTGTATCAAAAATAATAATCTTAATAATCTTACGTTAAATCCTTTATAACATTAACGACTTACACAACTCAATATTTAATCAATTATAGTAATCTTTTTACCTACTTAGCGATAAGTTTATAATTTTAAACTCAAAAGTTTTGGAAATAGATAAGGAATTCATAGATTGTACATGTTATTGCATAAACGTACTTACGTTAATGTTTTTTTCGCAAACATCATTTTCGTAGCCTCTTTCTGATCAATATATAACTTTCTTATCTATAATATTTAAGCAATATATAACTTTCTTATCTATAAAATACTAACTTTCTTATCTATAATATTTAAATATTTTTTAAACTATTTAGAAAGAAGCATATTTCCGCCTGAAAACCGTTTGTAGGTACCCCGTACCCATAATAAATAGGTTAGCCTATATTAATTTTGAATCACATATTCAAAATTAATTTTGAATATGTGATTTTGTATACTTTGCAATCGAAACCAGGGCGTATCTTTAGTTTAAGAAAGTATGTATTCAACTGTGCGAGACATATTCACTAAACAATAACATATTAGGTATATATTACCATATATAAAAAAAGTTTCAAACCGATTTATATGAATGATCTTCACTTACTATTAATTTTATGTTATTCCCACTTTAATTTATAAATTTCTCAGCTTTATATTGTTTTTCAAGTATTTTTTAATTTGAATTTAATAATGTAATACTCAATCCCATCATATCAGCACTCTCTTTTATGACCTGATTTTTTTTATGACCAAAAATAATGCACTTTCTTATCAAACGTTTCAATATACTTAGGTACATTTAAAGAAAGATTTATATAAATTCAAAATAACAATTCCTTTTAGAAGTCTGTTACAGATTATGTTATGAGTTAGTGAAAAACTTAATAGCAACAGTGACGGTGGTTGTAGCTATTAACGTAAGTATAATAGACACTTTATTTATTTTTAACTTATTTAGATCTTCATGAGTACGTAGATAGTTTTATATCTACATAAAAACTAATCGTTGACTGGCGTCGGACGTAAATCCGAAGGTGAATCTGAAATGATAAATCAAGCTTGAGATGGCACGTTTGTAGACAATGAAATAATCAAATGTTTACGTTTTGAAGATATTTTGGGTTCACACGTCAAATTCCAGTAGCATGACTACTCGTAACAGTTTAAAGTCCCTTTTGTTATACAATTTAAAATGATATAGTTTAATGAAATTTACTTCATACTACACTTACTTAAGTGTACGAAAAAAAAATCAGTCGAATTGAGAACCTCCTCCTTTTTTTAAAGTCGGTTAAAAAGGGAGATGTAATAATATGACGTAATATACCTTACTAGGTACCTTGACCAAGAATAAATCTAACAAAATTAAAATAGTTGTAAGTACATCAAAAAGTTGGATTTGTTTAAATTTTATTATTCGATTTTATTTTTATTGTGATCAGTATTAATGCAAGTAAACTATTTGAAACGTGCGACTTGAAATGTTTGGATAATAAGTAATTAAACTATTTTCAACCGCTACTCTAAAGCTAACTTTTTTAACGTCATAAAAAAATCTTTAAAGTTGAATGAATCCCCCCAAAAAGGACGCAAAAGTTTTCAATCAAATCGTGAAAGCGTTGTCAGTCACAACGCGACTTTCACAGCTATATTATCTTATCTCGCTTACTCTTATGATGTTAAACAGAGATGTACTACATACATAGTCGCTGCGGGCGCGTCAAGGAACACACCAAAAATAAAATTGTGATTGCATTAATCGTGCCGTGTAAAGGACCCTATATAAAAACATGCGACGAACAGTGGATGTAACTGCGTTTACAAATTTTAAATATCATAGCGATCATGTAGAATCCAAACTAAATATTATACATAATTCATTGTTTTAAATTGTTACAATATTAGAAAGGCATTATACAAAATCATTTTAGTATAATGCATTTTATATCTATACAATGGTTTAAATTCTATTTATATCTGCAATATATTTGCGCATTTCCGGACGTAGATAGATATTACAATCTGAATTATGATAACCGGTTGAAATTTTCCGTAACAATAATGGCGCACGATATTTACAGCCACAGATCTCGATAGTATTGTTTATTGATGATCACTGCCAATCAGGTACCTCCGTTAATAAATTAGGTTTTCCGGAACTGTGGAAAATTAATGATATAATTAAATATACTATATTGAGTTAATACAGATGAAATATGTGTAATGGCCAATCAAGTAAACAGAGCAAGTTTAATTTACAACACACATACATAACATCACGTCCATAATATCCAAATAGGTAGGCAGAGTCAAAGAGACAGCAGGCCCCTTTAACCACATTCAGCCAAAAATAAAACTGGGCTGGGCTAGATGGAACATACTTAATAATTAAAAATCATATTAAATATTTACTTAGTAAGATGCAAAATTCATTTGAATAACGTATTATCTTCCTAATTGAGTAAATCTTGACCCGGATCCAGTAAAAAGCTAATAACTCCCTCTTAACGTTTAAATAATGGCATAGACTACAAAAGGTTCGTAATATCTTCTTACTATCAAAATATATACATATCTACCCCCTAACGTATTACTGTGAGCCCAGTAATTTATTATCATGATTAACGTCGGCGGTGTAGCCCTCTAACATAGCAATCTAAGCGTTTCACTTTATTGCTTTTTTATATTATATTTAGATTTAGTTATACATTTGTTTTATATAAAATTATAACATGTAGAATATGTACTGTTTTACAAATAACACGAAACCCATTATCTTGTTGTTTCTAAAATGTTATCTTGGTCAAGTCTTGTCCTGAGGTATGAACCAAATAAAGGTGTTCTGTTTATTAGGATCCAAAAAACAAAATGCTAGTGATACTTAACCTTTTAGCGTGTAAAATAAATAAGGGAAATTGGTACCTACATAGTAAACGTAGTAAATGAGCATAAAAGTATAGAGACTTGTTAACGGAATTGAATGTTAATTAATAAACATGTAGCAGATTTCATAAATTATATTTGTCGCTATTTGGTATGGAAGCTACTGAGGTTTAGTGTATTTGTACTCGAGTCATGGATGTTTATAAACGTATTTAAGTATGTCTATCCGTTCACCTAGTATCCATAGCACAAGCATAAGCTTAGTTTGGGACTAGGGAATTGGTGTGTCAGTCTTGAGAATTTATTTATTTATTTATTTCTATCATAGTTAAATACTAAATGTGTAAAGTAGGTGCGAAAATTCATTATAGAAATAAAATAAAATAATATAGTGAGTGGAAGGTAACGCACAACGAGTTAGACATATTTAACACGTGACAGGTATACATAACAAAAATATAATTTAGTTTAGGACAGTCATGTAATAAGTAAATCGAAAATACCTTTATATGTGAAAACATGACTATTTTCTGTCTTATTAGGCTTTAACCTTGGGAGTACTCAGTGTTATTCAACTGTATACGTACGTGGGGGCTTAATTATGCAATCGTGCGGCTCGCCCGTACCACTCGCCGCATGTACAATACTCTTAATAATAAGCCGTTCAAAGCTTAAAGATAGTTCTAAAATAACTCCCACAGAAGACACCACAATTCTTTCAAAATCGATCGGTTAATACAAGCGCAGGGCTTGTCATTCACTGACGTCGTGCGGGCCGACCGACTGACGCATGCGCGTCTGGCTAACGTCTATCCCGAACGGATATAGATGACTGTTGGCTTGTACGTATTTTCGTAGTTCGCCGAGATCTTTTTAACATGGCCGCCTTACTTTATCGCTAGAACTCACGTTTAAACGAATATCTCATCATTTTGTCGCATCGCGCGATAAAGATAACGGCGACGTTAGTACAATATTTTGTCAATTATGAGATAGCGGGATTGCTGCTACTTTAATATAAATGAAAATTAAATTGCGACAGAAGCATGCCGTAGCGTGCAGTCGGTCGTGTCGGGTTGTGTGTGGCGCACGGACATCGTGTCGTGTGTAGCGGCCTTGCTAGTCAGAAAAGCGGACTCGAACCGCGCGGTCGCGCGGCGCGTCGGTGCTTGTAGTTTTTTAGTTTTGACAGTTGGCGGGTTTTTCGTTTCGGTTCAACTAGATATTACTCGTGAAAATCATAGATTTTAAGTTAGTGTAATCTGTGTTTTTTCTACTTACCTCTAGTGTTCGACTAGCTAGTCATTTGTGAATTTTACACACCGGCTGTGAAAAGTGATTGCACATTGAATTGACGCCCTGTGTACTGTCTGTCGCTGTCTGAGTGCGGTATTTTGTGATTTCTCATTGGGATATTGTTCTGTGGAGGTGTTTCGCCTGCTGCCGGGAACGACAAAGGTATGGAACGCTGATTTAGTACAATACAGCGGCGTATTTCGCGTTCGGTTCGGAATGGGGACAGTACAATCTCGTGTGGGCTCGCCGAGTAAGTTCCAAATATAGCATGATTTCTACATGTCTCAGAACCCTCATTACATTTAGTTTGGTTGTTGCGAATAGTGATTTTCCCTTGGCCGGGCTGAGATGAAACAGACAGCTGCTGTGTGAATGCGTAACGGGTAAAAATAAACACGGGCATTATCGGCTACTAGACAAACCGGCTTTGGAGAGGACAACGTGGTATTATTAGTGCATATTATACAATAGTACCAACCTTTTAGGTTAGTTTTACTTCGTAACATAGTTTTTTAACGTAAAACTGGAGAAAATTAAACGTATACGAATGTTAGAAGGTAAAACTATGAAAATGTCAAATTACAAAGTGTCACAAGATTGTCTCGTGCGACATTAGTCTTTATGTGTAGGTATGAAAAGTTAAAATAGCATGAGACATTTTGACAGATATGAACCAATTTTTTTTTTATTCAGGTGTGTTCATAAACTGCAGTGAAATACCTATTAATAATTCGTGAATTTATCTATTATTTCATATGTTATGTTTTATTTCCATATACCTACGAGACTAAGGAAATTAAAAAAATGTATGAGACAAGAAAAAGTATAAATTGTGAGTGTTTTTACAAGTTTTACCAACATGAAATAAGTAGTTTTATCAACATAATTATGGGCTGACTTTACAGTCAAATGTAAGAATTACTGAATACATTCAATATTGTAGCCTCACTACTAGGAAGGAAGTTTAAAAACAGTTAAATTAATATAGAAATGTATATAAATCCATTAACACATTGTGTCTTATTTGTTCTAACCATAGGGTACTTAACCACCTGTGAGTAGTAATTTCTATGTTGTTTTTTTGTAAGTGAATGCAAATTATATGAAAATATTAATATTGTTTAAAAAAAAATTAATCAATATTAAGTAAATTCATTATTTTAAGGCCAAATTATTTTCAAGTATTTAAATTAGCTCTATCAAATGAACAGATATCATTCACAAAATGAGACATTTTAATGAATCCATTTGGTTTCAATACTAAGTACTTAAGTAATTTTTGTTTTCTCCAAAAAAAACTGTACTTGGTATAGTCCATAAAATCAGGTATGCAGTAAACATCATTTGCAATCAAGTAATTACTCAACACATATTAATCTTGGTGGTGTGTTACAGACAAAATAACATTTCATACTAAGGTAAGCTAAGTTTAATAACCTTTGCTTGCAATAAACTGCAATTCTACAATGCATACCTATATTAGGTATTTTTACAGCTTAGTTATGCTATAGAAACACCATTAAAACAATCATTGTAGATAGATTGGTTATAGAAATGAAGTGTCTGATTGTCAATGCGTTATCAAATTGCTTTAAAGAAAATGCAATTTAACATTTATTTTAGTTGACTGTAATATTATCCAGAACTCTATTATATTCTCCCAATTTAATTTAAAATAAGCAGTTAATAGGAGAGTGGATTACAAAATTCTATCAAGTCCATCAGATTGATTATAAAAAAATATTTAAGTAAATAGTAAGTAAGTAAAAAATGTACTTATTTGTCAAACAAGCACTGGCGTAGATACAATAGATTCAAGTAGCATGTGACGTCACACATAGATACAATTTTTACTTACAAGTGACGTTGCAAGCCCCACTCCAAAACTTTGATGCTTTTGATCTTTGTAATTTTTTGTTACCTGATCAAGCAAAAAATATGTGTTTCGTATTTTTGTATAATCTAACTGACGTCAATAGAATGATAATTTTTTGATCCAGTATTCATCCTTATTGTTGTATCACATCATGTTGTATTAGCACATCATGGCTAATGTTTTTGCTAAAGTATAATTAATTAATACACACTTAATATATGAAAAATATGAAGCCTGGATATATTTTAAACTTCAAAACTAATCACTATGTAAGCGATCATTGATTATTTGCTACTAGATTGCTACCGCTTACTTAAAAATTATGTTATGCAGATGAAGTCATGGATACCACTTGTCTATCTGTATATAAATGATTATTTAATAAGAATTTTATTATCTTATTCTTGTTTGCTTATTATTTGCTTAATTATCATATTCTTAATGTAATAATTTAGTTATCACAATTAAGTGAAGATGTAAATATGTTTTTGTAAGTTACACATATTATTACTTAAAAACACATTACCTAAGTGCCTAAAAATTCAAAGCCATACTGACTGACCTGATGAGTGGATGGATTAGATGGAAAGAAGATACCCAATTTACTTATAGCACTGACCATTGCACCAAACTCAATTAGCAATAACCAATAGAAGCATTCCTGTTTAGTCAACATAACATTATTCTATATGTAATTGTATTGATATTTTGTTTGGCTATCTTCCAAAATGTAATATGGGGCGAACTTGCGGTGGGAATTAAGTATTCATTCAGTGTAATAAATCTGTTTCTATCTTATTCATAAATGTTTGTAGCGTGTCCTTGTCTATGTACATGAAGTATCACAATACATTTGTAATATTTTCAGTCGCTGCTAGTTTTTATGAGACTAGAGTGGTGCTTATGGTTAAGCTGTAAAATATAAAGTGAGTTCTTTGTGTGGTTTACCTTACTCACTTTCCAAATAAGTATTTGTAACTATTACCATTATTACACATGTACCTACTTAGCATTAAGAACCATTATTCTGAAGACCATATTCTGATCTCCATGCAATTTTTTTTATTACTTAATATACTTAACTATTATTTCACTCAATATGAAGAAAAACCTTTATGGATAAAATAAAATATATTAAAATAGTTGTTACAATACATACATACAATGTGGCAAGCAAAAAATAGTCACTGTATGGACTATAAGTAATTATTTTAGTAGCACAAACTGTCTTCGCACTGAATGCATACAAAAATATTTTAAAATTTAGGACATACAGTGTTCGGTGCCAAATTTTTTAGGCCTGCCCAAGATCCTTAGCACATTGTAGATACCCTATTTGGGCTGAAGTTTCAATTCGGCCAGCAATAATATCTCACAAGCAATTTGGCAGTGCACTGTATGTACCCAGGCTGGGACCGCGGTTAAGGGGGCGGAGGGGGGCGGGGGAGATGAGGAGGTCGCCGATTTAAACTGAAATATTGCAACTAGTCGGCAGCACTGCGGGGAGACTTCCCAGATGCATTTAATATGCGTTAGTATGAAAATTTGGGGCGAACTAGCAGTTGGTGGAACTAGCAAACGGAATTACGACCGGTCTGGTTATCCGCAGAGATTTGTTTGTAAGGTTTTCCTTGTGCACAATTTACTTGCTTTATCACACCGACTGCACTCAGCTAGTTCTGTCTCTTTCCTTTATTAACTGGCTCAGAGGCTGTTTCAATTGAGATATGGAATTTAATGCATTGTAATAATTTTAAATATTGCTATAGGGACTGATGGGTGGTATTGAATGACATACTTCTGATTTTAACATAGCCATTATCATGTACTAGATATTATATTAAGATTGCATAATAGTCTTCTTGTCTCTAACCTCTGCTTTTACGATTTCTTCGTCATCCGGAAGACCAGATATATCAGTAGGGAGTATAGAATGAGTGATGTCAGAAGCATTGCTATGATCATGATCATAATTAAGAAAGGAAAGCTGTCGTAGTGGCTCAACTCTCGTTACAAGACATCATTCCGTCTCAACGTCACTACTGGGGGGTATTTAAAGCGTACGAGCATTCGTCGACGGACGCGTCACCGGCGCGTGCGTCACCGCGCCACGCGAATAGAAAACTGGTGACCCTCGACTGATGACGTCACCGACGCATGACGACCTGGCTCACGTTACGAGATCACAGTGAAAGTGCCGCCACTGGGGTCGTGGAATGCTGAAGATATGTTCAAGGACAAACTAGACAGCTCAGGAATGCGTTATGAGGGCCCTTAATTGAAAATTGATCGTCACTGAGTATGGTGTCACTAAAAGCGTTGGATGTTTCGAGAAATCTAGAGGCAAAAGAATGCAGCTTGAAGAAAGCACGTATCCTGATAAGCTAATAATGAAAGGAAATTAATAAAGAGGGAATCTTCATTGGGTATGCATTCCGTTTAAGTCATTATGGCCTTTAGAATTTCAGAATAATATAAATCGTTTTATATGGAAGATACCTACAAAGCGTAAGAACTTATTTTACTTCGGGTTGCAAACATGTGTCCGAAAATGTGGATGAAGGAATACTAAGATGCAAAGATCTTCGTAAGATATGATGTCACCGGAATTCCTAAGGATCGTGGCACCAGTGTGACGTGGGTATTAATCATAAATCATAACAGTACGACCACGACATATGTCTGGGCCGACTTGGGAAATGTGGCAGTAGATAATATTATCCTAGTCTATCTTGAGAATGCTGGAAAATAATATAAAACTGGGAATATTATTAGCATGTACAGAACTTATCACTGTGCCTTACTATTTATATACATATATCTTATAACATAAACTTGTTTTTATATAAACAGGTGAAAGAAAATTCAGAATTTGATCAGAATTTTCAGATATATCTTACAGATATACTTACCTCAAGTCTCCCATAAAACTATTTCTTACCATTCTTCTTTTAAAATTAAGACTAATTGACCTGGTGATGGACTTTTTACAACTGGGGAAAACTTAATAAAATTGCTTATCATGGTCCCCATCAGATCGATGACAGATCTTAGTGGGGTTCGTTAGGGAAAAGCCGCATAAGAGGAACGGACCTCTGATAAGTAGCTACATGGCTGAGTATATCCAAGAATCACCAAATGTATCTCTCAGAAACTTTTTCAATAGTCACGAGCCGACCCCTTTTGATGGCACGCTGTGATAAATAGTAAATGCGAGCGTTTTCAGTGCGGTTTTATGTGTTTTCGGATGAGAGGCGTCATTTGTCATACTCCCTTCCTGATGGGAAGGCATTCGACAAATCCACTTAGGCTGCTCAAGGACACACATTTATTCCTTCAATGCTGTTTGTGGTTTCATATCTAAATGTTTGGATAGTAAAATTAAACGGTAGTAAGTAGTTCATTAACAAAAATATTTTTTCTAGTTTTCCGAACCCGATTCTCGTCAGTACGTTTAGATTTCTGATCCAAGGTGACTTCAGGTTCAGGTGACTGGTGCAACGCGATATTGGTTGAACTGTACACTTACAGTAGATTTTTTAATTGGGAAGGTTTCGCTGAGAATGTCTCAAATTATATTTGAGTATTGCTTCATACATTTGAAAACTAAGTATAATGTATTTTATACAATCACTAGCAGCGCCCCGCGGTTTCACCCGCGTAATTCCCGTTCCTGTAATAATACGGGGATAAAATATAGCCTATGTTACACGCTATTAAAGAAGCTTTCCATTGGTGAAAGATAATTTAATACGGTCTAGTGGTTTCGGAGCCTATTCGATACAAACAAACAATCAAATCTTTGCTCTTTATAATATATTATCAAGCGTAAATTCCGCACACGTCCATCACGTAGGGAGCCGACCGCGCGAGTGAGCCGCGCGGCAAGTTTATTTCGTGATCTTAACCCCCCTCCCGTACCCCTGCCCGAGTGACGCCTACAACGCATAGCTAGCCGAATACAGTTTATTTTTTAATTTTTTTTTAACTCGTGATATCTTTTGAATGGATTGTCAGAATCGAATAATTCAAAAAGTAATATAAAGATATTGAAGCAGTCTTAAATAATACATCATTTATTTTGATAAGGGTTAATACCAAGGTACAAATAAAGAGCTTTTTGTAGCGGTGGTATTTTAATTTCTTTTTTTCAATAAAAAAACGCTTATTGTGACATGACTGTAATAGTTAGAGATATGCTGCCGCTGATTTTTTGTAGATAATGGTGTGTTCTAAAAAAATGTAGTATATCATTTTGTTCTATCATCAATAGTTTTCGCAGCGCACGCGATGTAAGGTAGTTTTTTGATATTTTTTTCACACCTTGGATTACGTTATCGTAATTTTAGTAAGGATGCCTATTTTTTTTGAAAATGAAATATAGCCTATGTCACTCAGGAATGATGTAGCTTTCCAACAGTGAAAGAATTTTTCAAATCTGCCAAGTAGTTTCGGAGCCTATTCAATTCATACAAACAAACAAACAAACAAAAAATCAAACCTTTCCTCTTTATAATATTTGTATAGATGTATAGATTATCACGTATTTTAAACATGATCAATTCATCACACCAATCTGTGAAGATATTTAAACATGCTGGAAATCTCGCTCAGCATAACAAGTAGTAAGTAGTAACGTAGGCCTACCTAATTAGTCCAGAGATTCTGAAAGAGAAATTGTAATGAATAAGCGACTTTCATAATGCGCTTACTTTTTTTCTGCTCTGGTGGCGATGGCGGTCATCAAACTTGCGTTTTTACTTTTTTTTTTATAAGAATTTTTCGCTAGTGACATTTCGTACTGAATGTCTGTTTATGTGAGATCATTATGAATTAGCACGTAGTAACTATTATAGGGTTCATATTCATTTGAACTATAAAAGAGTCCTCCAAACATCAGATGGAGAGTCACAACGCGAACATGAAAAAATACGAAGCGTCGGGTGTCGGATAACAGATCGCATGTTTTCGTGTCGGATCCGACGATCGACATTCGATTACCCGTCACTATACGTTCATCCGATTGATTGTCTATGGATCCGAAACGGAGGATGTCCGTTTATGTCGCATCCGAAGTAATTTGGCGGTAGGATTTATCGGCGATCTTTCGTTTCGAATCTGTGTACGGTAAAGGCGAATTTATTTTGAGTCGCTGATATAGAAAATCGTGAAGAAGATACTATACAGAACTCCAGCAAATATCCAATCTGCTGGAGTTTTAGTTAACTTGATGTTTAAACAGTAGGTACTAACGTACTTGGAGCTTATTGCGTTTCATGAGTTTTCCTTTCCTATGTTGTGTGTATGTGCATATAGTACATAGTCGAGTAGATGTTTTACATAACCTGATTAATGTACGGCTATCTTACATCTACATAATAAACTATGTGTTATCTATCAGTTTATAAAACGTTTTGCGTGACATCACCTCAGTATAAAGCATATGAAGTATGTGGCCATGTCATTCCGGTTGGAGAAAGTCCTAAGTGAAAATAATCTGGTTTGTGATAGCACTAACCAATCTTGCCAATTGCAGTAAGTTTCTCTTTCACCCATTTATGATCAAGATGTTTATAAAAATGGCTGACACTTACATTCAGAATACATCCGGAAAATAGGATCCAAATCGTGACACACAAAGATATCAACAAAATATTATAATTAATAATTAATACCGTATCGCTTTTTAAACTATTTGTGTGAGCATCTGTGTATAATGGCTCAAGTGAAGCCGGAGAAGTCGTTAAATGAACTTGAAAACTTTTTATCGCCGCTATATTAATATTCAGAAAGTAACGTCGGCAATAATAAGGCTATTCGAAGAGCGATGTCAGCGTTATCTAAACTTGAATATCGCTGTGAATCATGTGACCTAAGGTTAAAAGGCATTCTGACATCACGCTAATGCCATCATCAGGTGGGTGTTTTGCAATCAAAATGTCAATGACCCCTGGGAATTGGGGCAGGCTTAAGTGAAATGTCAAAGGACATAGTCGCCGATGGCTAGTGGTTCTTTTTTTGTCCAATATTAATGTACTTGTGTAAAGCTTTCCGTCGGAAGTGTGGGCGAATTGCTGATAAATTATTTAAAGAATACTCTTGTATGGTAAATTTAACGCCGGTTTTAATTCATAAAAAATATTAATTATTTATAAATCGTTATCTAACCAAGTACTTAAGTTGATTTGGTATTTTTTTATTAACATCTATGTAAGTAATTGAGCATTTACGAAAGTCAGCCGTCTGTTTTTAATAAATTTTATGAATTTATCCCAAGTTGAGGTAAATAAGTTACCTAGAGATCGTTGTAAATCTCATTCCGTATTCCGGGGCACACCTACGAGACTCATTAATATTTATGTATTAATATAACAATATATAATAGGGGGTGCGAAGTGCGATAGAGGCTGAGCGTTGCGTATTTATGATGGAACGACTACTTCAGAATACATTGCTTCATGTTTACTTTGCTATATACGTAGCAATAACAAAAACCGGCCACGTGCGAGTCGGACTCGCGCACGCAGAGTTCCGTACCGTTATCTATAAAAACGGCATAAAAATAATGTTTCTTGTATGGGAGCCTCCTTAAATATTTATTTAATTGTTTTTTTTTAGTATTTGTTATAGCAGCAACAGAAATATATCATCTGTGAAAATTTCAACTGTATAACTATCACGGTTCATGGGATTCAGCCTGTTGACAGACGGACAGACAGACAGACGGACAGACAGCGGAGTTTTAGTAAGTAATAGGGTCCGGTTTTACCTTTTGGGTACGGAACTCTAAAAATTACCACCCACATTCTTCACATTGTACTGCTAAACGGATAACCACACCCATATATCTAACACTAGCTTTTACTCGCAGCTCCGCTTGCGTGTACTTGTAATTTGGTCTGTCTGTTGCAGATACGCCATCGTGCGTCCTGCGGGATCTATAAATTTTCCGGGATAAAAAGTAGCCTATTTCTTTTGAATAAGGCATAAGACATACTTTATAACAGCGAAAGAAGTTCTAAAAATCGGTCCCGTATAATATCTTGATCTTATTCAGCACAAACATTACACACAACCATACAAATCTTTTGTCTCTATACTATTTGTGTACACCCACAACTTCAATATGACAATCGCGTTTTAAAGTAAGTATTACAATTTTAATATTCTAAATCAGTTCAGTGCTGTCAATAGGCTATTATCTTAGATTAATTAAGTTAGATTAATTATCAAAAAATATTAAATACGTATATTTTTGATTTATTTGATACTCTAAAAATGGCAAAGATACACCGCTTCAAAGATCTGAAATTTAACGCTTTACGTCACTTGGACAGTAAAATTTTACACACCTAGTGACGTCACGCTGTACTTTAACGAGCTGTATCTTCATAATTCTTAGTTTGTTGAACAAAAGAAAAAATACGTATGCAAAATTATTTTGTAATCTCAATAGTGGACTATAAAGGAAAAAAGCCTATTAATCATACATTCGAACCCATATGTAAAAGATTACGTGCATATAGATTTAGAACCAAATTCCTAATATTACACAAGAATTTTGTATGACAGCGGCACTCAAGGTATAAGGAAGTATTACCTAACAAAATGTTTCTATAAATAACGCGACACTAATGTTAACCGACCGAATAGGAGCGTCCAGCTTTGCTATGGCACAATAGATTCAAAGACAGTGAGGAATACTGCTTTGACCTTGGAACCATCAGTATTTAATAGACCTTACGCATGCCAAGTGTGATATAGGATTGCTACCGCTCGAGTGTCCGAAATTTGTTATTAGTAAGTACATATTATACTGTAAAAATACACTGAACTCTGTAAGTCATATTTGTATGTAAAGAAAATCGATACAAACATTGTAATATTTTAATAACGATGGTCTATATCTCGTTGGGTCGTCGATTTTGTATCGGTCCAGACATTATTAACTGTATCTCTGTCCACATCTCATAAGTCATGCAGTAGAGTTTAAGTGGCGTGAATGAATAAGATATAAAATGGAACGACATTGGGTATTACGGCGAAGCTTCAGCCAGTTTCACATAGCAGTCTCACTGTAATCGGCATTTATACACTGTGGTAATGGTGTGCATAAATTTTGATATACCGCCTAAACCGCGTCTGGTAGACTGGCGCGGTATGCGTAGGAGTCGATTGCGCGGTGAGTCACGCAAGATGGCCGCCGACAATAAGCAATTATCAGCGGCCTAAACACGTAAACAGTATTTTTTTCACTATTCTCACTATTGTACTTAAAATAACACCGTTTTCTGTGTACAAATTTAGAAATACGTTTAATGCGTGAGATAAGCATGTTGCTCCAATTGACGCATTTTTTGTTATCCATTTTTATTATTTTAAATTGTGACAAATAAAGATAAATAAAACATTCAATGGTTGTGAACATGTTCTTTAATGAATGGGTTTAGTCAATCACTTAGCATATATCTCTGAACGTTCGCACTTCGACTTGCTCTAATGAGTCTATTCATACTACGAAAAGTGTCAATAGTCTCTGTAAAGCCGTCGTTTAAGTTGAAAATAGAAGAGCTCAATTCTCTGATTGAATGTAACACACCAAGTACTATATTTCTGTGGTAGGTACAAGATATATGAAGTACTGATTTAAGAACTGTAATGAAATGAAATGAAATTAAATGAAATGAAATGATCTTTATTTACGTAGGCTCAAATAAGCACTTATAAATCGTCAGTACATACAAATGAAAATAAAAATTTACCACCGGATTCGGAAAGTAGCTTCTACCGAGAAGAACCGGCAAGAAACTCGATAGTTACTCTTTTCATCGCCAAATTTACAATAAGTATCGATAACAATTATCATATCCTTAAGCTACTATGCTATACAAATCTAAAAAAGTAAATATGTATAATAGCAATTACAAATATTTGTCACTTAAAAAATCTTCTATATTATAATAAGCCTTTCTCATAAGATGATTTTTAATGTGTAATTTAAATCTATGCATAGGCAGTTCAATTATATTGCCTGGTAGTTTGTTAAATAATTTTATACTTAACCCCCTAAATGAACTACTAGTCTTGTGAAGTCTTAGATACGGAACGGCAAGCTTGTGTTTATTTCGGGTGTTAAAATGGTGACAATCAGATTTTTTAATAAAGTTATGAAAGTAAGAACAAAATTGTATATAACATGTATGCAGTATATTGATTCGGATAGACCAGCCGGTACCAAAGCTACTGATCAGCGACGATCTATCGTAGAAGTGGCTATTTGGTATCAATGTCGAAGTCAATTTAATTAACACTGGCAATCGATATTGCTTCACCGTGCACCTTTTAAGGACAGCTACACATCATTGGCTCCTGTATTTCCTAATATGTATAACCCAAACTAAACCTTTTTCGACAACCTAGTCGAATCTAGGGCCAATCAAAGCAACTATAACTTTGTTCTGGCGATTATTTTTCAAACAAACTAAACCATATTGACTGGCCCGTTGGTCGAGTGGTTAGAGACCCTGGCCACAAAACCAAGGGTCGCGGGTTCGAATCCCGCTAGGGGCAAATATTTCGAGTGATGAACATGGATATTTGTACTCGAGTCATGGATGTTTATAAACGTATTTAAGTATGTCTATCCGTTCACCTAGTATCCATAGCACAAGCTTATAAGCTTAGTTTGGAACTAAGGAATTGGTGTGCCAGTCTGAAAAAATTATTTATTTATTTATATTGATTGATCAATATTACTCGATATATACAGATAATACTATACAATTTAGCTCCTATAGGACCCCTAAAACGATTCAAAGCCACGCCTATACACCTAGAAGATGCAACATCAATTACGTAATCTAATCAGAAATCATTCTCAGTTTATAGGTAAGGTACTTAACCGATATTGTCGATAGCTCCTCAAACAAGATAAGTCACGATTCTAGAATACTTGACACACTAGTATTAGTAGGACTTGTCTGCCTGGTGGAATGATATGAATTGAATATTTCTACCCACGTGTTCTTTAATAATGAGAGGCCCGGCCTCTAACTTTATCCGAGGTCACATCTATTACATCACTCTTTTTTTGTAATGGACGCGAACTTTGTCAGTTTTGAGAGTGTGGAGTTCATTTAAGGATCTTTAGTGTTACTTAATTTTACGTTTGTGTTAAGTTTTGCTGCTTGCAATTCATTTTAGTTGTTAGTAGATCCCAATAACAGAGTTACTTGTAATTTTTGGTTAAATTTAAGTGGATAAACTACAGCTCATCACACTATTGCATAGATAAAAGCAATTTAGTTGCCAATATAAACGTTTTTAATCCAAGATTTTACATACACATATGACATAAGTAATGGCTTATAATTATTTCATTATCTCGATTTAGAATTTCTTGACGGTTAAACC
Organism: Glyphodes perspectalis; assembly: GCA_951394215.1. Classification (NCBI taxonomy): domain Eukaryota; kingdom Metazoa; phylum Arthropoda; class Insecta; order Lepidoptera; family Crambidae; genus Glyphodes; species Glyphodes perspectalis. The sequence continues at coordinate 7,502,340 of OX596225.1, read as the reverse complement.
ACCCAATTGGCGGCCAATTTACGGAAACCCATTGCATATAATATGCAATCGCATACACAATAGATTACCTAGTTACGATGATTAAATATAGGAAAGAATACATTTTATATTTTGGTATCGTCTTTTTATGTCAATGCTGCTCAAAGAATCGGAAAGTAAAAAGGACAGGACACCAAAATGTCTTTGCTGGCAAATGTTTGGACACACACGTTATAGTATTTATCTCTAACAAGAGCCGTCAGTATTGCCGATCAATAAACGCTAGCTCGCTGAAAGTAAAATGCAGCATTCCGTTTCTCTATGATTTCACGCTTAGCAGTTTATTCCGGTTCACTTTGTTCCGTTTTATTTGTTAAACAAACAACCGTTTTACGGATCAATTGTTCCCAAACGCTTCTTCGTTTCGGCGGGGAATCTGCGAAACACCCTTTACGGCTTTTACGAGAGATATTTGCAATACTCGTGCTGGACTATTGGTGAGACGCGGGTGCATTTTATTGGGCAGTTCTGGTGTTCTTGCTATGAGGAACTTATATTGCTAAACTATATTAAAAATAACAGTCTTCTCAGTTACGAAATCGGCCAATAATCTAGGAAAAATTACGGGTATTCGGTGCTTGTTCTCTTATGGGTGTTTTCAATTTGGATATAGATATGGTAAATACAGATTTATATTCCCCTTTGGTTTAATTTTGAAAAAGTACTAATACTAGCCTTGGCCCGCAGCTTCATCTTCGTTTTTATGCAAACATAAAAAAAAAAAATGGATTAGGAATTGCCTTTACTTAAAGATCTTGGCAAGAAATTTTAAGGATTTCAAAGCAATTTTTTTTTTATTATTAGACTGGTCTTCACTGTACTTCACTTGTGTCCTCACACAATAGATGACTCCAATGTTTTCTCTTGTACAAGCAGCTTTACTTTAAGTAAGTAGTTCCTCTTGCATTACTCATTTCATTCACTAGTCGGATTAACCTTTGCAGGTTTCCCAATGTTTTCATTCACAGCTAAAGTAGGTTTTTAATCAAAAGTAGTTGTACAAACTTAGTCCGCTCAGCCAACCTGTTTGATCTTGACTACAAAGTTTTACTCGTGCATTACAAATTGTTTCTAGCACTCTTGTCCGGTAATAAGAGCCGTGTTTACCTCCATAATGACTGAGTAATGTAACGTGTAATGGTTACAACAATTAGGAGTACAATTTTAGGATTACCTACATGCTTCTATGCAACTATAAGTATATTATGTTACGACTGGTTAATTAACATTTGTTTCTGTGTTCAAGCTTTTTATTTATTTGTATTTGCTTTTTGAATTAGACGGTGAATGGAACGATTCAGGTGTGAAAACCATTCACCTTCGTTCCAAGTTCACGTTGGCGTGTGAAATTGCATGATGTTCACCTTTCTATTCTCAATGGCACGCCACGAATGCAACAAAGAAATTTCAAATTTATTTCCATTTGCACGAAGTGATACTTTTGGCTGGTGCATTTTGTTGTTGTCCTACTGAAATTCTTGTAAGCTTTTGCCTTCGACTTCGCTCGCTTGAAATTCGGTCTTTTATTTTGCGTCCCGACATTTTTCTCAGATACAAAGTTGCTCATGTCCCTTCCTGAAGAATTCTAATTTGGGGCACCTTAATATGTTTGTTAAAGAACAATGCAAACTTTACTTCACCTACTTTACATTGTATTAAAACTTTGAAATAAGAATGCAATGCAAATCCATAACTTTTCATTTTTAAAATCATAATATTTACAACCGCGGAGTTACTCGTGACTACTCGGGAAGTTTAATCAAATAAAAAATGCGCTTTGGTGCGAGGGTACTGTTTCCTAGAAACTTGAACACAGTATAGAAGGGAGTCAGTAAAGAGATGATTACCCTTCAAGTGTTCAGGTGTGATTCAGGTGTGATTTAGGTGTTAATTCGAATATCCTAGGCTAGGTCTGTATGATGGAAGACATCATCCTCTCCTTTAGATGGGCTTACTAATATCATTATTCCAGGCGGCAACATCCAAGCTTCAGTCCTGTTCCTAGTTGAGGTCCTTAGGAGAACCAGAAAAAAAATATCGTAATTATCTAGTTCTTAAAATGATCTGGTTTCCACACGATGTTTCCCTCACCACGAAGGTACAGGCATAAATACTTACTTAGATTTTAAAATGGGTTTTCAAAATCTAACTATAATGTAAGTACGTGTCCTGGTTTCAATCATAATCCCTCGCATGCAAGGCGCGTGTTCTTGGCACGAAGCTACAACTGCTAAACTTACCGATATCATAAGCTTTATCGAAGAACCTTTCAAGTTGACATAAAAGTTTTCTTACTGCAATTCATTTCATAGATGCACAAATGCAACTAGGTATGCTAGCGGGGTCCGCACTCTGCCGTCGGGAATCGCATAATGAAAATTGTTATCAAGAACTTCAACTGTCTCTGGTTGGGAAGCATTCTTTATAAGCAAGCGAGTAATTAAGTATTGTTCTTAAAATAATGAATTGTTTTTTGTGAAACCTGAGAAAATTCAACAATTAAAATCTAAATGAATCTAAATGAATCTGTTATGCATAAAAAAAATAGCAATTTCCTACCACCTGCCGCCTTCTGTCTCCATCAGGTCACTTTGGTAGTACCATAACAAGTCACCTATATTTTTAAATCTCAACTTAAGTAATCGGTCGCCAGTAGGTAAGTGGCTGAGAAATAGTTTGCAAATTTTGAAGGGGATCCATTGCAATCAATTTCAAAACTCCTTCATTTTCATAAACATATCATTAAGTCTGAATGACGCCCTTACCAAGAACCAAGGAAATGTCAGACATTCCACATAGTTGTGGTGGACCCTTCATTTGCTATCTAAACGTTGTCTTATGCTATGCAACTGGATTGTAAGCCACAAAGGGAATATCCTGGAATCGATCATTGATGACTAGTTTAGTGGTATGCCGTTCGTGATTAATCAATCAACTCGGCCTATCGTCGCCGCTGCACCGCACACTGGTTAATTGTTGGCCAAGGTTAGTGAAATGGACAACGGTGACCGTATCCATAACGAATTGTTATGAGATTTAACCCCAATTGGAAAATATGAAAATGATTAGGCAAGTATATATCATTCATCTAAAATAAATCGATACTTTTAGAAAGACGTGATGATTATTTTTTATTTCTTTATCATTCTTCTAAAGGCGACAAACCAGCATTCTCAAAAATATCAAGTACTAGCTTGCAAGTACTAGCGAACTGATATGAAAAATCGCTAGAAGATTAAAGAAGTAGAACTAGAAAACGAAGAAAAGTATTCTATTCAAGAAAGAAAGAATTCTATATGCTATTAAAGATTTCGATAATTGCATATGTAGAAGGTTTAACATACGAATTGTTTATTCATAGTCACGTCCAAGCCTTGAAACCATTTACCCGACTTAACCGTCCAACAGATAGAACAAACAATGATATTCCCCCTGTTTATTTGATCGGTGCATTTAAAAAGATGTTCACATCCGCAATGTAAACAACAGATCTCGCATAGAGCTATCGCTTGTTTGTGTATGCAAATTAGGGATTGTCACGGCCACAATCAGATAATCGGATTACTTAACTGTTGCGTTTCCTGTTAATAATGTAGAAGTATGTCGTTACCAATTTGCTGATGTGAAATACTTGCTCATCTTCACGGAAAGTGTATATTCATAATTATATACAAAAGTAATTGACCTATTCATAAAGTTGATTCACGTTTTCCCTAGTTGCATGTTTTTTGAAATCGTCAAATGGAAAGATTAAAATTTTCTTCTAAACTATGTCGCTTACGTTTTTGGCTACAAGCAGCGCCAACATTAAACGACAGGAAGCTACAAACTAAAGGTTTTATGACCATCGGCTTAGGCAAAGTGAAGAACTTCTGTTCGGCATACATATTGCTTGTTTACCAAACAACTCTTCCGTTTATTCCCATAAATTATCCATTCCTGTGTCTATTGTAAAAACACAGGAATGGATTATTCAGGGGTCACCATCCAGTTCACTTGGTGGTCTGCCGCCTAAATTCCTTAAGCCATTTGGCCTGTTCCCAGTTACAATCCAAAGTTCCACAAGGGCATTCGGGTGTTGGCAACGTTTTGCATCATCCAAATTGTCAATACAGATTAGCGTTAACCAACTTTCTTCGTCCAAACATCCAAGGAGAGTATCTGGAACGTTTCATAAAGCCAACACCACACAATAAATTTGAAGCGACAAGACTCGAAATCCGAATAGCGACCAGACGTGGATCAGCTGAAAATAACTGGACGTCGGCCGTCTCGCAAGCGCTCCTGGGCTTTTTTAACGCACCACTTCGGTGTGCGCGTGCGCTTAAGCCGTTTTAATAAGTTTTTAATGGACCGTTCAGAATTCTAACAGCTTAAACCGTTCGCTGAGTAGTCTTAATTATGACATTCGTCTTTTGTGGGACTGTTTTGGTGCATTGGAGCGGCAAGCGTGAATTTGGTTTCGTTCTTGGTATTTTAACGGTGCCGTTTCAGACAGACAATGAATGAATGAATGAATGGGTATTATTGATATCATATTATATGTCTTCTTTTTCAAATATGCAGATGTTGCTTTGTAATGTAAGCATATTTAGGCACATTCCAAATGCAAAGGTGACTGTGAAGAGGTCAAAGAAATAATCAGCCAATGACTTTATGGTCGTTTTCCTTTATTTGATGATTTCAAGTAGTTCTTATCATCCATTCTTTCTACACACACAGCATTTCATCAAAGACTAATCGATTAATTAAATTACTTTACATTTTTATCTAATCACAGAACCATAATATGATCTTTATCATATTTAATTACTTACAAACCTTGAATTTTATTAAAAAAATACTTTGTACCTGCTGATTTCTACTGTTTATTTCTGTATTTGTTAGTTATCAGAGCCATTTGGTCATGTCTTTCAAAACTATGTCGTTAGTATACCTGGTTTAAATTGGGAACTCTTCTTTTAAAAGTTAAACGTCCAATCCCATGAAATGCTTATCTGGCAATGCAATCAACGCTCGAACGTTACACGGACCGGTTGCGTGGAAACAGCTCAAATATTCCCAATTCCCGGTTCAGTTTACAATTATATAGACACGTTTATTATTTACGACTGTAGGGAAGAAGTTTTGTCGAAAAATACCGATATTTTGTACTTAATTTAAATATTTTGTTGGATCAAGTTTAGTGACGTAGTTGGTCTTATTAAATGCGTTGATCATCTCTTTTTCAGAAGGCTTTAAGAACCACAGATAGGTGGTTTGGATAGCGCTTTTTTACTGGTCCTATGATGATCTGAATTGAAAATTGACTCGTCCGCTATCTGCACTAAGTAAATTTCGTATTTATTTTGTATTCGTTGTTTTGTATTTACCGATACTGCTTCGATTCAAAAAGTTTTAATTTTATTTTGCTGAAATATCCTGTATATATTACCAACGCAAAATGCCAGTTACGTTCCATCGATCAATCATTACGCAAGTAAGTTAACAGTCGTCTTCGGTTGTTTTGCATTCTGTCGTAACGATTCGATGCGGGTTTAGCAATTGAATGCATTATGCGATGGTGATATCTCGTTTCCGTTTTATTTGTTTCATTGATCCGAATGCGTTTTGTTTCTGCGTTTGTTTCTTTTTAATGGCCGTGTAGATAGACTGAAGTCTGACATTAATGCAATGCTAGCAAAAATAAGTAAAAGGATTTTAAAGTCTGCGATCTAATCGTTTGTGTAGGTATGAATGTATGACTTAGGAGTTATACATACATACATAACATCACGCCCATAATCACCGAAGGGGTAGGCAGGGTCAAAGGGACAGCAGACCCATTTAACCACATTGAGCCAAAAATAGAACTGGGCTGGGTTAGAGCACAAAGTTTAGCTATAGTCGAAATTAATTATTTATCGTTATTATATAAGCTACTTTGTTGAAACTGTTCAAAATTATAAATACGATGTTTCTACCGAAACGTGCGAGAATCTACTTTTCATTATTTTGGTAAGTAGGTATGTTATGTCTGGTGTATTATTTACTTATTCTCAGTTTCTATTCAGGTGCCGTCTCTACGAATACACAGCATGTCGCGTGTTTCAGGTTTATTTAAATTTTGAATTTGGAACTGAGACTGTATTTCTACCTATTTGTGATCAGATATTTTCGTCGCGTTGCCATATTTCTATTCTTTTAATGTTTTACGTCGTAATAGCTCCTCATAAACATGTGTATTTTGACAGCCTCACAAATTTGTATGGCCAGTCTCTTCGAAATATTCCTAAAAATTATAAGAACTAAGTATACCTTTCTTCGAATTCTACATTATTATTATGTGTTTGGACGTTGAACGTTGAATCAGACGTTCTACTAATGCTATTATGTGCTACATTAATACAGTAATTTTAAACTGTGTCAGTCATCATTCATTCCTGCAAAGGCCGCCCAAACAAAATCAGTAGACATAACAATCCATTTGGATCGAACGTAACTCGATATACGCGCATCCCTACGGCGTGTAAAAAGCTGAAAAGTTTACATTTCAGAATCCACCGAGCTCAACATCAGTGCGTTGTCCAAACACCGGCTATAGGTAAAACAAGTTAGTCCCGAGCCAACACAAATTTTCCGGCTAGTTTACAGTGTAAAATGTTACAGTGAAGTAACCGTCTATGAACAGTACAAATAAAATAATTTGCGATCAAGTTCATCATTTCCATATAGATTTGCTTCCATGATCTTCTGTCTTCTTTTTATTAATGGTACATTCTGTTTTTCCAAGCCTGGCTAGACCTTCGTTTCTATTAACTGTTGTGAGGCAATTGAATCAATATGCACCCATATTTTTTTTTTGTATGTTTAGATTCTTCACGATTTCTATGCCTACCCTCACCATGGTGTTGTCTAAAATCCATACTCAAATTTTGAAAATACAAGATTATTACCGAATTTGTGTACCAAATATCACTGCTCCGCTGATGTGATCCGCAACACGTAGTTTCAAGGTCACCGAAGATTCTTCACTGTTGTTTTACTCGTGACTAGTTCATGAGTTATACAATGTCGTAATCCCACGTAGGTGTGCTGTAATGGGACGGCGATTAGGCGCCCTGAAGACACTAGTGGGAACGCCGCTCGGGATAATCGCCTTGATTATATATAATTACATTTTCGTCTTCCAAAACTCGTTACGAATTCTTTTTGAAGTGCTGTCGATTATGTTGGCGGATGAACGGACGCGTATTTTAGTGGGCATCTTAATCTTTTGTATTTACTAGGTGAAATAGTATTGTGGAAAATGTAATGGGCTGGGAGAGTGTGGTGTTAATATTGTATTCTGTATTTATAACGTGAAATATGTTAAACAGATGATCCTGACTAGTACCGCAAAACAGTTCTTAATTTTGAAGCCTTTGTAGCTAATACGCTATTAGAGGCTTCCTTTTAGTTCTTCTACTTTATTATATGTGAATACACTGGTAGAAAAATACACCAGTTGAGGTGATTGAATGAAACTCTCTCCAGATGTGCAAATCCCTTAATGTACTCAAATTAGAATCTCGAAATTCAAATCACACTAAAAGTGTAACAGAACCCTTGCTTATCACGAAGGGTCGCGCAACACAATATTTATTTAGGCACTTTTATCATCCTATCGCAATGGTCAGATGGTCCACCCATCCATAAAATAGACATGAAATTTCAGTAGTGGATTGAATAACAGTTTTTAATAAGCGAGTATTAAGGTCCTTGCTGTTAGCGTTAAGTGATGCAATTACCATCCAAATTGTTATTTAGGCAGGATTATAGCCTATCTTAATGACTTAAGAACTCTCCTCCGGACTGTCTTGAATTTTTTTAATTTCCCTGTTTTTATGATTCATTTAAGTTTTAGCTAACTAATGAAACGAATCTAGTTTTGGTTTATTATCTATTATTCTGCCTTATGCGTTAAGATTTAAATTCTGTTACACTAGGTGGCTACTAATTAAATACACAACTACAAAGACTATAAGGGCAATAATAAAGCTGTTACGCATTACGTAAGTGCTCATAATTGCAGCAAATATATCAAACAATGTTATCGCAAAACGGAAGACAAGGTTTCAGCTGATTGCAGACTCGCGTTAGGAATTGCTGAAGGCCACAGGCAGTACATCAAGATAATGTCTCGACGTCCTGTGTACTCGACGAAAGGATCTGAAGATCTTATACTTACATCCAAGTTAATGATCTCCAAGCAACACTAAATTAGGTTATAAATTAAGCGGGAAATATTTATAAAATGGATTCTGTTAGATTTTACTTTATTACCGAAATAACAGATAGCTGGAGAAAACTAATTAGCACGCTACATAAATTTAGCGCTGTTAGATTTAAACACAATCCTCATTATTTATATTAACATTTTTTGCTCTCAATGTTTTATCGCGTACGCTTGTTTGCGTCACTGCGTCCAGCGAAATCGATTTATTTGTACATATACCTAAATAATTCTGCCGTTAACATTTTTAACAAGCTGTTAAATTGGATTCGCGTAATTGTTAAATATTTCTTTGTGTTCCTACTAACTGCTTTGTAATATAAAACGATCATTAAATACGTGAATCTAAGTAGCTCAAAACAAATTAGTTTCCAAATCCATTCGACTCAGAAGATTCTGTTGAGCACCGACAATAGGCCTGTTTGGCCTGCTAGTTCAAGAAAAGGCGATGTGTCTATGTCCAAACCAATTTGTCTTCTTTGTTGGTGGGACAGTCCCATTATCGGTAACCCCATCTGTAACTGTTAACTGGATATGAATGGTACAGCACTTTGCGTTCAAGCTTATTGAATTGTGTGACACGCGAACTCGCTCTGTAACACCCGACCTATCTCGTGGCATTGCACTATTATTAGAATCAGTGTCTTCCTTTGCCTCGCGATCGGGAGGTCGTACGTTTAAATTGTGATGAGAATTCTTTTGTGGAGGTTTACGACTCTTTTCTTTATCTTTACGACCTATTTGTCCCAATTCAATCGATTCCGCGTTTCGTGGTATTAGCGACGAATTTTCAAATCTTGACAAATAGCCGATTCGAATTGGGCGTCCGCTTATACCCAATTTAAATCAAATCTTCACGATGTAGTGTTTGCTACTTGAAATATTTCCGCTTTACTACCTACTATAAATCAACATCCATTGAATACAATTCATTTGTATAATTTGTAGTTCTAGTTAATAAATTATTCTAACTAGGCTGTCAGTTAAAACCGATGTACCAACGTGCGTAACGAATAGTATTCATCAATCAACAATTATTAAACATTACAAATAGTTAAATACGTTCAGTCTCGATTCAGCAACTATAAATACTACTGTTTCAAATCCAGCACCAACTTGCGCAGGAGACTGAAGTTCAATGTGCGTTTTGAAAATTCACTTTTATTTTGTTTTGGATATCAAAAAGATTCCTAATTGGTAGCTTACTTCCCTCTTACATATTTTCCCAGTTAATAAACCTTTAACGTGTGCTAGTAATATCGGAAGTGGCAATAGTATTTTCTACCGTATTTTTATCACGAGTAACTGCAATCAGGGTTTCGTCGTGGTCACCATCGAGGGTGTCGGGCGGGTCACGCACTGCGTTGCGGCAAACTAAATATTACGCGTTAAATAGGTAAAACCATTTAGTGTACGTTTTGTTCCGTTTTCGACCTTACGCTTATAGCTTGATGATTTAAAACTGTGCATTCGAAAGCTCTTTTCGTATATTTCTAGAAGGGCGTTATGGGTTATAACATTACTAAGGTACTTCCATTAAATTCCTTTGAGGGCAAACGTCGGTTTTTTTTTTAATTTTCAGAAATCAATATTTCAAGGAAAATAGGTATATCAATGACCCCAGTTTCCAGTTAAACTTCTCTTAGGTCTTTCCTGGTTCACTTATTGTCTGATGATAGTTGTTTCTAACTGACAATTGGTCATCGATCTGAGCCCTCTTTTAGTATTCACAAACTATAACTTTATCTTTATAATGATTACAGATAAAATACAATCTGCTATTATTAGGAACCACAACGAACTTTCCCACGATCCTATCCAATACCTTAATAGAACTATCCATTACCACGCCCGTTCTTAGAATTTAATTTTATATTGTACCGCGTGCGTCCGTTTTACATAAAACTGTCTAGGCGGCGATAAAATTGATCGCGTAAATATCGAGTCAAGTGCACACAACATGTGATTCGATTCCTAGATCTATGGATATGATTGGTGTATCAGCATCGTCAATATTGCTAGTACTACTCGATTCGAGTGTAGGGTTGCTGGTCAATAATTACTCATTAGATATTTGACACCATTCTGCCACCAAACAACCGGTTTATATTATATTTTTTGATGTCTTATACCGGATGACTTTTCAAATAGGTAGATTAACTAAAATAGCTAACTAAACTTCACTCAATTTCCCTAGCGTTCAATTAGATTAATCTTTGTTTAATCGTTTTTGACTTTAATGATTCTTTAATGATTGAAAACATCTAAAGAGTAAACATTTATTTATTTGCATTAACCATTTACAATACCATTTACAACAATACCTGAAAATCCGAAAATAAAATTGTAAGCTTACATTATCTTATTCTATACTAGCTGTGCCAGCGGTGTCACCCGCGTTTATGGTTAATATTATAAAGACTATTTCCGTTATACATGATTTCTATGTAACTTTAACCATTAAGGCTGCACACGCGACGCAAGCTTAAAAAATGGAGTAACTTCTCCCGTTTTCCCAACATTTCCCTTCACTACTCTGCTCCTATTGATTGTAGCGTAATGAAAAGTATACTATAACCTGCCCAGGAGTATGAAGAATAATTGTACCAAGTTTCGTTAAAATCCGTCGAGTAGTTTTTGTTTCTATAAGGAACATACAGACAGACAGACAAAAATTTTACTGATTGCATTTTTGGCATCAGTATCGATCACTAATCACCCCTGATAGTTATTTTGAAAATATATTTAATGTACAGAATTGACCTCTCTACAGATTTATTATAAGTATAGATGATATGAAAGAAACCTGAAATAAAAATTATTAATAAATCTAAATTACATTTTATATGCCATGCACTTGTCGGCGACTTCTGTGAATTTGGACAGGCTACAGTTGTAAATATCTATATCTGTAGAAATTAAGTTAGTGAGCTGTATGACTCGCGAATTTGAGTGAGTTTGTTCTCGTGCGTGCGTAACCCGCGCAAACCTTAAGATAGTATATCTGTTACAAAGAAAAGTTTGGTCATAATTAAAGTAAAATCAATATAATCAATCAATGTTAGGTACAGATTGATGTATACTAGTGTTTAAATACTATAATGTAAAACTAGCGTGTACCTGTCTGCAATGTTGATGAATAAATGTACTAATTAAATATTGTTTTTTGTTACAGGTAAGCATTTGTGCGCGTTTTAAGGCTGAAACGTGGTTTTACAAAAAAGACGCTCATTTTCTCCAGTATTGAAGAGATACAAGGTTTATATTTTGTTTCTTGCCAATTTGATTAGAGGACCTACGATAAACTATAATATAAATTACATCTGTATATTTAAGATGCTTGACTGATTGATGACTCTGAATGTTGCTCATAATTCATGAAAAAAAAAAATAAGAATATTATTATCACAAAGTAACATATAGATACATGGGACAAAGAAAAAAGTTGGATCAATATCCAATGTTGCCAGTTAATTCTGATCAGCGTTAAAATATGTTTTAACAGCAAATGTTAGGGGTACTGAATATTTGTAATGCATTGGCCTAAGGATTGCAATGCTGTATCCGGCAATTCAGGTAGGCCCAGCACAATTTTAGCTGTGCCGGGTCAAGCGACATGTGCTGGTTCAATGCCGCTGGATTGCAATCCCCCTAATTGGACCTAAGTATAGTCCAATTCACTATAGCACTAGGGTTATATGGACTAAAGGCTTGGTCCACACCAATGGTCTACTCCGATACGCGTCGTACAATATCTCCAGCAACCCTATGACGTAACCGCCCGCTGTTTATTCAATCGAAATGATCGCAGCGAGTCAAACGTCGACTTTAACGTAAACATGTAGTGCGCTGTCGCTGCGGCAACGCTAAAATGTTATAATAACCATTTTAGTTGGTAAATAGTTGTTTAACGATTGTAAACTTGGCAGTGTTCGCGGGAGCATTGTTTTGGGGCATGTGCTGCTGTGAGGTGCTAATTGCGAGGCTGGAGGCTAATCTCTAATAATAAGTAAGCTACACATTAGCGATTTCGTTCGCTTAAAAGCGGTCATAGCCGCTGACTGCGACTTTTTACCCATACTTTGGTATCAATCACAATCTCCCAACTAGACCTCAATTTTTGTCTAATATGTTGTATGTATATACATACCATCACGCCCATAATCCCCGAAAGGGTAGGCAGAGTCAAAGTGGCAGCAGGCCCCTTTAACCACATTCAGCTAATATGTTGTATGTGTTATCTTTAAAATGCTTGCACATTATGTATCTACAAACTCATAGTTTACGGAATGGCCCTGAAACCTTGATTAGAATACCAGCCTTATATGAGGTCGAAATTTATTGAATTCTACGATGTACGGTATTTATAATTGTAACAAATATATGTATAGAACTCGTGAAAACTAGTTTAACATAAATATTTGAAATGCGTAACTAATATTAAAGCTACCCGTATAAGCTAACAGGCCACTTTATTAGACTCAGATATAACAAACGTAAATACTAAAGCTTTCCGTGTAAACTAACAGGCTACTACTATATTAGACTCAGGTATAACAAACCTTTTTATTATATATATATATTTACACTTGCGCTGTTTTATAAAAATAAAAAGAATATTATGACGAATTGCCTTCCAAGAATACGGAAAAAGAGATCTGCCCTAAGCAAAAATAAGGCAAGATTGACAGTTTTCAATAAAAGCCGCGCCCAGGGTTCTCCTTCACGCCCCTGTAATGTTCGCCAGCCCTGACTTCCTGTAATCTTTGAATCGAAATTGACATATGACGTCATGTATCGTGGGTAGCGTTGAACGATCGGAGTAATATTTTAGATGTGTCTTTTATATGTAAAAGCTTATATGTATTATTTTTCTCCTAAATCATAGTTTTCTATAATAAACATTCCGCTTTATATGGGCCTAGTCGAAGTCCGCTTTGTACTCTATATTTGTCTCTTGTGTAGGTCTTTGCGGTAACTCCGCTGATTCTGATTTCCATAGTCAAAGTTAAACTCAAAATAATAGTCAAATCATAGCTTCTCACATTGGGTTAAATGCATGTTGTACGATACTTATTTACTTGTTATAATTATGAGTAAGTTTATAGGTATAGGAGGTTATATCGATCCTCAAAGAAATAGACCTACTACCAGATTTTTGGTCTCATCGTAAGAAAATAACTATAATCGCATTTACAAATATGATTTACCTCAACGCAGCGTGGGTTCGTATTTGACTGCATGAAACTAGGGTTTAGGTTTTATGATTACACTATCGTTAATGATCAATGTGAATTAAAATGAACGAAATAATGAAGCCATTATAAAAATGATATCAGTCGCATAAAGGAAAATACTGATATCCGATAATTGTTGTTTCTGTTAACCCTTGTCCAATAAAATCGAAAATTTTACTCAGGCACCGTGTGAAAAGTTATTATTTCCCCAAAAATAATGGCGACAATAAATAAAATGGACATCGCAAACATTGTCCATAAATTAAACTTAACAAAACGTAAAAGCGAGTGAAAATTTTAAATAAACCCTTAATTGGGCTTAACAGGATTTCAGTGTCCGACTGGATGGGTTGACCTGTCAAGTGGACCTGTTGAGTCGTAGTCGGGGCACAGTGAAGGTGACGACAGTGAAGTAACTGGTGACGTATCGTTCATACGCCTCATGGATGGTGGTCCGCCATAAAAACCAAAAAAAATATGGTAGATTAAGCTTTAACTTGAAACATGGATTGGAGCCACTCTAACATGTCACTTACCCGCAAATCAATTCTGCTATTGAATGTTTTGTTACAATTTCATGTTACATAACATAGAAATTCTCAAAAAAATCCTATCTAATCCTATCTCCCTACATCATTTTAAATGTTAGAATGCTTTTGCCACGAATTACCGTGTCATTATACTTCGCCTGTATATTGATCTACTGTCAAACAAAAATTGCTCCGTTTTATTTTGCAAATTAATCACAATCTCGATATGTTATGACAAAACGATGTCATAGCTGACTTCTGATTTTATACATTTTTCGTATCAAAAACCTCTTATTCAGTAAGCAACTGTATAGACGCTTCCAATCAATCAATCATCATCTTCATCCTAGCGTTATGTCACGTGCTTAGGCGAGGTTCGTTTAGACCAGTCTGGTAATTACGTTGAAGCACCTGCCGATCTGAACTTCGTAATCCTTAGATAGGAGAACCAGACAATTTTTGGATCATAGTTACACATCCATGGAATGTGCAGGTTTATCACGATGTATTCCCTCACTGCCGAGCTAGTGGTTTAAATAGGTACATAGATTTGAAAAATCCAGAGGTACGTGCCCGGATTCGAACCCTCCTCGGTTAAGAGGCGCGTGTTCTTACCATTGAGCCACCACCGCTTCCAATCAATCAATCAATAGACATAATATTGTAAAAGTTACAGTCTACATTTTGGTGGTTTCATAGTTAAAGTGAAGTCACTTCGCTGTAAAAGACTCCGCTGTGGCCATGGTAAATGAGTGTGATTTAAATACAGCTTGCATGTTTACTTGCAATAATGTGCATAACGCCACACCTACGGGCATGGGGGTGTGGGCTCCGATGCAAGGAGTCGCGTGCAGAATGCGCGGTATTGTGCTGTGCAACAGCTAATGCGAAACAGCTGTGCGAATGCATGTGGGGAGATAAGGATTGACGACAGGGTTGTTAAAGGCCATGGTTTGGTCGGCTTATGGAAGGAATTGGCTGAAAAGAAAAGAAAACGGCTTGGAAGGTTCCAGATTGTTATCGACTACTACTGCTATACGTACATCATACATATGAATATCATAACTTTCTTTTGGCAAGCTGCGGGAAATTTAACCTTGAAAAAATAACATGTGCCTGTCACCCTGAAAGAGTAAGCCCCACTTAATGTTTGTTATTATATTCATTCTTATTTTTTGTAGACAAACAAAAGTCTTTGAGTGTTCTTTCAGATATGTATTCTTGATTTTTTTACAAAATAACAAGTAGGTAACTGTAAAATACATTGATATAAGTTTCTCTCGCAGCAAACCGTATCCCCTCAAAGCAATCTTGCAACCATCTCATTTCATACAAATACGTAACGTAACGAACACGTTTTCAAGTCAACCCTTCCATTTCCCTCAAAACGAAATGCATGTCATTAGTTAAGGCAAATTTTATAGTTGCCGCTGTACATGCGAAACAAAAATAGCCCGCGGGTCAAGGAGACCGATGCTACGCCGAGGGTCGGACCGACCGGGGCTGCCAGGGTTGGTTTTAGAATAACCCCCTTTTATAAATAGTCGGTACCATTTAGAGATACAGTTTTCCAATGTGATAGAAGCTGTTTGAGATTGGTTTATTTGAATTGGTTCTCTGTATGGATTTGAGTTTGTGGATGAGTTTGTTTGGTTAAAGAATACTTAGGTAAAATTGTATCTGCCTTGCTATGAACGGGTACTATGACTATCAATAGATAAAATTATCGGAAGATTCAGATTCTAGGCTTCACTTATTTGTAGGAAATATTTACACCTAAATTGCTTTTTTCTATTGTTTTATAGAAAAGGGACAGTTTCGTACCCATATTATTATTTTTTTCAAATTTTAGTTTATACGTGATTTAATGGTTATATAATATAACGAAACCGATACAATTCTTTCGTGAATTAAAAGTTTTGAATTGATCAAAACACTTGAAATGGTTATTAAAGTCAAACTCTAGTAAAAAACAGCAATGAAAAACTCGATGAAGAACCAACCCATAAAATAAAAATCAAATATTTATTGAAATTTTCCCATCAGACCGAATTCTCCGTTCTGTATTTTTTGCGGAAAATAGGAGAACGATGCCTGCATTTTTAATAAACTTCTTGATTTCGTTTGTAAACACCGCGCTCCCCCGCGCTAAGCTCCCATTCCCCACAATTCGGGTAAACTCCCCACAAATTGGGTAAGCACCCCGCAATTGGCAACACCGCCGACCACCTTTGCATAGTACCGGTGCAGAAACATGTTACGAATAATAAAAGGGTTAGAAATGGATTCGCATTGAAATTGATAATGAAATTGTATGGGTGGCCCTTGTATAAATTCAAAGCGTTTGGATGATTGTCTGCTAAATAGGGTTAGTGATCACTCTATCTATCCTCTTTTTGTCGGTACTGTGCGCTTATAAGCGTTTAAACGCAGTGTCACATATTTGTCGCATATTTTTATATTGACCCGGTACATTAATTTCACTTTGCTTTACAGTAAGCGAAAGACAACCCCTTAAATAACTATCTATAGCAACAGACCAGACTTTAGTTTCCCGGTGTCAATGTATTGTGATGATAGACTTAAGGATTTGAATTCGGCCTTATTCTATACAGTCTAGCCTCGAGGACCCTTCATAGAAGCCTTAGATGGATGTTCTACACCTTCGCCTGGCACAATCAAACCGTATATACATACTAACAAAATATCAGACACTGGTATTTGCATACTTAAAAACGTTGAAACTTCAGACTGAAGCAATTGAATATTAATGATGTAAGAACGTTCAGCTGTGCTTCGTCTGATTCCCTTATAACAGTGGTAAGGGTATAATAGCAGAAAGGGCCTTTAATGCTTACCAAGAATCCCTCAGTATAAGGCTTTCAGTGGCAGCACAAAGGCCTAGTATACAATGTATCCTTGTTCTAATTCATATACAGAGATGGAACGATACGAGTAATTTTGTACTAACTTGAAACTACTTAAGGTATCCATTCTTGGTATAGACAAGTAAGTATTTATATCGATAGGTAGGTACGCGATGATTTATATAGTTGAATCGCAATTTTTTTTTTTTTTTGATATTGAAAAGTGTACCGATATGACTCAAAACTCTGGTCTAGTGCGGTATGTTAAGTAGGTACCTTAAATACCTATTGTCTTTAGGTATCTCTTATTATTGGTAGGAATGTATCTTGTGACAGGTTGTTCTACAAACCTGACGCCACAATCACATCATAAAGAAATCATTGGTCAGACAAGAATTATAATTTCTTGATTTTTTTAAACATGCGTGTGAGTCACATCTGTCTAGCAGATGATAGGAGTTGCGATGATTCCACTCACTTAATAATTTCGTACCTTGGCGCCTGGTGGTGACATCATTCATTGATCATGACGATATCTATGCAGTAATCGTAACAAATAATCTTCTTAATACGGAAATTGCGTGTACCTTTTGGATTTGTATCTGTTCATACGTGTGAACATGTTTGGAATTCTTGAAACAGACGTTAAAAATGAAGATTTGAAGAGTTTTTATGGATGAACGTTGATCAGCAATTATTCTTTAACGAATTAATCTAATTTTTTGGTTCCTTTTTTACATCTAAATGGACGATTTAAGAGGAACTATCTCAAAAATCAAGTTCTGAAGAAAGAATCATAATAAGGACGTCGCCGACTTCAATTAAAACTTATTCTAGAATTTTGGTCTATTATTTATTATACATAGAATTCTCTTAATTCTTATTTAAGAGAATTCTTATTAATGTGCAAGATATTTTGAATAATTTTACTAGTTACTGAATAAATAACGTATTACTAACAAATAAAAAAAAAATCCGGAGTTCCCATGGGAACATCAAAGTGGGTGAAACCACAGTCTTCAATAAACAAAATAGCCATGCAGATACACATCGCGAACGTACTCGACGTTACGCAACGCGCATTGTGATTCCCATCGAGCACATTGTAGCGAATGCTGTAACGTACCCCATTGTCAGCATTTGTCTCTGCTCATAGATTCCACCTTCTTTGTGCACTGCACACATCTATTATTTAAACAACCACGTTAAATCAATGCTCAGTACTATGTAATGGCGGCATAACGTACACTTTGTCTCAATTATTGTGTTTGATGTTAATTGTTCGAGTATTTCGGTCGGATCGAATCAATTTAACGCGATAGAAATGTTTGTTGTGTACTGTAATTAGTTTGGTATTTATATATTAATTGGACTATTCTTGGATTGACTGTTCGGGTTACAGACTTGGTTAATTTAGAGAATTTGACCATGGGTAAATGAAAGGGTAGTATAAAAGATAGGTTAAGTTGAGCTTGATTAAAGTTGATAGCTACGTATGAATAGACATGAAGGAAAATTAAAAGCGCTTGTGATTCCTGTCATTATATGTCTAACCTTTATGTTTAGTAGATAAACCCTATATTAGCATTTCCTTGGCACCGTTTTTGATACTATTGTTCTAGTTATTTATTATGTACTTCAAGTTTAATTGTTTATCTCTTTGTTACTTAGATTGGATATGTATATGCAATTACACCTAAAAACATTTATGAGTATTGATGTACAATCTACCCTGCACATAACTTCTACTCCATATTGACTCTACACATTTGTCCCACGTTGGTCTGGGACATAAAAAGAATGCGCTGACTGTGTTCCTCGCCTAGCATGTCGTTAAAGGCGACTAATGGTATATCGGGTTTTGGGTGTGTGATTGTGTAGGCGACGAGCTAGCCACTCGTCACTACTTTTTCACAAGTTTTATTTTTGGCTGAATGTGGGCAGGATGTTATGTATGTACAGTTAATTAAAGTTAATTATTCATTAAATTCAGACCATTTACAGATAATACTGGTTTAAACATCCAATTAACTAATTAAAGTCATGAAAGACAAATTCTCGAAAATAAAGTTACCGAAATAAAATTACGAAAGAAACAAGTACATTTGTATTTGTATTGTACAACAGTACATGTCTAATATTACATTTACGTACCATATTACATTGACTTCTTAATTACCTGTTTGACTTTACGAATGTTATCGTCCGAGTACTTAACAGTGTTTAATTATTGTACGTGCTTGTATGTAGGAGATATAATTGGCATAAGCTTTAATACTACAAAGCCTGCTACGATCACATAACACGATAGAGGAGTTACGTAACCCGTAAATGGATGACACCTGTACAATACTACTACACTACTACGCCCAGTAATTAACTAAGTTGAAAAAACTAATTCATTACGGGAACCCAACCCCGCCCGGAATGCTTCCATTAACGTGGAAAAAACTGAAATAAAATAAAACACCTGGAATGTGGAGCGATTGGTTACGTAACCCCGGAAGCCTGCCGACCTCGGGCCGCTCCAGGGAACAAAGTACTAATCGCTCGAGATTCAACACACGTGAATGTGAACGTACACCCCCCCTCTCCCCCTTTTGACACGATTCTATGCGACTTTAATTAAAAATGAAAAGTTTTTATGTCGAGTGTCGTAACTATTACAACGGTTGTTCTTTGCTCCTCTCTTTCCCAGAGGTCCTTTTCTGGCAACCTACATAGTGGCCGTGCCAAGTTATATCGAACCGAATAAGTTAGGCAGCTTTATAGATTTTCGCGTCGATATATCTGGAGAAGTTCGGGCGTATTGAGGTGATAACTGCGGATTCTGGGGAAGGGCCGGTTCCGTAGTAGAGGGAAGGGAAAGTGCATAAGTAGCAAGTACGTAGGGATAACCTTGATGCTGCAGCTGAGCGGCCTCCCGCCGCGTCTGCCCGGGCCGACGTTCGATTTTCACTTGGAGCATCCGCGCGCCCGTGTCTCGCCCGGGTGGGCGTGGTCTGCAGGCCGGTCAATAGCACGGCATCCCTCCTCTCGCTCGCGCGCCGCGGAAAAGCGTATTCGCGTCTCTATCCCCCCGGGGATGATTGAAACGTCTGATGCCGCAGGCGCCCCGCGCGCCCCCGCGCCAAGGACGTTCAGTGAATCCGTCCCTCTCTGCCCCGAAAGCACGTGTCTCCGTTACTATTTCTTATAATGTGTGCCCCCTTGGTGTCGCGCGAAAATTCACAATCAATTATGAGTCAAGTGCCTGATAAATTAGGTGGCGAATTCCATGCCTGAAAGGAATCAAAAAGTCGCTTGTAGCGATGAGTGAGGACCGCTTTCGAGGACAATTTGGTGCCTCCGCGAAGTGATATGGAGATAAGGAATTTTTTTCGGGAACATCGCCTCTTCGTGTTTTCCGTCCTGTGCGATCACTTGCCTAGCCACAGCTCTTGTATTTTCAGGTATGTTAATTTAATTCGAAACGCGGGATTGCGTCAGAACGTTCGCATGTGAGGTCCCGCTTAACCTCATTCCCGTTGAGTGTTCCACCATCTTAACTGGTACCAGTAAATATGTCCCGTGTCGTTATATTTCCATAGACGACGCCTGGCCGTCGCCGCGAGTCTAGACACATAATAATTATACATCGAGCCAACAAGGGCGGTTCTGGAGATGTGAGTCACCCGAATTCGTCTTCGGCATCGATCGTATCTCGTCTATTTGTCGAAAAGGTCAGAGAGTAATTGTATACTTACGGCCCATTGTTTGAGATAAAAGCTATTGAAACAAAATGGTGTAATCCGATATTCGGTGTTTTATCGATAACGTAACGCGTGTCTCTGTAATTAGTGAGTGAATGTGATTTTGTGTGTACCTACCTAGCAGCGAAGTTTATTCGTGGTCCCACAAGTACTTATTAAAAAATTAAGCTGCGTTTTACATTTCTACAAAACGTAACACACTTCTCGACGGTCTAAATTCGTCCATTCAACGCGCAAGCCAGTAAGTAAAAATTCAAAAGAGCGACCTCAATACCTCGAAATGAGAAGAGAAAAAAAAGATTGCAATCGTGACCAGTTATTACATTCCACCATAACGGACCAGATAGCCGTGACATTCTGACTGACGTTACCATGATGTCATAACCCTGCAGTGGTAGGCTTGATTTACCACTAAGCACACATACCCACGTATCTACGAAGTATACGCTTCGACCTTCAGTAGTACGCTACTTCCGGGCAATAAATTAGTAGTATCCGCCCAACGTCACTCCCTTTGCAAGCCATTATCTTTTTCTGTGAGAGCTTATTTCACTAGACTGAGCTTAGTGGTTCCGGAAATGGTTATTTCCGAAGTCGCGTTCCAATTAAAGTAGATTAAGTAATATATTTGACTGTGGTTCTTATTAGGTCATCGACTCGAAAATTTTCTAGACCCATCTAGATTATTAGAAGATGTACACGGAAAACAATCTTATTAGCTGATGGAGAAAGAAATTTTCTGTCCAAAAGTATACGGTAGTGTTATTTTCAGACTACTCATCAAATAATAAATGGTACGTAAAAACTACAATTATTCAAGTAAGTGTTAAATAATTCTAAAATTTAGAATTTTATGGACATAAAACTTTAAAATGATAAAATTGTCAGTCATACCACTTGGAATGAACCTTATCTCCTCAAATTGAATGCAGTGTGGAAATTAAACATTTTTATTTGATTGAGGGATAGCTGTAAGCAGGAAGTGGTGCAGCGATAACGCTATCACACCCCATGGGTAATTACAACGTAATTGAAGGATATCCTAATTCAGACCGATGAAAAAACCCAGTTAAAAACAACTATATTCATTTTATACGTATGCCTAAACATAATATCACCCGCAATTTTACTATCCGAAGGGATAAGGGAAGTCAAAATTGCAGTAAACTCATTTAACCAAATATAAAATTGAGTATGGTCCTATTAAAACTGAAACAGTTATGAAAAGTGGTTAGCCTTCACTTGCGTAGATGATGGCATGTCTAATGTAGCACCATTTATGTAATCTTCTTAATTTTCCAATTTCCATAAGCCCATATGTTATTACATATTACAAATTGAAAAATTATACATAAGAAATCTCTTATGTATAAGTTTCGCGACCAGGACAGTTCCATTAAAATTCTTAAAATTTTTACACGTAGAAAAGGCAATTATTTTTTCTTTTCGTACACAGCACAGTTTGATAGCGTGGACCTTTCTTTCCACTCGAAACTTGCCGTCGTGTTACTCAACACTAATCCTATTACATACTTCTGGAACATGATCATTAGTTACAAAAAGTTGAAACGTGCGATTGAAAGTGAGTTTTACATTTCCGAAATGTAAAATGAATATAACTAAGTGAGATGATAAGATACAAGACGAACATGACACACAATGCAACGATGACGTAACGGCCCTCGAGATTCTCGAAGCAAGACAATGTTATCTCTCTGCAAACTCAACCTGCATCTGAATGAGGGTATTGGAAAGTATTCGCGTTCACGGACAACTTAAGAAGTCCACTAGATGTAGAGTCCCGCTCGAGAGGTCCGTAGCTATGATTAATTACAAAATTTGTATTGTGTTTCAGAGATTTCAAGGTTTTCCCTTAATTCAAATGTATGCAAAATTTCATGGTACTTTATACCCAGGTACTGAACATTTTTATTTATTTGTTAGCTCAAAAAGAAGGCATTAATGATCTTATTATTTAGGTAATGCATTTATTTAAAAGCTAGAAATCTGCTGTTAATGTAAGAAAACACCAATATCAATTAATTAGAACCACTTATTCCTTCCTGAACAAATAAACTATAAAGATATTGTATAAATATTGCGCTTGCTTTGGCCTTTCCACGTAGAGGATCCTAAAGTCAGTGCAGTTAAAGCTGGTTAACCCTGACAATTTTCATTGATGACGTTATTACCCTTGAGCTTATACTGGATTGGGCATTCTCTTCAGCCGTATATAGTAAGTGGTAAAGGTGTTGTACATACGTATGTATGTATGTATATACATAACATCACGCCCGTAATCCCCGAAGAAGTACGCAAGTCAAAGGGGTAAGAAGCCCCCTTGAACCACATTAAGCCAAATATAAAATTGGGCTAGGTTAGATGAAAAATTGTGAAAAAGTAGTGACAAATGGCTAGCTCGTCGCCTACATAATCACACACCCAAAACACGATATACCATTAGTCGCTTTTTACGACATGCTAGGAAAGGAACACAGTTGGCACATTCCTTTTAAGTCCCAGACCAACATGGGAGTAAAGGTGTAGTACTGGACCAATATAATTTTAGCACTAGCATAGTATGGCCTTAAGTCGACCGACTTAGTCGCCGACCCCAGATGAACTGGGAGAAGGGCAAGAGGATGATGATGATAGTATGGCCTTAAGTAATGTCTGACTGAAGGTTAATTTCTACGCAAATTGCGTACATTTCTGCGTAGGCACAAGGTTTTACACCGTAATTAATAATGAATGATTTTCAATTCTACATCTTGAACAAAAAAAAAATGCTAAAACGAGAAGATGAATAAACGTATGTATGATATGTAAATTATGAATGATTAATTCATTACCGTAGCCTCTTCGCTCACATCACATGTGTGCTATAACCTAGTCATTTACTGCTTAGTAGAATTTCTTGTTCCGGTTCTCTTTTAGCCGAAATATTTTAAGATGGCATTTTCTGGTGAGAGTTGCTGTTGTTAAAGAAGCTGAGGGTTCTATCGTACGCAAATGGAGGTGTGATCATTTAACACCAACGCTTCGTTCGCAGCGATATATAATCCTAGTCAGGGGCGTTATTTGCGCAACCGTCAGACGATGAGATGAAACGCCTACAATTGCGGTCATTTGGAAATAGATGCGGCTTATAAACTGCTTTTTGATGGAATCGGACGGCTAACACGTGATATTCAATTGTTTCTCTCGCACTCGCGTAGGAATTTTATGATTTAATTCTGTTAAAGCTTACTGTACATTTCAAAACTATTATGTGTAATTGGATATATAAATTGGTTTTACGAATGTCACGTCCATAGCACAAATAACTACACAGTTATAAACATCATACGGAAATACTCATATTCAGGAAAAATAGGACATTGTTATACATTCGTTTATTACATTATGAATTTCCAAGATGTATCACTAGGTAATTTTAATTGACTGCAAAACTAGGAGGAATCAATAAGCGTACACTCGTAAATGTAAATCACAAACCTAATTTGAACTGTGACATAGTCACCACAATAAGTCACGGTTGTAATACAGAATTATCATTGGTGTGAATCATTTCCGCTCCGCAACGATTGGTACGGTTTATACTCAACATTTTACGATACTTTGTCAAAATAAACGCATAGCCACAATAGTATCAACTGATCTCGGAAGATTTCTACAAACCTTGGAACCTATCGTTGTTTATTTCAAATGGTGTAGACTAATTGTAATGTCCTTAACAAAATAAACGTAAGTACATGTTACAATATTTGTTCATTTATATGTGTTTAATGTCACACACAAAAAACATGTTTGAGCGCTAGTCGTATCTTTATGATCTTGAGGCGTGCTGAGTAAATAATTACATCATCGAGATATACTGCTTTGCCGCATTATTAGGATACGGTTTTGTTCCTATCTATGTCTGCTGTGGAGGTCAATACCAATTTCCAATCAGTCTAATGACATCATTGTATTAGCATTTTATTAGTGCTATTACGACGAGAGTTGAGTTGTTAGCTACACAATGCCGAATGGGATCTGAATAAAACCGCTGGAGTGATTAAGATTAGTTATTTTGTAAGTGGTTGCAAGTTTCAATGCGTATAGTTTAATATGTGCATGTGACCCCGTTAGGAGATTGGATAGATGGCACAAGGTTTGCATGCTGTGTTAAATGTTCTGGATTATATTGCATGTTCGAGTCAATTCAGCGTAAATAGTTGTCTGCCATTCAAAGAACACGCTGCGCTGCTCTCAGTTTGAGCTCAGATAATAAATGTGGAGATGTATATTGTATTTATTTTAGTGTGATTCATTCATGCAACTGCACTATTATTAGTTTAAACAATAAGATGTACAATTTATGTACCTACAGGTTGAAATGCTCGATAAAATATACTTGTATGCGAATGCCGTATCAGCAGTTGTTAGCATTAATTTTTTAATTTACTGTGTTTATGATAAGAATATGACAGAGATTTTCATAACGATAATGTGATGTGATATCTTTAGTAACGTCACAACACGACACTAGTTATCTGTATTTAATTAAAGATTTGGTTAAGATAGCAGCACTAGGAAGGCTACCGTGTATTTGAGTGTCATTCAAGTCGTGCCGCTGCGGCATACAGTAGTGTGAGCAGTCACTTGTACTTAGTTAGGTTATACCCGGAAATAACCTAATTTTCAGTACAAGTACAGTATAGAAGATTTTTCTATTATACATTCCAATACGGTTTTGTGAAAAAATATCGATAGCGACTTCGAAATAAAATCAAGTGATACGAGTGATTATTTTCGTTTAAGAACTTAAGATTTGAAATAACGTGATTAAGTGACTGAAACGTAAGTTATTTTTCTATTCACAATTATAATCGTAGATTTTTAGAACTGCCTTTTGTAAATTCGTTATCTTTTCTATGTATGAACAATGTGAACAGTACTGGAATGCGGGAGCAGCCGATTCTATTTAGCGCTTATTGAAACGGAAGGCTTAAAATATTCGAGTGCTCGGCAATCTTGGAAACGTCTGAACACGTTACGGCAACGCGACTACCGACTCTTCTATTCTTAGAAATAGATGTGCACATTCACCCGTCTGACCAACAGCGACAGTTAGCCCAACGTAAATACCGCCGTGTACGCCTCCCAATGCGTCCGTCACAGCACGACGTCCCACAAATATTTGCACACCCACCCACTGCCGAACACTATGACCTTAATTGGTTATTTGTCCTTCCTCCTTGGACCCTTAGGCCTCTCTTTTGTGTACTCTGCTCCCAAGATATTGAGTTCTTAGGGGTGTTAAGATAAGATCTACGAGGGGTTTACTCTCTCAGCGTTTCGAGGTCAGGGGGAGTGGACTCGTGTTGATAAAACTGTCTGATAAACTCTAGGTTTTGAATAGAACCAGGGTCTTTGTCGATAACTTTGTTGGGTGTTTATTTAAGTATTATGCGGCGTAAAAGTTTGTCTGATGCTAATCTTTTTTCATCAAACGGCAATGTTTATTTTTTGCTGTTGTAATTCTGAATTAATATGCGTTTGAGTGGCTTACGTAAGCGTGTTCATTAACTCTGGCCGTTTTACTTGGGGCGGTCCCTTAACTTCAATTTATAGTGGGACTTTAATACCCCGCCGCAGTCCTGGCAACACAATAATTAATCCTCGCAACACGTACACACGTAAGCCAATACGGTGTGCCCTAAATAGGCCTGAGCCTCTAAGCCCTCGGTCTCGGGTAACCGGTTCCGGTACAGTCTGGATTCTAGTTATATGCCGGTAGTCCCGGTACACAAGTGCAGCGTCCTGTGCGATTTCGATCCTCTCGGAACGCGGACAATTTGAGCGTTCGTAATAACTCATAAATGCCTGATGGCTTTAGCGCAGGACAAGAAAGTGAGGCGTACATACATGCATACATAACATCCCCAAAGTGAGGCGTGACGGTGAAAATCTTATTCTTATGATTTTATTTTTTCTTAATTAAGATACAATGATCTTTCAAAAGAAGTAAAATATCGTAGCCTGAATTTAGAAAAGGTAATAAGAGTGATTTTTAACATTGCGATAAGTTTTATGAACTGGAGTGTAAATTATATTGATCTTTATCGTTGATATTATCAATTGATAACGATACAATTCACATTACATTATATCACTAACCCATAATTTAGTAATTGAAGTATATTTTAAAGTCTACTAATATCTATCTGTAAATAAAATGGATTGGCTATTTCATAATAGAGAATTTAACCTTAAAGTTATGTGTTGATTATTTCCTTTTTCGAATAACTATTATAATACTTAATACTAGCTTAAGTTATAAACTTGCCTTACTCGTGGAGAAATTCATTACCAAATTAAG
Source organism: Glyphodes perspectalis (assembly GCA_951394215.1). NCBI lineage: Eukaryota > Metazoa > Arthropoda > Insecta > Lepidoptera > Crambidae > Glyphodes > Glyphodes perspectalis. The sequence continues at coordinate 7,475,294 of OX596225.1, read as the reverse complement.
GTTAAATGTGTATATTTGACAGTAACCTTTATTCGGATTAAAAATAACCCTAATATCTATGTCAAAACGTAATTTAATTGGAATTTAATATTAATAAAATAGTCTCTTGTTGGTCTGGGATTAAAAAGAAAGCGCCAATCTTGTTTCTTATCTAGCATGTCGTAAAAGGCGACTAATGGTATATCGGGTTGTGGGTGTGTGATTATGTAGGCGACGAGCAGCCAAATGCTACTACTTTTTCACAACTTTCCATCTAACCCAGCCCAGTTTTATTTTCGGCTGAATGTGGTTAAAGGGGTTTGCTGCCCCTTTGACTCTGCCTACCTCTTTATGGATTACGGGCGTGATGCTATGTAAAATAAACATTTTATTTGAAGCCGTCTAAAAGTTTATGTAAGAACAAAAATTTAAAATAATATCCATCTATCCACTGCAACTTTCTTCTCCACAGTATTAGTCGGATGTTACTTTGACAAGGAAACATGTCGTCGCGTTACTCACTAATCCCATTAAAGATTCCCGGAACGTCAAGTCAACAGCCGAAGCCTATTGCCAACTTCCTTGTGGAGCTGTGATTAATTGTGCTCTTTCCTCATTCCAGGTCGCCACCTGCAGCATAATAGGGAGCCATACGCCGCGGCAGAAAGACGGGTGCGACACGCACTCGTGGTATGTACCTTTATGTACTTTTTATATCTTATACACAGTCAAAAACAAAGGAAAGATCTTCTATAAATGGTGCTTGTCATAAATCTAGATTTCTTGAACCTTTACTAGGCAGCAAGTAACCAGTAGCCCTCTCCATCACATTAGGACTCACTAAATACACCCAACCAAAATATGGATTATATTCATAGGTACGAATCATGTTAAACTTGGCAAATAACATTTTAAAGAGGCCGCACATTTTCGCATTAACTGTTATAACCTCGAATAATTTTCTAAAGCTGTCGAAAACGAGCCTTAAATGTAATAAAACTAAATATTATTAAATACGTCCCAGAGGCTATTTTTGTTCGTACCTCAAAGCGAAGCTATTTCTCTGTAGAGAGTTGAATTTAACACAAAATTCCCTCTGGCTCAGTTGTCAATGTGTCACTTGTTATTGTCGATATCAGATGCTGCCAATTCTGTGACAACGCAAGCTCCATTCGAATAAGTCACTAAGTATCGGAATACTTGTGATTTTCAAAATTTACTAAAAATCCTTTTTGATTTTGATAGTTTGCGACAGACATAGCAGCGGTCTCGTTTTTTATTAACGATAAAAATGTTTTTGGGTCGTTTATTTGTCGTGGATTTTAACAAGAATATTTACGACACTTAAAATACATACTAAAGCACAGTTTGAGATGTGCCCAAACCAGTCATAATGAAAATAGATGCCAGTTATTAGATGGCACTCAGAATTTTTCATACTAACTTATTATGAGTTTTTTATGGTTTAATACTAAGCTGTCAGCTTTAGGCGTCTCTATCTTGCCGATACATCGCTCATAATCGAAGCTAATGCATCATCAAGTCGACCTCTTGCTTCGAAATCGAATTACGGCACACTGGGGATAGTGTCTCGGGAACATTCCATTAAGGTGCCACAATGGGCGCCTAGCAACTGTGTAGGGCAAGCTAATGCCGGGCACATTAGCCTGGATTATATTCTGCATCGTAAGGGGTTACGTGTGCGAGATGTATTCGGTAAAGTGGATCCGATCTTGGGGGAAGGGATTCGGGGATATAAGTTTAGGAGCTCGGTTTGTTTGTACCTAACGCGTATGTATAAGGGTGTAGCATTCAGGGATTTAGTGAACACTAACGAGGCATTGAATATTTTATTGAGTATTAAAGAACTAAGACATACACATACACCATTTAAGAAAATCCCCTTGCTGTAATTTCTATGGAAAACTTCGGCAGGGAGCACATTCCAAAGCTTCAGCCTGGGAGGAAATACCGAAACATTTGAATTTACAGGGAATTAGTAAGAATTTTTAACAGTATATTTTATATAGTTGATTTCAATCAAAAACTTAGAAATTGAACGTCATGTCCATAACCAATGACTAACGTTATTTATACTTTTTCATTTTTACATACGTTTAAAATATCTTAAATCTCTCGAGAAAATTTACAGTAGAAACGTCAAGTAAGAAGAACCATCTAAGTACCAGCAAGTTTAAATGGCACTTAAATACTCGACTTTCAATAATCGTGTCACGCGCATTCATGTTTCATTTTATGACGCCTCTGTCATAACTGTTCGGTTTGTCATCAAAAGTGCAGTTCTGTAATCGTTAACTTTAACGGCTATAGAATATATGTATATTCTGAAACTCGTATATTATATAGACTTATTAGATACTTACTTTATCCCGCTACTTCCCTCGCTTAAGTCGTGGTAGAGTGGTTTTATCAATTCCAGTTGTCAGTTGTATAACAATACCATACTCTTATCTAAAAAAAAAAAATATCTTATATCCTAAATTCCTTTCCGTACCTTTTGAAACGCTATGCAAAGTTCCACGATGATCGATTGAGTAGTCAAAAAAGTCAAGATTGACAAATAAAGTCATATTCGTATTTATAACTAACAGTAGTTAGTATTAGAACTACAGTATATGTCCCTGGAGAAATGTGTGTCGTTTTATTAGTGTAGCAGCGATAACGTATTCACGATTCTGTCATATTGGTTCATGATAACGTTACATTTTCTATTAGCCAAACGTGTTTATCGGCGGATAATCGAGAGATATCGCGTTTAACTGGGTATAATTCAATTACAGACTGAAGCTTACACGAAATAGGGTGCTGTGTTTACAGGAAAAGCTTTTAGATATTGAGAATACTAATTGAAAGTCTAGAAAATATTCTGAAAGTTAATTAGCCTCCGTCCTTGGATCTAGAAAATTACACGAGTTATTTTTTTATGTTCTAAGCTTCAAAGATTAGTTTTATCATAATTGGTGTTCTAGGTGTGAAAACCTAACAGACAGACAGAATTACATTCACATTAATGGTGTTCATTCATAAGTTATCTTCGGAATTTTACCGATTTTGAAAATAAAAGTTTTTCAGTTTCATATTTTTTTGGAAACGAGTCTAAGTTTAAGAGTTAAGACGTCTATTTTACTTTACAATCAATATCAAAAAGTCATTGGCTCAAAAGCGTTTGAACCATAGCACCAATAGTTTGATCAACGCGGTTTCCATGCATCAACCAAAATGGTACCGCGATTAGAATCGTCATCATCAATCTTAGACATCAAAACAACTCTTCGTGATAGAAATCTGTTTCGAAAACCAATTTTCACGGTTCAAAACAGTCTATTGTTAGAGACCGGAATAGCAACTCGGATAGTTTAACCGCTAGGCTAAACCTAGATAGCCTAGCTGCTCCCAGAACACTCTGAATCCCGGGGATTTGGCTTTTTTTTTATTGTATTGGACAGGCCTGTTGGTTCATCGCTCTTCGGCGTTTTGACTAAGATCAAAGTGTAACTAACCTATTCTTTTCAGGCCTGTCGGTCCAATAGTTCAAATTTTGCGTCCAACGGGAATGCGACCAGGACATGTCAGTACATTTAGTTTTTGATGAAACAAGTATTTGTCTCTAGTAGTTTGGTACCTTCATTTACGCTGATACGTTCGGTTCTCTCTGCCTACCCCGCTAAGGAAGTGGCGTGAAGTTTAGTTAGTTAGTTAGTCACAAGTCCTTAAGTTATGTACTTTGGAATCAATCAGAACAATGTAGGTACATATGTGTTGTTATTTAATATTTGTTAATTGCGTGGTTGCGTACGTCCATGTTTGCCTATTATATTAATTAATATGTAAAATAAATACAACACTCTTTACGTCAATAGTTACGCAAATGGAATACCTAAATATGAACAATAATATTTTCCTTTATAATTATGTCATTTTAAATAAAACATTTGGATGGCTGAGCCATCGCAGTAAGTCAGAGTAAGTAAGTAAAACATTTGTAATCTCGGATTGCTTAACTCAATGCTTCTTAATTATTGTTAACTACCAGCGCCCCGCGGTTTCACCCGCGTAGTTCCCGTTCCTGTGGGAATATGGGGATAAAATATAGCTTATGTTACTTCCGGATAATGTAGCTTTCCAATGGTGAAAGAATTTTTGGAATCGGCACAGCAGTTTTTGTGTTTATTCTTTACAAATTATTTAGTTTGATTAAACAAATACTATTAATATTGAAAATATTGTAAGATTGGTCGAAAACCAGTGTGAAAAGTTATTAACAGTTATTTTTCCTTAAGTTTTGCTATTGGGTATTTTCATCTTTTTCGAAACACATTACTTAACTCCATAAACATAACTAACGATAAAGACTATTTGGTGATTAAGTCAAAATTACTAATGCTATTTACAATCAACATTCCACTAATTGATATGGATCGGCAATATACAATGAGTGTAGACAGAGATATTTAGTCTAACTAAAAAGTACTAGACCTGTTCAAATCTGAACATGTACTTGGTTTTTTGAAAACTATACAAAGTATGTATTCATTCTACTAGCTTGGCGGCGAGGGAAATCGTGAGGAAACCGTGGTTAAGGGGACATGCTGCCTCTTTGACTCTGCCCACCCCTTCGGGGATTACGGGCGTGTTGGTATGTTTGTATGTAGCCAGCCGCGATCTTATTTGTCTAGCTTCCATGTCTATGTATACTATACGACCAAAATTCAAAATTCAAAAATATCTTTATTTATATGGGCTTCAAGAAAGCACTTATAAATAGTCAATATACATAAAAAAAGGATAAGAACTAATACTACCACCGGTTCGGAAGGTAGACTCTATCGAGAAGAATCCGGCAAGAAACTCGATAGTTACTCTTTTAATAGCCAAATTTTACAAATTTGTAAACTTAATTATTATATACTTAGACTATGTAGATATCACTGCAGGTCAACACTTCATTATGAAGTTAACCATGAATCCTTGTCATTGAGGTAATCTTGTATCTTGTAATAACCCTTACTCATTAAAAATGATTTAATATATAATTTGAACTTACTTTCGTGGTTATAGCAGTCAATTTTATCAAACTGCTAGACTCGCCAAACTCAGGTTTTAGGTCTAAGACGGCTTCCAATTGGAAACAAAACATAACACAACAAAGATGACTAAATAAGAACTAGGGTCACAATTTGAGAACCGAATTCTTCATTTAAATTTATTTTTGTCTCCATCTATTTCAACGTGGTTGAAACCCAATTTCGCGCCTATCGAACCGTAAAAGGCGTTTAACAACATTGTTGCAATGCAACTGAGCTTTAGGTCCAGTGCACCCAAGCTGTGCCGCATCCTGCTCACTTGAACGGCGGGGACGCTTTGTGGGAGAGAGACGGAGCTCAATGAAGCCAGTTTGCCACAACCGACACAGTAAAACTTAAGACAGTGAGACATTAATTACACACATTAATGAGGGTTATTTGAATTAAAACATCCAAAAGATAGCGTAACTGTGACTTGCGGTGTTGTCACCCTCCTCATTGGTTAGTTGTCAGACGAAACTGACATGCTGTCAACAAGGAGCCAATAGTGACAGTGATAAGACCACGAGACTCCCTCGTGCCCTCTGGCGGTTTTTGTATTTTTGAAAACCCTTTTATTTATTTTATTTATTATTTATTTCCTTGTCTAGTATCTAGACTCTAAAAACAGAAATAAAGAAGTAAGTGAGAGCCTTAGCCGCTTTCTTTGAACTGTTCCACCACTTTATTCCTATGAAGGTAATTTGCATCTTTCTGGATACCTAGATTACCTAGATCTGGATTACCTAGGCTATTTATTTGCTAATGACTAGAATCAATAGATATTCATTACTCTGGCGGCGTTTTCCAAATACATATTTAACTTTTTGTTTAAAATTATGTAGGCTGTTACTTCACTGCCTTAAGTAAACTGTGTCTAAGTAAGCAACTTAGATTGTCTGGCTGCATTTGAAACCGCCACTAAACCGGTTTGCAATCAATTAAACGCTCACGCCAATTTACGAGGGCTGTACACATTGTAAACTTAACATGGATTGATATCGTTCACTGCTACATACATAGCAGCATGGATACATATCCAGCTGTGGCTTCAATATCGTTTGCCTGTATATTCTCACGGTATTCATAGAATTACTTTCAGTCCTTTACTACATTAATCTAGGTAATTATCCCCAATAGTACTGAATTGATACAGTTTCTTTACATAAAAATTACAAAGTATTATGGAATAAACGTTCAGTTTTTAACTTAGATACTGCACAAACTTAGCTGGCTCAACTTGTTTTTGCCGGACCCAAGTCAGATGATAAGCACATATGAAATTCAGATGGTTTATAATGCGTCTCATCATTCACCTCAACCCCTTTCCCGTTGTCAAATGCAATAAATGCATATTCTAACTCTTTTTGTCAGTTACTTTTTTTTTACACTTAAACCACTAACAGATTGTCATGAAATTTGGTAAGTACACTAAAATTTTGATCTTTATACGTCATAAACTACTTTTCAACAAGAAGGAAAATATAGATAACGAGTTATTCTAACAGATCTATTTCCACTCGGACGAAGCCGCGGGCTAAAGCTCAAATCAAAACGATATATTCTGAGCAGCAACCCTATCTACAATTGAAGTGGCTCGTTCGCATTTGAATGAATATGATTGCGCGTTTAAACGATGTGCAGATTTAGATGTCATACGAATCAGTTGCGAGTTTAATCCTGGAAGCTGTATTATGCAGTTAGGGATCGCAAGCCAGCGGCATTTTCTGTCGGATGCAGCGTCATGTGCTAAAATTGTGCTGGATTGTTTGACCCAGCATTGCAATCTACAGTAGGGATTGCAATCTAGCGTCTTTTTCCGGCGGTACCAGCACATGTCGCTGAATCAAACAGAGCTAAAATGGTGTTGGACTTCGTTGTGTTGCAATCCCTAGTGTGCAGTGTTTTGATCTATTATCGTCATATGTTGATGCGGGTTCAATGGTAAATACATTCGCCCTATAGGTAAGGAGTCCTGGCTTAAACCCGGGCAGTTCCATGTTGGTATGGCATTCCGATGGAAAGAGCTGTGGTAGTTCAATAAAAATGGTAAAAACATGCGCACCAGATGAGGAGTTCTGGGTTGAATCCGGCCACGTACTTCTAGATTTTGCATGTCTACGTTCGGATTTATACCACTGACTCGACTAGGAAGCATCGCGAGGAAAGATACACATTCAAATAATTATGTTGTAACCATGATTCGATTTATCTGTTCCCCCAATCTAAGGGTTACGATACAATGGTAAGATAAGCGTTGCTTAAAAAGCGCATACGTGTCACCTTAAAAGTATTCGCATTATGTAAAACATGAGGCGTGCAGAAACTCTTATCATCATCATAGTAATGAGTCATATATGATTTATTCAAATTGCATTTGTCTTTGACTTTTATTGCATTATTATATTGATAAAATGATATAAAATCAAATCGCGTATTGGTATTGCCAAATATAAATAATTTTAATTGCGTCAATGAAACTTGTGTCGTATATTGCAATTTAGATATATATTCGTATGCTATTTCTCATCGATATTAGATACTAAACCAGAACTATATATGAAACTAATTTTACAAGTCCTTTGTTTCTTATCTTACGAAATAAGTTAGGTATGTTATTTGAAAAAAAAACAGTCAGTCAGATTGTCGTTTCTTAAACTGTACAGCATTCATCTCTAAGTTGTAGCAAAATTAAAAATAAAAATGGAAGCAAATATTTGCTTCTAAGAATCTATCTTTAGACTTACTTTCGCTTAAATAAATCTTTGATAATGCCCTCGATGAAAGAAATCTAAAGAAAAAAGTGAAGTAGGCCTCCCAAGCCAACAATAGTGGTTCACTGTACACCAATCTACCAGAATGTTCGATGTACATAGAGCAATGTGTATTGTATAAGAATGAGGTCTTATTACGTTGGACTATGGTCCATTATTGAATGGGGCTGTACACTTATTAGGGCATTCGACCTGGCTTCTATCGCCACCTCGATATCGGCTAATCGCATTGCTTTGTCAACGGAAACCAGTCACTATCTATACTATCTATCATCTAACAAAATTATAAATGCGAAAGTAAGTCCATGTTTGTTGCTATGGCTAACGGAATGGATAATATGAACATTTAGGGACCAGAATAACTTTCTTATTATCCAAGCAAATTCGTAAAGGAAAATATTTAAGCATAAATGACCCTAAACACGAACATTTACCTCCTAGCGAGATTCGAACTCGCGGCCTTTGGTTTCATAGCCGTGGTCTCCAAAATACCAGAAACACTAAACCAAACTACCGCAAATCTGTTCATCTGTTTTAAAGTGTGCTGGCGTTTTACCAGCCTGCATGAATGAAGACATTACCTATTCTATTCCAGTGTCCTCTGACACTGAACGCAAATCCAGTTAGAATTGTCAAAATACCATTTTGCGCGACAATTACTGGCTACAAAACAATTCAGGACACATTAAACTTGCCGTTTGATGACATAATGTGAATATAGTTACAACTCGGCGACTCGTATAAATCTATTTGTGGCTATTGCACGGAACCTTGCGCAGTCGTAATCCGGGTAATTGGAGTCAATTGGCGCTTTATAGATAATTTTATCGATTAACCTACGGCAAACAGCCTGTGAATGCAATTTACGCTCCCGGCTACCTCCGAAAAACCCACTTAACTGGCAATTTATACAGGATTTAATGTATTTAAAATTAAAACACAACCATTTTTGTTTGCACCGTCGACTAATTAACCGGCCGGATTAAACTTTTTCATATTATTTAAGCACTTGCCCGCACCGAAACGTCGATCGTTCAACTTTTAATGAAGCTACCGTCTTAAAATGGGGCCGAAAGTGACTTTAATTGAAAACTTAACTCCATCGGTTTGTTTTTAGATAATAAGTTGAAGATCACGAGAAGTTTTTTAAGGCTTTAAAATATCAACAGGGTTAATTCGGAAAGTTCTGTTTGACAAGGGGGAAAGTAACTTAATCATTGCTGAACAACCATGGCCGCCGGAGTCTTGGTCCGTGGCACAAGTCCTGATTAGTTGGACTCAGTTGGAATGGCGGGCGTGTTCTGAATTCTGATGTCGATGTTATGGCAGGTGGACGTGGTACCGAACTTACACACGCACGGTTATCTTTCTAAGATCGAGCAATGATAGTCCTTGTGGATTACGCTTTGTGGTACATTTTTCAATGCATCGTGGACATTATCGGGACTTTTTTTATATCATAGTGTGTGTCGATTCTATAATTGAATTAAAAATTACTTTATTATTATCGGGCGATAATTACATATAAGCGGGGCGTTTGCTTGTTCACTTGCTGTTTAGTGATTAATTTGCTTTTGTTCTCACATGGTTCAGTAACAAAATATATTTTTCCATCTATTATTAAAAAATACTTATACATTTTTTTATATATGTAGGTTATTTGAACATACATGTGTGGTACTTTAGTATGTGATATTCGAAAGCATTGTTAAATAATTTGTGAAACCGTTTTTGTATGCCATATTTCTAGGGAATTTAATTTTAAGTCTCGATTTCCTAGCTATCATGTCACTCGCACTAGCTGGATAGCCTCAGTTGCCTTCTACATAGCAATATAAAAGCAACCGCTTCCCATCGGCCGTCGTTTCGACCATTACACCTCGACACATTCCGACCGCGGGTCACGAGATAGTCTAATTAGTGGTGACGCTGTCCGGCCTGCTGCCGTGAATTGAATACGCTAGCAACCTCATTTCAGCCACTATTCTGTGCCCAGCGCTTTTGATTGCGCCAACGCTACGCCCCGCTATTACTTACATTCCCATTTTCGTTCCGCCTAGTACTAAAGGAATACGTGACATATTTTTTCTGTGACGTCACACATCAATATATCATACGTTCAACTTCCGTATTACTAGAACAGAATCTATTTGTTTGCGACTACAATTTGCCTCCGAATTCTTTTATGAGAGGCGATTCGTTTTACGGTTTGTTGAAACAATGGTTGTTTTTCTAGAACATCACGAAAAACAGTTCTCTATCCAGTATAGTCACGCCAATGAGCAATTATATAAGATGTCTATGTAGGTACTTACGAGTATTCTGTCTGAGTGCAACGAAGCACTGCTTAGTTACAATGCGGCAAATAAATTCAGCAATAGCTTAATAAAAAAGGTATATTACGTAACAATAAAATACATAGATGTGAGATTTACAAATTAATAGTCTGTGAATGTCTAGCGTATGCATATTTTAGGATGAAAAAATTGTTTTAGTTAATATGCTACCCAAAATTGTAGCCATCCGCCGATGTCGCCGTGTAGTGAATACTAATAAAATAACTAGTAAAATTATCACGTGAACACATCGAATACGTGACAACAATACTATTCAATACCAAATTACAAATGTATCCGATACTATAACAAATCCAAATCCAGTGAAAAATACCAAAAAAAAACGTGTATATCCAAATATCAGTATTCAGTGCGACGCGCCCTCGCTCTGTTTCCTCCGCGAAAAGACTCCTAATATTTTCTAATATTTATAAGACTTTCACATTCTTTTTTATTTCCTCCCCTTTATATGGAGTCGTCTAAAGTTTACATTGGTGTCTTTACCACCATTTCTCAAGATAAAGTGTTAGAGCGGGTGGCGTGCGCGGAATAGCTAAAAGCGCAGATGGTATCACGTAGAGAACGTTAAGGATTGGACATGTCACAAGCCCGCCCCACTCCTAGTTGGTAAAAATACATCGGGGATCTAGAACAGGAGTTGTCATTTTAATGCCGATTCGTTTGAAAGTAGTATTTTAACGGTTACTAGGTATCTGTCCCATGTTGGTCTGGGACTTGGCCCATGTTGATCTGGGACAAAAAAAAAAGAATATGCCAAGGCGACTAATGGTATATCAGGTTTTGAGTGTGTGATTGTGTAGGCGACAGGTTAGCCGCTTGTCACTGCTTTTTCACAATTTTCCATCTAACCCAGGCCGGCTTTATTTTTGGGTAAATGTGGTTGAAGGGGCATGCTGCCCCTTTAACTATTATGTATGTACTAGGTATCTCTAATATATTAATTGGCAATTGGCTCGTTCACATAATTCTTTATTCGGGAATAGTGCTTTGTTATAATCTTATTATCTTCTAAAACACAGTTTTCTTTTGTTTTATATTGGGGCCTATACGTATTATAAAATATACTTTTATATGCCTATTTATTTCTTTTTTTATTATTACTGTGAGCACAGATTACCAATAACACTGTCGTATGACAGTGATAGAAAAATCCTTGTAGAGTAATATTATCAGTTACAACTATCATATAAGGAAGTGTGCCCCGCTGATGGTGAAGGCCTGTTCTAGCAAGACTAACCAGTAATAATATTGTACTTTCTTCAAACACGTATACGTTAATAGATTTGACACATTATACAAAATAATAAGACAAACGTTAAAAAAACAAAAATAAATGTTATATAATTACGAATATGTATTAAATTACCGGTCCAATTCACCCAGTCAACGTTAAATTGCTAAAAACACGAACAGTAGGTAACAAATTATTTGATATCAATTAGTATCCCTTCGGCCCTTCGCTACAACCGAAGGTGTCGCTTATTGGTGTAATAAAGTCCAAATAAATTCTATAAAAGGTTTATATTTAATTAACAGAACCGAAACCATTGAACACATTATATAAACAAATTGAACGTACGCTAACTTTGCAAGGATTTCCGTGGTGAATAGTTTCGAAAAATCCATGCTGCTTATTATAATAAATAAAATACATTTGGAAAGACATTTGGAAAAATACATACAATAAATAAATTACATAGTAAAACCATTTGTTCAATTAATTCGTTAGTCTACAGTATTTTATATAATTTAGTAATTATACCATATTAAACGTAAAATAAACACAGAAAAATGTTAATGGGCTTTATTTAAGTTATTGGTAAGCCTAAAGACAACAACTTTTATTTGCTTGGCTCGATGGCGCATTCAGTAGTGACGCTGCCACATGCGCCAAGAGTTGTGGGTTCGATCCCCACTCAAGTCAAACGTTCGTGTGATGAATACTTGTGTTTGTTCTGTGTCTCGGTGTTAATCTCCAATATTTAAGTATATATTTGTAATACCACTGTTGATTCTGATATCCGTAACACAATCGCTTAAGCTACTTACCTCGGGGTCAGATCAATGTATGTGATGTCGGATATTTATTTATTTAAAAGTGCATTTTTTTCCTATTTACCTGAATTGAATTGAAACTAAACTAAACGTATCTTCACCTCATTACCCTACTGGGGTAAGCAGAAAGATCCGAGCGTCATAAGGCATGGACCTTGCACACCTCACTCGTTTCTTTGATATTCATAACTAGCTGTAACGTGCCAGCGGTTTCACCCCCGTTTATGGTTAATATTATATAGCCTAAAGCCTAACTAAACCCCTCGAGGTTGGGTTATCTAACACTAAAATAATTTTTCAGTTAGTTCCTGAGATTAGCGCGTTCAAGCAAACAAACTCTACAGCTTGAAGTATAATATTGTATCAGATTTTTCATCTTCATAACGTTGAACAACATATAGATGGTTTTCCTACTTGCAATTTTACACTAATTTCCTCCTAGACTAGATCAATAGTATCTAAGAAGGTGTAAAGTGAGCTGTCTAGCAGTGAGCTATTGAAAACTGCTAACCAATATTAATTAACTACAATTTGCGGTGTTCGGTAAACGTAACATAATGACTAAGTTGAAAGTACTTTGAGCAATTACGCATTCGTTTTAATGACGCTGACTGATGTTGTTAAGTTAGTGAGCTTGTGATTATTTTTATGGTTAAGGATTTGATCTGAGGAATGATATCATCTAATCAACTTTAACAATGTTTAAACCGCCACATTCTTTGAAAACTCATTAACGACGTTTTTATGATTTATAATAATGGCTCTTCAATATATAATATTTCTTTATTATTTGCAATACATATTTAATTTTCCATTTTCTTTAGGTAACTATTCAAAGTCAGTTAAGTACACATCAGTAAAATAATTCGTTTACGTTTTAGGATGTTAAATGGTTTTAGAGCACACTTATATCCCCAGGAGTCCGCGGAATTAAGGGCGGAAATCCTGCAACGTCTCGTTACAGTATTGTGGAATCTAGGCTACATTACATAAGGTTCTAATCTTAATGTAGAAGTAGAGATAGAATGTAAATCGAGAATTGTCGCTAGAATCTAAAGCGTAAAGCCAACTTGGCCGCGTCTGACTGCATCATTTATTTAAACTTTCCCACGTTTCCGGTTGAGCCGGCCACGTTCCGGAAGTGACGTCACCGATCTAGTCGATATCTGCCGCGTTCGCGCCGTCACTTCGACTTGCACTTAGCGGGAACGAGGCTAACTTGGAATTTAAAAAGAACATTCTGGATCGCATCGTGCTGAGCACTTACCGTGAAATGCTTTTGCAAATGTCTGTTGCTTAATCTTTAAGCCTTTTTTTGCTTATCGATTCGGTTAACTTGTGAAGATTTGGGTCTATTTATTGATTATTGACTAAATATATTGTGATTGTGACACAATAAATGATAGTACAATCTAAATTAAAAAAAGCAATACGTTAGTTTCCTCGACAACATCTATGATCAAACTTATCTACGTAACTGAAATGGTTTATGGCGCTTATTGTATAGGCGACGAGCTGAAAAAGAAGGAAGGTTCTCAATTCGACTGATTTTTTTTTGTATGTATCTTACTCGATATTTCTGAGAATTGTAATTCATAACCATCTATCTAACTTAAGACAAATTTATTTTTGGCTAAAATTGGTTATCGTATCTTATTGCTCCTTAGTTTTGCCTATTCCTTAGTGAATTGCAGGCGTCAAAGTATGTATGTATGTAACGTTTACGAACCCACTACACGAAATGAGGGTAGCAACAAACCTTTCTACAAAGTACTGAGGGCGGATCCTCAATCTATATTTTATGATGCATGTACCGTAACTTGTTGAGATTATGTAGTTGCGTGTCAGCCGTTTTCATAATAACTTGAGGGAAAACGGACGGAACGGCGAAGATTCTATCTGAGAATAAATTTTGTTTAGTAAAATGACTTGGTGGTCTGAAAGTTTAATATGTTTTTTTGACTAGATTTCACCAGTTGTTTTTCAAGATATCTTATGCCCTGATAACAGGGACATTATTGTTCGAAAAATGCATTTAAATTTTTTGAACGCCAATCCTAGATCCAAATTGTTACAGCAACAACTAGTTCTGTATATGAATATCGGATATAGTACTATTCAAACATAATGGAAAACTCATATCTCGGAAGCAGATAAATACACAAACGCATTATACTCGACTGTTTTCAATCTTAGAACCATCATTATCTTCAACACAAAGAACTTTATTGGCACTCTATTCCTCTTACAAATGTAAAGCTGTCGAAACACCCACAAAGGTCAATTTCGTTTGATGGATTCCCGGGAATCCAATAAGTTGTGATTTACGTGTAGATCGCGTGTTGGGCTAACAGTATCTGGCCACACCTTGGATGTACCTCTTCGATGTACTACGAAGGTCGTCTTCAGAAGGTTGGTGCTCGTTTGCAATAACTAGGTGTCCGCTGCCGCTCCCAGTAAACCTGTTTCGAGTGAATTTATCAATCTGTTCGCTCATATAGGTTATAACAACCGTAATTGCATACATACACATACATACATAACATCACGCCGTAATTGCTTTAGTGATTAATTTATTTTAGATAGACGTTGGTGACCGATTCTTAATATGATTGACTACTAATGTTTCAAGATCGGTTAGCTCGCAACAGTAAAACCGAAGACTTCTCCAAACGCTATAAAGTACAATTTGGCTTGATTAAATGTCTGTAAAGCGCATTGAGCAGCAAAATACGAGACCCATAGTATGAGTGACGTCAGAATTGCACGCATCCATCCGATAAATGGTCCAGTAAAACCGTAATCAATTTTGGAAGCGCAACGCTACGGTTTCCATAGCTTATTATTTAATATCCCGTAACGCAGGTCTGTTATCGCCCCTCCTATCGCGCATAATAGCCCTCCTCGTCCGTGACGTCATCAATATACGCTCGTTGTAATTACGTAAGCAAAATTCGGGTTTAATAATATATGCCGCGTTTTGCGCCCATTAATCAATCGCGGAGTCGCCCAGGGCGGCACACATCGATTAATCCCGTTCACTGTTCCCGATTAGCGGGACTATCAAGATTGTTTGCGCTGGCAAGTTTGTACAGAAACGGTGACCTAGTTACCGGCTAGACTAGACTTTTGTTCAAGATAAGCGATCCGCTTCAGTCTGTGAAGTTGGTCGCTGCAATCTGAAGGGAGCGTCGCTATTCGAAGTGTCAGGCTTTATGGTTGTATGCATTTTTCTATGGTATACCCGATATTGCTTGCTTTAAGGCTTCGCTTATGTAAATGAGTAAATAGTAGCTCAGTAAGGTACATAACCTTACTGAGCTACTATTTACTTATAACTTGGTAAATGTAATAGTTGACGTAGGTAATCTAGTCTAGCAATTCGGCCTCTATTTTCCTCCGAATGGATATGATGAAACATCGCGATTCGTCTGTACTTCGTCGAGTATGTTAAGTTGTTGGTTCCAGGTGCTTTGGTTAGATTGTTGTTATTAAAGTAAAAATATGAAGGTGATCAGTTAACTGTCCTTTGCAAGTGCGGAGCTCGGAGCTTTACGTTTCGTGACAAAGGCCTTAAAATCTACTTCAGCGTATTTTATATGTGTATGAAACAATACGTAAGTGTTAAGCGTTCTCACATCTATTTAGAAACCGTTTGTCATCAAAGTCCCACCAAAAGGACCTTTGATTACACATTGACCCACAATCACAAATTAACACCTAATCGACCCTGCACAATTACTCCTTCCCTTTTGACTTTCCGTTCAAGAAATAAGGTTCAAAATCAAGTGGTCGATTAAAACAGATCAGCGATGTCATAATTACATTCCGGACCAAATCCGACTTATTGTTAGTTGTACAGTAACGGGGCCCCTGGCACCCCGGACAGATTAGCGTAATGCAAATGCCCCCTGTCAGGATAACCTTATTTATAACACCAATAACACAAACATCTCAAATACTTAGCTGTTAACCCTTGTGTGGAGTGCCGCAGGGTTGACCCTGCGTTGGACTAAGGATATTTCAAAAATGTTCCTTTTTCCAATACCAGAAGGTAATACATTTTTTTTTTCAATACTCTTAAGGAATTAAAAGGATCAGGATTTCATACAAATATGGTTTATGAAATAAGTACTTAATAGTCAATTGTGCATTCCTATCTTTATTCTGTTGAAAGGCATATTTCTTGACTTGATGGCTATAATGTTTTGATAAGATATTTCTTACTTTGGTCGTTATGAGATTTAGCTGGTCAATTATATAAAATCACCTATAGTTGATATCATTATACTACTAAAGATGTCAAACAAGCATATTGAGCCTACTTAATAAGAACTAACTATAACCCTTTACAACGTAAATAATGAACACTGTTGAGGAAACACATCAAGATTCATCCTTCTGAATCCTCTCCAATTCTGTATGACGCATATAAATCAATAGTTCCTCCATTCCGTTGGCAGCCCTGCTCTGCTACCCCCGTCGGGGTGGCAGCATCCGGGTTGAGTGTCGTCGAACGACCCGCAATTAGGTCGGCCGAGTGGCCATCTTTGTTCGGCATCGCCTGCCAGTCGCCAGAGGATCTTACGAGCGGGCCGTGTTTATCAGTTTTTTTATAGCGCCCAACTCCGCTGGGCTGAGATGAGGGCCGCTTAACTGCGCTCTCGATAGACGGATGCAATAATCCAATGGCGATTGGCTCTTCACGGGTTTCCGCTTTTGTTGCGGAATTGTTTGGAGTCGATGTGGAATCTTGTGTTATGTTCGTTAATAGTTTAATAGCCTCACAGTTTGTTGTCAGGTTTAATGAAAGACGAACTGAAGCCCAATCCGATCAATAAGATGATATTCCGATCGCAATTTGATTCACACAATGAATTGTGTTTGTTGGACCACCAAGTCATCAGAAAATTTTGTCGAACCTGCCGTGTGAGAGCTTTTGCACTCACAAATTTTGCTTTATACTTGTTAAAAACATAATGCTGATATCGAATTCCTGCACCTGAAACTCAAGTAAAATTGCATGTAACATCTGCCGCGTTTCATCACGGAACCCGACGCTTACCTAGAAAACGCCATCCTCCCGAAATTTCGTATTTCAGCCCCGCAGCGGGATACACACCCCGTTACGTAAGCAAGCAGAATATCAATACAGACTGCAGTCTGCAGTGCACTGCAGTATGAGTGACTTATCTGATTTTATCGGGAAGCTGAAACCCGATCAGCTCTCTCCATGTCGATATAGCTAAGAGAGTTGGCAAACACCCTTTTAGGAGGAAACTTCGTCAGTAGTTGGTGTTGGGAAGTACAGCATGCGGCGGCATTACCAAAGTGAATGTGTTGTGTGTATCTTAGCAAGTCTGTTGGCATGAAATGTCTTTTGTAGATTAAAGAGGTATCGATAACACATATGTTGAATGTCTCGACTTCGCGTTTCGACGTCGCTTTTGGCAGTATAATGATATTTGTATGCGCAACTATGAAAATTGTAGCTAACACACGCTTTGACACTGAACGGTAACAAGTATCGCTCGTGTGCAATAAACGCTCTTCCAGCATTTACAACATTTGTGCAAGTAAACATTTTACTATCCCAACTGTCGTATACACAATGATTTTAAACAGAAACACGGTCTAAAAAGGCAAGGTGTACTGTTTTATCACGTAGTTCGCTTTACGACCGTTCGAAGGTAACTAACAGTTTTTACTGCTTCTAAAACAGGCGCCTACGCACTGATAGGACGCAACAATTGATTCTATTCATGACAGCGGTGTATTGTTAATAGGTATGATACGATGCCGTAGAAATGAGTCTGAGTAAAGATCTACTCGACCCCTTTCTGGATAGTTAGATTTAATATATGATATGACATGTCTTTCATACTCCGTTCATGTATACGGCTTCAAAACTTTTTATATCAGGTTTACGCAGCTACGAAGAGTTTTCATCCATTTTTATCCGTAGCCGGCTGAGAATTTATTGCCTGCTGTAGTCTTCCTCGAGTTAATAGGCACTATACTTTATCCATAAAGTTTCTATAATAAATGCTTTTCTTTTTATACTTTGAAACTTCTATAATGGCACGCTCTTAATAACACCAAGAAAACTGTACGTTAAAACTTAATTCTACCTCTCTAGGTATTATAGATTCCTCTGCTAGAGAACAGAAAACCAAAGTTATCTAGAGAGGTCATTTAAGTTCCATCAATATTCCAGATCTAACCCACTATTCGGGCAAAGGTCACATTATTGCCCCTGACAGGCAATAATTTAATTGGGAGAAACTTCGAATATGGGAACATTTAAAGTTTGCATAAGCAAGCATAATTTCCGCACGAGATGTCGGTACGTCGGTCGTAAAGCACGTTGCCTCCCCCCCCCCCACTCCAACAACGTTGGGTGTTGTGTATTCAGTTCGCTTTATGAGTACTTAACCCTTGCTTTTTGGCAAGCCTCTTTGTACTTGTGAGCTAGGGGAGCTAAGTTTTTGTGTCATGAAGTGAAAAGACAATGTGGTGCCTTGTTGCAAACTTAATGAGCTGTTAGGTTAATAACCGGAGCTAGTGTTATTTACGAGTTCGCTATTCCAAGCCAGCGTAAAAGTCGTCGGTGTAAAATATGTATGTTTATAGCTTTTTATCAAAGACTTGCTTCCTATACTGAAAAAATCAATCTCAATCAGAACTAACAAATTGATATTAAAAAAATTTAAGTTAATAACATTACATGCATTTATCGTTAAGATTTTACGACACACAATTATTAACTTTTTATGAAATGAAGGCGGTCTTTATAGTGCTAATTCATGATCTAATTTGTCTGTTTGCTCAGTTTAAGGAGTCAGATGGCAGATACTTTAATATCAGAATCGCTATTTGAGACCATGGTCTAAGTGAACACTAATTAGGAGCGAGACGTAGTGTTAGAAAAATAATGATAGATCTTTATTTGCTTGCGCAGTAACTTCTTACAACTGAGCTATTTCGTTAAATAGGACTATTCTTGTCGCCAACTTCCGCACAAGCCAATGAATATCAAAGGAATCTATTTTGACAACTTTATTATTAATTTGATCGTACACAAATCAAAATAGTTGCCAAACGAAACCATCGAATACACAGGAACAGATGATCAAAAATAAATGCACACACATAGGAGCCCGCTTAGTCATACAATATTCAAGCGGTCCCGAGACTTTAACGACATAATTAAGGTTTCCTAATTCCATAAGATTGCCTTGAGACTTTAGAACGTATATTTGGGGAATTGCCTAATACGAACACATATTTCATTTAAGAACGAACACACTCGTGGTAATTGACTGAGATGTAGTTATGAAGGTTGCAGTTGATTTGATGGTCTAATTATAATGTTCCGAGGATGTGAACCGTTTGAGATTGAAGTGCATTGATATTTTTGATTGACCTAGTAAGCTAATGAATGCTTTTTCCTTATGATTTTTTTCATGTTGTGGTTCCCATTTTAACTACGGTAGATTTCTCTCCATGATAAGAATTCAACGGGATATCATAATTCAAAAAATAATTATGTAGTAGATTGTTTTTTAAATACATAATAGGTATTGCTTCTATATATAATTACATATGTATGTGTAATTATTTGCCAATTCTTCGATAAAAAAAAATATCTTATGTATGACCAGATTACAACGGAGCGTGGGGTCAAGCTCGAGATATTATTAAAAATCTAAGACAGTTTTTGAAGTGTCATAGCCCTGGACCCATTAAACCCATGACTAAAAACGCCATCAATTCTTACAAACAAGCCCGTCACGCGTTTTATTGCTAGGACCCTGAATAATGCACGGCATCCGAATGGGGTTGTCAGTTCCATTTATGGTGTTGTAAAAGTGTTATTGTCTTCGCAGGTGGATTGCTGCAAATGTCTGTTTATGTATTTGATTTTGATAGGTATTAAGTCGAGAATGATGTCTTACATCTTACTTCTTCTCTTATTATATAACAACAACAACAGAATTTCACGCCACTTCCCTTTATATTATATATACAGCTTGTCGGTTGTTAGATAAAAAACAATGAACATTAACACCGAACTTATATTTATAAAACTAAGACTTCGTTTCAACCTCGTAAAAAAATATTGGGATGCTGGCATTGTGTATCCAAATTAAATATGTGTGTTGAATTTTGAAGTTGTTGCATATAATTAAAACTGTATTCAAACTTTACCTAACTTTCTAACTTATTAACCTTACGAGTTACCTAAAATCATAGAAAACAAATTTACTTATAAAATATCCTCGTACATGTATTACTTAGTAACAACGGAAGATCTCTCTAAATCTCTGTTTTGCTAAGAGATAAAGTTGTTATATACCTAATTCCGCCGAGTAATGTATTCCAATTCGTTGCCAAGTTTTCTCACATATACATACATGTACAAGAGTTATACTAAGACAGTATGTAAACTGCAATGTTTAATCACCTCCTCCTATGCTTACAACTTTTGAGTCGAATTACCCGTTTAATTTAAGTTAGTTCACATTTTTCTAACTAATAAAACACCGTTATTTAACGTAGGCAGTGAAACAATGTTAATTAAACTAATCTGTTTCCCAGATCTTAATCTTCTTTTTCGGGTGTTTTCGCATTGCTGCGGAAATAGACAACGACAAAACGTTTGACTTTAGATTAACCCCGGTGGGGGTGAATTATATAAAACAAATAAATATAAATTATTACTATCGCATACATATACATAACATCACGCCATAATCCCCGAAGGGGTAGGCAGAGTCAAAGGGGCCTGCCCTTTAACCACATTTAGTCAAAAACATAACTGGGCTGGGTCAGATGGAAAATTTATTACTATGGCAATCTCATAAATACCACAAACAGCCATGATGATTGTCTGATGTAAAGTGATGTTATAGCCCGACACCCTCAGGCATAGCCGATAAAAGTTATAACGATTGTTCTATTTCTAGGTTAATAATATTGTTTTACTTTACCTAACGAATAAAGGTATCGTTATTACTAGGTCCTATTCGATAATGATTGAGGTAGATTTTTATCGCGTATGTTATATTGATGATGATGTGTTTCAAAAGTGAAGGTTTATATATAACGAGCGTATGTAGAAATCGAGTATTTTAATGATTCCTATGGTAAAGACAAAGCTGTATACAAGGTCAAAGAGGGAATTAAGCTGGCCCGTTGGTCGAGTGGTTAGAGACCCTAGCCACAAAACCAAGGGTCGCGGGTTCGAATCCCGCTAGGGGCAAATATTTCGTGTGATGAACATGGACATTTGTACTCGAGCCATGGATGTTTATAAACGTATTTAAGTATGTCTATCCGTTCACCTAGTATCCATAGCACAAGCATAAGCTTAGTTTGGAACTAGGGAATTGGTGTGTCAGTCTGGAGAATTTATTTATTTATTTATTTAATTGTCGAGAAATATAAATATTCAGATGTGATCAAAATCTCAATATTAAAAATGATTGTTAAATCTACATAATCAGCGAAGAATTGAGAACCTTCTTATTTTTGAAGTCTGTCAAAATGTGGGCTAAGATGGTAAACAATGATTTGATATCTTTTAACAACACCATACTTGAACGTTGGAGTGCGTAAACGAGATAAAAATATGTCTATATACGCACTTATATCTTGATTTTTTATCATTTTAAAGTGCCTAAAAAAAAGATTTCCAAATTTGATATAGTGATAAAAAAAAAACAACGGTTTTGATTTACATTATCTATTCCGGAATAGATTTCAGATAAAAATCACTTCAGTTGATATGGGAACCATAAATGTTTAAATGATTCACTTATCTATACAAAAATAAAAAAAATATGAAAGTTTGGTCACATTCGATGAAAGGTTTATATTTGCTTTAGGCGCTATTGTGCCGGTTAGCATACCAAAAGCCGTCATTGACTCCTGCACTCACTTGCTAATACTGCGATTACTAACACTCATTTTCGTTATCGAAAGTGATTAACTTTGATACCAGTGTTTCATAGCGCCAACCAGTTGCAAAAAAAAATCTAGTACAAACTTTATTAAATATTTGCATCATGTACTTATATGTATAGTCCTTTGTAGAACACAGAGGCCGTCTATCTGTCTCTTTTATAAATATTCAAAGCATCTGCTCGCAGTCCTGGCAAAGTTTCCTCATCAACCCCTTTCTGGGGCAAAAAATGTCTGAAAGCCTTCAATTATTATCTGGGACGATTCCCCGCCCTATATTAGCCCAGTGTAGAGAGTACTACAGTGAAGAAACGTAGCAGTACTATTTTAGTTCACAAGGCACGGCGTTTTTCGCGTTGCTAGCTCACTTGTATCGTAGTATTAAAATTAAAAATAAAGTCTGAAGTACAATGATTCAATATTTTTCAAAAATTATTACTATACTCAAATATTATTAACAATTTGTTTTATAAGAGAATTTAACAACTAAAAACAACACTACACAATATTACTCTCCATGAACTACTAATTAATTATTTTCTATACGTATACTGTACAATCGATTCATGGACGGCAGTCCAATTATCGAAGTAATGGTTCAAATTCACGAGCCATAAAAGCTATTAACAACCTCCGCACGAGCTAGCTACATTACTACCAAGATTAATTCGAAGTCGCCCCACTGCCATTCTCCCATTGTAGTCTCGGCGTGAAACCCCCCACCCTTGTTAATTATGCATCGCTTACCGGCGAGTGCATCCTACGGGAAGTTTTATAGTGCACTGAACGCACTCAAGTTTGTCGGTATGGTAATATTCTATGTAGTTTAGCGGAGAAATTAATTTTCATAAACTAGTCTAAAAAGTTGGGCTTTTAAATCAACAAGTGCTGTTGCGGTTGGGTTTTTTTTTTTTCATTATTACGTGCAGGTAACTTGTTGGCGTTTTCTTTGCTCCATGTGCCTATAAGTGTTTGGTGAAGTTTTTACTTCCTGTTGCACTTTTCAGACCTTTAGAAGTACAGTTGACGAGTGGAGATAGGGGTCTAAGACATTTAACTCGACGCGTAATCATTACGGAAGTCCCCATCCATAAATTAAGATAATGCCTTTGACCTTTAATAGTCATTACAGAAGAGCTACAATTTCACTTGTGGAAAATGTGATGTTGATAGTAGCATAACCATCTCCTTTCCCGTACATAACTACCACTAGCGAAATTCTCATAGCATCACGCCTGCAATCCCCGAGGGCATAGGCAGACTCCAAGAAGGTAAAGGTCGTTAAATCACATTTAGCTTAAAATCGACTTGAGTAAGTTAGAAAATTCACAACATTGGCTCATTTGAAAGCGCAACGATCGCAGTAATTGTTAGACGCGGCCAAAATGATGAATGGGCGTCGTCGGTGCCAGCTACCAGCTCTGACCGATCGACTGTCGGGCGTGACGGTGACAACTGGCACATACTGTCGCTGGCAATTGATTAACTTTTGTGCGTAATAAAAAAAAGCTGACTATTTACGAGCGGTAAATTATTCGAGTATCTAATCCGGATAATGTAGGTTAAGGATGGGGGATTCAAAACATGACGACATACTGAATTTGCACTAAGAATGGTCTACCTACTCAATATTGACCCTCCACTCGTTCTTTCTTTGTCAACAATGGGACCTTGTCATCTCGTTGCATGTTGTAAACTTGCGTCATCACTGCTTGTCGAGCATATAAATACGACCAGCAGTACGGTGACTTCTGTAAAAATACGCAACACCAGAGCACGAACTAAACATTTAACCATTAAATTACAATTTACTCAAAAATTACAACTTACTCAAAATCACAACATACTCAAAATTACAACTAACCTAAAATCTAAAGTTCCCTTTCCGCTTGTTCCAGATCTAGAGGGTTGTCGGGCGTGGTGCGGGCGGCGGCCGCGGGCCCGGCACCATGGCGACGGTGGAAGGCCGGCCGGCGCAGTATGGCGTCTCCCTTCGGCAGCTCCGCGAGTTGATGGAGTCGCGGGGCGCCGAGGGTCTGGCCAAGATCAACGCGCTCGGCGGGCCGCAGGAAATCTGCAAGAAGCTCTACACATCGCCCACAGATGGTGAGTACATGCCTTCTGCTGCAGAAGGGAAATTCTTCACAAGATGACCCAACCAACTGAGAAAAATTATGAGCTCAATAGTCGTCGTTCATATACGAACATACGCATGTGTAGCGCACACAAGCGCCACAGCTTATTGCCCTGGCGCTTATGTGCAGCCCACAGTACCACCGGGTAACAACAGCGCCCATTATTGAAATTATTTATGTGCCTTGTATAATTTTCGCACACAGTCGCTACCGAGAGTCGGGCCCTCTTGTTCAACACAGTGTATATACAGTAATCCTACTAATATTATTAGTGCAAAATTTAATAGATTAAAAAGGCGTGTTGATGCATTTAAAATGTCGTTTTGTCTGAGTCATTCAGTGAAACAACTGTTTTCAACCGACCAACAAAAGCTGTAATAATATTGACATGGTATTTATAAATTGTTCTATTAACATTATCTTGCGCTTTAAATTATTTGAAGATATTAGTTTTAATTGTACATCGCTTAGTTATTTACAACAACTGTTATATCAAACAGGCTGACCTCACTGGTTATTAATTATTTAAATAGTTAATTCGTAGTTCAATAACCGGTCATGTCAATTTAATGAAAATAATTTTCCGAATCGTCTCGAATCTAGGTAAGTATATTTTCTCGTTGCTTAGTCTTTACAAGGTCTGTATGATTTTTGAATATTTTGAATAATATTTACAAGTTAGGTATTTGCAATAATTACCATACAACAATATTTTGATATTTAGCTTAGTTGATAGGTACATAAGTATGATATACATATCTATGAATTGTGGAATTTCTACTGATCAGTAAAAACAAATGCAAGAGCCACGAATGTCACGATATAAAGTCTAATTTAATCTTGTAATGCCATTTAGTCTAGTTTATACAAATAAAATATATTTTATTGAATTGTACATAAATTAACAAGAAAAAATTGAAAACGACTTTCTTATTTATTTATTTAAATAAGCAAAACTCTTATCTGCTTACTTAACTAATTATTCTAAGGAACTAATTTAAAGGATTTTTAAAATGCTTGTTTACACGCCGTCTTCGCCATGTACAACTATCCTATACCGATATCACCCATCGTTCCTTTATAATAGTCAAAATAATACTTGTATGCAGCTTAATTGGTTCTTATTAACATTTGTGAACACATATGGTGTAAAAGTGTACGTTGACACATTAACTTTGTACCAGCTTGTCACAAACGAGTCTCCAACACGCGAAGGTCGTGGCTTGGGTAAACGTTTTAGCTGGAATGTAAGATTTTTGTAACCTTCTTTTGCATAGCTACAAATGAATGGAATACGATACGACATTTAATGAAGGTTGAATGTTGGTGCAATTAAATTCATTTGAAGACAAACGGTTACGAGATCCGGTGATATTGGGGTTGTAAATAATTGACGTTACTATGACAATATATTTCATAATGAAATGTTATTTTTAACCTTATTCCATGGCGACCACATTTTACTAGCATCGGCTAATTAAATGCGACTGAGGACATTCTAGATTCTTGTCTTATTAAAGTTTGACCCGCGTTTATGGTAAATGTTATATAGCCTTATAGCCTTCATCGATAAATGGGCTATCTAACACTGAAATATTTTTTTAAATCAGACCAGTAGTTCCTGATATTAGTGCGTTCGAGCAAATAAAATCTCTTCAGCTTTATAATATTAGTATAGATGATCGCCATAGACGACATTAATTATTGTGTTAAAGCTTCATCTTGCGAATTACTTAAGTCTTGTGTTTTCGATTAATAGCACAATCTTTCGTGAGCATATGGATGTGATATGTGTATTATATAAAAACCAGCCAATTTTAAACTTAACAACTGATTATTTTCACTCATAAATCCATTTCAAAATTCCCGTTAAATCTGGTCTCCATTACCATCCCATCGGGTCAAGCATTGCTCGTCAATATTTCACGTAATCCGCGTCACTCGTGCACCGGGGACGCGGAACGACTTTAGGCTCGCCCTCACGTTTTTATCGGATAAATCAGGGGTTTATGGTGCTGGGGGTGCGCTGGGATAATGCACGACGCAACCTGGCCGGTCGAGGGATCTCTCAACGTGATCGGGAAGTTCCTTCGGAGGGACATAAAAGTCTCTTCATAATCCTATTGTAGCAAGATTTGGTCATTTTGTTAAACAAGTGTTTGAGGTTGGTATCAACTGTATCGAATTAGTTTATTTGAAGGCTTCAATATCGCTATAACTACACACGATTATATGTTTAATCCTATTTAAGTGATAACACGATAAAAAACATATTAGACGGCTCCAATTAGATTAGATTTCAGTCGTTCAAATGCTTAGTACAGGATGTCTTAACCTGGATTATATTAAATGAAATAATGTTAGTAGCATCTAAGTTAAATTATTAATTTATTGATCTGTTTGTTTTGTTTTAATATCACACAATTTTAATTTAGAAGATGTAAAAAGGATAAGAAACCCTCACACTCAATATTAAAGTTCACAGAACCAAACCGCACATAGTTATCAGTCTTAGATACCCCTACGCTGTCTCACAAGTGACACTCTATTTTCCTCCACGTACCCCGTTACTTAAAAAGATATCGAATAAGCATTACCACTAAACCTACGCCTACCAGTAATCGATAAGTAATGTAACGTCGTCCACACAATCAAATCGTAATTTTCCGGTTTCTTCAACTCCGTTATGTCATTTATAATTCATTGCGCGCTCCGGACAGTGTCCCGGGCGAGACAATGCCGTCCGAAGCGCTTTAAAAGGACTGTTTAATGGTTAAAACTTATCTGGCTTTAGCTGGAAACTATCCGGAATAACATTACTACAAGTACTTTAATATTTAACGATGTAATATACTGGTATTGGGCGTGTCGTGGATTCCTTGGCAAGTGAACTAAAAATGTTTGTGAAAATCATCAATAAAACACTGACGATGGGTAGATATAAAATAACGCTTAGAATGGCCCTTCTTCTGACAAGTTAACAATCTCGAAAACAAAAGATCTGCTTTGAAACTTGTGAAACCAAACCCATCTATTTCAAATATGTGTTCTTAATTAAATATAAAACCGAACCAAAATTAGCTAACATTAATATACTTTAAAAAAACAGAAATAGTTTTATACCTTGCAGAGGTCCTCAAATATAACTCGTCCTTTATTCCAAGTACAATGAAGATCAAATACTCGCATTTTACTCTAACGTGAACATTTGCTCATTATAAAGGTTAAACGTCAATGACCCTCGCAGATATTCCTGCGCAGGCTATTTTGAAATATCTAAATGTGGGTAGTTATGACACGAGGCTAATTTCCTAGATCCCGCTTCATTAACATAGGCAGAGCATCTGTCAATATTAAATGTTTGAACTTTCCTGTTCCATTCGCCGATATAGATAGATGCTCCAAACTCACACATCAATTGCCTAGTTTCAAACTAAGCACATAGTTTTGTGCTATGGGTAATGGGTAACGGATAGATATCCTTAAATACATTTATAAACATCTATGACTGGAGTACAAATGTCCATCGTCACACGAAACATTCGCCCCTAGCGGGATTCGAACTAGCGACCCTCGGTTTCGTGGCCAGGGTCTCTGACCACTCGCCCAACGGGCCTGTCTAAATTATGAATTGACGGAATTAGAAGAATTATAACAAACTCCCAACAGAACTGAAACCTGACACAACGAAACTTAATTGCTTTGGATCAAATGCGTTCACAGGTTAAAGAACCTGAACTACAGGCAATTATTCTGTTTTATTAATTATAGTTTATTGGTCTGAACTAGTATAATTTTAATAGAATGGCCTAAGATAGTTTGTGTCTGCAGTTGTAAAATAATATGCTATGTCAATCATAATAAAGACAAGAATAAACTTGACGTATATATGTGTAAGCGAATAAATTAATTTTATGCGTTTGATGAAATAAGACTTGGTGTTTGTTATTTGCATATATATAAACTGTCTTAATAAGTAGACTCCAAAAACACCCAAATCTGAGACAAACCCCAACACAAATTTGTCCCGGTGAAAGGGTTGAATGTGTCCACCATGTCCAACATAAAATGTTTTCAACATTTTGTGTTGGACATGACGTTTTACTAAACATATTTTAAATTATGTCCACGAAGAAAGACAAAATTAGTTAATTTCATATACACTCACTGTCTTGGAATATTCCAAGAGCAAAAAATTGTTTTGCCATGCCGCCCTACATCAGCCTAAATAAATTACTACAATACAGAAGTGTATACAGCTCCAATCGAGTTAGCGACACCAAGAGACCGTTATAACAAGACCCCAAACCATTACATGTAACAAGAAAAGAGGCGTGTGCACATAAATCTCCAACTAACCTCGGATCTCATCTCGTGCCCAGGAATAAGTGGGCCGCAATCGGTCGAGGTGACGCGGGTGGGTCCCCCGGGAACGGGGCGCCAGGTCGCAGGAATTTCCCGGATTGTGCAGTAATGTATGACGAAATTGTTGGACTATTGGCAGATTTCGAACTTGCCAGTAATTAAACTTGTAATGAGTCTACTATAATACTAAGTAATGTGGTGGGAAAGTGATATAGTAGTTTCTGAACGGTCAGTTAAGAAGTTGAAGGAGAAGGTCTACTTGACAGTTCTTGCAAAATATAGAGACACTATATAACCAAATGATAAAAAAATAAAGAATGTTGTATAAAAACATAGTAACATAGTTTTTCAGGAGAAACAGACAAAAGCGACTTAATTTATTTGTTGCAGCACCTAGAATTTAAATTCCATTAGCTCCTAGTAATCTGGGAAGCAGTCTCTCGAATTCACTGGAAATTTACTCGACAAAATCTTTTCCCCAGTAATTTGTTACGCTTGCATGCGCTTCGTCGGTGTGACTTTTTGCTACGCATTTTGTATGTGCCGAAATGTTTTTGCTTCCAACAAGCCCGCCCGTTCACCCGAAACGCTGTTTTTATCTCGGACCTTTACTGGTGATGGATGCCACAAACACTCTAGAGTCTTTAAGATAACTTATGGTATATACTGCTTCTGGAAAACTCATTTCAGGAGCAGTATGTGTTATGTTGCTATCAACTTGTTGTGGTGTACTAACTCTTTGGTATAATAAATGCCAATATACATGAAGAACGTGTCACATTAATAAAAGAAGCCCTTTTTACGGTTATTAATGAAAGTATTAATGTAAACAAAACCATTCTTGAAAGACATATAGACACCCATCGTGAAACGACAAGAACATCATAAGTTCAGAAGAATATAAAGCGAAGGCAATGATCCCAAATGTAATACATTACCTTACGTAACAAGATATATTTATCCACGGCCAGAAAAGAATATCGTGTCAATGTTGGAAGTCACAACAAAGTATCAACATAACAAACTAACATTGACCTTCGAGGATCGACACTATCTTCAAATCTATGCGTCGCCGGCGACCCGATCCATATCGCTGACGGCCAGCGCTATTTACCTCTGAACTCGCTTATATGACGACAAATTGGACACGCCCGTACGATATGACACATACAAATGACACTCGTAAACCACACTGTCCGTTGAACCTCCGAGTATTGATTTTGCTTTTATTTTCAACGCCGTAGCCAATACAATTTATGAGTTCGATGCCGAAGTCGAAACGTTCCCTAGAGTGTAAAACTTCAGCTATAAGAGAACGAGCAACAACTCGAATTTTAGACTGAATTTACGATTATTGATTCGCAAAATCCGAATTTGCAAAATGACGTACAGAAGACGTGAGAAACGGTATCAGATTCTATTAGACGGTTCAAAATTTACGATACACTAAACTCGGGCACGACCGTCTCGGATAACCTTGATTGAGAGGTTGTAACAATCAGCGGTAATGCAGAATTAGCGTTTGGGATCGGTGTTAAATCAGACCGTGATCGCCGAAAGGCTGCCAAAGCAAACACAGTCGGAATGAAACTTTTCATTGTGACGGTGGAAGACAATTCCGCAATAACTCCGGGCTACGGCGAGATTAGCATTTGTAAACTTTGATCTGACGGTGGTTTTAAGATCTTATTGATCGTTACCACAAAGGGTGCTACCTATCTCTTTGAAGTTCATGAACTCCTTAGATATTATTATTGTTGCTAACTAAAACATGTAAAATGCCGGGAACCGCTAGGTACATATTCTAACATTCTCTTTTCCAACGACCGCGTTAATGACGGTTCGTGAATAACGCTCCATCTCTGAAAGAATAAAAAAGCCAACAAGCCAACGTTATAAAAATGGAAGTTTTATGTCAACAAAGTATGTCTCATATCCTTTTAATGCATCTCATAATCTCGTTACTCACACTTCTCTCATCAAAAAGTAATTAGCACGAACTAAAATACATTGTGAGTCAAGCGGCGACACCATTACAGAGATCCATTTTCTTTCCGAGACAGTTCCTCCATCGACGAGGCGTCTCGCTAATTTATAAATGGATATGACAGACGCTCAAAGGAGGCTTAGTACTGGAATTTAGTGGGGATTTTTATGACCCTCGTAACACCTACTGGTTCTTTAATGAGGCCTCGCCTTACTCAGCGATGTTTTACGATGCTGACATCTCTAATTTCGGGGTGATTTTTACGGAGGCACAAAAGAGGCTCGAAGTGGAATGAATATTAAACAATTAACTCCGAGGTCGTTGGAACTGTTCGGCACGCCCTGATCGATAGGAGCGAGTGCTAAAATTTGTGCAAAGTCAAGGAGCGTAACACATGCTATATTGAAATCGTAAAGAAACAGATATAGCATTTCCTCTCGTCTACAAATGGAACGGGCGTTGTAATGAGCATTTTATTTTTGTAACACGCCAGTACATACTGCCGAATGAAATGTACAGCGCTTCAGCGAAGTTCGTTGAACTAGCATGATCGATACACGGAAGGTCTCATGAACTGTGAACTTTATACAATGCGAATTGATGAAATTTTAATACACTCGAAACTGTAAGCATTCCGTCGTGAGAGTAAATTCGACGGGTTTCAGTACTTTCACAGGTTTACTTGAATACCAGCTGTCACTAATGAGGCAATAGCGAGGGGAATATTTTATTGGGAAATATTACGAATTTGCCCTCCCAGTCACGCGATTCTCGCCCTTGATACATATTTTATTAGCTTTATCGAGATGTTCCGTAAATTAACAATCGTTAACAAAGCCCCAATACCATCATGTATATTGATCGCGCTAATAAAACATAAGCGCCGATAATTCTGCTCCAGTGATCCAGTTCTACAATAGTATCCGTTCAATCTAAATCATCTCCATG
Source organism: Glyphodes perspectalis (assembly GCA_951394215.1). Classification (NCBI taxonomy): domain Eukaryota; kingdom Metazoa; phylum Arthropoda; class Insecta; order Lepidoptera; family Crambidae; genus Glyphodes; species Glyphodes perspectalis. Next base: position 7,443,644 of record OX596225.1, on the reverse strand, counting down.
CGGTTTTACGAACGATAAAACGGCAATTATAATAAATATATTTCCATCTACAATATTTGCTTACATATAATTCTTAATAGTTTTACTATCCGTCTTAATAAAACGAGATGCACGGAATTCTTGTACAATCTTTCTACGAGATGTTTGCCGACGACAAGACAAGCTTCTATTAGTAGATATCAAACAAGCAACAGAAGCATAAATGCACAACCTTTTTAGACGGTGCTGCTCTAAGAAATATTCAGGTCGATTGCCCACCCGGCCGTCAGCTGAGTTTTGTTCTTAAGCCAGAGGTAATAAAGTGGATATTCGTTTGAATTTTGCCTTGATATTCTGCGCTGCTGATAGATCGTCCCTGTCAACCGTTTCGCCAAGGAGCGCCAGCGGCGCGGCGAAAAATGATCTTACCCGCTTTCCCGGCGAAATAACGTCTTTATCTAGCGCGAAACGTCTTATTACTCATCTCTACAAGCTTACGACACGTTTTTAATAGCTCTCGACACAATTAAATATTAGCCTAATATTTTTTTTCTATGGAACATTGCCAAATTCGATACTATTGTAGTATTCATAATTCGTTAGTTTTGAAGACTGATTTAGATTAATAACAGGTGGGGCCGAAAATTAAATGTTCAGTGCTTTATAACGCCCATGTGCTATTTTGAAACAGCCAATGTTTTTATAAATAGTTTGTTTAAATAATAAAAGACAATTACAAAATGACGCTGATCCCCAGCCAGCACATAATAGCATCAACGTAAAAACTGACAGAAAAAACCCACGTGCAGCTGTATACTTTTCTGAACAATTTTCCTTACTACATCTTCTCGTTCGGAACTGTAATTAGTCTGCTAATATTTCACCGCCGTGATAGATACCAGCGCTATATCACTGACTTTTATTCCGCTGTAAAGTTTGTTAGCGTCGATAGAGGCATGTGATTGACTGTAATAACCTCACCGCCTCCATTGTCTTGTACTATTCGCCAATAAAACTGAGAATGGCATCATGGCTCGAATTATACAAGGCCGGTCGCACCGTGGACCTCGCAGGGAAAAATAGGGATTCTGGGAAAATTCTGTATACATACATAACATCACGCCTGCAATCCCCGAAGGGGTAGGCAGTAGAATAAACTGGGCTACGTTAATAAAAATTGCAAAAAAGTAGTGACAAGTAGCTAGCTAGTTAACTAACTACACAATCACATACCCGAAACCCGATATACCATTAGTCGCCTTTTACGACATGCTAGGTGAGGAGCACAGTTGGCGCATTCTTTTTAAGTCTCAGACCAACACAGGAAAATTCTGAACGCTTTTAAACTGGTGCTGGCGACATAAAACGGTGTAATGCACCGGTAACTAGATTATTTGGATGACTGGGCAAACCAATGTTCTTACTTTACGACCGGATAGTCAGCCACATAGATCCTCCTATATAGGCTTAAACCCTGCTAAAACGTCATGGAATGTCTACATGATATGTTGCGTAATCACGTATTCTTCAGACTAGTTAAATTAAATAATAATAAATAATAAAATAAATAAATAAATATCTGACTACATCACATACATTGATCTGACTCCGAGGTAAGTAGCTTAAGCACTTGTGTTTCTGATGTCAGAATCAACAGTGGTATAACAAACTTAAGTAATATTGAATGTTAACACCTAGACACAGAACAAACACAAGTATTCAGCACACGAATGTTTGTCCTGGGTCGAACCCACAACTCTTAGCGCATGGGGCAGGGTCACTACCGAATGCGCCATCGAGCCAGTCAAAATTGCAATGTAACATGATATTGTACATAATGCAATTACTCCATATTTCGAGATTTAACTAGATGTTTGCTCTATAAAAGAGTAAAGATAATGTGTCATGTTTTATTATAGACATCCAGATTAAAAGTGATAGACTGTTGTTAGCCATCTTGATAATATCTAAAATTAGCAGATGATTAGCTTTCTCATTAAAACCTTGATCATGTTTAATCTTATTTTACCCGGAAATTGCACCAACAAAAATGCAACACTCATTGCATACAGAATGTGTTCTCCTGATTGCTTCGCTGCAAATGAGTGCAACACGTACGCGATTGCAGAGCTAGAGCTGCGGTTGCAATGGTAAATGCGTTAGTTAGTTGCTCCATTTTAACTGCCCGACCTACATCGAAAGTTTACAGGAACGCCGTTGTTCCCGTCAATTCCATGTCCGTTTGACTCACAGAATTGATAGATAATAGAAATGCCCTGAGTTTGCGAGACGCCTATCTTGCTAAATAGCCATATGTTCAATTTCCAATACACAGTTGGTGTTGGTAACGAGCTAACTTTGTAATAGCTTACGCTCTATGGTTAATCTAATATGTAGATTGATTATAAATAGAGTTGTTAGTATCTACGTATTAATAGAAAGATTACGGACGATTCAACGATATCAATTCGGAAATGAGAATTATTACATTTCTATATCTCTTATATTAGTTCTGGTGTTTGACTGGTTTGATCGGCGCGGCGAATCGAGTATTAGCCAGTTCAGCATGGCGGCAGCCTTAACATCTCGAGATGAATGAAACCTAATCCGCATATTCCTTGTGTCACGTCACGTTCGTAAGCGTCAGCGCTGATCTTAAACCGTATTCACGGTAACGGAACGTGAACTAACCGGTATGCGCGAAGGCTCCCACAAATCGCATTATGTATCGAGGGTCGATGCAGGCTATTTATAATGTGGACATTTTTCGCTTCCGCTCAATGCTTTATTGTGTCAACAATGTACGCATAAATCATATTTTTTTACTTGCGAGGGTTAATTTGAGCTGTCATTGTTGTGACAATCTGGTGGCTGTGAACCACATACGTAGTTGTGTGACAACGTCACTGGTCATGTATCGTCTAAGTGATAAATGTAAACATTGAAACACGATTTATGTACTGATTATATTTTTGTTTTTTGTTTACCCAACCAGTATGAGATAATCAATTTGACTGTGTAGGGCAACAAATTGAACACGAAAATGCTGAATTGCGTTGTTCTTAAACTAATTCCTAGCTTCTCGCCATTTCCCTAAAGGGGTAGACAGAGAGAACTGAAAACATAAAAAAACACAGTTGGCAAATTATTTTTAAGTCCCAGACCAACACGGGAATTTCTGAAATCAGAGCTGTTGTGGATTGCTACATCCGACTTATAGAGATCGATGACCTTTTGCATATAGTGCATTAAAACCTTGCAAATCCTCTATTATCAGGTCACCATTGCTACGCATTTATAAGGCCGTGTCTACTATGTACACATAATAGTATTAACATGAAATATGAACAAGATTTTAGGTCACTAGAGCATTTTAAGATTATATCAATTAGGTCATAAGCCATCCTTTTATACTCGTCTGTTACCTTACCTTCGCCACTTAAGTCTGAATATGAAATGTCAATAAATTCACTTTCCACAGTCCATCCACTACATCGCCCAGAGTGTCACCCGAAACTACACTTTAAATGTCACCAAATTTAATCGAACAATGCGCTCGAAATACCCATGTCACTTGTACACATGACAGCAGACGATGTGGGGGTAAAACAAAGGGTAGGTCGAAGGTCGGATCGTTTGTATGAGTTGTCAATCGCACATGGGGCGAGGGTGGTGACGTCAGACTTCAGATTAGAGGAAATAAGACGCTTTGATTTAGTCGGAATTACGATGACGTGACAGTGGCTAAATAGAGATAGAGAGTGGTGGTAGCTCAATGGTAAGCTCATGCCCTCATATGCGAGGAGTGCGGCTTCAAAATTAGGCTTTTTGCAAAATTTTTCAAATCTTGGTACGTAAGTAGACCAAGTCTGTTAGTGCTCTAACTGTGTTAGCCAAGACTAGCTAAATAGTGATGAATTCACATCTTTACTTTTATAGATTCTGAAAACGTTATTTGTAGATGCTAAAGTAAGAAACTTATGCTTAGCTTATGAATCACATATTGCATTCAACCGTTTTTATGAATAAATACTGTTAATATTAATTCGGATAATAAATATTACCTACTTACCTACGTTTGTACTCGTATGACTAATAAGAAAAAAAATGTGTCATTTACTATTACTTAGGGCATCACAGTAGCCAAGTTGTCAAGAAAAATAAAAAAGTTAAACGACATATCCAATTAATTGTACCTATTCATTAGATATATTAAAATTTTAAGCGTAAGTTGTAACTTCAACTATGGCGAGATCCCCATCATATAGGTGCATATAAATTTACCCGCGAATCATTCTCACGATGTCGACGCGTTAGACACAAAAAGGTTACAAACATAACGCTACAAAAGTAACGCTACAAATGTAACGCTACAAATGTAACGCTACAAATGTTACGCTACAAATGTAACGATACAAATGTAACGCTACAAAAGTAACGCTACCGAAACTAGCTTAGCGTGAGCGTGTAAGCGGGATTAGTGCGCCAGAGTATGAAATGATGCTCAACCATTTTTGCAGAGGGAGAATTGTTTTGTTTAAGAAGTAATGTACCTAATACCCATTTTTTTACACTTTATTCTTCCACTCAATTCACAAAGAATGCGCTTACTAAGCGCATTTTAATTTAATTGTAATTTAAATTAACTAACTAAAAATAAAAAAGTGAGTCTTGGCCTCCGATAATAAGAGATTGTATACACATTTGCATATTCATCATCTGCCTAGCGTTATGTCCCGTGCTTAGACGGGGTACGCTTAAACTATGATCCAGGATTTAGCGAGTCTGGTAATTACATTGCAGCGACTGCTGATCTGACCTTCATAACCCTAAGATAGGGGAACCAGACAAATATTGGATCATGGTAACAAATCCAAAGTTATTTGAATTTGCAGAATACATCACGATGTTTTCCCTCACCGCCGAGCTAGTGGTATAAATACGTACATAGATTTGAAAAATCCAGAGGTACGTGCTCGGCTTTGAACCTGCACCCCTCCCAACGCTCTCTCACATTTGCATATTGTTAATATGTAAATTTAACAAGATGCAAATGCATTTATTTACAGGATTTTTGTAAAAAAAGCTGACTGTATAATTTATAAACAGTTATTCTTCTCAACTGTCATGTTAATGTGCCTATAGGTAAAAACGTTTGACGCACCAAACAATTACAGCATCATTTATGTAACCACTATAATATTTTATTATGAAACAAGGATATAAATATATATACTGATTTTAAATCGAAGTGAATAGATACTTTATGCCCAGATTCATAAATTGAGCCTTGAATTTGTATCGCTACAAAGCGCTGTTTCATTGATACACATGAGCTGTACAACATCACATTAGCGATGTAAGCGGTGAGATATAGCGCTTGAAGCGATTTACGTGTTGTGTCGATGGTAATGGGTATTATATACTTTTAAGTTTATCGTTTTGTGTCAAAAAGCACTTCGTGTGCATAAACCTTATGCTTGTTGACATACAACTAGCAAATGCAGGTTTGAGTACATACTGCATATACGAACATACATTGAACCCTTTGCGTAAGAGTGCTACTCCAGTTGCCATAGAAAACAGTTAATGTAAAGCAATGTTTTTAACTTAAGGGGTTGCGCTTTTAATATTATAAGGGAAATGTGTTTTAATAAATAAAAACCGTATACTAAATATCTTTTTATGTAACGTTTTCATATAGTGCATATTCATTTACTATTTTTGTATTTGTCTACTGAATAATAGATTAATAAGTTTTACCAAGAATATTTATTATTTATTTATTTTATTAGTATAGATCATAGATTTGTTGATCATAGATTGATAGGTCGAAATCGCCCTAAGAATTATAATAATATTAATAGTTAGTTATGCGTGAACAAGTCCTCACCGCATAACAACTCAATAACAATCGCAACCGTCAGTTGCAAATAAAATGCGCAAATCTAAAAGCAACCATGAAGTCACTTCGTTGCGTCACGCATTCGCGCCGTGACTCGAATGCGTTAATGACGTACGGTGATGTCATAGGAGGATGTTTTGACAATTGTCCTCAGAGGGGTCCGTGTGAATTAATTAATATTCTTTAACATTTGAATCACTCGAGTTTGGTAATAGGTGGTGATGGCATATTCAAATATATTTAAGACAACATATCTGTGCGATATCAATTTTATAAGGATAGTTTGAATGCGGTCTTTGAATAAAGAGTATACAGTATACAATGATTGGCCATATTGTCTTAATTTTTGTATTATTTATTTTGTATTATTCACGATTTTGATGACGACTACCCAAGAACCATTGTGAATTTCCGAATCGTTTACAGAAATTGCATCTATCTATCATAGGTATATCAAAATATTCGAATGCGCATACATACCAAGAAACAACCAATCTCTCCCTCTCCCGTAGAGTAAAACATTTTTTCATTCACCTGTAGATAAATATGAGATATTACTATATATATATTAATGAGCAATATGTATATGTGTGTAAACGATAGTTCACTGTACAATAAAACAGGAGAAAAATATATGCCGTTTAATTATTTGGGTAGGCAGCCAAGGCCGCGTCTCCCCGACACGGCAGTTAATATTATTTGACAGACGCGTAATTTTGATGCGTCATATTCATTTATTATTGTAAAATATAAACAATGCTACAGCTTTGAGTATTTATCCACGTCGGACTTATGCAAATTGCTTGACAATTCTGTTGTTAACTTACTTGGCAATCGAATGGTTGATATGGAAATTGCATGACATAATGTAATGTATGGTTCGGGAGTGTTGTATCAGATGTTTCTATATGACTTGCGTATGACTAACATCATTATATGCAAAACATGATGACTCACTTGCAGTTATACAACTTAAGATTTCTAGGTAAGACTTAATGACATATCATACACATAATCACGCCTGCTATCCCCAGAGGGGTAGGCAGAGTCCAAGGACCGAACTCCTTAACATTTAGCCAAAAAATCGACTTCGGCTACATGGAAAATTGTGATTAGTAGTGACTAGTGGCAAGCCTGTTGCCTACATAAATCTCTAGACTGACACACCAATTCCCTAGTCCCAAACTAAGCTTATGCTTGTGCTATGGATACTAGGTGAACGGATAAATACTTAAATACGTTTATAAACATCCACGACTCGAGTACAAATGCATATGTTCATCACACGAAACATTTGCCCCTAGCGAGATTCGAACTCGCGACCCTCGATTTCGTGGTCAGGGTCTCTAACCACTCGACCATCGGGCCAGTCAATCACAAACCTGACCCAAAACGCCATTAGTCGACTCTTACGACATGCTAGTCCAGGCACACAGTTGGCGCATTCTTTGCCGAGTCCCAGACCAGGACGGTCTAGAAATATTCAGTGTTCGACACTTTCGCATCAATTGCTAATGCAATTGACTTCACTTTGAGTGAACTTAAATTTATTAACGTCTCGGAGAGCATTGGAAATGGCTCTAACTGGGTTATGTTTAGACTGTCGCTAGTGAGCTGCCCTGACTTCGCGTTAGTAATTCGCACAAATATGGGTGAATGCTTAATAAGCTGTTATATTCCCCATGACATGTGCTTATCACAAATAATGACTTTTGCTTTTTTTTCTGTAGAATTCACTGTAAATTTTAGACTTAAGAAATAGGATTCGTTGAACGTTTTTTAAGGAGTAATAAAAAATCTCTCTGCTTAGTAAAAACCTCACGAAAATTCGGAGTAGTGTTTTTTAAATTAGCACAGATTTAAGAGAATATAATAGGAACTTAAATAAATTGTGTGACGCATTTGGTAATGACACTACTATTAGTACAGCAAGAATCGTAAATTGATACGTATTTGTCTACATGTCCCTGTGAATTCATCCTCATACCGTGCTAATTTACTATTAAAAATACATGCGTCAAACATATAGGAAGTGTTCATTTCACACTGTTTCAACCGCGCTAACTAGAATTGTCAGTCACAAGCTACGCGGCATATTATCATCTGAATAATTTTGTGCGAACTGAACTAATTGGCTGTATCACAACGTCCGCACCGGGTCACCTCATCCCGTACAGCCATGAACCGTTTAGTGGCGTCAAACTTTCATCCGGCACGCGTAATTGCCACTTGCCCATTATGAATCCCATTTGGATATTACGGCCCGTTGGAACGTGGGGAAAAATGTTCCAATTAGGAATGCCTATCGATACTGAAACTATGGCGACTGCCAATAAAACTATCGCAAATTTAACTGTGCCTAACTAACTAAACTTCACGCCACTTCCCTAGCGGGGTAGGCAGACCTAACTGTGCCTAATCCGATATAATCGATAAAATTAGGGCTCATGTTTGTTTGGGATTAAAAAGAATGTGCCAACTGTGTTCCTTGCCTATCATGTCGTAAAAGGCAACTCTAATATAACGGGTTTTGGGTGTGCGATTGTGTAGGCGACGAGCTATAGCCACTTGTCACTGCTTTTTACAGTTTTTCATCTGACCCAGCCTAGTTTTTTTAACTCTGCCTAGCGCTTTTGGGATAGCGGGCGTGATAATATGTATTTATAAGTTAAACACTGCGGCTCTTATGTCGTTGTGATAAGGGCTGTTTCGCAACAAAAATGTATCGCCTGATGTGCTATCGTCTGTACATTCTTGATAAATTAATATTCATAGTCAACCCACAATCAGTGGTTGGTGGCGAACATGAGATACGCGTAATTCTTTAAGACACAAATATAAACGTTCAGCCGTCGTTCTCTTTTATGGCTGTTAAACCATAAAAAATACCAACGAAAATAAACAACTGGAGATTATCCAAAACCATGACTATTAATAGTAGTAATCGGGGGATATAATGTACCTTTGCATATTTAACACTCAAGATTGTATATAGATAAACGACCTTTATTTCTAGTAGCATGGGTAAGAACTCGTATATGCCAAACTTGGACAAATCCATATCATATGGTATTTTTTTTTTGGTTTCAAGAGTTCGTGTATGGAGTCATACACGATAGGACTTCTCTTTGTATAGATATCGTAAACCACATGTGAGGCTTTGAAAGAACGAACGAAATGAAAACGAAAGAACACATTTTGAGGCTTTAATTGGATAGAATATTCTAAAAGATTGAGTAAAACATGTTTTAATATCGAATTTGTTACTACGGATTGTTCAAGCCGCGTTATTTAGGTTAAACTCTCAAAAGTATAATGCACGCTCATTCATCACGTACAAATCTTTTTCTATGTGAAATATGATTGACGTAAATATGTAATTGAGTTCATCCACAACAATTGTGCGATTAACGGGAACACCACGATCAAAGGGGGGGCGGGGACTCAATGATTTCGTGATCCATTATCGCTATACGTACGCTGAATTAGATCGGATTTTAAAACGTATTCATATTCCTAGAGATTTGTCCTGTTCCTAATCGAAATCTGATTTGACCATGTTTCTAGATTTAAGCGAATCCAGTTATTACTTAATAAAAGGGTCTATCGTTTGAGCTTCGTAACCCTTAGGTAAACCAGACGCCTTGGATCTCATATAGGTACTCATGTAGATATGTGGATCAGCAAGATTCTCGTCTTTCTTGTATTGTTATAAATCTGCACTTTGTTTTGCAAAATCCAGTACATAGCCAGATAGGAAGCGGCACCTCTCTTGTTCTTAACATTAAGCTTATAATATTAATATTAACTAGCTTAGCTTAGCTAATAATCTATGCTAAAAATAAAAAGAAACGAGCGAGGAGTGTAAGGACCTCATATACCGCTCAATTGACGTGAAGTTAGTGTAATTAGCACAGTACAATATACCCGAGTAGTGAGTCAAGGCGGAGAAGGGCCATCCTTCTCCGTCTAGAGCGGTCGTCATGGCTCAAAAATCAGAAATTGCACGTTCAAGGCCGATGCGCTGATTACCCACTGAGGTCTTTGTCCGTACTGTTGCGTAATCTGTCTGTCGTGGGTTTGAATTAAATTGAATTGGTAATTTATCGATGTGCTTTGACTACGAAAATAAATATGATATTTTTTTTTTTTTTTTTCGTATCTATTATAGGTTATGATCTTGGTTCGAAATGTTTTCACAAAATTTAAGCCGTTTAAAGCACGTTTGAGCTCGGTCTTTAATACTAGTTAACCTAGTTAGTTTTTGATCAGACAAAAGTAATTGTATTTGGTGATCACGAAATTTAGTATTAAAATAAATTTTGCAAGATTGAGCTTTATTCAGTAATATTTGGTTATAAAAATGAGAAATTCAAATTCAATTTGAATTCCTCTCGGATTTCGGATGGAGGAGCATATCAAAAGTCAGTACCGTCTTGAAGTACAAGAAATCAACAACGCTACAGTGAATAAGAACAAGCTGAAATGCAGCATTTAATAACTCGCTGCTCCGTCTACTTTGTAATGGCCATTTGTTATCTAGACACAGATTGCGGTTTAACAGTTAACCGCCATTGTGTTTCAGTCTGTTGACAGATTATTAGAACACATTACATCGTGGCGACATTGAAGATACATTAGACCGAATAAAAGATGGTTCCCCATCCGACTTAGCAAATAGACTAGTAATTTATGCTCCGCCGACCGACTCGGCGCCGGTTTCGCAGCGGCCTCGTTTTTCGCCCTCAAATCAATTTCTACAATGACGTCACCTTCACCCTGCCCCGCCCCCGCCGGCCCCGCACCCCCCGCTGCTCTGACACCATACCCCTTAGGATACGGCCATTTCCGCTCCTTACACAGTACTGTCTTTCCATTTCGTCTCGGATTCCGATTGTACTGTAATATAGTATCATCTTAACGATTATTGATCCTCAAGTTATTTATGGTTCATTGATTTACGCTCGAGTTCCAATGGATATAAAATGATGTCATTTTCTTTACGTTCATAATTCGCGTTGTATATTGATGCTGTTGTTCGTACAAATTGTGTTAGGCAAGTTGGAATTTCGTTTTCATTTGTATTCTGGGTTCGGTGCGCGGTGTTGCCCGCGAGGAATTCGCCCTGTCAGTCTTAATAGGGCCTCCGCCGGGAATCGTGGCGACTTCGCTTGTGCTTAGTCTGGTTGTAATAAAGTTAAAGTTTATGAGATTTCTCCTAACAATCTCTTTATATTGCTTATTTTGGGTAGTTAATTTTATATTAGCTTATCTTGATAAATTTAAAATCACATGTTTCGAACTTCTTTAGGCAGCTCTTGAAAGACATTCCAGAAGAACATGAATGCAAAACTCCTCATGATTATTTTTGCCTTTATATTTATCGTAATACCAAGTCAAACGAAGCTCGAAAACGCACCTACTTAACTCCTATCACCGGGCAAATACAAATTAAAATTTTTTTTTCACGTACTTCAGAACAGTACATGCGTAACACTACACCGTATCGATGGCTATTATAATGATGTAGCGGCGCGCTGCCATCAGCCGAGTGTTACTCAACGGAAACACAACGTAAACTGTGTACCTAAAACGCAACCGAACTCGTGCGCAACAGAAACAAACCAGGTACAACGGGTTATGATTGAGCGCCCGCAGGTATTCTCGTACACAATATTAATGCCGGGATTAAAATAAACCTTCGTCTAACGAAAGACGGACGAGCAGCTAACTCAGATACCTCTAAAACAAATAACCAATATGTTCTCAACATACCATTCGCGTGCCCGTTTTTCAGGTGCTACATCATCACATTTACTGCTGAAACGGGTTAATGCGGCCGCACAGTGTACTGCCCGAAACAATGGTGCTATTTCAACCATGTTTATACGCGTATATACTCGGCTCAGTTTGTTCAACATATTTAACCTTGCCTCGTTTTTACCGGAAAACCTCCGAGCTCTTAAAATCATACGCTTCGATAATATTCCGATCGTGCACCTATTCACTTTATCGCCACTATCATAAAAATTTACACATTGTTGACAAACAGATCGTTCATCCAATTTGGCAAGCGGCAATAATTTTAACGACGTAAGTAACATTACGTCACCCAAGGTAATAGCCCTGAATTCATTATCTTACATCGTGTCTTGACTCTTAATAGACACACACAAGCCGAGTGCGCTGCGTTTTTATTCACCCCGGACACGTCATCAGAGCTGACCGGCAATTGTTATTTGCTCAATTAGCATTAACGCGATCCCTAAATACGACCAGAGCTTTGTCATGGTAACGTTAATCTACAATTTTAGCCCGTGGATCATTAGTCACATGATTTCTGATGTTCCCAGACACATAGAAACGAATTCCGAGACATGTTTTGCGACGTGCAGAAATAGAACGCAGCCGACTTCATACGTGCTCCTTGTGTGACGCCAGCCCGTACTCTCATCCCGCTCTGTCTTACAACCTGGATGTATACCTTTCCTGTTCTTGCGCACTCAGTTCATTGTTTTAAAGCGTAGCTCTGTTGGCCGGTGGACTGAAATAGGTCGGGAGCGTCCGTAGGTAACAGACGGTTAACACTATCGAAAGCTTCGGCGAGGTCACTGTCGGAAAATCACGACACGAGGACACCAACTGATTTCGTGATAAAACATTTTTATGTTCCATAAATATCACGGCTGTAATTCTTAAACGGATTTTTATCAAAATATTTATTTTTTAATTTCTCATTAATTGAAATGTAAACATGATGTAATATTTTGGTAAATATTTAAAATGTACAGACGCATCGGAAATATTGACGGAACGTTTGGAGTAAGAATAAAAATATGTAAATATGTACTGCATTTAAAATATCATACGGATATAGTCGACTTTATCAAAATTCTGATTAGAATATTCTACTTTATTTTCCTGTTTTCTTAGAATTGAAACGACATTACAATATCTAGAAAAGATGTTAGCAAAAGAATCAAGGTCCACACATAAATCTTTCATTTCAACGCATCGTTACGGCCAGTTGAAAATATTTCGGAACACTCAAATCGGAATTACGTAGCGAAACGAATTAATTCGCATCAAATATAGGACCAATTTACACGCGTCAGTTTGTAATAATGGCAGCCATTTAGTGGCGACCGGCGACCTTTGGAGCCCTTCGCAATAATTGCCATGCGCCCATAATCCCCCGGGTAATCTCGTTGACACCAAAGAAATGGCCACGGTTAAAGCTAGGAAACGTTCAATCCTTTACTGATTCGATATCGGGGACGTTACGGAGATACCGATTGGTGACATCCGCTTCGGATCCCACTTCTGGTTCCGATTTTATTAAGAGGCTTCAAAAGAAGGATGACTTGAAAGAGAAAGAAGAACCCTCGTTCAAAGTTGTAGGTTCATACTTGTATTCACGAAATCCCCAGTATTTATGGTGCCATTATCTGAAATAAACTAACTGTTCTTTATTTCAGGAACAGCCTCTTCTATGAGATGTTTACGAATCTATACATTTTCCATAAGGAAAAATTTTAACACGACTACAAAACTTTTCTCGGTGTTATTCAGAAGCTTTCAATTAAAATATACAAGCATTGCAAAAATATACAGTTACAAAACGACAAAGTTATATCCTCCACTTTATATCTGACAATCCGCATTAAGTAACTTTATGCAAGAGGGCAAAAATTGTTTTTACTTTTTCGTTTCTCTTCGTTGCGACCTCTGAGTCCAATCCAATAGTTATGTCATCTGTTTCCTTAAAGCTTTAGTTTATCTCTTTAAGATGTCTGTGTCTTAATTGAGTAATGTAGATAAATGAGTTTTTAACTATCATCAATGCTATGCTATATATATTTTGTAAAGACTATCGCTTAAGTCATCGGATTGTAAGCAGGTGACGTGTTTCGTATGCCGTTGCCGTACATCTGTTAGGTCTTACATCTATAGTCATCTAAATGTGTCAATGACGTGTTCTCTCATCGTTAACGGTATAAATGTAATGGGTTTTTTGGAAATACAAAGATACGGGCTTATGACGATAAACGAAAGGAAGAGTTGGTTTTCGAGGTGCATCCTTATCCATACCGCTCTTTACAGCCTGTGCGGAGTAGTCGATAGTCAATCCTATGTTTGCTTTTCTATCTGGCCGCGCTTTGATATCATCGTGTGATACAATCAACGGGCTATTTCCTTTGATCATTATTGAGTTGTCGGACACGATATCGCCGCTTGCACGATGGCTATTTTACTTTTACGATCATTTCCTGGCCTCGATAAAGAGCTTGCATTTTTTCTCGATACATTCATTACGGCTAGGAAGGGATCGTGATTGAAAAATTCGTAATTGCTTTTCTAGTCTAGTCCGTAAAATAACAGCCAGAAGGAGCTTAGAGATACTAATATGTATAAAGATGCTGTCTTTAAAGATATTTTAAAATAAGTAACTCTACATCTCTCTCAAATTTATGGCCGAGAAGTAGTACTGGGCCATGTTAAAATTGTGTTTATCTAGCTTTATGAATGGCGCCAAAAGTTATGCGATTGTTATCATAATGATAAGATTGTCGACTAGTCGACGGACTTTTCGGTGATCCGATTAGTCGGATAGTCGGAAAAAACACGAGCGACCCATCTCTAGTGCCGGCAAAAACGGTTGTCAACTGCCCAGCGAAGGGCGGGACACCGCTTTTTCAAGTTTTGAAAGATGCGTCCTAGTGCATGTTTGTGTTCTTTTGGGACAATAAATTATTCTCCTCTTTTTATACCATTTTATTAGGAAGGAGGTTCTACTATAACTTATCAAGTTTATGATTTTCCATACCATGCATAATATTATCGAAAAGACTACTACCCTCCCTTTCATTGTATTTGGAGATTGTCTATCTGGATATTGATTATAGTTGATGTTATCTTGTTTCTTTTCAAACATTCTTGTGAGCCGAGATAGGATACTATTCTTTTATATGGAAAATTTTATTTACAAATTACTTTTCGTCGCTCGTTGTTTACTTTCGGAATAGGCTAGATGACAAAAAAATTATGCTTAGTCCGTCAGTTAGATTGTAAAAAAATATTGAACACGTATTTTTTTATTTATTAGCCAAACAAACATTGACGAAGATACAATGCATTCAAATTACGCTTGACGTCACGCTTTCGTAAAATTTTTACAAAATAGTGACGTCGCAAGCCCCCACTCTACAACTTTGATGCTCTTTATATTTGTTATTTTTTGTTCATTTGACAAAGCGAAAAATATGTCTAGTATTTTTGAAAAATTTAACTGACGGACTAAATAGAATTGTAGTTTTTTAATTCAGTTATCATCCCTAATGTATGACAGTAGATGATTTCCGCCTTAGTCCCACATCGCGTATCTCACAGCCGTCCCGCTGTCCCGCTGTCGGAGCGCACCACTAGCCGGTGACCGCTTTGCGTGCGCCTCTACGTGTTTTATTTATAAGTTCGTCTGAACCGTTTTGTTTCTGCAGAACAACCCGTTGGGCGCGCGCACCCATTATTCCTTTCATTTACATTTTCCCTCGTGGAATATAATTCTCTTTTTTCCTCGCGACTTGATCTACGAAAATAGACTTTTTATGGGCTTTGAAGTCGCGCTCTTTTTTGTTCGATCTGCGAATTTAAAAGCGTGCTCCCTTAGAATTACGTCATTATTAAAACTGTTTACAGTAGCTATGTGAGTCTGGGGTGTAGTTGATTTTCTGTTCTTTATTACAATTGTAATGTGATAACCAACGGAGTTGATAATAGGATGAACATCTGACGTACACGACGGAATGTGAGTAGCTAGCGAGTCATGCAAAAAATTAAGTGAATTGCTTTAGTAAGCAATGTCTGGAGATGACATCTGATTAGCAATGGTTGCTTTTTACAAGACTGTATTTAAAAAAAACTGGTTCACAATCTACGGCAGCAACAAAATCGTATGTTCACCGGTTAATGGTTTTACTAACTTTTCTAACCAGTAGTTACCCGAGTGATTCCTTTCGCAATAAATAAAAAAATCACCATAACACACCGCTGCCAAGCATCAGTTCTTTCAAGCGTCATATTCGTGGATCCAGCACGCGAGTCGGTAGCCTCGCTCGCCCTTTGGCAGGCGTCGGTGCCAACTGACCAGCCTACAGAGACCCCCCACAGTTCATTGGCTTTCACTTCCAAAACTGCTCCTGCCACGCGGCGAGGGGGATTGGGGAGGTCTCCCTCCCCTGGACGGCGTATAGTTGGCACACGCGCGGCAGTCTGCCTCGATTAATGTTTTGTTAGCCCGACGCTGTTGCTAACTGTACCTGTATCTATACGGTATCGGTAAATGATTATGTACGTGGCGTCGGCGATACATCATACGCGGGTTGTGCCAACGCGTACCAACAGTTGTTACTTTAATTAAACATTTCAGATATTTTGAAGACTTGACAAATCGCTACATGTGATGGTTGGACGGGTACACTTTTAGTAAACAACACGCGCGAACTTCGCTATACATTTGACGACACGTCATTTGATCCTCGAAATTTGCGGAATTCGGTCGCTTTACGCCAATGGTCCAGTGGCGATCCGTGGCCGGATTTCTAATTAACCACTTTGAACGTTCACTCGCTTGAAGATCAAATGAATTCGCGTCAAAAATATAAGGAAAATTTTTGCTTTTTCAACGGCCTACAAAAAAGCGCCCCGATTTATTTACACCCTTTCATAATTTGATAAGTTGTTGGCGAAATTAACGAAAGAAAAGCTTGTTGAACGTCATTAATCAAGCAAATAACTACAAATTACAACAGCCTATTTCAAAAAGAAAATATACCTTTAAAGGTACTACCAAATAAAAGGTATTTCAGAATCGTGATACTAAATTTACTAAATTTGATGCCTATGAAAATTGTTCGTCGACTAAAAGCAGTCTTAACACAAAATTTAAAGTTATAAAATTCATTATTTCCAAACGAAAGGCAGATCCATGTTTTCATACATGCGCAAGAAATTTTTAAAAACACTTATTCTAAAAGCCTAAAAGAAGCATAAGTACAAGTAAAATAAAAATAATCCATTCTGTACAAGATCCTACCAAAAGCCAATATTGTTCACAACACTGAACTGTCACCAACCAATTCAATTACCTGTTGGGCAAATTTGCCAACGTTTTATTGGGCAAATGCTTTGCGAGTGCCGCCCTCACGCAGGGCGTTTATACCGCTTTCTTAATTAGGCCACTTCGGCCGTTACCGCACGGCGACACGAAAGACAAAGTCTGCTCGAAAGAGGTTAACGCACCACACACGTTTGCGATGGTGCTGATAAGAGGAAGGATTGGCCTCGTGATGGCGTGTGCAGTGGTAATGAGAATGGGGTGTTTGACTGCGATAAAAATAATGGCGATTATGTCGAAATTGACAATTGCGAAGAAATGGTGAATGGATATTATAATTAATGTCAGTGTAATGACGCTGACATTATGATATATGAAAAATTTGCTTGTTCTGTTGGGAAAAATTCCCTGTTTCTAAAATTTAATTTTGTGACGACGGCGAACCTTTAATATATTTATTATATTAACCTCACATCCTCCGACTATAGAAACATTATCCATTTATGGCTGTAAATGTTTTAGTATATTTCCGCTCCGAGGAAGGTAATCCACGGTATCATAGTGCATACAACATAAACTCCCCCGCGCTATAGTCGTATATCTGCCATAGATACAGTCGTAAACAACTCTAGATTGCCTCCACGTGCCGCGTAAAAATAAAACAAAATGTGCGATAGCCCTTACCAACATTCCTGGCGGTAGAATTTCGCCAACTTATCTCGTGACGTCACCGTTGACGTCAATCCCAATGATGTGACGCTGGACCACGGGACGCGTCGCACTCACACATGCACAAATTATTATCACCAGTTTTACCTGTGACGCTATCCACACCTTCGTATTTTTAAATCCACATATCCCTATCTGCTGGGTGGACTGTGTCAAACGCGCGTATTTATAGTTTCGCATGAAATATTTCCCGCCGCTTCTAAATTTAACGTCTGTACAGATGTTTTGTTGTAACCTTTTAAATTCGCTTTGATCACAGTCAAGTTTGCTTTATGTTCCATTGATTTAGTGATCTGGATTTAACTCGTTTTCGATCGTCGGTCTTTATGGTTTCTCTCCCAAATCAACAAGTACATGTTAAGAATTGTTAACATGTGCTGTTCAAATTCAATAAAAAATTACGTCAAAGACCATTAAGTAGGCTATTTCTAAAAGTTATTCCAACTAATACTTCAAAACGACCACCAGTTCGGTTTACTTATCGCGTTGTTTTGTCAAAACCGATAGCATCTCGTCGGTTTACGTTAACCCGCGTTGGCTTTAACTTATTTCGTTCGGCAAATCCAGTTTCCGCGGCCAACTCCGGCGGAACTATCGCGACCGTTCCTATTTCATTTGTCAGGTCGGTCTGCTAGATTGGATCTGACGTGCGATAGAATTGGGCTGCGGTCTGGTTCACCTCGGCTCGCGATGCCCCGGTTCCCGATTAAGATAAAACGGTATTCGGGGTGCATTTCTCTTTTTCGTCTTTGAGAAAATGCTTAGAGGTAGGAGGGATCGGGGAGATGGGATAGTTGCCGGAAATGTTGAAGTAGCTTCGTGATTAAATTCGAGGTTAATAGATACATGTTTAATAGGTATCCAAGAATAATAGAGATGTTTTGATTGAATCAGTCTGAACAAGATTCATCGACCTCATAATTTTTTTATATCATAAAGTTTACCGAATTAGATTTTTTCAAATGAATCATTTTAATCAGATTCTAATTCCAACATTTTCTTAATAGCTAAATATTCTATGTAAGTTATGTGAATGTATAGATTACATTGACTTAAACAAGAATACAATCTTCATGGTGGCTGCCAAAATCAAATCCACTCTGGAGTTATTGATGCTGCGGACGAAGCCTTTTATCGAGCAGCAAGGTGGGTCGGCATAACACGAGATATGAGTATTGGTATTCAAGGAAGGGACATGAAACTAAATTGCCGGTCGGGTGTACCGTTTGTGCGCGATCCATGCGCGGAATTTGAATTCTTTGTGGAGTGTGTGTGTGTTGTTCCTTATTTTTGTTGTACCTTTGTGTCAGATAGCAGCCGATTAGATATTTAGCCCTAAAAATATTGGGCGCCCTATGCTTAATTGCTTGGTTAATGTCGCAATCCCGTGTACTTGTCAGTAAATGTTAACAAACGCACACAACAGATTTATTGGATAGCTCGAATTTTGTAATTTGTAACATTTGATTACCCTATGTAAATTGATTAGGTATCATCAATTCAAATATGTCGGCTTTGTTCTCAAATCTACTAGATCTCATTTATCATGACTATTATATTGTATGTCTTCTTGATTGAATTTGATTTTGCATAGAACTATCGTTTACAAAGATGTTTATTTTTTTTGCAGCTTGAGGTTAATTTTGTTAGTTCCGAGGTCGTCGTTAATTGCAACGTCATTTCCTCAATCAACTTTTATTTGCGCAACAAATATTTTGAGGCTGTTAACTTCAGTATCGTTAGTCACGGTCATATATATATATAAGTCAGTATATAACCTTTCCAAATCATTAAGTTATATATGACATTTGAATTTGAAAACTCCTTGAAAAGGAAATTTTCGTTGCAACCTTAAAATGTGTTTTAGTATTTTTCGAACATGTTAAAAGCACAATTGACTACATTATAAAGTTTGATTCTGACTCCTAAACCTAGGTTTCAGAACCTTCCTAGGTTCCCACACTGATATATAGCAAAATGCAAAGACCTTGTCAACAATAAAAGATTACATCACCATTCTATTAGTTTATAACTTTTATATAATATCACAAACATTTTAATGAATCCTCTTACAACAAGCCTAACAAACTCAATTGTCGAAGTTGCCAAGTAACTAACCAAGTTTGCTTGACAATGCTTAAGCACCGCCATGTATGAATAGAGGCTAGTAAGTACTCACTTGGTTAACTTAGGCGTTGCTGGATACCGTTATCTTCCTAAACTGGCGAGTGGCAATCCTTATAAGTGCGGGAATTTATGTAAGCCTGGTTAAGTGTAAATAAAAGATCGGATAACGGTAGAGGAAGGTGGATTTATTGGATTTATGCTGAGGTGGATTTATTTGGATAGTAATTGTATTGTTGTTGAGAATAGAACATCAGTTATTTCTAAACTGACTAGAGTATCTTTATTCGCGGGTCGCGGGTTTGAATCCCGCTAGGGGAAAATGTTTCGTGTGATGAACCTGGACATTTGTACACGAGTCTTGGTTGTTTATAAACGTATATCCGTTCACCTAGTATCCATAGGACAAGCTTAAAGCTTAGTTTGGAATTAGAGAATTTGTGTGTCAGTCTGGAGAATTTATTTATTTATATGTTCCGCTTTGGAAATCTATTTATACTTACTAATATTATAAAGCTGAAGAGTTTGTTTGTTTGAACGCGCTAATCTCAGGAACTACTGGTCCGATTTGAAAATTCTTTCAGTGTTAGATAGCCTATTTATCAAGGAAGGCTAGGCTTTATAACATCAACCTTAAACGCGGGTGGATCCCCGGGCACAGCTAGTTTGTAATAAGCTCACATAGTCGTAATAAAGGTTTTATGTAATAATGTTAAAGTTATTGCTTGATAAAAAATAGGTTTATTTACGTGTCTAATCCCGACAGTTAAATAATTTGAAACTGATCTAATCATAAAACCAGAAGGTGAAAATTCCTTTTTGCGTTGAGGTTCCACCTTCTGAATAACGATTTGGCCACATTACGCTTATTATTTTTATTTGTTAACCTGTAATTATGCTGTATATTTTAATCAAGATAATATATAAGGCTATAGAAACGTCAACCATATTTGTACATTGTATATTACTCTGCAAGGCCTAACCAACAATTAAAAATGCCGCGATGTCATGCCTCTACTTACAAGCCATTATTTGACAAGCTCGATGGCGCATTCGGTAGTTACCTTGCCCCATGCGCTAAGACTTGTGGGTTCGACCTAGGTCAAACATTTGTGTGATGAATACTTGTGTTTGTTCTGTGTCTGAGTGTTAATATCCAATATTTAAGTATATATATTTGTAAATACCACTGTTGATTCTGATATTCGCAACACACGTGCTGAAGCTACTTACCTCAGAGTCAGATCAATATATGTGATTTAGTCTGATATATTTATATTTTTTTATTTAGCCACATTTCAGCTCCATTAGACACGGGGTCATTATCCACGCCCAAACTTAATCACACACAATAAACCAACCCTTTGCTAATTTAAAACCGGACAGATTTAGACAGCAGTTTAATTCCTCATTCCAACGATCAAAGCATACTGACCCTTTCCTGCACGCAAATAGAGTATCAT
This sequence comes from Glyphodes perspectalis, assembly GCA_951394215.1. NCBI lineage: Eukaryota > Metazoa > Arthropoda > Insecta > Lepidoptera > Crambidae > Glyphodes > Glyphodes perspectalis. The sequence goes on along the minus strand of OX596225.1, from coordinate 7,422,331 downwards.
TCACCTCGCCAAGTCCGGTCGACATAAGAGGATTAGAACTAACTTCTGTCCTCCAGTTAAACATAGTTTTAGGTATGAGGTTGCGCTGTCATGGCGCATGTTTAGTATAGTATTACTTTTGACATAGTTATTTCGATGGCGTGTGAATGTTATGTTCATTGCAACCTTGCCCTCATTCCGCTACAAACTGCAGTTTAAAGGGATTATCTACCGGCTAGTGAAATCGTCCCTCAGCGATGTGGTATCGTGAAAAAATAGTTATCGCCTCGGCGCAAAATTAACGCGTATTCTTCCTGATTTGAACTAACCTTGCTCTTTTGACTGTGGTCTAGAAGTTACAATACACCCAGTATTGTAGTCATTTAGATCTTATAGCAACAAGCTTTTCAAATCTGCATAGAGAGTTTATTGGCTTATTCCTTCATCTGAAAAAGATATCGCCGAACCAGTAGATGTTGTCCGTTCCAACACAAATACTCTCTCTCTCTCTCTCTCTCAGTAAAACAGCCAGGTGCTAAGAGCAAACGAAAGTCCGGACGTGCAAAGAAAACCGTAGAAATTAAACGCGTAGCGGAGTATTTTCGGTCGGGCGGACACACTTGCGGGTCCGTGGAAAAATGCTTTCCGCATCGGCGCGTCGGCGGCGTACGTATTATCGGTGCCGGTGCGGGCGTTATGTGCGGGGGGAAAGGGGGGATAGGCTGGTTTTAGGTTTGGGCGGAATGGTGATGTTAGTTTCGGAGGGTAGTGTGGCTTATAACCTTATAAAGACTAAGAAAGACATGCATGTTTTTGATTAAATAAATAAGTGTAAATGTTAGGCAACCTATTCACATATATTGATTGGATTCTTATTTGTGTTGTGGAAATCAGATTCAACGATACCACAAATACCAACGCACCAACGGGGTCGTTAAATAAAAATACCACTAAAAGGGACTAAATGAAATATGCACTCACATAGATACTTAAAGCTGGATATCGACGCTTAAGAACCAAGACCATCTATCTACAAAAAGTCGACTTCACAGGAGACGAAAAAAACGTTTTATTTCCTTAAATTTATTACGTCACGTAACTTAGGTGGTATTGGTATTTTTTCATAATTTTTTATTTAATGTGAATTTGAGGTTACTGATCAAAGGAAACGATGCGTAAATTAATCATAAAAATAACTGCATTAAAAAGTAAAAAGCGCCAAAAGTGTAGATAGATGGTCTTGGTTCTTAAGCGTCGATAAGTCGGACGTATTTGCCTTAGGCTCACAATGTAAGGAAATGCAAAAGTTTAAAAACTTTGGCATACAAACTCGTTATTCACACGTCAAATTGACAAACCGACACAAACAACCGAGTCTTTCTCGCACGAGTAGCGCCGTTCATCCCCTGTTTCCTCCGTAATGCATATTATGTATAACATTGTGTTCACCACGTGTCATTCCTGACGGGATGTGAACTCGGGCCTTTGTGCCGTATTGTGGTCTAACGAAGCAAAAACGGCCGGCTCAACAATTCCTAATGCTGTTTGCTTGACAACGAAATGTAGTATGTTTTTCCACCTCAAAATATACCGGTGATGCCCGCATGTACTTACATGAGTTATGTCCCGAGCCGTGCGTGTCGGCTGCGGAGGGAATTGGATAAAGAAATTCCTTCGGCATTTCTAAATGTAACGGCGACTATGTCGGTTGGATGTTGGCTTATCTATGGTTGTAATATTTGGACTGAATTTTGATAGTGAACGTCTATAGAGAGGGTACAGTGGTTGGAACTTTTTACAAGCATAAAGTTTACTCAAAAAAGTTTAAGTTTAAATTGTATATTTGCCATGCAATTTCAGATAGTCTAACTCGATGTCTTTTTAAACAATACCGCGAAATAAGAAGGCATTTAAAAAAATAAAGAATATTAATTAAGAATGATAAGAAAATAATCTTAGTAAGTTGTAGATTTATTATGAGTTGAGAAAGAGGGAAGGTATAGTTTAAGACGAGATAAAGTGTATGTTTTGATCTGGTAAACCCAGAAAATATTGTTTGACATCTACATAGATCGGTGGCCGTATGTTAAAGAGCCCTATCCAATCAGACTTAACAGCGCATTGCGTACACCGAAACCGGGATAAATGGGTCACAGTGCTCCCGGGACCCGGGGAAAGGTATTTGTTGTTCACATTACACCAGGCGTGGCTTGCGAAACGTTCTACCGGAACGGGATGGAGATCGCCTCCGTTATTAGAAGCACTTATCGAATTTAGGTTTCCGGAATAGACTAAAAATCTATACTAGCTAATTGTTTATTTAGGTGTTTGTCCACTGGAATCAGTTTGCAACTTTAAGGGTCTAATGACATGTCAGTTAATATTTCAGAAAAACTTTTTAGAGAGACTATTTTCAATCTAACCCAGCCGAGTTTTATTTTTTAGCTGAATATGGCTAAAAAGTAAAACTCGGCTGGGTTAGATTTTATACATTCCATTATCATCATATTTACATAGTGTATCCAAACCAATACATTGGTTAATGTGAACGTATTTGAATTGTAAAATATTTGAAAATTACACGTGATAAAAAATGGAATTAACAAGTCAAGATGGAAGATGGTGATAACACCATCTTGAAAAAAGTAAAAGACTGAACCATAATATCAATACTGCAAAAACACTGCGCTCACAATACCAGCGTAAAATCAATTTCTTCCGCGCGATGACGTCACAAGATAAGCATCTAGATGGGGCGCAATCAACGCAACTTTTTACACAATTTACGCGCCGAAGATTAAATAAACAAACCCTCATCTCCCATTCTCCTTCGGGAACCCTTTTGGGTCCAGTCGGGCCCGTAGGGACCATGTTCTCGCGCGATCCGTTTTAGATAAGCTAATGTTTTGTTGAGCGTGCAGCTTGCTGATGAGAGAAGCGACTTCGTTCATTTTGCTTAAAAAAAAAATTAATTTCTTTGATTTTGTGAACCATATTCGTTTAATGACATAGACCTATCTGTATGTATAATCGCTTCTTTCAAATAAAATCTTACTAATTTTAATATTATTGTCACTTAGGGTTAATTTTTTCAATGGTGAAATATTAACAGTCGAATTAAATTACAATACGAATGATTTTAAAATGTTTTCCAAGTTTATCAAAGTAACCGCCTTGAGGATGTTATCCACAAAATAGTTACTTTATACTTTATGAACCTGTTTTTTTTTATATGACCAATTAAAAATAGCCCTTATCTTATAAGCAAAGCTAAATTGTGGTGTGTATATCAAATCGCTTTCCGCTTCTCCTATCAACGAGTATCCTACCTTACCTCCTATGGGTATTGTTCAGTTATTGGTAAAATACACATTATTGTACGGGTCCGGGCCACCTGAAAAAGGTTTATATCGGACCTTGATAACGCTAATCGATCCCTTTAATCGTAATCATTTAGATGGAATACGGTTCATATTTTAATCGATTAATTTTTTTTGACAAGTAATTGACAGTAAAATGGTTATAAAATTCAATTCAAATCCCTATTTGTGCACGAAAATAAAAAAAATATCCTAAGGACACATTTAGTGTACATTATGATAAGAACGTTTTATAAATAAAAGCATATTATTTATACTTAAAAAGAAGGAAAACTAAATAATGTTTGTTGAATTATGAATTTTTTATTATCACACTATATGTTTAATCGGTGTGGCCTTCAAACGTTGCCTTTATCACTAAATCAAAGCTAAAAATGTAATACCCTGATAACACATTTAAGTCTGATTAAATAATAGTGAGATTATGATTACACCAATACAAGTAAGTAAGTAAGTCTTTATTTGTCATGACTATAAGTAGTTGTCAAGGCCTTGCACATTAATAAAAATATGTCAGCCACGGATATGTTTGTATAGTTTCGAAGTTATTTAAACCTGCGTATGTTACGTATATACATATTATCATGGGCGGACGCTGCCCCTCTCTGAAATTCGTGTACCAAGTTACCTGCTAGCCTATTTACTATCAAAAATTTTATAAATTGTATTGTTCCTCCTTGAACAAAAAAATATGGAACAAGCGTATTTGTATTTGTCCCATACTTTTTGACCGCAAAACAACTACCTATATTAGTTATTTTCCATAGACCAGTTACATCCTCATTTGAGCCATTTAAAACGTACACGAAACAGGTGTGACCACACAAACCTACCGACAATGGACACATCTTCCGCTCTGACGTGTGGCCCACGGTATAATTATAGTTATCCTGTTTGTTTAACTAAATTGTGGTGTACGACCTTGTAGCACGGTTTAAGTATTGTCTTGCTCGTGCGAAAATTTATGTCAATTTTCAAGTCTAACATGTTGTGATTGCTATCCGTGACGTCTACATCACACTATAAAGTAGCTTAAGTATATTTTTTAAAGCTATGAACGTATTATATATACCATTAGTTCACCGGTGAGGGAAAACATCGTCATGAAACCTGTATCTTCAAACAAATAAGGATGTGAAGCCATAATGCAACTTTCCGGTTCTCCTGTTTAACGGTTGCGAAGGATAGGGAATCGCTTCAATTCCAGTCTCGCTAAATCCCGGATCATGGTCAAAACTGACCCCGACTAAACACGGAATAAAAGCTAGGAAGACGATGATGAGCTGTCCTGCTTCAAACGTCGAAGAGCATCAGAGCACCTCTCGCATGCTGCGTGATCCTTGGTCAGCGACAACGTATCGACGTTCTATTTCCGTCGCCAAACAACTCCGACCCTGTAGGCTCATCAGTTATTCAGCAGCCTTTGTCTTCGTCACCTGGCGCCCAGGGCTACCCGTCCGCTTTGAGAATGAATCTTCAATAGGAAATATGTAAAAAAAACTCGTTCATTAACAATTCATCGAAGAATTTAGTAGAATAGTAATATGGAAACGGATTTAAAATTAATACAACATGGGACGTCATTGCAGTCCTAAAGCCTTATTCTATAGAAGTTGTATAATAGCGCTTCTTAAAAAAATACGTCACACATTATGTTTAAGCAAAAACTTACAAGTCTGAATAGCTTGGTCAATATTCGAGATAATTTAAAAAAAGATGCTTTATACACGCTTAAAAAGGCTTTGATAAATAAAAAAAAGGAATGTGTTCTCTAGCGAGCTACTAACTACATTGAATTTTTAATTATTTGTCATTGCAAGCTAGTTTATCCCTTGTTGCTAGGCAGATAGGATATATATTGGCAGTATTCTACAGTCTTTTGACCGGCTTTTATCATTCAAGCTTATACCTCGTTGATAACATTCGCCGCGCCGACGGTTTTCCGTGAAAATTCCGCATATCAGTGAAAAGTAACAGACATGTTCCATTCCATTTACTATTTCGACCTCGGGCGGGTTTTTGTTGGCCCAAGGTCGAAACATGAGGTCAAGGTTATCAATGTAATGCTGTGTATGGTGAACACCATAGTATATGTATAGGAAAGTAGTTTAGCTCCATAGATCTTGTCTAAACCGTACGCATACAGGCACGCAATTTGATAAATCGATACCATTCGAAGAGCTTAATTCGGTTTTAAGTACCTTTCAGGTGAATTACTCCAGCTCCATTTACTGTATAGTTTCCATCGGAAAAAATGCTTATAAACACATTGTGCATTGATTTATTTTTGTATTAAGTTATAAACGCGTTGTCATTACTCAGATTGAGGTGCCATCATTGAATATTTTAATAGATCAATATATCTAGAACTGTTACTAGAGATCGTTTTTGTGACACACATTGTTCAATGTCGCGCAGGAACATTAGACGATCACTCACTTCGATCGTTCTCCTTGTATATCGGAGCATAAACGTATTACTCTTCTGTACTTTTACTATGTCGTCGTATATATTATTTTGTTCCTATGTGTGCCCTTTTGTGTACATGTATGAATTATGCCGCGAGACACTGGGAAAATTGAGTTGTCGCTCGAAACATATTGCCTTGTAGAATATTTCAAATACAACACAAATGGTACAAGGTCCTCTAATAATTGTGCATTACAATAACAAGTGAATATGTTATTAGCATTGTGTGAGAAATGTTTTTATGTTCCGATTTAAAGATGGCTTTTTAGATGGCAAAGATTCTGAATCTATTATAGAAAAGTAAATTGCAGAACTTAAACTATAAAAATAATAATTTATATCCTGCCAAAAAGTTAACCATGTAAAACCGCGGAATACAGCTAATACAATACGGAGCCAAAAATCTCTAGATGTTCCAATCCGCGATCCGCAGCATTGAGTAAAGAGAGAGTAAATAATAAACAAGGTATAATCTATACCCGGAACAATTTATTATCCAAACATTTGTGGCGCATACAAAGATTGGCGCCAACGTTGGCGGATACTGTTACCTACGGGGTGAGAGGCAGTGAGACACCTCCAACGTAAAATTGCAAATAATTAAAGCTATTATACTGAGCTAAGTTTAAAACTGTTGTCTAGCATGCATAAAAACTAAAAACAATGTCGTTTTTAAAAACTACTTTATTTTTTAATAAAAGAGTTAAGGGTATAAAAAGAGTACGCTCTATGAAAGTTTAGAACTAAGATGATAGGCTGTTTATATTACTTTATTAAATCTCTTAATGCTGACAAGTACAATCGAGACTCTCTTGTGATGAAAGTTTATTTAACAAATTACTTTGTTTTACATTTCAAAAATACCTACATCGATTTATTCTCCTATGACGCTGTAAAAAAATGCAATTTTGCCTCAAAACTATAATAGTTTACAATAATAGTTCCATGACGGAACTAAATTAATATAAAATTGTCTTGCTTACACCGATAAACGATAAACGCTTTCAAATTTCATAAAAATAAAAAATCTATTTGTTGATTATTTAAATATTCTTACTCGATGTAGGTATTTTTAAAATGTAAAACAACTAACTAAACTTCACGCCACTTCCCTAGCGGGGTAGGCAAAGGATTTTTTTTTTGTTTTTATGATGACTTTTAACGTAAACTATTATTTTGAGGCAAAACTGCATCGAGCACAAGCTCACCGCACTTCCCCCCGCTGTATTCCCCGTACTGTGCGTTGGGCGTATTTTGATTTTATTACGCGAGTAATTTTATCACAGGCATGTGCGTGTATTTGTCCGTCCGTACAACGGCCGTTACACCGATTTATCGTCGATAAACCGCTTTTCATTCTTGTTTTATACGTAAAGTGTACGCAAAAATAAATTTGTTTATACTCCGATAAAAGAGTAGAGTATAAAAAATTTTATTCGATTATATTTCTGAGTTTTTCTGCCGGTGGTCACATGAGGTATCGGTAGTTTTAACATTACTTCATTCATGGTCGACCCGTTGGTACGGTTTAGTCATTCATTATCAATTTGTCATCGATGCGTTACTATCAATGTACCTATATGGATATCTACCATTTAATACATAAGTTTCCACTAGCACGTATATGTTATTTACTCTATTCGTTTGTGTATCAATAAGCACTGCACAAGCTATAGTGTTAAAGTTATAAGTTTGTATGGCAAGTTTAGTCCCCATTCTCCCCTAAGCTTCTTAAACAAATGAAACTACTTGGATAAAACCTTTATATCTATCGACTGTTTACCATCATTATAATAGGAATCAAATCAATATCTGTTTCACCGACCACTAGGGTTGGTGAAACAGATATTTGTTGTCTGGGTGTTTTGTAGTATCTTAGTTAATCCTGATTTATATGATACAAGTGTTTAGGCAAAATACGTCAAGCCGTCACCGGACATTCACCTACAAATGAGTTTCGTACATCACTGATTGTACTTCTCATTCATTACGACATAGTAAGCGGGCAATCGCACACTGGTCGAAATTCAATAAAAAAAAAAACTAATAATAGTTATGTATACATATATCCCTATTCTATGTTAGCGAACAGACAGAAGCGGTCATTTTATTTTATACTATAAGACGATTCATTAATTTGTTTGATAAACAAAATTCAGTAGTAGTCAGTAGTCATTTAAAGTAAAATTAGGCTACAAGTATTCTTGCCAATTCATGCTACCCCTAGGTATGGGTCAGTCAGACAAGCATGACTAACTGGTATTAAACCGTCACCGTAGTCTATAGACAATTGCAACACAGAGGTATCATAAGTGCGTATATTTACCTATACTTATCATCCCTGCCAATGAGAGAAAGAAAGAAAAAACAATAGACAAATAGAAAAAATAAAAATAAAAAAGAAACAAAATATCAATGTACCCAGCTAGGTCCTAGCCGGAGCATTATGTTGCTGCGGCGTCGGATTAACACCGCAGAAGAGCTGGTATTCTGGCGGGACCTATGGTCACAGAACATCCTAAGCCTTACCTAAGTTAGTGCTAACCTTCAAGAGTCATGGTTTGTTTGTATCTATAAGACTATCAGAAGAGCTAGAAAAAGCCTGCTAGGCACAGAAGCAATTATTCCAGTTTCCCTCCGCACGTCAGCACACCCACAGGACATTAATCGGTTGTTAAAGTTTTTTATTCGTCATTAGCACTGCTCGTGAGTCACGAGTGTTTGCATAAATAAAATCCACCTGCCCGATTTCAGTTACGCAACTCGTTTACTATGTGCACGGTATTGACTGTTGCTATCGGCTATTAGTAGGCGTGTGTTCTCTTTTGTATACTTAATGAAGCAACAGAAGCTTTTTCCCAGAAGTTTTAAGGCCAACTGGGCTTGATTCTGACTGATCATCCTGCTAGTGTTATCCCGGGGTCCGCTGAGACCATGATCCAGGATTTAGCGAGTCTCGTAATTGAATTTAACCGGCTGCTGATCTGACCTCCGTAACCCTTAGAAAGGGGAACCAAACAATTTGGATTATAGTTACACATCCATAGTTGTTGGAATGTGAAGGTTTTATCACGATGTTTTTTAGATTTGGAAAATCCGAGGTACGTGCACGGGTTTGAACCAACTTCGTTCAACGGGTTATGAGGTGTGTGTGCGTGTCCTTACCATTGAGCTACCACCGATTCAGCATGATTCAGACTGATACATACAGAATAGAAATCCTTACTGGATTTAACGGGATGGGTGGTTTTTCCTTACAATAGACCTGGATAGCCTTAAGTTCGGGATTGCCAGAACCATGAGATTAGCCAGACTTCTTTATAATGTAGGTAGAGAATCTTCACGAATCGATTTGCTTCGGGATGTTTTACGTGGACAGTTTAGTATCACAAAAAAGTGCGCAGTGTTCAGACGTTCTTGCCCTTTCTTGCAAGTTTCTTCTATGTGTGTGTTAATGTATATATACTGTATGTATATAACCCAGTACAAACCAAGGCTCGGTGTAAAACGTTAAATATTTCCGCGAGGAATGTCCGCGGTGGTGAGCATTACCGCACCCGACACTTGCAGGGGGACGCTTGTGCGTAGGGATGCCATCTTTAATGCTGGCAACCAGGACAAGATATAACGCACCCCCCATGTCATTTTCCTGTCCTGATGGGGTAGGCAGAGAGAACCTCATTCGCTTCTTTGATATTCATAATAATTATGTTTATACCTATAATAGTGTGCCATACATACGTACGAATTATGACAAAAAAACTGGATTTTAAAGTTTAGAACCCGGCCATTCAAATTGTCATAAATATAATTTTTTGTTAATTTTCTACCATGTTCGCACAAATAAAAACCCCGCCCGGACACTCTGAACTAGGACGAATCCGGGGTAGCCCGGACGGATGGCAACCCTACTCGTACTTCAAGCTCGGAATTCCGGGATTCGCGTTCCTCTTAACACACTTCCTTGTTTGTTTTGCGGGAGAAACTATTGGGGTATTAATGAGGGATTTAAATTTCTTCTATTTTCTTGTGTCTTAGGATCTAGGTCCATATTCTTAGTAATAAATTTATTTATTCTTAAACAGTTGAGATAAATAGCTGAGGTTGGCATTTATGTCAATGTTAATATAGATTAACATATTCTTGTACTGTTGGATGATTAAAGATATTTTCTTATTATCAAATTCACTGTTTCTTATTCCTTTCCATTTTGTAGTCTGCACAGAAAAAGCCGCAGATTTTATTAATATGATATACACGTGTAAGGATTAAGATCTACTACATGAATATAGTTAGAACTAACACTTAAATGCATCAAGGACGCAGCAATTTTATAACTCTGTCATTGATCCGACCCAACTTTGTATTATCTGTGTCAAAGATATTTAACTCTCGCAATGGCCCTTCGCCACCGCTCTTCAAGTGTAGATACACACAGCAAAACAGGATAACACGCAAGGCAAAAACAACAGTTAGACGCGTCTTGTCGAAATTAATTCGCGTTCACATCTTACATCAAAAGGAATTTCCCTTTTGTTCCCCGAGAAATTGCAAACGGCGGGTATAAATTGTTTCTCTTTTTTATAGCGCCCCCTTCCGGCGCAACGGGGAATTTATTTGACAAATTATCGGCCCGATCCGACGGAACCCGGCTCGTGGAGGCTCAACGGAGGGATTCCTTTGCCCTTTTTGCGGTTTGGATAGAAAAACAAAGTAAAAATACAGTTATTGGCGTGTAGGTCTATCGTTGGTGCCTTTCAATCAATGAGTAATCGAAATCGGAAGACAGTGCTTAAAGTCATCTCATAATTAGTACGGTAAAAACGATATCTGTAACTTATGGCTTCATAGATGTTAATTTTAATGGTATGGCTAATGTGACCATAATTCTAGATCCACCATTCTATAACCTAAGCATTTTTTTTTAAATTGCCTTTATCGCAATGCCCATCCATAGTAATATAGACGTGCAAGTCTATAGCTGTTCCTATCTATTATTATACCATATTTTCCCTCACCGGCGGACTAGTTAATTAATTGGTGCTTAGTTTTAGAAAAATTTAACCGAATATATGTCCATGAATATTGCAGTCGTATGTCTGACTCTTCTTCTCAACTGCTCTGTATCGTTACACTTGATATTAACTGCACCACTTTCAAGTACACCAGTCCCACAGTAACCCATTAAACTGCCCGTGTACCATCTCTTTCGTTCCCTCAAATTGCTTCGCACTTAAACTTTATCATCCACCGTTCCGTTCTACACAAACGCCTTGTTACTTTATCACGGCGCTCAAACCTACTCTATTATGAATGAAAAGGAATACGGTTGCGTGTAAAAACGTCTACACGTAGCTCTTAAGTAGACGCAACAAGGTTCTGATTCGCGCAGACTTTTACTGTAAGTGCGTCTCGCATAAAGTTTACGATTATCTACGCCCTTAGTCGCTCAAATTTTATAACCGATTAGAAATGTTTCTTATTTAGAGGGTACTAGAGCTTAAACTGCAAGGTCGGTTGCTTATCCAAAATTAGGCATGCTCCGAATAGGATGCAAGGGCCGGTGCATACGAAAGTTTTTAATTCGTTTTTGTACAACCGCATCTTAGATAATGAATATCCGTCAGGCGTAGCACGTGGAGTTGAAAAATCGTTGCTGTCTAAAAGTCAAAGAATGACTTATTGCTTTTAATGAATTATATTGACCTAATTCAAAATGGCGACAGCATAGGCTTCGCTCAGTTCAGCTCACTTTTCTCTTCGAGTGTATTAACATAATGCATCAGAGTAGTTTGAAACAATATTCTGACCAAGCTAGAAGAAAAATGTGAAAAAATAATAAATACTATGCTTATTTAAAAAAAACGCATGTTATAATTCCTCTTCTTTTGATTTTATATTCAATGGAATCTAATATAACTACAACCGACAATCAGCAATTCTCTAAAAACTGTTAAAACTGTAACCTGCGCGAGTACGAAAGCCAGTTGAATAATAAAACCTCGGCCAGCCGTCGGTCCTGCTCCTGCGGCAATCTTGTGAAAAAAATCTGGCCTCTAAAGTTGTTTTTGGACACAAATGTCCCGTTTCGCAACATTCGCCGTGTCCCGAGAGGTCGGCCGCTCATGAATGTTGTAACGCTACCCACGTTAGCGCGAAGACATGACACTTAATATACTCTGTGGTTACGCCGGTTTAAACGTCATGTGTTAAACTAGTTCGCGCGCTCGGCGTCACTCGCGCACTTTTTGCGAATATCGTCTCTAATTTTGAGTTAAATCATACTCCATCTGATTCCTAGGTGTCCTAGTTGTAAGTGCATTTGTTCCTAAGTGCTATATATACCATAAATGTAAAAGCAAACTCCTTAAAATATTAGCTTAATTGTTTTTAAGTTTAAGTTACAAATGAAAACTTTATTTTCTCAATTTTTTTTTTCTACTGTTTGAATATAAGTCTATATTCAAACAGTAGAAAAAAAGTAGAAAAGTAGAAAAGGGTAATAATAGAATGAAACATCGGTGGATATCTACATAACTTAACTTTGAAAGAAAGTAAAATAAAATCATCAGCCTATTACGGGCCTATAGCTAACTGAAGGATACACTTCAAACCACTTCAAACGGTCCCATTCCAGAGTTTGTATTCTTTATTTTTTATTAAAACAAATATCCTCCTTGCTGTGAGCTTAAGGCAATTCATTTGGTCGTGAAATAAATTAGTTGTAGAAGTTTTGAAAACAAACTTGGAGCTGAGATCGAATGAAGCTATATCATGTGTCGTGTTCTGATTTATATTATTAGGGACTTGAAATAGTATTGGATGAATCATCTTCAAAGGGAATACTGGTCATTAGTACCATTCATCACGAGTGTGTTTTGATGTACTGCTGATTTAAAAACCATGTCGTTCGTTTATTTAAGTTCTAAATAGGTATAAGTTTATGTACATTTTCTTTCTTATTGCACAAATAGAAGACGGACCGAGCTGTGGCTCATGTTGTTGTTAATGACTTGGAATTGTATATTCCCGTGTGGATATCAGGATAGCAAGCACATAGAATCTTGCTTATATTAAAAAGCAACTTTGCAAGCAAAATCTAAGTAGATCCGTTGAATGCTATCATAAATATCATGGTAGGTTGAGCAGTTGAGATTTAAATGCGTAATTAACAAAGAAATGTATTTTAAATTTATAATATTACTTAGAAAAAAATATATAAACCTAATTTCAATAAATGCAATACTAAATATTAAATATGTGTGTAAACTCTTAAACTAACATATTTTTTTTCTTGTCCCCAGGTCTTAGCGGTTCGAAAGCTGACCTGCAACACCGACGAGAGGTGTTCGGGTCCAACCTTATCCCCCCGAAGCCCCCCAAGACCTTCCTGACCTTAGTATGGGAGGCCCTGCAAGATGTGACCCTCATCATTTTAGAGGTGGCTGCCGTTGTATCATTAGGATTGAGTTTCTACAAACCGCCAGAAGACCCAGCTGATTCTGGTAAGTCCTCTATTTCTTCACCAACAAGCCAGCGTTAACCTGAAGCTTTTGGGATACTACATTTTCGCCCGTATGCCACTGATAATAAAGTGGTCATTGATGGCACAGTCCTGGTTAGGAGTATGGTTGCAGCATATATGGTTGAATCCAAATTGATGTTGCACGAACCTACTTTCTTTTCTTGTTGAATTTGTGACTTATGTTCAAAGATAATGTATACATTTCATAAGAGCCTTTTAAACTAGACAATATGAGTCTTCAAGGTAGAAGACCAAGTCAACAAAGTAAAGACCTATAAAATGATTAATGTGTTGTCTGAGGACGTATATTTCTGTCGTTTGAGAAATTTAACTAACTTCACCCACGTAAAGTAACTAACTTCACTTCTTTATGACAAGCACATGGATTTTATCAAAGAACGCTATGGAATATAACGTCCAAAAATTCAACAAAATTTGAAAAATGCTGCAACCTTACATGGATTTTCACCGCATCCATATTGTAAATTTACCTGCAAACATATATATACGCTAGTGTTAATGCAATAAGGTTTATAGTTGAATGGGATCGTATATGCATGCGGCTACACTCAGATAGACCGTACAAATTGACCCGATGAAGTGACTATTTGGTTTCCATTAGTGTGAAGCAAAATATTTATGTTGAAAAATACTGACGGAAACCAAACTGCCGTTTTATTGGGCCAACGTTCACAGTGTCCTTTCTGTTAAAAGACTGATTGGTAGATATCCAAAATGTTGTGTTGCATTATGAATAATAAATAAGTAAAGATACATTCCAAGTATTTTAAATGCAAATTCAAAACGAGAAGTCGAAGCCTTTAGTAAACCGCAAAGTCGTATGCTATACACACGATCAGTTTTCGTGGGAAAATATTCCAAGCCTCTGCGTTTTACAATAGATACATTTGTTAACTACTACAATGTTATCGAAATCGGATATCTCTGGTACTTTGTATCATTAACAGTGTATATTCTGAAGTTATAATTCGCATATAAACATCAAAATCACTACATAATGAGGTAGCTTGAATGTTTTGTATTCTATATCGTCATTTGAGCGTCAACTTTTTGTAGGATAATAGATACTATGATCGATGCGATGATGATACAAAACCTATGTACTAAGGTAAAAACTCAGTTAAAATAATAAGCAACAATTTAGAAAAGAATATCACAATTAGTAAGCTGTGAAACAAAATTTCAAAAGTTTCGGTTACTCTTTACACTGGGCTTGACAAATATGAACTAACTTGTGCTATAACAATACTTAACATCTCCATACTTATTTTTTGTACCAACGGCCCCATTCCGTTCCTATCGACCTTTATTGCATTCACACATGATATAAAAGTACTTTATTCTATACAATTTGGATGCTTGTTTACCTATCAAACTCCAAAACTTGAACGTATCAAATTCCAACAGCGATCACTTGTATAAATATATCCTATTTTCGAGATAAGAAAACATATAAAACATCCTCCGAAGAAACTCTTCTGAGTTTCATATAACCGTACACCCGTTCTGAATTATTCAACCATCGCCTTTGATGTCGTCCCGCTCAATGCGTACCATGGTGGTCGATACGTGTCCAAATGAATATCTAGGGCTTTTTGTAAGAAATTCCTTTACATCTCAATTAGCATTGATTTATGGTGCCTCTGAATGGTCTTCAACGAAACCAATAAAATATATTATTGATACATTTTTATTCGCATACATACAACTTGTATAAGTGTGACTTTATATAATAGTAAAACTAAACGAAATCACATGTATAAAGTTAATGTTTATTTTTCACAAAGCTTTTACTGTGAGTGAATAATTCAGAGCGGATTTGTAGATAAAATTGAAATTCGTGCTTTTACATTTTGTAAAATTACCATCTGTAGCGTATTCATCAAAATTATTAATTAGTTGTATAGTAACTGTTTCATGTTATGAATCTGTTAATTAGGCATTTTGGTGCAGAACAGATTTGACGACCAGTTTAAATACAAACGAAGCTAATGATGGTCGTGTAAATTTATTATTAATAATGTATTTTCTCTTTTCAATAACAATGTGGAATCATTAGACGACCCTGGTAAGAATATGTAAATAATAATAATAATTATGACACCTATGCTCGTTCCCCGTTGTACTCAAGATTTAAGATATCCCATCGGCTGTATTGCTTCAATCCAAAATTATTTGTTACTATTTATATAATATCCTGCAACTGAATCGATATATTGAGGTGTTCTTTCTAGAATTTTATATGTTCAATCCACATCATGATTAAGTATCTCAAAAAATATAACAGAATATGATCTATCAAATGCTAGGGAAAGTCAGATTTTGGTTTATATATCAAAAAATCATGGTGCGTGAACATATACTATCGATTTAGTTGCGCAAAATTCTTGAGTACCAAAGTTGTGTAGTGAATGCACCCTACACCCGAATGTGTGTCCCCAGTAGGATTGTCTGTCTGTCAGTTCGCTTGTATGTCATACTTCACCAATGCTGTGAATGACTGTTGTCTCCTTGTTTACCTATCAGTGCTGGATTAAGCTTACGGCTCCAAAACTGCAAGACTAGAGCCATCAACTCCTCCAAAATTATAGCACAGTAATCCCTTTAGAATGCAGACTGCATAGATGCTTTTAACGAATAATCCAGCACTGCATATAACTGTTCCGTTTCTCGATAAGCTAAGTTACGATACATTTACGATAGTCTGTAATTACTATAAATAGTTGTCGCTAGCGTGACAGATCGGTGGGTCGGACAGATTACCATTGTGTATTAGGTGTTCGTATTCAGCGAACTGGAAGAACATTGACGCCTGGGTAAACGGCCACGTTTACCGCTTCCAGTTTCAATGGTTCCGTATTGAATTTTTAGTTTTCCATCTAATTATGGTCAATATTAAGTCTACAAAACTTCTGCCAGTTATCTATTTTTGCTGTAATATCTATCGAATAATTTATGTCATCAAAATTATTTGTTGTTTATATGTCGGTATTTGCTTAATTTTCGGACGATGTCAAATGTATATTAAGTGTACGAATAAAATCACTAACTTCAGTTACAGACCTCGTATTGGAATAACTTAATGCTTTCAATTAAGTAGCGTTACAAATACCATTTGCGTTTGCCATTTATGTGGAGTCTACGTTACATTTGAAAGCTTTTAATCCTGTCGAGATGAAACAGAAATTGTATTAAGCTTCGTTCTGGTACATGTGTACCCATGGATACACCTCAGACTTTAATTAGAAATGAGGTTGTTTAGCCACGAAAGGTGATTCAACTAAGCAAAAGACATGAAAAGTTCCACAAAAATTACATATTTCTGTCTTAGTCCATGATGTATCAGTAATATTGTATTCTTCATATTTTTTTCTACATTCCCTATAAATTTATTATTATTATCATCGAATTGCGGATTATTTTATTTGATAGTTTTAAAATTTTTATATTATACAAATTTCAATGAAGTATTAAGAACCAGCAGTAGTATTAACCGTCGAATCATTAAAATCAAACTCCACGCTGAAATTTCGAGCGATACCACCACACCAATTACTGCAATGTAATATACTATTCTGCCCCTTTACATGCAGACCGGGCTATAGAATGTACTATGCAGTTTTCGACGCCACATACTGTGGACTGCATTAATGATGACCATTACTGCATACCCGTACTGAGCTTTAATGAAACGTTTCGTATTCGCGGTTTCGATGCAATTTTGCTGAAAGTAAAATATTTTGTTAACTATCAAGATTATACTGCTTTAGGTAGTGAATTCCCTATCGTAACATATGTACGTATAATTAGATTGCTTACGTAAATAAAGAGATTACATAAATATACAGATAATATTTGCCTCAAAATATACAGATCCTATTAAGCATATTATGTAAAGTTTCTAGAGTAGGATTAACGTTCGTGAAGAGTAAGTCTGTAAACATGTTCGTATGAGGAAAATTTTATTATGAGCATTAATATACTATGAATCATAAATATCAAAATGCTATTTGTATAAAACGAGTTTGTATTCCTTTTTGAAACATACATATCCTTCCTCAAGTTGATTTAGCCATATTAATTCCAAAATGGACTTTACAATATCACGGATAACTGTTTTAGCGCTGTTCGTGTAATTGGATTATAGTTTTATTTAAATATTATTAACAAATTAAAAATCTATATACAATGATACTACAGAACTATTTGTATTATCTTTAAAAGTTAAGAGTTCTGAATTCTGAATCATCTTCCGATATTTTAAGTACAGGAAATGCGATACTTAGGTTTACTTGGTGTTTTTTGAGTATTTTAGGTTATAAGTTTGTTCTAATCATAGGGGTAGTCCTAGCTTTAGTAACCTTGTTAGTATTTCCTAGCATGTTACCAATACCTGTGTTAATCTAAGTGTTAGGTTCTTAGTGTCTTACTAGATTTTAAACTCCTATTTTAACTATGGAGTCTACTATATTCTATCTAGGTGTCTCTTCTTCTTCACTGTCTAAAATTTTAGTATACTATAAATCTTCGAATATTTTGAGAGTTAATGTTCAGAGTGAGATTTATAAATATAACTTTGAGTACTTATGATGAATATGAAAATAAGTTGACAAACTATGATATTTGTATAAAAGTGACCAAACATATTTCAAGGTCAACTGATTGAGTTCTATAATATTTCCGAACTTATTACTTTAATGGAACATGAATGCTTCCTAGACGGCAATAACAACGTTTGAGAAAACAAGTTGTATTGCATTTTCAAATGAATAAATATTTCCATTTAATTATAGTATTTCTATCAATTATAAATCTCACTCTATAGTTCTGTGTTTAATAGTAATAACGTAGGTTCCATCTATGCTGATGTTTGATTCTCTGTCTTTTATTTGTATAATATTTACTTGTACCCGTCTGACTTATCTGTGTCCGTAGATATACTGTGCGTATCACAGCATTTCCTGTACTGACAACCAAACAGTTTTTAATTCTAACGGAATCAATTTCATCTTTTAGTTCGGCATGTCTTTAGATCCCACTTTCGTCTTTTTTATGTCCAGTAAGTTTTTGGCTTACGGATAGGAGTGACAATGACGGACCTATTTATATTTCAGCGACTTTATTGACAACACTTCAGTTTACAGCACTATCAAGTTATCTATGAGATGTTGTAATTACAATTACATGAAAAGCTTATGAAGTCGACAATGCACTCTGATAGATAGCTTTAGTGTTGCAAATGTCCATAGGCTACGGTGACCGCTTACCAGCCAGCCATATGCTTATTTGGCACCTTATATACTGTGTTAGTATATACTTAAGTTAATGCAATTTGACACGGTAAAATTAACTTTAACGTCACCCATTTCGTAGATAGCTTGATGGAACTGTATCTTATGTACCCAGATGACTGGAGATCATTTGAAACGTTTATCAAATTAAGGTCTAACTAATACTTGTGGTATATTTCCAGCACATATTGACGAAGAGGAAGGGCACTACCAATGGATCGAGGGTCTGGCGATCTTAATATCTGTCATAGTCGTCGTTATAGTCACAGCGTTCAACGATTACACGAAAGAAAGGCAATTCAGGTACACATCTTTACAATTTTACTGTATTCATTGTAGTTCATTTCTAAATAAAATATCTAGGGTAAGACGAAGACTTGATGGCTAACCATAGTCTTGTAATAAGAGGTATATTTCTGCCGACGCCTTAACCAGACGCCCCCTAAGAACTGTGGGTTCGATCCCCACCCAAGGCACACATCCATGTGATGAATACTTGTGTTTGTTCTGTGTCTGGGTAGCAATACATATCAAATATATTTAAGTATATATGTATTTGTAATACCGCTTTGATTCTGATATCTGTAACACAAGTGCTTAAGCTTCTTACTTCGGAGTCAGATAAATGTATGTGATGTTGTCTGATATTGATTCGTTGAGTTAGCTAATAGTTGAGATTGGCCGCAGTGACCGAAATTCTTTAGGAGGTTGTTATAATATTCTAAAGGGCTGCAATCTCGAATAGTAATTAATTGGCCGTACTGACCGAAATTGGTTGTTACTAACCTGGTCCTTTATCATGTTCTAGAAGACTGCAATCTCTAATAGGTTGGCCGTCGTCAGTTCGTGACTGAATGTTATTAACCTGGTCGTATTTGATGTTCCAGAGGGCTGCAATCTCGGATAGAGGGCGAGCACAAGTTCGCCGTGATCCGAGGCTCGGAGGTGAAGCAGGTCGGCATCAGCGAGATCGTGGTCGGCGACATCTGCCAGATCAAGTACGGCGACCTGCTGCCCACCGATGGGATATTGCTGCAGAGCAACGATCTCAAGGTGAGACCTTAGTCTTTTACTCCTCAGGAAGCATCAGGCAGGCGGTGATCATGATGATGATGCCGCAGAGCAACAATCTCAATTATCTTACACTACGGCTAAGGAGATACTTGCTTACTTATCTTAATGATGATGATGATCTCAAGTTATAATAAAACTAGCAGCTTCCGGACGTTTCACCAGAATATTTCTCTTTTCCGTGGGAATACGGGGATAAGAACAGCCTGTGTTACGAGCTGATAAAGTAGCTTTCCATCGGTGAAAGAATTTTCTGTTCAATGCACACAATGCAATTTTCCTCTTTATAATATTAATATGAAGTGATCAACTGGCGTAGCAACAAGAATAGACATAATGTACGTTAAGGCGAACAAAGTTGATGGCAATATCTAATAATAAAATTATCCTGTAATAACCTTATGCCTACGTAATCACTCCCAAAAAAACATTTGGAAGGGAATCTCCACGAATTAAACTAATCTTCTTCAACTTCAACTTCAACTTGGTAGTCTCTCATCTGTTACCATAGCAACTAGATTAGGGCTTAGCTCAACATAAGGCGAATTGAACCATGTGACATAAATAGCACCCTATCGCGAATTTGAAACAAAACCCCAAACTAAAATAAAACAGCAATGTGCTAACAGCTGCGCGGTATCGGTCCGCAATAAATTGTTCGTTATATTAATATCGGACAGGTAGCAATAATTTCTATATTTGCCCGTTATCAGATTTGTGGGTGATAGTGCGATAGCGCGTGCGTCACGAGATAACGCGTTATTGGGTTAACACATCGACAGGTTTTATTGTAGTACACGGCCGTTACATTTAATGGGGCTAATTTAATAGGAAAAATTTGGCCGGTTCCCTTTAATAAGGGTTACGTATGTCAAATCGACAGACGCTTCAATGTACCGGACTCGTTAAATATTGGATCATGGTCTAAGCGGACCCCGTAACTAACTAACTAAACTTCACGCCACTTCCCTAGCGGGGTAGGCAGAGAGTACCGAACGCCATATGGACCCCGTCTTAGCACGATACATAATGCTAGGAGCATAATGATGATGATGGGTTAACACAACATGTATTGTTGTAGAACACACCTATTACATTAATGTGGCTGGTAATTCAGTGGGGTTCTTTCTAGCGTTAGTCCAATGGTATCTTTGACGACGATCCCAGATGCGGCTTCTCTGGTTGACATTCATGTAACGTCTATCTAGTAGTATAACGTGATGCTGATTGAGCTACTATGGTTGACATTGAAGCCACAGCTATCTTATTGTTGAACGGTTTCTAGAAGTTATTCCGAAAGATATGACACGAGGACTTGTTGGTCGTACAGTCACCAACAAAATTTCCATAATACTTAATATTGAATTATTGTTAAAGATATACACATTTGATGATACACACAATCGTATATCGGATTTGAGTATGTGATTGTGTAAGCGACAAGCTAGCCACTTGACACTACTTTTTCACAATTTTCCATCTAACAGCCCAGTTTTATTTTTGACCGAATGTGGTTAAAGGAGCCTGCTGGCTCTTTGACACTGCCTACCTCTTCGGGGATTAGGGCGTGATGTTATGTATTATGTATGTATGTATGTACATATATGACGGTTGAAATTTATTCAAAAAAACGGTGAGTGAGCAAGTGGCTAGTTCTTCAAACTATTTCATAATAGATATGTTATATTAAAGAATGTGTAACGAAGCTCTCTACGAATGTGTCTCAATTTGTAACGAAGAACATTATGCCCTGCCTCGTACGTCAATTATCTTTTTACCAAACAAAAATCACATTTAAAATCCCCCTCAAAGTCTTTTAAGGTGGATTTTCAAATGATATCGTTCCCTTAAACTTACATGCATTTGCTAGGAAGTGCTTGTAGAAATAATCATCACGTGTAATAAAAATACCTAATTTTTAAACTCGACTCACGCAAACGTGCGCAAATCAGATTTCAGACGAGATATGTCTACATATCACGGCATATCTTTCACACGGCGTCTGATAACGATGTCGACATATAGCCATAATGCGGTATTTTTATCTCAAGAACTATGTACTTACGTATTTATTTAATTGTCGAGATTGCGAAATGCTCGTTTGAAAGGCTTTTTTATATAATGACTGAGATAACAATTGTGTGTTAAGTTAATATTTGATGGACGACCTACTTTATGTCGGTTACCTAATTATATGCTCTCCTTATATAACGACTTGCCGTATACATAATATCGCATTTTTAAGACTACACATAGATACCTACTTAATATAACACCCGTAATCCCGGTTAGGAAGAGTCCAAGGAACAGCTTAGCACAATTCATCATCATCTTCTTGCCCTTCTCCCAGTTCATCTGGGGTCAGCATGTCTTCCTATTCCATACGTCCCGGCCAGCCGTCATCAAGCACCCACTCCCATTTCACTCATATCATCTTTCACACAATCCATCCATCTCTTATTTGGCCTTCCTCTTCCTCTCCATCCACTAACATTCATACTCATCACTCTCTTTGTCACATGTCCTAGCTCAGTACAATTAAACGAGTAAAAATATGTATAGTATCTCTGTTAGCGCTTATGCTCGTTTAGCGACTAGATGTTTCTTTTCTACTATTCAATTTAATACAGGTGGGGTAAAATACAAAAATTTACAAGATTATTCCAATTAGGATGTTGACACCATTCAAATTTAATTTTGTAATATCAATTCCATAAAAGAAAGTATCGTAGTATGCTGTAAAACCTTATTGATTTTCAATTATATTGAGTGTACGATTAAAAATTTTACAAAACCTGCTTAATATTTAGTCAGTTGACTATACGAACTAGTGACGTTATATGTTGACAAGCCCATACAAAATCTATGAAATGATCACATTTTGACAGCTTTTAAAAAGTATCTCAATTGACTTGTCAGGCAACATCCGTATTGAACACGACAGATTTAAAGAATTTCAATATTTAACAAGTATTATTATTGTGTTAATGACGCCCTTCCGTTGGATAACGTATAAAATGTAACAATAAGTTCAATTATTTACCAACTCATGAAGACTATTATCGCTCCGCCGAACTGGAACACAAAACCTGTTCGTTTTATAATTATCAAGCTGACAAATAAGGAAGTTGTGTCCTTTTAAGTCATATCCTTTATTTTATAGCGTGGGTTACGTCATTGAATAATAAGTTACACGAGACAAAATATTTAACCACCCATGTATGTTATATTTGATATACTCAATACATAGCAACACGCCCGCAATCCTAGAAGAGACCTGCTTATTTGTACATTATTATATTTTAACATCACGCCGGTATTCCCAGAGTCAAAGGGGTAGCAAGCCCCTTTAACCACATTCAGCCATAGATAAAACTGGGCTGGTTTAGAAGGATAATTGTGAAAAACTACTAACAAGTGGCTAGCTCGTCGCCTACACAATCACAAACCCAAAACCCGATATACCATTGGTCGCCTTTTACGACATGCTAGGCGAGGAACATAATTGACTTAATTATACATTGTAATTTACAATTACAATAAACAATATGTATGACAAGCATGTGTATTTTATCGTCTCTTGATACCGACATAGCAATGACATCACATTACTAATTATACTAATTTATTATATATAGCATATATCATATATAGTAATAAAATATATTTAATGTTGTTTGTTTGTCCACAGATCGACGAGTCCTCGCTGACGGGTGAATCGGACCATGTCAAAAAGGGTGAATCGTTTGATCCCATGGTGCTATCCGGTACTCACGTTATGGAAGGTTCGTACCATTGATGATGGTGAAGAATTCCATGTACCACATGAGAAATAGACACTTGTGTTACATTATAATGATCTTTACTTTATCCAATGGCGTGATTAAAGATTATTACACAATCAATCCCAGAAAGCTGACCTTTCTGGGATGGTATTTTAGGCGGAGTCACAGGAGCAGGAAGTCACTTTAACCACTGGTACATAAAAATAAAACTGGTCTGGGTTAGAGTTTAGACGATAATCTTGTGTAAAAACCTTTGACTTCATAGATTATTCAGACTAAGCTTACACAAAGCCCAAATTTCAAACTAATCATAATACTACCCATTTCTTGAGTAATGACGAATTTTAAGTTACCCAAAGCATTTGCCGGAGTAAGCTGCATTTGAAATCGTTACTGACGGCAATCCCTCTTTCTGGCACATAAGGATTTACATTTAATTTTTAAAAAACTTAAATATAAATAGCACTTCTGTCTGAAAAGGTTTGCTATCACTGACTTTTAACATTAACTAACCAACAAGGCCGCCGTTTCCAGGGTCCGGCAAAATGCTAGTAACTGCCGTCGGTGTGAACTCCCAGGCCGGCATCATCTTCACGCTGCTCGGCGCCGCGGTGGACAAGCAGGAGAAGGAGATCAAGCAGATGAAGAAAGGTCAGTGCCCGCTTGTGTGCCCGGTTGCGTAGTATAGACTTGACCCTTAGATGGGAGGCGGCTTGTCTGATGGTAGGGGATGTGATGTTAGGTGGTGGCGGTTAGATGATAGAAGAAGATGATGGATAGTTTATAGTAGATAGAGGATTTAGGGTGGATGGGTACTTAAATCTAAAGAAATTTTTGTAGATATAAACATTTACGCGCATTTTTTATACCAATAAAAATTCCCAACTTAAAACCTACTTCCCAGAAAAGGACGTTTTATATTCAATTAGGCGTATTAATGTTATTAAATAAATCCATTTTTTTTCCGATTATCGAACTTCGATAACAATTGTCGTACAAAATGTCCACGAGGTCGTATTACATTGGAAATTTACACAAATTGCACTAATTGTTATCTAGATATCCAATTAAAATCATTCATGAAATCGTCGATGGCGATAAGGCGACTGGTAAAAGATACGATAATCCTAATTTAGTTAACACTTATCAGAAACCGTAGAGCTTGCATGAAAAGGATTATGAATGTTGAAGAGGCGAGTGAGGTGTGTAAGGATCGTGCCATATGGCGTTCGGTTCTCTCTGCCTACCCCGCTAGGGAAGTGGCTTGAAGTTTAGTTAGTTAGTTAGTTACTTATCAGACAAGGCGCCTCTGTTAGCGAATACCCAGCAAAACATAGTTAGCATTGTCATATACTGTGCTCAATTAGCTATACATTAGAACTAGCTTCGGCCTGCGGCTTCGTCCGCGTGGAATACGGCTTAAAATAATCATTATAAACATAGTTATGTTATGTAATCAAATGTATATTATAGAACATTTGTCGAGACCGGTTTCTTTCAAACACTTTGTGGGAGATATTATCCCTAAGATTAAGAGCAAATTTCATATAAATGCAGTATTTATATGAAAATAGAGGTAAACATACAGGCTTGTTAACTATAGAAGCTCACCCGTATAGCTTTTAATGTACGCTATAAACCGCTAAAAAGCTTTAGTAATACAAAGTTGACTTTGTGTAGTTGTAAAGTCGGCTATATCAAAGTCTAGTGGCATTTG
Source organism: Glyphodes perspectalis (assembly GCA_951394215.1). Taxonomy (NCBI): domain Eukaryota; kingdom Metazoa; phylum Arthropoda; class Insecta; order Lepidoptera; family Crambidae; genus Glyphodes; species Glyphodes perspectalis. The sequence continues at coordinate 7,397,093 of OX596225.1, read as the reverse complement.
CTATAGTAAAAATGTAATATAAGTCGTGAATAATGAAATTCATATATTGGTTGGTGAAAGGTTAGTATACCTTTAATCAAGTATAACTAATATAACTCATTACCATTTACACATGAAGGATTTTATTGATAAAGAGAGCAATGGAATAATTATGAGAATAAAACTCAAAACATATAAATGATGTCAAAATACTTTGAAAACTATATTTTGATAATCATTGTGTGTAAAATTTGCGACATGCCATAAGTGCGGATGACAATTACAGCGTGTCATACATATCACCCGCATTCCATCTTGTCGCTACTGCATACACTAATCAGCCGACAGAAGAGTTCACCCATATCGATAAATAACTATGTTTCGATTTGACTATATTATTGTCATAAATAAAACTATGTTTAAACGTTGATATTATTGTAAAGCTAAATGAGCAGAGTACGACTTGCTTCATTGCATATTTAGTGCTCCAGTGACGTATGAGGTTATCCCCACCCCCGCCATTTACATCGGGACACCGCACCCCCCTGACCTCTGAGGAGTTTTGTTTAAAATACGAAATTGGTAAAACGCACCCCATGATTAAGAAGCGTAAGTTTTTGTGGCTAATCCAAGAATATTTTTTGATAATACTACAAATTATTTAGTCTAAATTAGATTGGACCCATTTCGAATTGATGATAATCTTCTTTAAAACTGTTGTAGATAAGTTATATAAGACCTACCATAGCTAAACTACTTACACTTCAGATTATGGCAGATTCCTTAAAATGTTTCGTCAAAGTAGAAACTTAATCTATAGTAAATTAAATCGGTTACATAATATGTGAACGTTAAGATTCTAATGAACAAAATCAAGTGTTAAGTATTCAAATATTACTACACTGTAATTGATAACTAAATATTGAAAATATGTGGTTTTACCAATTTCGTCGAACCTATGAGATTATTTTATTTATTGTCGTTTTTGAATTGACTCGATCAGACATTTTGAGGTTATGGTTCATACACGTTTTGTCTTCATGTTTTTACTAATTCCTGAAATATGTTGTGGGCATGTCATTTAATAAATATCAACTTTTAATTAGTAGTTGTTAGATGTGTTTATTTTTTTGTTGGGACCAATAAAATAAATAATCTCGTTGTCAGTTTCATAAAACATGTTAAACTTGAACCTAAAAGCAGACATTTGTAAATGCAATCTAGTAGATCACTTTGAGCACTCTTGGCCGCGGGAAGTGCGACATATCGACGAATTCATCGGTGAGAATAAATAATTGCTTTACAAATAGAAATGTAGTTTACACCTAATGCCAAAAATGTGTTGTATATTAAAATGTATAGATAAATTAAGCTGAAGCGTGGTAAAAAAAAAACTCCATTTTGTTACTGGAGAGTCAAAAATATCGATATTTTTTAAAGTCGCGATCAAAAACATCAGCAACGCTGTAATATATTGATAAATAAATAATAAATATACCAAAAATCGTGTAAAAGTACCTATCTTAAATTACCTTATTATTTACCACTTCTCACTCTTAAGCCATTATTCATTCTCACACCCCATCCCAGCCACGAATGCTTAAAATGTTATGACATGAAACCCCTATAGACTTAGCGCCACCAAACATTTTAGTGTGATCCGTTCAATGACATCCAACTTTTTTTTTCTCCACCCTCGACCCTGGCCTGCTGCACGCCCAACCTACATGTCGCCGACGAAAATAAAATAATAAACTTAAAAAAATAAATTAAATAAAAAAAAACATACACATTTAAATTGCATCGTGTTAATGTCGTGTTGACTGCATGATGTAAAAAAAAATATATATATATACCGACTCGTTGTAATAAATGTGTATGCTTGTTCGAAAACATTGAATCGTCGATATGGAATTGATGAGAGTAGAAGCTAAAAAGCAGCAAAGAAAAGGGACCCAGCGCAAGAGCTTGACTGGTAAGTAACTTCCTTTGCTACGCCCCGCTTCAGAGCCCCGTACACTGAGGGGCAGAGTAAAGTATACGCCTCCGGCGCACTGGTGACAACACATACGGAATAAAAAAAGAACAGTCGAATTGAACCTCCTCCTTTTTTTAGAAGTCGATTAATGAATAGAACATACAGATTAGGTACACCGCACGCACCTAATTCGGAAAAAAAAAAGAATTTGAATATACTCAAATGAAATTGATTGGAGTTGGATATTTCAAAATTAACTCAATTTTTCACTAGTTACTTCCAGGTTAACATAACACACTGTGTTATGTCAATCTGGTGACTATCATATCAGATGATCATGATATTTTATCCCGTCATTTTCCTTGCGTGTTACATAATTACAATTGAAATTTTTCATACCACTAAAAAAATCATGACAATGTAAAATTGTATTCGTTTAGAAACGAACAATGTAACTTTTTGTATTAGGATACTCATTAAAAGCGATCTCATATTCCATACAACATCTGTGTGTTTGCCACCGTTGCGTCACAACTATCATTCTATTTGTGGGTTGTGTCTTCGCTTGACTTGTAGCTTTGGGCTTCACTGTGAAGGTATACTAACGTCTGTCCTTTAGTGTACTACTATCTGCGACGAAACACTGTAAAATTGTACTAGTTATCACAACTAGTAGAGTAACTACTTAGAACATGCGATGCTGTAGTTTAAACCAGTATTAACACATAAAACCATTAAATGAAACATAGAACGATACTAAACCAGCATTAAATGCAACTAAATAAGAACTAGTTTTATTGTGTCTTGCATTTTGTAGTGGATTCACTGTAGATAACTCTCTAATTTAAGTGATACTACTTACTGTGACTTTTCTCTTCAGTAATAGTGATTTAAATAAGTAGATAATTTCTTTCTTTATTTTCTCAGGTTTTGTAGTTTAAATGTTGTAAATCTTCTAAATTCACAGTGTATTTGATTTTGAGCACATCTTGATGTAATCAGTAAATGCCCCAATAATTCTTCCGAAAGTGTATTATTTTACAGGCACGGATTTTATTGCGAATAAAGCTTTTTTTTTTAGAAATGTGTTAGTTTTAATGTTCGTCAATATTTGTTGAACTATAGGTACTTATTACCCTTTACTTATATTAAATATACCAGTCAGTTCTTTGATAGGTATAGTGATTATTTCATTAAAGTTCCAATCTTTATTCATTTAAATCTTCCGCTTTAATACTGCAGCTCTTCTATATTAATATTTCTTTTCCCTCTTATTTCCTCGAGAATACATCAATGTCAATTTCCCCTTTCACTATAAATTCCTTAAATACATTAATATAAATCCCGCGAGATTTCACTATAAACATTAAACAAAGTCGCAAAATCCGTGCCCGTTGCGCATCGGCTGCGCTCACAACCGGTCGTGCCCGCAGGCGACGAGGACGCGACACTGCCGGCGTCGGGCAACAGCCACGGCGCCAACCACGCGCGCCCCGACGACAACCACGTGCCCGCGCCGCCCTCCGACAAGCCCGCGCCGGAGGCCTCGCACAAGAAGGAGAAGTCCGTGCTGCAGGCGAAACTGACCAAGCTCGCTATACAGGTTAGTGACAACCGACACGTGACAGACTCGGCGACGTCACGTAGCAACGTCAGGAACGCCGCAACGTAAGTGGCTGGGATTCGTTACGATAACGTCGTGTGTCTTACGGGTCAAAAAGAGCGACCGTGTCACAGCGTGAACGACTGTATGGTTATAGTTATGGTAATGATACAATAACTGATTGGACTATTTAACTGATAATATTCAACGAAACTGCTACGAAAAACAATGACCGACTGTGGAATTTGCACATTTGACATTTAGATTACATTTTATAAACTGATGTTATGTTTATGAACCGATTAGTCTGTTCCCGCACGTACCTACGACAACTATATAGCAGTATCAAGGAATATAATAACCATGTGCTAAATCGAGGCCTTCTACTAGAGACGGGACGAAGCTCTAGAATTCCTCTGGTGCTGCAGTTCATAGGTAGTGGTTTCTTTCAGCTAATCCGCGTTTGCCGCCTCTAATATAAGTAATAATGGTCCGGAGCGTCCAACTATGTGAACTAATATGATTATTCCCGTCCACAGATAGGTTACGCCGGCTCGACTATCGCCGTGCTGACGGTGATCATCCTCGTGATCCAATTCTGCGTGACCACGTTCGTGATACAGGAGAAGCCGTGGCGCGCGTTGTACATCAACAACCTGGTGAAGCATCTCATCATCGGTGTCACTGTGCTGGTCGTGGCCGTGCCTGAGGGTCTCCCGTTGGCTGTTACGCTTTCTCTCGCTTACTCTGTCAAGGTGAGGACGAGATGCTGTTTTTTTTTTTATTAAGATATAGATGTATCGACGGATAGATAAGAATGAGAATGAAATCATTCTCTCTCATACTTTTACTCCGAAAGATTTTGCTATGTTTTGTGCAAAATTATGAAATATTTAGCACGTATCAAAATTTATTACTTAAACACATTTATGTAGTCCCATACATAAAGGAATAAAAAAAATATTAATTACAATTAAACCAAAATGTATTTATAGTTAATCAAAAGCAAAACTTCGACTTTCGTTTAAATTTTTGTAATGTTTAAAATTCTTAATCGGGCAGTTCTGAGGTAGGACACTGACCTGAGATTTGGATCACAGCGTCTCACCGATTTGGACTTTTGATGATACATAGCTGCATCCATAGATACATTTTTAATGATCGATCTTTATCGTTACGTAACGTTAGTATTACTTCCGATGATATTGCAATGAAGAATTTAAATCTTATTGTTTTCAAACATCTATCTCCCCTCTTCCAGAAAATGATGAAAGACAATAACCTGGTGCGGCACCTGGACGCGTGCGAGACGATGGGCAACGCGACCGCCATCTGCTCCGACAAGACCGGCACGCTCACCACCAACCGGATGACGGTCGTGCAGTCCTACATCTGCGAGAAGCTGTGCAAGGTACTGACGAGCTCATCGCATGCGATGAACCTACGGTTGGACTTAAGTGAATGTTACATGCAGAGGTTAAAGAGATTTAACGAAACATTAAAGGCGATTGCAAACATACCTATATATTTTTTGTGACGTCAGAGTCTGTACCTGCCTTAAGAGATCTGTAATAATTCCATTTTTCCAGCTTTTAATAAGCATACCTAACATACATTAATAGATTCTGTTGTTAAATATAGCTTAACAAGCACGCGAAAATCAGAACCAAAGGAGATAATGATTACATTTCGCCACTTGACAGTCTTTTGTTCGTTCAACAATTACTTATTTAACTATAGTTTTATGTATGTATGAAATATTTATATTGAACTATGTTTCCAGGTGACGCCGAACTTCCGAGATATCCCGTCTGAGGTGGGCGACACGATGGTGGAGGGCATGTCCCTCAACAGCGCTTTCACGTCTAGGATCATGGTGAGTACATAATAAGTGTACTAGTCGTATTGGGGATTCTGAGCCCCGACAACCGGCATTTTCCCCTTCATACCCAGGTTACTATATTTAATAATTGTATTCACTGTATGCAACAAGCTGTCTGTCTATGTAGCCGGCGCAAGACCCCACCGCGCCAGCCATGCAGGTGGGCAACAAGACGGAGTGCGCGCTGCTCGGGTTCGTGCTGGCGCTGGGCCAGAGCTACGACGCGATGCGCGAGCGCCACCCCGAGGAGTCGCTCACGCGCGTCTACACGTTCAACTCGGTGCGCAAGAGCATGTCCACCGTCATCCCCTACAAGGGGGGCTATAGGCTCTACACCAAGGGCGCCTCGGAGATCGTACTTAAGAAGTGAGTGCATATTTTACACTTTCATTACTCAATAATTAAGATTCAAATTTTACACATAATACGGACATACTGTGTCCGTAATGTTATCGACTACTTCATTTTATTGCAAAAAAAAATTTCTAAAACATGAAGCTTTTGGAGAAAGACCAAATTTACACTTTAAAATCGTAATGACTATGCGCCATTTCGCTTAGAATAATGATTTACGCATACCACCCAGCCATGAAGAGGGATGACTATGAAGCAACTTCAAAGGAGCATCAATAAACTAGATATCGCCGTAGGGTATTGCTAAAACTTTATGATGCATCCTTCAAACTGTATCCTCTAATAAACCGCGAGCCATAACTAACATTCCCCGACCCCGGTTAACACCAACTATCCCCGCAGATGCGCATTCATCTACGGGCACGAGGGGCGGCTGGAGAAGTTCACGCGCGACATGCAGGAGCGACTCGTGCGGCAGGTGATCGAGCCGATGGCGTGCGACGGCCTCCGGACGCTCTCCATCGCGTTCCGGGACTTCGTGCCGGGCAAGGCGGAGATCAACCAGGTAATGCGCGGACAGCACTTCCTCAATATGTAGTTCCGTGTTGGCAGTGACGTTACTCAAATTACAACTCAAAATATCTTTATTGACCTAGGCCTCAAAAAAGCACTTGTTAATCGTCAAGTAATAGTTACAAGATAGAACAATTTGAATCTACCACCGATTCGGAATACGATCGCCAAGGACAAAAGGCTAGCTAAAATACTTTCACTTTTAGTGCAATCGCATGTATGTTTGTTTTGCTTGCTTCTTTCAGTATGTTTAAACGTGATTTTTTTTTCCAGGTGCATATAGACCAAGAACCGAACTGGGATGACGAGGACAACATCGTGAACAACCTGACCTGCCTGTGCGTCGTTGGTATCGAGGATCCCGTAAGGCCTGAGGTAACAAACTATCAATTTCATTAGTAAAAATGTTTTGGTTTATTCGCGGTACGATTAGACGTGTAAATAAAAAGAAGTAAAGTAGTAAATACTTTTACAGACCAGTCTTAAACACTTGTCATCTATATGTATATAAAATTTACGCTTCATGTTAATCGAAAACCCACCTTCCGCCTTACTAATAAAACGTAATCTCCCAGGTACCAGAGGCGATCAGGAAGTGCCAGAAGGCAGGCATCACGGTGCGCATGGTGACGGGCGACAACGTGAACACGGCGCGCTCGATCGCGGTCAAGTGCGGCATCCTCAAGCCCACGGACGACTTCCTCATCCTGGAGGGCAAGGAGTTCAACACGCGGGTCAGGGACACCAATGGAGAGGTGAGGATTGGTGTTGGGTTGGGTCATTTTAGGGGAGGTTCGTTTGTTCTCTAGGAGGTATCTCCAGAAGAAAGGTGATAGAACAGTCTGTGTATTTTAGTTAGCAGAAGTCTGAAATACCTCCAAAATTCCTTTAAAAGTAATTTAGGATCCAGGTAGCATCGGCCTGGCCTTATAGTCGAGGTAGAGTCTGCCAGCCAGGCCCCCGGGTCGAGACTAGGGATTGCAATCTAGTAGCATTTTTTGTTAGATCCACCACGTGATGCTGGGATCCAGCAGAGCTAAAATTGTGCTCGACCCAGGTAGATTTCTTGGTCCGGCACTCCAATCCCTAACGGGGACGTCGCTTTATATTTCCCGACTTTAGTTAGATATGTCCCCAATATGTGACCATAATCTCAATCTCCCCCTGCCGAGCTTCCGAGGATGTTACTAACGGACATGATTTCAAAGATGTATATCGCGTTTAATGTTATATAATATGCAGTATCACTAACATAGTTGGAGTTTCCCCCAGGTTCAACAGCACCTGCTGGACAAGGTGTGGCCGAAGCTGCGCGTGCTGGCGCGCTCGTCGCCCACGGACAAGTACACGCTGGTGAAGGGCATGATCGAGTCGAAGGCGTTCGACACGCGCGAGGTGGTGGCCGTCACCGGCGACGGGACCAACGACGGGCCCGCGCTCAAGAAGGCCGACGTCGGCTTCGCCATGGTGAGGCGCGTGCGCAGCGGCAGCGGGCGGATAACACGCCGGGGACACGTGTTATCCGCCCGCTTATGTCGCTGCGCTATTAGATTTACAGAGATACATCATCATGGAATCTGCACATTTAAACAACTATGGATGAGTAACTATGATCTAAATTGGTCATTTCCGCTGTGCAGGCCGATCAAGTAAAAAAATCAGAAATGCACCTTCTTCCATCCATGTCTTAAAGACCTTGTCACGCCTCTGGCGCTTACTGTGTACCTACCTCTAGTTTGCTCCCCAATATATTTTAAATGAAGTGTCAATATAGTGCATACTGTACGAAGTTTGCAGCGCTTCATTCCCTGAGTGCCGACTCATTCCGTGAGTGACCGAGTCACAGCTAACGATGCTTGCGTTGTCGTCGGCGACACAGTTAGCTTACTACGCCGCTCAGTCTCGTCAGACAGTCAGCCGCTCACTATGAGAACCCGGTCTTATTGTTGATATGTAATTGCAGGGCATCGCCGGTACCGACGTGGCGAAGGAGGCGTCCGACATCATCCTGACGGACGACAACTTCTCGTCGATCGTGAAGGCGGTGATGTGGGGCCGCAACGTGTACGACTCGATCGCGAAGTTCCTGCAGTTCCAGCTGACGGTCAACGTGGTCGCGGTCATCGTGGCGTTCATCGGCGCCTGCGCGATACAGGACAGCCCGCTCAAGGTACGGTTACTGGAGATATAAACTGAATATAGTCGGTATACCGACCTAGGCGGTGTACTCCGCTTAGAAGAACCTAAACCCTGCAAGAGTATACACGCCATCATCGTAGCCGGAAAGCATCTGTTACATAAGACCTTGCATGAAATGGAACTAGCCCTAGTTTCAGCAGAACATTAAGTTACAAAAGTATTGTTAAACTTATTTATTGATGTATAGACTTGTATACATAAAACGTTGCTAAAGCCAAGGTAACTCTGATATATCTGTTAGATTCACGTTAGATCTATTTGCAATTCATTTTGGAATTCTCCCAAAGTACGTACTTTCAGGAACAAGCTAAAATCCACTGCGTGAATACACGGAAAGTATATATATATATATATATATATATATACGTATGAATGTACTATTTATGTATTTGAGTGTACTAATTACAACTTCTATCACCACAGGCAGTACAAATGTTATGGGTGAATCTTATCATGGACACGCTCGCGTCGCTCGCACTCGCCACCGAAATGCCCACGCCGGACCTCCTCCAGAGAAAGCCTTACGGTCGGACCAAGCCACTCATCTCCCGCACCATGATGAAGAACATCCTGGGCCAGGCGCTCTACCAGCTCTTCATCATCTTCTCCCTGTTGTTTGTCGGTGAGTGACGTCATAGTGTGCTAAACAAGGTGATAGACAGACAAACCAGCGTATCTGTAGTGCTACATATACGCTAAATGATGAATAACTTGATCAGTCATGCGCTCGACCTGTTCTTTACCATATTATTATTCCTGCTTGTCGGTAAGTAGTCATGGTCTGCTTCAATATTTATACTTATACTAATATTATAAAGCTGAAGAGTTCGTTTATTTGTTTGCTTAAAAGAGCTAATCTCAGGAACTACTGGTCCGATTTGATTTATTTTTCAATGTTAGATAGCCCATTATCGAGGAAGGCTATAGGCTATATAACATTAACCATAAACGCGGGTGAAACCACGGGCACAGCTAAACTATAAAGGCCGACAAACTCACTCATCTCTGATACTATGATCAAAAATATCTGCATTATTTTCTTCTTGCTGTAAGATGTTATGGTTAGGTCGTAGATTCTAACCGCAGATGCTGTATGGACCAAATTACATCATATTATGATTGTCCTAAATGCTCTCATTACTGAAAATAACGATGTATAGATAATTTTAATGGTCACATATCTGTAAGTAACGGGCTTAACAATGAAAATAACGATGATTTCTCACTAGCGCTAGTTAACACACATTTCAGATCTTTTTTACATACGTGCTCAACATTTGAACCAGCACTCCTCGCTAATAAACGTACCACTCACGACTCCACCACTCATTCCAGGCGACAGATTGCTCAACATCCCGTCTGGACGGTCGCAGCAGCTGGGCGCGGAGCCGACGCAGCACTTCACCATCATCTTCAACACGTTCGTGATGATGACCCTGTTCAACGAGATCAACGCGCGCAAGATACACGGCCAGCGGAACGTGTTCCAGGGGCTCTTCACCAACCCCATCTTCTACTCCATATGGATCGGGACCGCCCTGTCGCAGGTATGATGATGATATGAGGGAGGAGTTACAAGGGTTCTCTTGTAGGAGACTAGAAGGCGTGAAAAATATTATTAATCACATCCTTATTAATGTTGTAAATGGGGAAGTAATTTTATGTGTCTGTCACGTCTAAACTATCTTGCGTAACTCGTGGTCTATATTTTCCGGGTTAAAAAGTAACCTAATTATTTAAGGTTCTTATTAATTAGATAAGAAATTACACAGTTGCGACAAAATTTTCTCGCGAAATGCCTAAGATGTGGCAGACAGAAAGATAGTTATATAATAGTAATGATTTGTACATTATTTAAAAATTCTTTAGTTAACGGATTTCATCGTAGATTTGCTGATTTTTTTAAGTACGGAACCTCCGTACTAAACCAAAATAAAGCTGTGTCGTTTTCCTATTAACGTAATGAGTGTTGTCACTTCGCTGTTCGTTACTCTATTCATCTGCCAAGACACTATGTTCTATACTGTTGTGTACATAGTATGTCTGTACGCGGTATGTCGGTGCAGGTGGTGATCGTGCAGTTCGGCGGCATGGCGTTCAGCACGGCGGGACTGTCGATAGACCAGTGGCTGTGGTGCCTGTTCTTCGGCGCCGGCACGCTCGTGTGGGGGCAGCTCGTCACCACCGTGCCCACGCGCAAGATACCCAAGACCCTTACGTGAGTACCCACTACCCATAGCTGGGGGGCGTTCGTGTATTACTTAAGCACCTAAGGGAGGGTGGGGAGTCTTTGGTTTGATTCGTTTTTGGGGGTCGTTGATACGCTTACTTATGGGGGTGGGGGTATCTGAATTGAGCGCACACAGGTGCACTCTCTGTTTCTTTACTTGCATCCGATATGACCGGCGATAGGTCAGGCGCAGGACCAACTGCTTAACGTGCTATCCGAGCTGGTTGAGAAACCGCCAACTTTCTGAATCCGGGATTGTACTGAGTAATGTCAATATTGGTTCGATTCGGGATTAGGGAGAATCTGCTATACGATATTATCACCATCCTCCATTTATGTCTTCAATTTATTATTATTAAAGGTTTTATGAACATCAAATATGCTATGCTGGTCTGGGATTGACTTTACCAACTGTGTTCCTTGCTTAGCATATCATGGAATGCTAATAATGGTGTATAAATCACAATTATTATTAATTCATTCAACCATAATACACCATTAACCAACTCGGGACAATCATCGCAATGTTCCAATCCATTGCTAAGAAGGTTTTTACTCGATACTAATTAACGTTTCACTTGAGCTTAGCATCATTTTTCAGCTGTTCTTGTAACGAACAAGTTGAAACAAACACCACTCGGTCGCGAGGAATCGTTATATCCGACAGGTTAGCAATATTACGCGATCTTTATATAAAAAACAATAAAAGCCCCTTAAATGGCACGATTCGTCTTCACGATCCGTCGTTTTGAAACGAGAAATCGGTAATCGGTAATCATTGTCGTGTCGATTTAATTTTCTTAACGATAGATCGAATGGGGTGACGTTTCTTATAAGGGGCCTTTGTTATAACCTCGTCGACCGAGCTGTATATTATGTAGTCACGTTTATGATAATTGCACTAAATTGATTATGACATTATCTTGCTCATTGTACAGTCATTTTATATAATCTGTTGAGTCATTCTCTTTATTATGTAAGTACTCTACTCGGTTTAGACCACTTAATTTTTCATATTAAACGCACTAGTTAAATAGCGTGCAGCGTATTTAAATTTAAATGTATAAAATAAGTCCTATTTCAAGTTACCCTTTTAAATATCACCAAAATTTTTCCACTTCCCAAAAAGCATGCTCTAAATTTTCCTGATTATTTTTTTTCTAAAACAATTCTCCTTTTACTAGTAATGAATATCCGCACATTTACGTCAATTTAACAAAATATTCTCTTTAATGTAAATACCTCTACTTAATATACCGAAAAATAATTATACAAACCACATGTTTAACCCTTAAATGAACACGCCATAAATACAAAAGCGTTACAATTTGTTAACCCTCAACGTTCCAGTTGGGGACGAGGTCAGCCGGACCCCGAGACGATCCAGCCAGGGCCGGACTACGACGCGGACCTGGATAAGAAGCCGCGCGCCGGACAGATACTCTGGATCAGGGGCCTTACGCGACTGCAGACGCAGGTACGCACTCGCCGCCGCGCGACCACGCACACACCACAGCGGGACCAGGGACTGGGCGTGGCTAGAGAGTGGGCGTGGTTTGGCTCATCTAGGGTGTCTTTTTAATAGTGCATACACATTTGTACTTGTGCTTTGATTTTACATACACAGGATATAATCGTAAATAAAAAAATAAAATGCTGTAAAATATTATGCGACTTTGTATGCATAGATACTTTTTATGGTTCAGTTTACAAAGTTGTCAAAATAACTGAAGATTTTTGTTCTTTTTCTACGATTATATCTTGCTTGTATTAAATCAGATTACAGGGGATTTTTTATGCACTGAATAAAATGAAACCCTATGTGAAATGATAGGTACGCGAATCTTAATTTCCAAACTCAAAAATTGAGTACACATTTTTAATTCTTTTATGAAAAAAGTAAGTTGCTTCTTAAAAGAATTAAAGATTTGATATTTGCAGTCGTGTTACAACTTATATTATGATTATATCCTAGCCACGCTTATATGGGATTACGACGAATAAGTTCCAATAACATATACCAATATATTGGCTCAAATGGAAATTTCTTACTCAAATAAGGTAATTGTGAATTTCCTCAAAATTTCTTGGCTGTGAAGGAACTTATTTGTCCTTTTGGGATACACATCTTCTGGTAGACACAAATACCCTTCTTAACGTTTTAAAAGTATTTCTCAGGCGCTTTTAAAATGTCATCTAGGTTGGGATATATGTGGTTATTTCATATGCAATGTGCCTTGTACTGAAAGTACATTTGATGTGAAATAAATGTGTGGGGGTTCTATGTGGGACTACAACATTCCGTTATTTAACGATAATATACCGTTGTATCATCGTTATTTGACGGGATCGGGAACACAGACAAAGTGGAATCCATGTCTGATGTGGTATTTGATCAGATGTGGATTTGTATGGGATATAAATTGAAGTCGTCACTAGATATACAAATATAAAAAAAAGACTGATTAAGTGTCAATTTCAAGACTGATAGTTTTTCAAAATATACATAACGACTTTTATTTATAATAGATGTTGGCAGCTTTTTGTATAAAATCTCTTTTTATATGTTATTGAAAAATAGTAATTATTATTTTAAAATCTAATTAATTTTGTAAGCTGGCAACATTTTCCGACATAGATGACATCATGAAATAAATGCGGCTGTGATGAAAGACTGAACCATAAATTCATGATGACATACTATGATTATACTAAGGGTTTTGATCGACTTGTTTCTGTGATGGCTCAAAATTGAACATTCTTACAATCGGATTGGGTTCAAATCGGCCTGTCACAGTGACAATATGAACATTTAATCTTGTGGAATTTTAAATTTAATAAAAATGAAGTAAATAAATGATATAAAAAAATATAGGAGTGGCAGAATATGTTCGTGTTTACGAAAGAGGGATAAGTTTTGAGTTTACAGCTAATAAATAAAAATAGAAACAGCAATGTCACCAGGTCAACACTGCGGATACCTTGGGCATCCTAACGCTAAGTTGTCGATTATTGTCCATTTATATATTATCTTTTTACTATTTTTGCATACAAAACGATAAATACCACCATTTTCAATTATACTATGCATCCATTAGAAATAAACCGTCATAGAACAATAGAGTTTCGCTGATTCATTTTGTATTACACATGTTTTGATTTGTCTGAACAGTAAGCCGGATCACTCGATTGAAACTAAAAAAGAAATAATATATTTATATATATATATATATATTTATACACAAATAATTTTTCGATGAGAAATTCAAACTTTTCAAAATAACTTACGTTGTTTATTTTCGTTTTTCTTTTTTATTTAATTTCCTTTTCCATTTTTCTTTTTATGTCTAATCCTTTGTTTCATTCTCCTATACTTCAGTTCTTGTTGGAGATTTATTTTAAAACCTACACAGAGAAACACTTTACAGAGTAATTAGTAGTTGACGCTATATTATTTTGGCCCATACTTAACGTAGAGTATTACATTGTTCGGTCACTAATTTTGTACCTAAATTGCCGTAGCTGACACAAAAAAACTAAAACTAAAAAATAACCACGAAATTGGCAACCGAGCAAAAGCTAAACTAGAATTTTGTTTTCCAAAAAAATATCTAATTATTTTCTCTTAGAAGCCTGGTTTCATGACATCTATCTATCGCTCTCTGCCCGGACTTATTTTCGTTTGAATCTATATATATGTTCAGTACTCTACACACATATGTATACGTATATTTATTTGTCGGTCTGCGCCGTGTCATGAAGCCGGCGAGACGTAGTTACAACGCGACTCTGCCGTGCATGCTCCGCAGTCTCGCGACAGTCTGACGCTTCCCGTTACTTTTCGTTCAGTTTTTTTTACAAATTAATACCTAAGTTGACTGTACGCCCCACCTTGTACCCTATTGGCATGCTCTTTAGGCTGTGACGATGTTACTTATCCCTCATATGTATCCTCAAACAGTGACTATGACTTCCCGTTAGATATATTATTCACTAAACATAACCACATCGCGGTATGAATATGACTGTCTCTTTCTCTATCTGTCTTTTTTTTACTCTAAGTCATACTGACTGTTTGATTTTTTTTTTCACTACTTCTTTTAATTTTTTGTCTGTTTTTTATTTTTTTTTAAAGAATAGTGTTTTTTTTGCTTGTGAAACGCCAACCCGATACATCCTCGCTACTGATCCATCGCAACCCAAGCTCTGTTTGTTGAATGAGGCCGTTGATAATGTGACGAAACCCGAAAACGGCTCGCCGTACGACTAACAAGCGTTACCGATATCAGTACAAACAAGCAGTAACATATTTACAGTAGTAACAAAATATTTGCCCGATTATTGTACAGTTATGTTTTCGTAATTAATTTATTGATTTTTGTACTGGATTGTGTTCAATTACTGCTGTAGAATGGAACGTTTTATTTGAGTGTGGAGTGGATTTTTACTTGAGTATTCACATGAATATTATTAAAAATAAAGAATTTAGCGTACACCCATACCGAGCATGCCGTGTGTGCTCACCTAACTAACACTAAAGTTAACCGTTTTCGGTCGATACCTCTTCCCTTTGCCGTTGTGTTGTCTGTGTTTAGTTTTTTTATGTTCGTTTTATTTTCCGTTTTGTGTTTTGTTTTGTTTGTGAATGTTGTCCCCTAGTGGCGTGACATGTCGGGGTGTCGTCAGTCAAGGGAGTTAAGCGTCAAACTGGCCGGCTGGGTCCCATCTGTAGTAGCTTGCCTTGCCGTTAATCGATGCCTTCGCTGTATTTTTTTGCGTTGTGCTAGGCTTGATGTAGTGTCCTATGTTAATGTATATAGCGGTACACTATAGGAGCTCCTATTTGGTGAGTAAAGTAGATCGTATACAGAGTGTTACATAATTTTTTTTTATTAAAACAAAAAAAATAATAACCCGATATAAATTTAGTAAAGAGATTAGCTTTCTAACGTGTGTTTCTAGTATGCCATCGTGGAAATAAATTTTGTATTAGAGAAGTGACGCTTTAGCAATTCTCGTTTATAATTCGTTTAGTAATGGCTTCGAATATTATAAAAAAGTAATATAGAGCTTACGAAGTTTTTTCAAAATTTTCATTGTTAGATTTGACTAGCGCTTGTATTTCCACGATCGCATCATTTGTTTACTAAAAACAAAGTCGTGAACCGTTCCTCCTTGGCTCCTAAAATTGAATGTTTTAATAAAAAAACAACTAACATGGCATGGTAGATGTTTTATAGAATAAGTACGTACTGTTAATGTCACGTATAACGAGCGATTGTTACGCGAACGAGCGGGTTAGGTCCGGCGTGTCCTCCTATCCTCAGTAGGCGACTTCCCTGCGTTGTGTAGGCATAGAGTAGCCGGTCGTTAAGGGTAGCTAAAGACTCGATCCCGATTTAGTTCCGTTCCGTTTAGTTGTTTTATGACTTTTTTTGTTTTTTATTTTATGGGTTGTGTCACTCTTCTGGTCATATTCGCCACGCGACACGCTCACACGCAACGACACGATACACATTGTTCCTTTTTTATTATTTTACTGTACGGCTCTACTTCCGTGTTGGCCTGCTACGTGCGACAGATGTGGGACGGGCCATGTATCCTATTTGGGACAAGGTGCATGGCCTTAACACTCGTGGAATGACGTCATCATTGTATTATGATAATTTTTGTAGAACAAAATGGGAGGTTACAATAGAATTTAAAAATTACTCATTTAACTTTTAAATAAATACATAATAATGACAGTTTATCGCTTACTTAGTTGATAAAAATAATTAACTTTTTTTTTTTTATTATTTCTAATCAAGGAAATTAGAACCCGAATCGCTTTAATTACATTCGGGTACTAAGTATTTTTATATACAATCTAGGTTCCACATATGAGACCTATATTTTTTTGTTTTTATTATTCTGGTCGCAGATAAGTAAAAGATTTTTAAAATGGGTTCTGTTATTCAAAATTTTATTTAATTCAAAAACACGCGTATTGAAGTTGTACGATCTAAACAAACATAATTGTGCTATGAACCTATAAATGATTAAATTATGTGTTACATTGAAATTATTAAGTTCTGCAACTTGACAAAACATCTCTTAAAATACCATAAACATAGATTTTATGGCTCAGTCAATTAATATCTAATTGAATCTTATTCCTACGCACTTGCAATTTATAGCGTAATGTAATCAAGGTAGAAAGTATAAGAAACCTGCTTGTCTGCCAAACAGATATAATAAAAATATTGATTGGTACCATATGTGGGATTTCCTAAATTACTTTTAATTCAAACTCCACTAAATTTGTTTGTTGAAATAAGTCTAAGTAATTGTTTTACTTGTGATTAATATTCAATATCAATTGTATCAGATATAATACATTGGGTGTGCTGTTTATTTAAACGTTGTATACGCGCACCCAAGTACCTCCCAAGGTGGCTTGTACAGTTGTCACCTGTTTGTTGATATATGGGACGTATAGGATGCATGATGACGTCACCGGGACGTCCCACACCTGCGGCATCGTTGTAAAGCTAGGGCTGATGGCATTAGGACGGTGTCGAATGGGGCGTGGAGCCGCGCGTCGTTGAGCGATGTTGTTGGCAGCAACGGCCCGTGCTCGAGACAGAAGTGTAGTGGCGGCCGCGGCGGGTGGCGGCGCGCTGCGTGCGACGGACGCTCACGGTACCGCACCCCGCTAGCGCTCCCTCCTCCGGGCAGTGCGGCCGGCGCGCGGGCCGCTGCCGTGCCACCCCTGTGGGACACGCTATTGTACCGAATACATGGTGAATTAGCACCACGCTGATGCCTCTTTGAAAATACTACTGAATTGTACTATTTACTAAATGTAAAATGATCTCGTAGTGGTAATGTCCCATATGTGGCACCACTAGTAAATTATGTATTTGATATTATAGTACTATTTATGAGTGCCAATGCAATGTTGATTGAAACAAGAAATAGTGTCTTAATTTAACGTTATAATTAATTATGTGGCATGCATGATATGCAATGCTATCTATGGAATAACAATGTATATGAACATCCATGACGTCAAATTTCACATGTCCATAATATTTGTGAAGAAATTTGATGCTGAAGAGATAAAGGCAATATCAATATTAAAGTATCCGTAAATATTAACAAATGAAAAAGATGCCGTAATAAAATTGTATGAGCATTTATATTTTTGACTTAACTTGCACTCGAATAACATACAAATGGAAATGAAAATCAGTAACCACAGAGGTACCACCGCAGCACTTGCCCGAACGCCGACTCCAAGCCCACCCAAGGTTTGTTTGGATATCTCAGTGCCGTCACCGTCTGCGTATTTTAGTTTGGCCAAAGAGAAATGTGTGCCACCAACCAGCCTTTACTGCATTTGTAATAAGACGCATTTTAGTTTGACCAGCCTAAAATTGACAGACGCGGGTCCGATATGTTCAAACGAACCGTAGACTTCCGTGGCCAACGGCGACTGTGACGTCACATATCACTAATAAA
This sequence comes from Glyphodes perspectalis, assembly GCA_951394215.1. Lineage (NCBI taxonomy): Eukaryota > Metazoa > Arthropoda > Insecta > Lepidoptera > Crambidae > Glyphodes > Glyphodes perspectalis. The sequence continues at coordinate 7,378,789 of OX596225.1, read as the reverse complement.
ACGTCAAAACAAGTTTGTCGCTCGTCTGTCACGGAATTTTACCTTCAGAATGGGATTGGAAATGACATTATGTCTATTTGCACCTCGTTTCTTCACTATAGTAAGTGAGCGAGAGGCGAATAGTTGTGACGTAATTTCCGTCTGATCTGTCGTACTGTACACGTAGT